>CM064582.1:18019261-18668737 GCA_032716605.1 Paralithodes platypus
TGTAACTCATATTTAACCATTCCATTTGGGACGTACTAAGCGCATCAGTGTGCATTAATTAACAGGCGACATTGACTCTCATAATTACCTTATTCAGATATTAACCCTTATTTAGCGGCGAGCAACATAAGTCGAGTTAAATAAAGCTGGACTATGTGGCGGCGCTCGACATAGGTCGAGTGGCAATTTCAGCACGTAATGTGGCTGAGAGAGAGAGACAAGTGGTGGCAGGAGACTAGCGAGCGTATGACTGCTCCAGACCACCGCGGCGAACCTACTGACACAAATCTCAGCTCCCTCCTCCCTCTCTCACTCGCTACATACTCAATTATGTACTGAAAGTACCGAATTACCTGCTTTTGCACTCGCGTTGCACGGTTATTGCAAGAAAACTATCCATCATACAAGGATCGTTATGGTGTCATTCGAAAGCTCTGTTTATGCCCTTTCAGGGATAGGTACTTGTTTTACGTTCTGGGTCTTATTTAGGCATGAAAATGATCACGTAAACAGCCCTATTTTGGCTAAAAACACCCCGCTGTGCGGTACACATAAATAAACCGCATAGGCCGCTCGTAAGGTGTTAAAACCCTAGTGATATCTAACGTTCGCCCACTGATTTGTGTTCTACGTATTTCTGTCATAAGAATATAAATCTTAGATCAGTACCCCCTTGAGGTTACTAGAATTGCCGTGTTCAGAAATATACGCGTATCTAATTCTAACTGTGAGCTGCTACTTGGGCACGCGACCTGCCAGAAAGAAATCTAATTAGTGAAATTGAATACATAAATACGTTGAGGTCTTCCAGTATAATAAACCTTGCTAACTAAATCCGTGATCAGAAGAGTATACCTGAACGTTGGAAGTGGGAGACTAGGCTCCATCCAGATCCACTAATGCTAGCAGTTCCCTTCTATTATTTGTTTTGTACGAGTCTTACTATCTTTCTATGCTTTTTATTCACCTATCTAAATAAAAGTGATCGTGTGTCGTGTTACCGTGTGTTTATTTTGTGTTCTCTATTCCTCATACCTTGTATTGTGCATGCAGCCTTATATACCCAGTCAGATAGAGCCCACATTACCCAAGTTAATCCTGTAGAAAAACAGGGCATAACATTGGCGGCAGCGGTGGTTCTTGATTCGGATAAAAGGTTGCATTACATTGCAAGTTTGGAACAGCCAGAACACGATAACATCATTGCGCACCGTTCTCACATTCCCATCCCCCATTATGATGGAGAAACTTATGAGATCGAAACATTCATGGACATAGTGAAACCCGTACTTGACCTAGTTTATACCACGGACGCAGAAAAAATAGCCGTAACATTAACGCACCTGGGAAAAGCCGTTTCCCTGGTTGCCTATCAAGTGCACCCTGCTCTCACCTGGGACGAATTTCGCCCAATAGTGATAGAAGCCATTAAGCCTTCGTTGGGCGTTTTCGTGGCCCACACCCGTATCCAAGACACTAAATTCGAAGGCAATTTAGATGCCACAGTAAATAAGATTGCCCAACACATAAAAGTTTCTTTCCCCACGTTGACCAGAATCCAACAAGAACAGCAAATTCTGGTCAACCTTGTGTCTATATTGCCCTCAGCAGTAAAAGACCATTTCCGTGTGCACGATTTCGTCGGATACCAAAAAGATCTCATCACGATCCGACGTATTTTGGCCGTGCGCACAGAAGCACCCACCCAAATCGCTGCAATCAAGAGGTTTCCCACGCATCCGCAGCAACCCGACCACCAAAACTCCAAGAATGCCTATCCAGCCTCATCCTTCCACAACAGACCCACCTACCCTTCCGGAAAGCCCCAACCCAGTAGACCCCGGTTCCAACCTACCAAGCCACGCAGAATCTTCAACCGGAACAGGAACTACAACACCTACCAAAGTAAAAACCCTACCTTAGTAATTATCAACCCCTATGATTTCCCTGCCTGTAATGCTCAGTGTGCTTTCCATCAAATTCGTGACTCTGCTAAACCTCGCCCCTTTACTCCTCGCATTTCTGTAAATGAAGAGGAGTTGGGACAAGACGAAGAGATGGAAGAAAGACACACTGGAGAAATAGCCCCTAACATGACCTCAGAGGATACCGAGGAAACCCTGGAGGAGGTAGATACCGATTCCCAGGATTTTTAAAGTACCCCCCGCCCAAGATGGCCTCGGTGGGGGACGCCATAACTGACCGCACTGCCCCCATGTATTACATGGCCAAAATCAAGGACATTCCTGTCCGCTTGTTAATCGACACGGGAGCTGCCAAGTCATGTTTGTTCAAAAATTACTATGACCTACACCACCGACTATTTGGCCCGTTGTTAACCACCAAAGCAGAACTAATCTCAGCTGCTGATACTTACTTAAATCTCCTAGGAGACACTTTACCCCTATCAGTAACCACTCCTGCCCCCCATGCTCGTTGTTATCACACATTCACAGTATTTTCCTCCAACTGTAAACATTATGATGGTTTCCTTGGACTTGACCTCCTTAAAAAACTCCAGGCCCAGGTCGACTGCGGCCAAAGGCTGATATCATTAAAAAAATTCCAACCCAAAGCCTCTGACAAACCCATCACGCAGAAACCCATTCTCAAAACAAAAAAACACCTTTCCCCTCAACAAACCCTGAGTCAGGGTTACCAAGTTGCAGCTAGCACTAAGGTGACTCCTAACCCCCCCCCCCCCCCCCCTTGCCCTGAGTCCCCTCAAAATCTCACCAACCTCAACCAATCTCACCTCTATCTTTTCTAATGATGCACACTCCACCTTCAGCCACATACAAGATTTTGTAAAAATTGGAATGGAAACTTTTATTCCTCATCAAAAGTACATTAAAAGATCTAATTCACCTAAATGGTTTGACCATAATTGTGCTAGAGTAACTGAACAAAAAGCAATAGCCTACAATGCATACACAGGATCAAAAACACATGAAGCCTTTAATTACTTTAGAAACATCAGAAATCATGCCAAAACTGTATTAAACCTAACTAAATCAAACTTTCTCCACAAGCAGGCAAATAAATTTCTAAATAATCCAAATGATAACAAAATATTTTGGTCTACTCTTAACTCATTCAAATCCAACTTCACAACTGCTTCATCCATTCCACCATTAAAATCTCCGACTGGCAATCTTGTAAGTGACCCACGAGGTAAAGCTAACCTTCTTGCGGATATTTTCTCCACCAACTCGACCTTAGATGAAATAAATCAAGATGTCCCTGTACTTAATTTAAATTCGCCTGAAATTCCCTCACTTAAGATCCACACCAGACATGTCAAAACTAGTTTGCAGAATCCTGGTCCAGATGAAATTCCTCCAATAGTACTTAAGAATTGCTCCTTGGTGCTCGCTCCTGTATTGGCAAAAAATTTCCGTCTGTGTACTCATACCTCATGCTTCCCAGTTCCCTGGAAAGAAGCAAACATCCATCCAGTTCCTAAAAAAGGTGCCTCTTCAGATCCATCAAACTACAGACCAATAGCTATAACTTCCACTCTTGGCAAAGTTTTTGAAATTATATTAAATAATCACATAATTAAGCATCTGGAGAATAATAATGGGGAAATGTTGAGGTATGGTGGTGAGATAGTGATAGAATGGGTATGGAAAATGTGCAAACTAGCATGGGAGAAGGGGAGTGCACCCGATGACTGGAAGACTGGCATAATAGTCCCCCTATATAAGGGCAAAGGGGAAAGAGGAGTGTGTGGTAACCAACGAGGAATATGTCTTCTAAGCGTAGTAGGGAAGGTATACAGTAGGGTAGTGATTGAGAGAGTGAGAGTGAGAACGGAGAAATGGATAGGCGACGAGCAGGGAGGTTTTAGGAAGGGAAGAGGATGTGTAGATCAGATTTTTACCCTGAATTGTGTTGTGGAGAAGTATCTGGAGAAGAAACAAAAGGTGTATGTTGCCTTTATGGACTTGGAGAAGGCCTATGACAGAGTGGATAGAGAAGGTTTGTGGAAAGTACTTAGAATATACGGAGTAGAGGGCAAGTTGCTGAAAGCAGTGAAGAGCATGTATGAGGGTGCAAAGGCGGCAGTACGTGTGGAGAGTGAGCAGAGCGAGTTCTTTGACCTGAATGTTGGTTTGAAACAGTGTGATGTCCCCGTGGTTGTTTACTGTATATATGGATGGAGTTATGAAAGAAATACTATCAAGAGCAGTGGATGTTGGTGTATCGCTGAAAAGGGAGGGAATTGAGTGGAAGCTACCTATACTGCTGTTTGCGGATGATACAGTTCTGATGAGTGATAATGAATGGGAGTTGCAGGGTCTGGTAAATGAGTTTGGAACAGTGTGCGAAAAACGGAATTTGAAGGTAAATACGGGGAAGAGCAAGGTTATGGTCTTCGAAAGGGGTGAAGTCACAGAGTGTGAGGTGAAGCTGAACGGTCAGGCTATGGAGATCGTCAACTCTTTAAGTATCTGGGCAGTGTGTTGAGTAAAGATGGGACTATGGATGAAGAGGTGCGGGAGAGGGTACAACAGGGAAGAGGGTTGTAGGAACGCTAAAAGCAGTAACAAGAAATAGGGTGGTCAGTATGGAAGTGAAGAAGTCCTTGCATGACAGTGTGGTAATCCCGACACTGACTTACGGAAGCGAAGCATGGACGTTGGTTGAGAGACTCAGACCAAGAGTGAGCAGTGGAAATGAATTACTTAAGGAGTGCGTGCGGAGTTACATGGAGGGATAGACAGACTAATGAGGAAGTAAGAAGGAGGTGTGGTGGAGGTAGATGTGCTGGAAAGTGTGAAAAGGAACAACTTGAGATGGTTCGGCCATATGGAACGTATGGAAAGCGAGAGAATGACTAAGAGGGTGTACGAGAGCGAGGTGGATGGACAGAGGGGGAGAGGTAGACCGAATATGAGGTGGAAGGATGGAGTGAGGAACTACATGAACGAATGCTGGTTGGGGGGAGGGGCGTCGACTGACTGGGGACAGAGGTGCATGGGGGCGGTTCGTTCGTGGCCACCCCTTCGGGGATCACGGCGTCAGGCAATAGATAGATAGATAGAAGAATAAAATAATCCGTGATAGGCAATATGGTTTTAGACGATGTCGATCAACTACAGACATTCTTTGCCTTCTTACGCATCAAATCAACCAAGCTACAGACCAACATGGTGAAACACATACAATAGCACTGGATATATCAAAGGCATTTGATAGAGTCTGGCATCAATCCTTATTGTCGAAGATGTCACACTACGGCCTTGCATCATTAGTTCCACTAATTCTTCTTATCTTCATAACAGAAAAATATGTGTAATGGTAGATGGCCTTTATTCTCAATTTCACTCAATAAATGCTGGTGTTCCCCAGGGATCAGTTTTGGCCCCAACTCTGTTCCTCATTCATATCAATGATCTCATATCTACCACTCATAATCCAATACATTCCTATGCAGATGACTCAACACTCCACAGTTCCTTCACATTTAAAAATTCTTTCACCCAACCCGATCTTATAAATTCAAAAATAAGCACTGCAATTTCTCTGAACCAGGACCTTTCTAGAATTGAAGAATGGGGACAAAAGAATCTAGTTTCCTTTAATGCACAGAAAACCAAGTACATTCAATTTTCTAACCGACAGAATCTCACTGACTCCCATATATTTTTTAATTATGTAAATATTCCCACTTCCCCTAGTATTGACATTCTCGGTGTAACATTAACTACTAACTTGAGCTGGACACATTATGTTAGAAGCATTGCTAAGAATGCCTCTACAAAACTGGGACTCCTGTACAGAGTTCGAGAATTCCTCACTGACGAGCAGTTGGCCGTAATATATAAAAGTCATGTGCGTTCTCAGATGGATTACTGTTCACCTCTGTGGAGTGGAAGTGGAGTGGTTGCATTGAGGCAGTTGGACAGAATTCAAAATAAAGCTATTAGATTAATCAATAACCCTGCAATCACACAGGACCTTCCTACATTATCCATACGAAGAAACGTTGCATCCCTTGCATTATTCTACAGATATTTTCACAGCAATTGTTCCGAGGAACTTGCTTCAATTGTGCCGCCTCTCCACATCTTTCCCCGTAGAACTAGGGCAGCTGAGAGCACCCATGAATTTACACTTTCTCCTCCACAATGCAGAACTTCTGCTTATCAAAATTAATTTATCCCTAGAACTACTACTCTTTGTAAAATGCCCCAGAACGAGAAGCCCACCACAGAAGCCATGAACGAACACCACACAGAAACACCAAAGGAAAGGTCCACAGAACGAAAGGACCAGCTGACCGAGCCAGCCATTTCAGACAGCCCAAGCCGCAGGGCTAAACAGCTCCAGGACACACCCATTTACCTTTTCTAAAACCGACCATTTTCCACACCTCACGTACACTAACCCCTCGTGTCCTACACTTATTAACTACAAAGATGATGAACAGGAATATACATTCATATTAAAAACACCCATGCCTGTCCCGACGTTGAGCCAATGCCAACACATCAGACAGCCATAATTATATCTATGTATGTTCTTGCATCCGAGAAGTAGATGTTATATATCTTAGAAGTTAAAGCACCCACGCTGTCCCTAGATCTCTTATATCATTTTCCATGACGAGTATAGATATATGTAACCCGTGCTCAGTCGCCCCTTGCATTGCTCCTCTAGTAACTAAGTATTAATATTAACATTCCCTAACATCTTGTCTTGCCAGACTAAGCTTCTGAAGACCCATCGCCCCATAAATCTATGTATGCAATCCTTAGGTTAAGTATTTTTATCCGCCATTGTGTTCACCTTTTTCCATTTACTTTCCACAATTGTCATACGTCTTCCCCTTGCCTCCTTCGTATCCACAGTCCACACTACGCCAATTTACTTCGTGTCTTACACCTCTTACCCCAACCAGAGATTATATAAGATAACCTGGTTATCAGTATCTGTCATAAGTACCCCGAAACAATAACTAAGTACCCCTACGAACTGCCACTGTGGTTGGTATTTTATATTTAATAGAAAACGCAGTTCCCAGGGCCAACTAATAGTATCCATAACCCTCTGACTGATCACATAACTCTATCTTTTCCAGACTCATATACCACCCCATAGTTGCATTCCCCGGTAGCATTTGGCTAACGTATTCTACTGCCTTTTCAAACTTCCATATCAATTGTAGCCTAATGCCACCCCCACGCCCAGGGACCTTAGGGGCAAAATTTCCCTGTAGCCCTTGAACTCTCCCCCCCCTCTCATTAAGACACCCGCGCTTCTCGACTCTTGTCTGACCTAGCCTCTCTCTCATACCTCTTGAAGATCCTTGAATTGTCCGTTACTAACGCTCTCCAACCTTTTATATATATACTCCTATCCAGCCTACCTTCACTTAGTAGGCCAGAACAACATTAGAACTTTACTAGCCCCTTGCATGCCATCTATTCTCTTACAACACATTCACAACCCTGCACCCAATGGTCGTCGGTGCGAGGCTAGCCGCCCCGCCAGTAACTAACTTCTATTGTCATACTTCCAGATAAATGTGGCAGAGTTAGCAACCCAGTCTCCACCATATCCAGCAAACCCTACAATTAACAACCAGCCGAGTAAAACCAGCTAGCTCAGGCACCTTCGGTTTTGGTATTAAAGACACTCACATCTGTCTCATACACAGAGGGTTATTACAAACACTGGTGATATGGCAAGCCCCTAGCCACAGCCGCCGGACGACTATATCAGAGAGGGCGCCCAGCTCCCCCTTTTTGCCCACCCGAGGAGGGAGACCCCACCCCCGCGGAGGTATACCTGGCCCCTGTTTTGACTTTCGAGTCATTGCCAGGTAGCACAGGAATTCTTCCTATCGATGAACTAACCATAAATGACTAACACCTTTACTAACCTCTATTAACTCACAATAAACCATTTACCTTTCTTGCATGCTCTGATCACTAAATTAGCACCTCAGCTATACCATAGAATGAAGATTGAACAATCTAGAGAGACGCTCCTATCACAGCTGTCCCCATCCTCCTGGCAAAGTAGATCCAGTCTCTCTCCCCTAAATACGTCCAGTATAGCCAAAATAGTACCTCTTACTAAGGCTCAGTTATATGAAAATATAAAGGCTTCCTATCGCCCTGTGCCACAACTGTAAATATCATCTTACCTAGTCCCCATATCTATTGAGAGCTCAATTAAGTCCATAAGACTCGAGATCCCTACTGTCTACAGGGTCCAGAACCGAGCCTATAAATCTAACTCCCGCCCCCAGTCAAATCAGTTGAAAGCTAGACACCAACCAGGGGTCACTACCCTGCAGTTAATTTCTAGCTCTGCCCTTGTGTTGTTCCGGAGTGAGATCCCAGAACCGGCAGACTCCGTGGCAGATTTGGATAGAAGGACCTGCCCACGTATTGAAGAACTTCACACATATGGCCCCCCTGGACGGCCGCGGAACCAGTCGTTAGCCCCCAACATCATGGACGCAAGATAACCAGGACCAGACCCATCAGATACTACCCAAGATTCCCTTTAGCAGTACTACATATTACTGTGCTGTTTTAGATTCACTAATTAATATTTCTACGAAGTGGCTAAGACCTTGCCCAGTGTAATTCATACTTAACCATTCCATTTGGGACGTACTAAGCGATCAGTGCTCTTTAATTAACAGGCGACCTTGACTCTCGTAATTACCTTATTCAGATATTAAAACTCTAGTGATATCTAACGTTCGCCCACTGATTTGCGTTCTATGTATTTCTGAGACAAGGATATAAAACTTAGATCAGTACCCCCTGAGGTAACTAGAATTCCCGTGCTCTAAAAATACGTGTGTCTAATCTAGTCTGTGAACTACTACTTGTGCACCAGAGCTACCAGTAATAAATCTAACAGTGAATATGAATCTATAAGTAACATTGATGGTCTTCGGTATATAAACCTGTGAAATCAAAGCCAGTGATCAGAAGATTAATACCTGAACGTTGGAAGTGGGAGACTAGGCTCCATCCAGATCCACTTATGCTAGTGTTGTTCAATTCTATTATATTGTCTTACACAAGTATTCTGCAGTGGTATATCAATAAACGTGATCATGTAACTTGCTACCATGTGTTTCTTTGTGTTCTCTATTCCTCATATCTTGTATTGTGCATGCAGCCTTATATACCCAGTCAATTTAGAACTCACATTACCCAAGTTAAACCTGTAGAAAAACAGGGCATAACACTTTGGAATTCACTTCCCTCGAATTGCTTTCCACAAACTTACAATCTACAAATGTTTAAATCCAGTTGTTACAAACATTTTATGAATGGAGGATGCCTTTAGGCACATGGACCTTTTTGTTTTATCTGTGTTTTTCCTTCCTCCGTTCATTGTCTCTTTAAAAAAAAAAAAAAAAAAAAAATGCCTCAACAAACGAAAGACAAGTCCAAGCAACTCCCTCTCGGTAATCCCCTCCATTCTCTTCATTCTGTCCCGGATAAATCCTCCCATGTTTTCAGGACAAACTCTGATATATGTAATCATCATTCCATCCAATGTTTATGTACACATGTTTCCAGGGAAAATGCCGATCAATGTACCCAACAAAATTTCCCCCATGCCCCCAGAAATGTTCAGCTATCCCACAACCCACAACAATTCCCTTGTGACAATTTTCCGTCAGTAGCTCCCTTGCCCCCCCACACAATTCACACCCCTAAAAAAATTCCAACCCCACACTTGACTCACCCTCTCATGACAAACAAACCCACCCGCCCCACATCACTTATAACCAGACCTTGACTGCCACCAAGAAAGTTCCCCACGTTCGTCCTGTTAACAACACCACATCAATACACCAGTCCTCCACCAATAACCCATGTTCTACACCTAACTTTTTCCCCACCAACCCTCCGCAGTCCCCCCAACAAATTCCGTTTTCTAACTCGCTCACCTCTCACCACTCTGAACCGCCCGCACGCGCCGTTAATCCCCCCCTCACGCGTGCTGACCGAGGGACACAACCATGTTCCCACCATGCCCCCAGAAATGCCCAGCTAGTCCACACCCACCCCAATCCCCCTTGTGACAGTTTTCCGTCAGTAGCTCCCTTCCACCTCCACACAATTCACACCCCTAGAAAACTTTACAACCCCACACTTGACTCGCCCTCTCATGACAAACAAAACCACCAAATCCATATAAACTCCAAACAAACCGTCATTGCCACCGACAACGCTCCCCAAATTCCTTCTAACCACCACATATCCTTACATCAGTCCTCCACCAATAACCCATCTTCTATATCTCACGCTTCCCCCACCAACCCTCCGCAGTCCCTCCAACAACTCCCGTTTTCTAACCCCCTCACACCACTCCCCACTGATCCTCCCACACGCGCCGTTAATCCCCCCCTCACGCGTGACCCCCACCAAAGCGACCTTGCCCCCCTTATAAGTAGCAAGCACCTGCTCGCCAGTCCATCCCCCACCATCATTAGCCCAGCTGTAGTTAAGGATAAATGCCAAATTCCCCCCCACCATCAAAAAGGGGTGAACCTGCGGCCCATACCCCAAATGCACATGATATTTTCCCCCACTACCACGTCCCCCAACCCCCATCGTTGCCTCTTACAACCCGCCATCATTTCCGCTCGCATCAACCACATTCTCGTGGCAAATATCTCAGAGGAATCCCTGACACTACCAAAAGGTCTCATTATAGGAGACCTCGAAACTTTCGATGACCTCCCCATAGATTTTAACGACACCCCTACCAGCCTCCAATTGCCCCCTCTCCCTGAGACATTATCTGACCACCAAAAGAACGCCATGTACGACCTACTGCTGGAATTCAGCGACGTGTTTGCCCAACAACCCACCGAAATCGGACAGACTGATGTAGAACAACACATCATTAACACCACAGGCCCCCCCATACGACAACCATCCCGTAGAAAGAACCCCATACAACGTCAGGAAGAGGAACGCCAAGTCCAGGAAATGTTAGAGGCCGGGATTGCCACCCCGTCCATTAGCCCCTGGTCTTCCCCTGTTGTCTTAGTCAAAAAGAAAGATGGGACAACCCGTTTTTGCGTCGATTACAGGAGGTTAAATGACGTAACCATTAAAGACGCTACGCCCTTACCCCGAATAGACGATTCCCTTGACTCCCTATACGGATCCAAATGGTTCACTACCCTCGACTTGTAAGCAGGGTATTGGCAAGTGCCTATCAAGGCCGAGGACCAAAAGAAAACAGCATTTTCCACTAGTGGTGGCCATCACTATGAATTTAACGTCCTACCTTTTGGCCTCTGTAACGGACCCGCCACTGTCTCCCGTTTGATGGAAGCGGTATTAAATGGCCTAACCTGGGAAACCTGCCTAGCCTATCTGGACGATATTATTGTGTACTCACCAACCTGGGAAGAACACCTCCCCAGGTTGAGACAAGTCCTTCAAAGAATCCGAGCCGCCGGGTTGAAATTAAAACCCTCAAAGTGCGAGATTGCCCGGAATAAGGTAGATTTCCTCGGACACGTGATATCTGAACATGGTATTGCGCCAGACCCAAAGAAACTTCAAGCCATACAAAACCAACCCCCACCCACCACTGTTAAAGGAGTACGTTCGTTTCTAGGTTTAGCCACATACTACAGACGTTTCGTCCCCAACTTTGCCACCATAGCCAGACCCCTCCACCAACTCACCCACAAAGACACCCCATTCACCTGGACACCTGAAAGAGACCTCGCGTTTAACACTTTGAAGCAAAAGCTAATCCAAGCCCCGATTGTCGCTTTCCTTGACTACCAAAAACCTTTCCGTCTTTATACCGACGTATCTCTGTACGCCATGGGTGCAGTTTTAGCTCAAGTCAGAGACGGAGAGGAACATGTGATAGCTTATGCCAGCTCCACCCTCAACCAAACACAGCAGAATTATGCAGCCATCAAGAGAGAGTGCTTAGGGATCATTTGGGCACTCAGCCACTTCCGGTCATTTGTGTTGGGCGCAAAACTCGACATAATCACCGACCATCAATCTTTACAATGGCTGCGTAGGTGCGAAACCAACTCAGCCATTTTGGTACGTTGGAGGGAGACACTAGAGGACTACGACTTTACTATACAATATCGTCCAGGCAAACTCCATACCAATGCAGACGCCCTGTCACGTTTGCCAGTACCAAAAGACCCCCCCACCAACCTAGCCGCCTTACAAAACACTGAGTTGGTATCTACCCCCACCCCCCGACAGAATGCCCCCTCAGCCCCCTCCCTAATTCAATCTTGGGAAGCAAGAATCAGACCCCCCTGGATACCGTTAAATGTCTTCAGGGGACTGACTCGCTGGGGAGATCAACTTGCCACAGACACTGGTCACATAATCTTGGGCCCCACCATTGCCCACGACTACATGATTGCCATCCACGAGGGAAACGGCATACACCTTGGACAAAAGAAGATGTTAAAGATCTTCACAGACCAATACTTGACCCCCAACCCCTCCAAAATTGCACAACGAGTGACAGAATCCTGCAAACCGTGTTTATTGGGAAAGGATAGATCACGCACCCCAGGCCCAGCAAACCTTGTCGGCTACCAAACCGTTCCAAGTCCTATCCCTCGACATCATGGGCCCGTTTCCTCCTTACGCTGGCAAGCGCTATATCCTCACATTTGTGGACTTCTATTCAAAATTCTTAATAGCCTGCCCAGCTAAAGACCACACAGCCACCACAGTCGCCACACTGCTTGCCACAGCAGTATTCCCTATATTCGGTCTGCCCCTTGCTCTTCTATCCGACAATGCCCCCGAGTTTAGTGGACACGTTTGGCAACAGTTCACCCAACAATGTGGCATTAAGATTAAACACTCATCCCCATACTGGCCTCAAGGAAATGCTATATGCGAACGCAGCCATCGCACCATCAACAATCAGTTGCGAACAAAAATTATTGCTCTTAACACCACAGACTGGCCATCACAACTAAAAATGATACAATGGGGTATGAACACCTGTCCCCGAGAAGACGGTATTTCCCCTCATGAACGTGTTTACGGCGTACCCCCCCTGTTACTGCCGTTCCACCACCATGCTCACCTTCCCTCCACCACCTCCACAATTGACCCATTGCAACATCTGCAAAATACCCTCCATACCGCCCAAACCTGTCAGGACACCAAAACTGATAACACCAATGACAAAAACCCTTTCGCCATCCATGACACCGTAATGGTAGCCAACCTCCCTATCACCAACAAGTTAGGCCCTCGCTATGTCGGGCCCTACACCATCACACAAGTCCCAAACGCCTATCAAGTCACCATCGACTATCACGGCGTGACTCGCACGTTCCGAACTAGATTCGTCCGAGCGTTTAAACCACTCCAACCACAAGACAATACCCCACCCCACACGGCTGAACCAGAATTAAACACCCCTATTACACCATACACTCCAGCAATGAAAATCCCCACACAAACCCCTAAGGACCTAAGCCCTCCGACACCGAACAGACAGATCATTCCTCAACATACCCCCCGAACTAACCTCCACAAACCCCAAGCCCCCACTATCACACCCTCTTCCACCATGACACCTTCGTTCACTTCTGATAATCAAGTACCTCCCCCGCTTATCCAAATACGAAAGCCTCCCCCCACAACCCCGACCACAACAGAAACTCTGCCGTCTAGCCCTGACATACCTTCCCCAGGCACCACACTAAGAAAACCACACACCCTACCCAAAACCAAGTACACACCCAAACACACCACACAATCTACCTCAGTAACCTCACGCTACAACCTACGCCCACGACAAAAACTTTTTAAAACCTCCAGGAAACACACCCTGCTAACCAAATTCCGTAGGGCTGCCAGACCACTAACCTCCTCCTCTTCTTCTTCGTCGACTTCTCCTCCACAAAGGGAAAGAAGACGAATAATCACCCCTAAACACCATAAACCCTCTAACTATAGTCCAGAAGTAACAACCCCCACCCCGCAAGAAAACACATACCTTCCTCTTCAACCTCATCCCCTCTCAACCCCCACCAAAAAACTCCCATAAAACCGCCAACTTCCACCACCAGCAAATCACCAACCTCACCAAACGACACACCCCACACACGTCCCTACCCCCAACCCTCCAACTTAAATCTACACTCCCTACCCACCCGTCTAGCCCCCCCCCCCGCATCCGCCCCTTTCCCCTCCACGATCCCCACCACCCCACCCACACATCGACCAACCTCCTCATCTCACCGACCCCCCCCCCCCCCCCCCCTAAGGAAATCCCCCCCCAAAGTCACCCCTGAGAGAACCCCCACATGTCCTTTACCTGTAAAACGTTCCTCCCCTCAATATAAAATATCATCGAGCGACTCAAGTCCCACAACAAACTTCTACCTTCCCACCAGAACCGCCCGAGGTAGAATAATCAACAGACACATCAGATTTAAAGACGGTGAGATAAAAATAACACCCCGTTCCGACACTAAAGACCCAAGCCACACAACACACACACCCCTTCCTTCTCACACACCTCCGTCACCCACCTTACCTAAATCTATCTTGCGCATTGCCTCACTAGATTTTGCCAGCCTACAACACCGCCCAAGAAAACCAAAAGAAATCCAGACTCATGTTCCCCCTTCATCCCCAGCTCTGTTGTCAGACGTTAATCCCCCGTCGGTTAGTAACCCATTCACCACACTAAACAGACCTCCTGTCAGTCCCACACACCTCACTCCGACCCCCGCGGGGGAAAGCTACAAACCATTCATACGAAAGGTTAAAGTAAAAACCCCAACTGGACACTTACGTCTACAACGCCCACATCAAGCCCGGGCAACCGCCCGTCACAACACAGAGGACACATTCTTACAGGTATACATTGACCTACAAAAGAAACCTGACCGTCGCTCTCTTGCTTGGTGGAAACTTCTAAATACCCTCAAAATAACCCACCATAACTATGCTTCTTTTTACTTCACCCTTGAGGCTCGGGGACGAGCCTATAATGAAGGAGAGGGAAGTAAAATGCCCCAGAACGAGAAGCCCACCACAGAAGCCACGAACGAACACCACACAGAAACACCCGAAAGAAAGGTCCACAGAACGAAAGGACCAGCTGACCGAGCCAGCCAATTCAGACAGGCCCAAGCCCGCAGGGCTAAGCAGCTCCAAGCCGCACCTACCTACCCCTTCTAAACTGACCATTTTTCCACACCTCACGTACACTACCCCCTCGTGTCCTACACTTCTAACTACAATGATGATGAACAGGAATATACATTCATATTAAAAACACCCATGCCCTGTCCCCAGGTTGAGCCAATGCCACCAAAACAGACAGCCATATATCTATGTATGTTCTTACATCCGAGAAGTAGATGTCATATATCTTAGAAATTAAAACACCCACGCCTGTCCCTAGACCTCGTATATCAATTTTCATGACGAGTATAGATATATGTAACCCGTGCTCAGTCGCCCCTTGCATTGTTCCTCTAGTAACTAAGTGTCTCTATAATATTAACTGCCACCAGTATTGATACGACATAGCGGCACTGTCCTTGTGTCGTATTGTGCCAAGTGCAGATCAACCAGGTTTCATCACCTTATTAGGACGACGACTATAATGTCGTCGTTCATCAATGTATTCAATCCTTAGGTTACGTATTAATATTAACATTCCCTAACCTATCTTGTCTTGCCAGACTAAGTTTCTGAAGACCCATCGCCCCCATAAATCTATGTATTTAATCCTTAGTTTAAGTATTAATGTTAGTGTCTCTATAATATTAACTGCCACCAGTATTGATACGACATAGCGGCACTGTCCTAATGTCGTATTGTGCCAAGTGCAGATCAACCAGTTTTCATCACCTTATTAGGACGACGACTATAATGTCGTCGTTCATCTATGTATTCAATCCTTAGGTTAAGTATTTTTTATCCACCATTGTGTTCACCTTTTTCCAGTTACTTATCCACAATTGTTATACGTCTTCCAATCACCTCCTTCGTATCCACAGTCCACACTACGCCAATTTGCTTCGTGTCCTACACCTCTTACCCCAACCAGAGATTGTATAGACAACCTTAGAACCAGTATCTGTCATAAGTACCTCAAAACAATAACGAAGTACCCTTACGAACTGCCGCTTTTCTTGGTATATATTTCATAGAAAACGCAGTTCCCAGGGACAACTAGACGTGCAAAAGCTCGTGCCAACTAATTGTATCCATAACCCCTCGTACTGACGAAGAATAATACACCATGTTTTTCCCCACTTTACCCACAGTCAAGCACACACCTACAGTACACCTCCTTCTTCACCCCAGCCCCACAGTCCACATAATTCTATCTTTTCCAGACTCATATACCACCCCATAGTTGCACTCCCCGGTAGCATTTGACTAACGTACTTTCACTGCCTTTTCAAACTCCAATATCAACTGCAGCCTAATGCCATCCCCATGCCCAGAGACCTTAGGGTCAAATTTCCCTATAGCCCCCCTGAACTCCTCCCCTCTCATTAAAATACCCCGCGCTTCTCGACTCTTGTCCGACCTAGCCTCTCTCTCATACCTCTTGAAGATCCTTGATTTTTCCGTTGCTAACGCTCTCCAACCTTTTATATATATACTCCTATCCAGCCTGCCTTCCCTTAGCAGGCCAGAACAACATTAGAACTTTACTAACCCCTTGCATGCCATCTATTCTCTTACAACCTATTCACAACCCTGCACCCAATGGTCGTCGGTGCGAGGCAAGCCGCCTCACCAGTAACTAACTTCTATTGCCATACTTCCAGATAAATGTGGCAGAGTTAGCAACCAGTCTCCACCACATCCAGCAAACCATACGATTAACAACCAACCGATTAAAACCAGCTAGCCAAGGCACCTTCGGTTTGGATATTAAGAAGACCCACATCTGTCTCATAAACAGAGGGTTATTACAAACACTGGTGATATGGCAAGCCCCTAGCCACAGCCGCCGGACGACCATCCCAGAGAGAGAGCGCCCGGCTACCCCTTTTTTACCCACCCGAGGAGGGAGACCCCCACCCCCGCGGAGGTATACCTGACCCCTGTTTTGAATTCCGGGTCATTGCCAGGTAGCCTAGGAATTCTTCCTATCAATGAACTAACCATGCATGTCTAACCCCCTTACTCACCTCTCTGTACCCACAATAACCCATTCACCTGTTTTGCATACTCGGATAGTCAAATTAGCACCTCAGCTAGGCAATAGAACGAAGACTGAGCAATATAAGAGAGGCGCCCCTATCACAGCTGTCCCAGTCCTCCCTGCAAAGTAGATCCAGTCTCCCTCCCATAAATTCTTCCAGTACAGCCAAAATAGTACCTTTTACTAAGGCTCAGTTATATGGTTATATGGTAAACTCCCACCCATCCAATTTGACCATGTTAACGTTACTGTGCTCCTTAGTGAGATCAAGAAAACTCAGTCAGAAGTTGCTAATCTGAGAAATTGTTCCTCAGCCCAAAATGACTGTATGAAGGACTTATTGAGTGCAACTGGTGATCTGAGTAGTAGAGTGCTAGTGATTGAGGACTACAGCCAATCCCAAGGAAATTTAATATCTTCAGGTGGCTTTCCCTTTCCAATGTTCCCTTACCCACTCTAAACCACTGTTTGGACACTTGATCCTCAGTGTTTTGGAGGACAAGCAGCCTAAAAGGGTCACTAGATCTGTTGTTGCTTGATTTCCTCTGTACTCCTTTGTACTTTGTACTCAAATGGGCCTAGGCCTACTGCATCTGTAAATGACACTAATCCAGAGCCTATAAATACCACACCTGCAGTGTCCACTACCAGCCGCACTACATCAGATAGCGCCCCCTCCACTACACAGGAGACCACGGCCACATCCACAACTGTCCACAACACAACGATCAGAACCGACGGCGACGACTCCGATGAGACAACCCGAGGGAGGCCTAACTCCGTTGAAACCTTTGCCACAGGGGAAATTACTGATGCCACCACCAGCTGCTCCACACCAGGTGCCGGTGGCGCCTCCTCCATCACACAGGAAGCCACAGCCATAACGAGTAGAACCAACGAGACAACCCGAGGTAGGCCTAACATCAACGTAACTTCTGCCACTGAGGAAATTAATGAAGTCAACCCTGCAGTGAGGAGCGTCGGAAGCGGTACACCCGCTATAATGAGTATAGCAACACCTGGGGCCTATAATGTAGCTGTACGTACAGGCAACGCGCAAGGCAACACTACAACACCTGCGACGGGAAGGAGCTCGACGACAACCCCTATCGACAGGATCACAACGCCTCCACCCTCAGGTGATGATAAGGGGGAGGGTACTGTTCAAGGACAATGGTTTAGGGTACATTCCACCAAAGGTAAAACTCATCACATACCTGAGGGGGAACAGAGGCTGAATGGAGGTACCGGTACTGGTACCACAAACAATGTTAGGAATTCTATGGCTGTGCAAATTCAACCTAGGAGCTTTATGCATCAGGGGATTAAGGGTAAAAATAAAAGTACGGGGATAAGTACAGTTAAAAAAGTGAAAAGATCACGCATAGCCAAAGTATTCGCGACAGGTTTTAAGCCAGGAGTGACGGCATCCGACTTGAAAGAATATCTCTCCAATAAACTCAGTCTTAGTATGGATGTTGAACCAATTATTCCCTGGTCTGATAGGCACACATATATTTCATTCAGAATAAACTGTGAGTGTCCAAATCCCGAGGTGTTTATGGATGAAGAACTTTGGCCAGAGGAAGCATCGGTGTACTGGTGGAGAGAACGTAGGGCACAGGTACCGGTACCAACAAATGAGGACTCTATAACTACGGTAACCCACCCTCCCAACAACTCTTAATCATGGATATAAAGTCTACTTCATCTCCCAACAATTTGCGTATTGCTACTTATAACTGTAGGGGGCTCCCTAAACCCAACAGAGGGCTTCTCCTACGCCCTGATGTAGTAGACGTATTTAATACCAGTGATATTGTGTGCCTGCAGGAGACTTGGTATTTTAAACAGGATTTGGGTAACCTCAGTACTATCTGTGATAATTTTCATGGGTTTGGGGTCTCGACAACCGATGCTATGGATGGTCTAGTAGCAGGTCACCCACCGGGAGGAGTAGCTATTTTGTGGAGGGACTCTTTAGACAGCCGGGTTAAACCACTTGTAACAAATTTACCATGGTGTACAGGTATAGAAATAGAAGATATCCAACGGAAAGTAGTTATTCTTAGTGTGTACTTGCCCTACCAATGTAATGAAAATGAAGAACAATACCTGGAATGCCTTGGAGAGCTAAGTGTTCTTTTACAAGAACTAAATACCACCTGCTACTCTGTAATAGGGGACTGGAATGCTAATCTGAAGGACATGAGTAACTCTCTGTTTGCTAGTCATATGACTAACTTCTGTGGTGAGCATGATCTAATTATCTCTTCTCAGCTCATGCTCCCTCATAGTAGTTACACATGTGTCAGTGCAGCATGGGGCTCAACATCTTGGCTAGATCATCCCGTAGCTAGTGCTGATTTCCATGATATGATAACAAATATGGAAATTCAGTATACATATACAGATGAAGATCATATCCCATTGACCTTAACAGCTAGTTTGGAAAGAGCGCCAGAATTAACCCAGTCAAACAATAGTGTAAATCCAAAACTGCCATGGGGCGGGCTTGACGAGGAGGAGTGTGAGCAATTTTGCACTTTAACACACACTCTCCTTTCTGAGCTTGATCCAGGCAGTGAGGATGCCATTACCTGTGAAGACCCCAATTGTGTTAATGCTAGTCATCGAGAAGAGGTCAGCAAGCTGTACAATAATATTATATCTTGTCTTACTAAGGCTAGTGACATAGTATTTCACAAGCATAACAAAAATTACTCTTTTAACAAACCTGGGTGGAATGACCATGTTTCAGAACTATACCAGGCATCCCGAGATGCTCCCATTTTTGACATGTTCACCAGACTAAAGGCTAGATGCAAGTATGCAATCAGATATATAAAAAACAATGAAAATTTATTAAGAAGAGAAGCATTGGCCAAAAACTTTGATAGCAAAGACACATTGGCCTTCTGGAAGGATATTAAAAAAATGCATAATAGCTGCACACCTCTACCCGTTAGTGTAGATGGGATCTCTGGTACTAATAACATAGCCAATCTTTGGAAAACACATTACCAAACTTTGTTTAACTCTGTTGGGCACCAAGGAAATACCATTGCTGCTACAACAGAGTGTAACAAAGAAGAAAAATATGACATAATTAAAGTTACAAGTGAAAAAATCAAGGCTGCAATAAGTAGGCTAGATGCTAACAAATCCTATGGTTTTGATGGTATATATGCTGAACATTTGAAGTACTCCTCCACTCTCCTCTTGGAGAAACTCAGCAGTTGCTTTACCAGCTTTCTAATCCATGGTTTCCTACCAGAATCTATGATGTCCGTTACCTTGATACCAGTAATTAAAGACAAGGCTGGCAAAATTACATCAAAAGACAACTATAGACCTATTGCCCTTGTCAGTATTGTAAGTAAGATACTAGAGTTAATCATTTTAGACAGAATCTCAGTGTATATCTCAACTAGTAGTAATCAATTTGGTTTTAAAAAGAATCATGGTACGGACCAGTGCATCTACACTCTGAAGGAGCTAGTGGATGGGTACATCAAAATGAACAGCTCTATTTTTGCATGCTTTCTTGATGCTAGTAAGGCATTTGACAGAGTCTGCCACAATATCCTGTATGATAAATTAGCAACAAGGGGAGTGCCATCCTATATACTGAGAATCTTGAAGTACTGGTACGCCAATCAAACATTTAATGTAAGATGGGGTAACATTATTTCGGATTCCTTTACAGTAACCAATGGAGTGAGACAGGGTAGTATTCTCTCACCTTACTTATTCAATGTATATATGGATGAATTAAGTGATAAATTGAATAAAGAGCAGATTGGATGTTATGGTGGGAATAAAATCATCAACCATCTCATGTATGCTGATGATCTGGTCATTATTGCACCGTCTTCTGCGGGTCTGAGCAAACTTCTTGATATATGTGAATCTTTTGGTAGTAAACATTGTGTTAAATTCAACCCACTGAAAAGTGCTGTTCTTATATTTAGATCAAAATTACTGTATAAAAGTAAACTGCCAAATTTCTCACTCAATAATCAAATTATTCAAGAAGTAAACAAAATAAAATACCTGGGACACATTATCTCAAACGATTGCTCAGATGATGCAGATATCGGCCGTCAGCGCAGACAGCTATATTTACGTGGTAACACCATCTTGAGAAAATTCCACATGTGTAATTGGGAAACTAAAGTCACTTTGTTCCGGACATATTGTTCCTCTATGTACACGGCCCATTTGTGGTGGAAGTATAAGAGAGCCACCATAAATGGTCTGTGTACATCCTATCATAATATACTCAAGATGTTCATTGGTCTCTCTAAATATGAAAGCACTAGTATGGTGTGCACACTGTTGGATGTGCAGTGCTGTCGGGCTGTCATCAGGAGACTGGTGTACAGCTTTTCGCAGCGACTGCAATCCTCCAGTAACACGCTGATTGTAGCTCTTTGGTCTAGTGATCATATCTATGAATCCCGTATTATATCTCACTGGCAGAAGATGCTGCACACATAGTATGTAATGTAATATATAGGTCTAATTGAACTATGAGCAATGATCTGTGCAATAGGTGTTAACCCGGGAACTGCTGGGAGACTCTTAAGAGTTCCCCCGGCGGACTGCGGGAAGACTCTTAAGAGTCAGAGAAAAAAATAATAAACTTTTGACATCGAAAAAAAATATATATAAATATATATTTATTTTTATTTTTTTTGGCCCCTGGGCCATGCAAAATTTCAGTCCTCTACCTCCCCTCCTTCCCTCCTCTCCTTCAGTTATCACCTATTTTCCCTGTTATTCCCTTATTCTGAGGTATATTTTCGTGCTAACATTAGAAAGCCGGTTGCAGGGTGTGGTCATCACTGATAGAAAGCGAGTGCAAGAGAGAGAGAGAGAGTATCTATCGACTGTGTCTCAGTGGCCTTGGGGGAAATTGGCGGGAAAGCAGCTTGCCTCACCCATACATTATACAACTCGCGGGCTATATCTCCGATTTTGACCATCCAAACGCTGTTTTCACTCGTTTTATTGTTGTTTCAGGTTAATACCTTTATAATCAACCCATAATAGGCGCATATGGATAAGTATTAATGCTATTAACCCTTAATTAGCGGCGAGCAACATAAGTCGAGTTAAATAAAGCTGGACTATGTGGCGGCGCTCGACATAACTCGAGTGGCAATTTCAGCACGTAATATGGCTGAGAGAGAGACAAGTGGTGGCAGGAGACTAGCGAGCGTATGACTGCTCCAGACCACCGCGGCGAACCTACTGACACAAATCTCAGCTCCCTCCTCCCTCTCTCACTCGCTACATACTCAATTATGTACTGAAAGTACCGAATTACATGCTTTTTGCACTCGCGTTGCACGGTTATTGCAAGAAAACTATCCATCATACAAGGATCGTTATGGTGTCATTCGAAAGCTCTGTTTATGCCCTTTCAGGGATAGGTACTTGTTTTACGTTCTGGGTCTTATTTAGGCATGAAAATGATCACGTAAACAGCCCTATTTTGGCTAAAAACACCCCGCTGTGCGGTACACATAAATAAACCGCATAGGCCGCTCGTAAGGTGTTAATGGTACAATGAATATTTTAGTGACGGAAACACCTCAAATACATGCGCACAGGGAGAGGTGTCTAATTACCCCCATGCGCACTTGTTAGGTTAACCAACATTGAGCAATAGCCTTAGTTAGCCTATCTGTGTTATATTGTGACAAAATGTGATATGTGCTCTATTCTGTAAATAGGCCTACTGTATATTTTATTTTATTGTTTCTTTATTAATATATCTTTGTGTATAATTATTATCTGTGCTCTGACGAGAAGTGTATGTGATATGGACCATTAGGTCGTACTGTATTTATACTGTATCTATCTTATGTGTCTGGAATAAAGAATTATTATTATTATTATTATTATTATTATTATTATTATTATTATTACAAATTGAAGGCTTCCTATAGCCATGTGCCACAACAGTAATCACCATCTTACCTAGTCCCCATATCTATTGAGAACTCAAATAAGTCCATAAGACTCGATATCCCTATTGTCTACAGGGTCCAGAACCGAGCCTATAAACCTAGCTCTCGCCCCCAGTCAAATCAGTTGAAAGTTAGACACCAACCAGTGGTCACTACCCTGAAGTTAACCTCTAGCTCTGCCCTTGTGTTGTTCCTGAGTTGAGAGATTCCTGAGCCGGCAGACTCCATGGCAGAAGTTAAATAGTAGAGCTGTCCATGTACAAGTCCCAACGTGCACCTTATAACCTTCACACAAATTAGTGGGTATATAAGTGTGTAGCCAGCACCGATCGTCAAGAGATCCGACTTGAGAACTTCCTACATTTTGGACCACCTGGACGGCCGAGGAACCAGTCGTTAGCCCCCAACATCACCGGAAGCAAGATAACCAGGACCAGACCCACAAATACTATTCAAGATTCATGTTACTAGTACTAAGTGTTATAGTACCAGTTCGACATTCACTTATTAACTTTTCTATGAAGTGGCTATAACTTTCCCAGTGTAACTCATATTTAACCATTCCATTTGGGACGTACTAAGCGTATCAGTGTGCATTAATTAACAGGCGACATTGACTCTCGTAATTACCTTATTCAGATATTAAAACCCTAGTGATATCTAACGTTCGCCCACTGATTTGTGTTCTACGTATTTCTGTCATAAGAATATAAATCTTAGATCAGTACCCCCTTGAGGTTACTAGAATTGCCGTGTTCAGAAATATACGCGTATCTAATTCTAACTGTGAGCTGCTACTTGGGCACGCGACCTGCCAGAAAGAAATCTAATTAGTGAAATTGAATACATAAATACGTCGAGGTCTTCCAGTATAATAAACCTTGCTAACTAAATCCGTGATCAGAAGAGTATACCTGAACGTTAGAAGTGGGAGACTAGGCTCCATCCAGATCCGCTAATGCTAGCAGTTCCCTTCTATTATTTGTTTTGTACGAGTCTTACTATCTTTCTATGCTTTTTATTCACCTATCTAAATAAAAGTGATCGTGTGTCGTGTTACCGTGTGTTTATTTTGTGTTCTCTATTCCTCATACCTTGTATTGTGCATGCAGCCTTATATACCCAGTCAGATAGAGCCCACATTACCCAAGTTAATCCTGTAGAAAAACAGGGCATAACAAAATTAATCAGTGATAGGCAATATGGTTTTAGACGATGTCGATCAACTGCAGACATTCTTTGCCTTCTTACGCATCAAATCAACCAAGCTACAGACCAACATGGTGAAACACATACAATAGCACTGGATATATCAAAGGCATTTGATAGAGTCTGGCATCAATCCTTATTGTCGAAGATGTCACACTACGGCCTTGCATCATTAGTTCCACTAATTTCTTCTTATCTTCATAACAGAAAAATATGTGTAATGGTAGATGGCTTTTATTCTCAATTTCACTCAATAAATGCTGGTGTTCCCCAGGGATCAGTTTTGGCCCCAACTCTGTTCTTATTCATATCAATGATCTCATATCTACCACTCATAATCCAATACATTCCTACGCAGATGACTCAACACTCCACAGTTCCTTCACATTTACCAATTCTTTCACCCAACCGATCTTATAAATTCAAAAATAAACACTGCAATTTCTCTGAACCAGGACCTTTCTAGAATTAATGAATGGGGACAAAAGAATCTAGTTTCCTTTAATGCACAGAAAACCAAGTACATTCAATTTCTAACCGACAGAATCTCACTGACTCCCATATATTTTTTAATGATGTAAATATTCCCACTTCCCCTAGTATTGACATTCTCGTGTAACATTAACTACTAACTTGAGCTGGACACATTATGTTAGAAGCATTGCTAAGAATGCCTCTAAAAAACTGGGACTCCTGTACAGAGTTCGAGAATTCTTCACTGACGAGCAGTTGGCCGTAATATATAAAAGTCATGTGCGTTCTCAGATGGATTACTGTTCACCTCTGTGGGGTGGAAGTGGAGTGGTTGCATTGAGGCAGTTGGACAAAATTCAAAATAAAACTATTAGATTAATCAATAACCCTGCAATCACACAGGACCTTCCTACATTATCCATACGAAGAAACGTTGCATCCCTTGCATTATTCTACAGATATTTTCACAGCAATTGTTCCGAGGAACTTGCTTCAATTGTGCCGCCTCTCCACATCTTTCCCCGTAGAACTAGGGCAGCTGAGAGCGCCCATGAATTTACACTTTCTCCTCCACAATGCAGAACTTCTGCTTATCAGAATTCATTTATCCCCAGAGCTACAACTCTTTGGAATTTACTTCCCTCGAATTGCTTTCCACAAACTTACAATCTACAAATGTTTAAATCCAGTTGTTACAAACATTTTATGAATGGAGGATGCCTTTAGGCACATGGATCTTTTTGTTTTATCTGTGTTTTTCCTTCCTCCGTTCATTGTCTCTAAAAAAAAAAAAAAAAAAAAATGTGGTTAAAGACATCTATATTTTAACATCATAATGGTAGGTATATGAACCTTCTTAATATTAGTAGTTTGGTGGTCTACTATATGGCTGGTGTTAGTGTATCGAACATGGTATAGGGTAACAGGGGTTAACTGTCTAGACGTCAAGGTTGGCTGTGAGGTTTTGGTTTAGTTATCCTCTTCTTGACGTTTTTCTCTCTTTTGTTCTTCTTCCGTTTTCTTCCTTTTACGTTTTGGGGAATAACTTTTATTTTCTTCCTCTGGGCATCTCTGTTGTTTTTCATTTTCTGGGTATTTTAGATAGGATTGGGTCAAGGATTAGGGAGATAATGAGTAGTGATCCTATTTCTAATGGAATGAAGATTGGGGCTATTAACGGGAGGCCATGTTTGCAGCACCAAATCCTTCCAAACTCACCATCTGCGCATTCGCGGCCTTTTCCGTAATACTTGTATTTATTAGTGGCCCCTCCATCATTGACGAACATGCCTATTACATAAGGCATCCTCTTCAAACACTAATCCGCCGTAGTTTGAATCTACCGCGCAGAGCATTTAAAATCTGAGGAGCCTTCATCATGAGCGCACGCGACCTCACTCATGGCTTCAGTCATTATGAATTGGGTTCTCACTACGAAAAAACTTCGTAAAAAATAAAAAACAAAAAGGAAATAGGAATAACTATCCAATAAGCTTTCCATCATATCGTGGATGTACTTGTGTGGATCTTTGACCAGACGCTGATTCAGGCGTCATTCTTCCTTCTCTGCTCTGCGCTCAGCCTGCCCGGACGTGTCTCCCCACGCTCCGCTGGTTCCGCATTTGCTGCGTCCCTAGTGAGTTTTTTCTCATTTGTTTACTCCGGGATGTATCGAGTAAGGTTAGGATATGCGTAGCAGGAGTGTCCTGGGCTGATTGCCCGCAGTGCAGTGTATTTTGGGTCGTGTGTTTGGGGCATCTATTTCGGATGTACCCTCGTGGTCCTGTTGTGGACATGTGAACTTTTTCATAGTTGAGTTAGCTTGTGATGCAGGCGGCTTTCATTACGCGATTATTTCTGCTGCCTTTTATCTTTCTGATGAGGTAGCGTTGCTTTGCTGACGTTCCCAGCGTATTTTTCTTCACTTAGTGAAGTTTTTTCTGGGTCCCGAGTCGGTCTTCCCTTGGTCGGAAGTATTTGCTACAGTGGTGTGTTGGCGGTGGTTCCTGTTGTTATATTTCCAGTGTTTTTGTTTATATTTCAACATTTCTTGTGCCGTCTGCTTAGGCCTAGCCAGCCGCTCGTAGCTTTGCCACATGTACAAGTGTTATTGATTTATTTTATAAATATGTCCTACTGTGTCATTGTGTATTGGCTAATTCCACGGACTATGTATGTTTCCTGGATTAGTTGTGTATTGGCTAATTCCACGGATTATATTTGTGGACCCTAGGTTAGTTGTGCTTTGGCTATCTCTCGGGTCCTATGTGCGTTCAGATGGTTTCTGAACGGGGTGGGTTACTTTCCGGCGGGGTTTTCTCGGTTACAAAAACTCCGGCCGTGAGCCGTGTTTGGCCACACGTGGTTCAAAACAGGCTTGTGTCCCCGGCGAGTTGGTGTCTGTGGCTCTCCAGGACTGCGTCTCTGTGATGGTGCCTGTTTCAGGCTCCTTATGATTCCCGGCGGAATGGCTGTACCCATCTAACATTGTTCATGCGGACATATGTTATGTAGTTTTTCTACCCGGTTTTACAAACCAAAGGAAAAACCCTAGCTGTTGTTGTGGGCTTTCCTCCCCGGTGATCTTTTACAAAGAAGTGGGGATAGGAACTTATGGGGTTAACGTTTAAGACATCAGGTCTCACCCGGCGGGTGTACCTTGGTAAGGTGGGATGAACGAATTGGTAATTCAGTTTAGTTAACCGGTCCATTTTAGTGATACTATATGTATCGCCGCCCTCACACATACGGCGATCGAAGGCTCAATTAGGGTTAACGTCTTTTTCATAAGTTTTTCACACCCGGCGGGTGCTCCTGGGAGGAGGAAATACGGAATTTACAATTCAAGTTAGTTAACCAATTAATTGAGAGATACGGTTATGTATCGCCGCCTTCACCATACGGCGATCTATGTGACAATTCATTAGAAGTCAGATCTCGTATCAGCCTGCCCTGTGTTAATCTGCTAGATAATTCAGGGACCGGCGTCTTTATGGGGGGTTGTTTTTCAAAATTGAATCTTGTAACAGTCACCACCAGAAAGACTTTATAAACGCCATACTGGTCTTTTATATTATGTCAGAGGATATTCTTAACTTTCTTAAGACATGTCTAGATATTCGGAAATCTTTATAGACCCCCGCCGCGTAACGAGCTGTAATCATTGTGAGATTACGTCTCGTTATCCGGCGGGTTATGAGCACTTGTATGCGATCATTTTGGGTTAACCTTATGAGCATTAATTCCTGGAAATTTTCTTTTTTTTTCCAGGGCTGGGCTCCGGCGGACCAATACAGAACCTGCAGTAGTTTCCCACCAGTCTCTGTCATGGCTACCTTTGCCCCAGTTTTTGCTTTATGCATTACTCCAACCTGTGCCAGTATCCCTATTTTTGCGCACACTCTTTGTATCAAGTGTGTTAAATGTCTAGACCGTTCAAGGGGTCTGTGGGTGATGCGCAACTGTTCCTTTTGCTCCCAACTAAGTGTCAAAGTCCTCCAAGATAATGATAAGACCGCAGCGGTCGCCTTACGAGAAGTTCGGCAACAAATGTCAGCGTATACTACGATTGTGGCTCATAAGTCACTTCAATGTGACAACGTCCCTCTTTGGGATAGGCTTCTTCTTGAGCACCCTCCCCCTAATAAACGTTCCTCTCGAGTAACTAGTCGTAAGCCGACGGAGACTGGACAGGGTTCTGTGTCATCTGCCCCTGCTACTTCGAAACGTCAACGTGAGCCTACTCCCCCGGCGGCAGCCTCCTCGTCTCGGGCGAGATCTAGGTCTAGGTCACCCCTTAGACACCAGCCACCCAGTCTTGCCTCTTCACCATCGAGTAAGAGGAGTAAGACAGAAAGTTCCACCAGTGGTCACGGCGATAAATCCTCCAAATCGAAGAGTAGTTCACGGTCACACCGCAGCCATAAATCTTCGAAAAAGGATTCCCATGATAGAAAGGCCTCCCGACACTCGCCAGTTTCTAGTACTTCTCGTCATACCTCTACCCCAGACAGAGTTTGTGTTCGGTCTCAAGGGTCCAGTGTAGTGCCTGTACCTAAAGATGATTTACCCATTAACATTTTAACCCTGGATTTGGAGAGTTCAGGGAGCTCAGTGGTTGAGAGTGTTTCAGACTCCCAAGGGAGTATAGGCCAAGGCCTAGGTGTTTGGCGATATTCTCGTCCGGGGCCTGACTACCCACTTCCGGCTCAAACTATTCACAGGGTTGCTCTGTAGCTCAGTCAGTAGAGCTCTCGCCTGACACTGAGAATACTAGTGTACGATCCCACTCGGATTTAGTGTATTTTTTTACACCTCCCCGTGGCGTAACTGATAGCGCGTCTGGCTCACAACCAGAAGGTCCCGGGTTCGAGACCCGGGCGGGGAAGAGACATTTGGGCAAGTCTCCTAATGGTGTAGCCTCTGTTCACCTAGCAGTATAAATAGGAACCTGGTATAAGTGGACGAAGTTGTGACGTCCCATCTGGGGTTGGTGATCGGTTACAAGGTGAGATGGGTATCGTACTGGTCAACCTAAGCTACTGGTCAACCTAAGCCTTCGGGTGAGACTGGTACCGTAGTGAGAATGGCACCGTACAGATTAACCCTAAGCCTTCGTATCCAGATGTCGCCAATGGCTAAAATACAGACTACACACACATCCACAGCCATTCCAACGATACATAAAAACACTTAACATGCATTTCACGCAATATATTCCCAGTTAAGGAGGCGCGATAATAATGAGCTTAGCTCGCATTGCGTGGATTCCCCTTGACGAACAAGCAAGTGAATAACAGTGGCTGACGTCCACCGGGACGCGGCAATCCCATCCTCTATTCCTGACTTATCTTGGCAACAAGATGGTACCCCAGCTTCGGCGGGATCTTCTCAGGAGGAACAGGATGATAAAGACGAGGTTTCGATTATATCGGATATGGAAGGGCAAGAGTCAGGTTCAGGCTTAGACGCCGCACAAAATCTTAATGATTCACCAGTGAGTACATCATCAAATCAATTTGTCACTGCACAGGAAATTGATGGGCTACTAGTCAATGCTTTATCTAAAATTTTTGGCCAACAGAAGGAAACTCCCACAGTGGACTTGGGAGCTCCCACGACAAGCTCTACGGTACGGCCTCTGATGACTTCTATTGCTTTGCCTCAGATCACTCACCCCCCCTCTATGTCACCATCGGTGGTTACTAGGCCTGCTACGGCGGCATTGACCACTTCGAATGTAAGGGTTATAACGGATGTCAATCCGCCCCCTCTAGACAGAGCGCCTCTCAAAAAGGTAGCTATGCCCTTGCTTTACGGACCAGACGAGTCATGGGTCCTTTTGACCCCCACTAAACCAGAGCTAGCCCAACCTACCTTGTCAGGGGAACTCCCAGTGCCGCGTGAGTGGGTCATCCAGGGCAATAAATCTAAGAAATTAAGGGCCTTGGATACTTTGGGGAATGTACTAGATGTCAACATCAAGGCTATACCTAGTTATTATCACCAGGACTATTTTGTTTATACTGCTAAGCCTGCTTTACCCCCTGCCTCAGCTTCAAGATTGTTTTCTGACTGGTCTAAGCATGATGGGTTTAATGAGATTAAGACACTGTCAACTCTCACTCCAGAACTCGATTTGCAAACCGTCACAGACGCAGCAGCTAATCCAGTCTTGAAGGTGGGGCAGTTGGGCCCAGGACCTTGTTTGGAATGGGAGACAGAGGCTCAAAACTTTGCGACCACATTTACTTCCAAAACTTCCCACCAGATCCCTCAAGATACTCATTCTTGGTTCTCCATGCCAGTGTGTTCTGCCGGCGGAGTCCCTTCAGCTTTGTTTGCTTTCTTAGCTGCCCCTAAAATTAATCTTTGTGAGCTAAAAGACCCTTTCACTACCCCTACCCCAACTCACCTAGACCGTGAATTTAGGCTACGGGGGAAAGCTTTTCGCCTGTTCTCTCAATACATAGTGTCTCAACAGGTAGCAAAGTCTTTGCTCTGGTCCACTCAGGCAATCGCAGACGCGGATGCCAGACGATCGGTTGAATTGTCCCGGCGACTGCTCCTTCAGTCGTCAATCCGATCATTAGGTGACATACGCACCGCCTTGCTTGAGGCGGTATGAGCGAGACAAGATCTCAGAATGTCCTTAGTCCGGAAACTGCCTGATCACATTGCGAATCAGGTGGTCATGTCACCAGTGCTCACTCCCTCTTTAATGTCCCCTGAAGTGTGGCGAACGGTTTTTAATATGGCTCAGGCCGTTAAACACAGTCCCACCCCTTCTAAGAAACCTGCCTTTAACTTCCCCAAACCCAGGCCAGTCGCTAAGGCTCAGCCGGGGGGATCTAAGCCCTTTCTTCCACCTAAGTCCCCCTCCCCTCAAGGTCAGTACAGGCATAGACAGGGTAGGTTTTCAGGTCAGAGAGGACGCGGCTATAATAAGCCAGGTCAGGGCCCGTCTTCTGCCAACGCCAGCCAGCCGGCGAAGCGTCCACCACCGACAACTCCACCACCATCAAAAAACTAAAGTCTCTCTCACTCCCGGTGCCAGTCTTAAGGCCGGTGGATCCGAGGGTAGTACAGCCGGCGAACCCTTGTCTGCTAACTGGGTCGTTCCGAACGTGTCACCAAGCATGGCCATTAAACACTTGGGCACGGATGGTGGCACGCAAAGGCATCACTTGGCAGTGGCTCCGGCGACCTCGCTTACGTCAGCCGACAACGGCGAATTTTGTTTCTTTAGAGGTGGAGTCACTGGTCCAGGAAATGATTGCCAAGAATGTCATCATCCCGGTCCCCCCAAATTACCCTGTATTCACGTCCAAGCTATTTTTGGTTCCCAAAAGGGACAGTGTTCAGATGAGACTGGTCGTAGACCTGTCTTATCTGAACCTTCACATTCACAATGAGTCATTCCGAATGTTAACGGTACACCAAATCAGGCTAACACTTCCGCCGGGAGGTTGGATGTGTTCCCTAGACCTGACAGACGATTATTGGCACGTATCGGTCAACAAAAGATTTCAAAGGTTTCTGGCCTTACGGATCAGGCACCAAAATTTTGTTTTTCAGAGGATGCCATTCGGTTTGAACCTGGCACCTCGACTATTCACGAAATTAGTCCGGCAAGCCCTGATGCCGTTGTTAAAGCAAGGAATCAGAGTTTTGTGGTACCTAGACGACTGGCTGGTGGTGGCAGAGACAGAGCAATTATGCATCAAACATGTCAACATAATTTTAAATCATGTCAAAACTCTAGGGTTCAAGGTAAATCTGGTAAAGTCAAACCTTGTTCCCTCACGAGTAATTCAGTGGATAGGGCTGGTTTGGGACACAGCTGCTCTCACTCTGAGTCAGAGTGTGGACAATCGCAACAGGTTTCGCAGGAAACTGTTCATGTTTCTTCACAGTCTGACTACGACGCGGAGGATCTGGGAGTCTCTGGTCGGCTCTCTCAACTGGATTCAACTAACTGTAATGTTGGGCCGGTTGAAAGTAAAACGTTTAATATTGGAAGGCAACAAATATTTCCCACTCTTACCGGCGGGAAAATTATGGCCCATCCCAAAATTAATCCACACCTTACTAGCGGTCTGGGCGAAGAGGGAAATGTTGCACTCAGTAATGTCTTGGACCTCTCCTCCGCCAAAGGTATGGGTAGACACGGATGCGTCAGGCACGATAGGTTGGGGATTTCAGTCAAACCAGGGGCACCAGGGTCAGGGGCTTTGGTCCCACTTAGAAATCTCCCACATCAATGTCAAAGAATTACTAGTCCCCTTGTATTTCCTTCAGGCTCACGGCTCTACTTTACAGGGCAAGTCGGTGGCCTTCAGAATGGACAATCTGAATGCAGTTCACTGCATTCAGAAACAGGGGTCAACGAGATCAAGGAAGTTGCTAAACGTGTCGGAAGAGATTTTTACTCTAGCCAGCAGGCTAGACATTTATCTTCACGCATCTTATCTCCCAGGCGTAGCAAACGTCTGGGCAGACGCTCTGTCCCGGAGACAGAGCACGACTGTAGAATGGGAGCTCAAGCAACCCATTTTCAACCTAATGATTGCAGAGCTCTACCATCCACAAGTGGATCTGTTTGCGTCCGAGGAGACTCACAAACTCCCTCTATACCTCACCCGCCGGACGGAAACGCCGGCAGGGGGGCCAGACGCCCTAGTGACAGACTGGAACAGATGGAGCTCCATCTATCTGTTTCCGCCGCCAGACGCGTCACTAATGTGCCACGTAGTGAACAAACTACGAGATTATCGAGGCTTAGTCTCGCTAATCGCGCCCCTGTGGCCGGCGCAGTTATGGTACCAGCAATTGAAGACGTGGTGCTCGCACCCGGTGTCGCTCCCGGTCGAGTATTTCCACTTAGACACAATTGGCAACCTAGCGACCTCGCTGACTTTGGCATTATGGACATTCAAGAGGCCAAGTGGCTAGCACCATATGGTAGAGATGTGACCAATAAATTAATCAATCAATATACTCAGTCTACGAAGCGACAGTATCAATCACATTGGCAAGCCTTTACTTCTTGAATCATTAGAACAGAACAGACTGTGCCCTCAGTGGCGTTAGTTTTTAATTATTTGAATTATCTGTTTGAGCAGAAACGTTTATCTGTGGTAACGTTAAAAAATCACTTAACTGCGATTAGAGTGCCCTTTTTAGACCTTACAGGTCTCTCCATACCGGTAGCGGAGGAAACAGGTTTTATGAGAGCATGTTTTAAACTCCGCCCACCTCCCCGTCAGCTCATGCCTACTTGGTCTCTGGACAAGGCATTGTCTTTACTTCACTCTCGTCTGTACCAAAATACTGCAGATTTTGCATTACTCTTAAAAAAGGCTGTATTCCTTTTGGCTTTGGCCACTGGGAACAGAGTGTCTGAGCTGGCAGCGATGAGCAACACACCTAATTGCCTTAGGTTTGGTAGACTTAATGAATGTATTCACATTGCACCTTCCCCGGGATTTGTAGCCAAGAATGAGCACAGTGCACACGTGTTTTCTGAGTTCACTGTGCCGGCGTTAAAAAGGGGAAGGGTGCACCATAATCTATGTCCAGTGCAAGCTCTAACCAAATATTTGAGAGTAGCTCCTCTAAACCCCCAAGGTGCTTTATGGGTAGCGAGTACGGGTAAACGCTTACTGAAACGGAGATTAGCTTCTCTTCTGGTCAAGTCATTAAAGAGAGTAATCCCGGCGTTGTGGGTAGGGCCGACGATTTACGCAAATGGGCAGCCTCTTTACGTTTCTTGAAGAACTTTTCAGTAGAAGATATTTCGTCCACACAGTTGTGGGCGTCTAATCATGCGTTTTTTACTAGATACTTGTCAGTTGCTCTAGACAAACCTTCCTGTCCATGTATAGCTTTAAGGCAGAGGGTCTAGGTGGCCCTTCAGTCACTTTTGTTTACTTTCAAAGAAAAAAGGGGGGGGGGGGGGGTGCAGTCAGTGTAACATAGGGCACCCTAGACCCCGCCGGAATGTAAGAGCTGTGATACAAATTATGGATAATGTGATATGAAAATTTCTCTGTTCTATTCAGGGCGAGAAATTGTGCTAGTACAATGTTAGTACAAACAACAGGGTTGTTGTAGTAGTTTTAGCTGTGAAAGCAATTTAGTATTAAACAGTGGAGATCGTTTGCAAAAAATGTCCACGAATATTATGGGGTTTATTATGTGCACATGTAAACTTATAACTTGTTATTTTTGTCACCACTCGTTGAGTGGGGTGCCTTTGTAACTACAGATCTGTTCACAGAATCTCCAGAGTTACCCTTTTTTTATCAAGCAGGCTTCTTTGAAGCACGCACCTGCTTGAACCCTCTTTTTTGTATATATATGGGCTGCGCCATATTTAAATATATTTTCAAAGTAAGAATACTATGTGGTTGTTTGATTATCTGCTTTTCTAGAGTTATGATATGATTACGAATGTCCCCCTCCAGTCTTAGAAATCAGGCATGTTCGTCAATGATGGAGGGGCCACTAATAACTTATAGGTTTGACTCCTGTAAGGAGATAAAGAAAACCTAATATTTAGTAGTGGCCCCGTAATCATTGACGACAGGGGCCCTCCCGACCATCCCCTTCCCATTCGTTGATGTATTAAGGATTTTGGTTTACTTGATATGTCAGTGAAGGAAGAATGACGCCTGAATCAGCGTCTGGTCAAAGATCCACACAAGTACATCCACGATATGATGGAAAGCTTATTGGATAGTTATTCTTATTTTCTTTTGTTTTTTATTTTTTACGAAGTTTTTTCGTAGTGAGAACCCAATTCATAATGACTGAAGCCATGAGTGAGGTCGCGTGCGCTCATGATGAAGGCTCCTCAGATTTTAAATGCTCTGCGCGGTAGATTCAAACTACGGCGGATTAGTGTTTGAAGAGGATGCCTTATGTAATAGGCATGTTCGTCAATGATTACGGGGCCACTACTAAATATTAGGTTTTCTTTATCTCCTTACAGGAGTCAAACCTATAATTTTGTTATTTAGGCTCAACTGTTAGGTTAGGTTAAGTTAGGTTAGGTTAGGTTAGGTTAGATTAAAATAATATAATAGTATAAAGGAAAACAGAATCGTGCCAAGGGGCCTAAGATTCTCACACATGCGCAGAGGACAGGATTTGGTGTTGTTAACTATGTGAGATGGGAGGTGATTCCACTCTTGGATGCTTCAGGGAAAAAATGAATGTCTGAATATGTCCGTGCTTGCCTGATAGGGCCTATGTGTGGTATTTTAAGTTGTGGCTGTGTCTCGTAAATTGTATGTTTGTAGGGTGTAAATATGTATTTTTATCTATGTCCGCTATAGATTGTTTGTGATTTTGTATAACATTTGTTGTATGTGCATTTGTCTTAATCTTGTTACAAGGGGGTCTAGTTTAATGTCTTGTTTGAGCAAAGTGACTGATGTAGTATGTCTGTATTCACGTCTGATCCATCTTGCAGCTTTATTTTGTATGGCCTCTAATTTATTGATATTATTGTGAGTGTGTGGATCCCAGACGGTGTCGCAGTATTCTAAGTGTGGCCGAACTAGTGATTTGAAAGCTTGAATGTTTATGTTTGCGTAACACTTTGTGAGATTCCTGTGAAGGTTAAGCCCAGCTAGGGCCCTATTAGCTTTTGCTCTGACGCTGCTAGTGTGTGTGGTCCACCTCATATCCGCTGAGATGTGGACCCCCAAATATGTGTGGGAGGGAACGGTATCTAAAGGGGTATTGGGAAGTTTGTAAGGGAATGAGGTGGTTTTACTGGAAAGGGTGAAGCAAATATGGTGGCACTTGTCAGGTCTGAATGTCATCTGCCACTTGGCTTCCCACTGTTCAAGCGCAGTTAGGGCAGAGCCTTAGCTATTAACCCTGACACGGTGTTTGGTCGAAGCCGCAGCGGCCTCCTAGGAAAGAAGCTCAAACGTCAGGGACCCAGGAGGGGCTGGAGAAGGGCAACAACACTCCCAGGACCCGAGGATGGAAGGGAAGCTAAAGTGATGAACGATGGCACCCGGCAGGAAGAAGTGAAGAGGCGAGGACGGTGGGGCCAACCCCAGAAGTTGAAGACGTCCCTGGCACCGACGGGAAGGTGGGGTCCACTATAGAACCCCGAAGAAAACCGAGGATTTGTTGATACCAGAGCCGACCACCTTGGGTGCCGCGTCCCTCCAGCAGGCAAGCCACAATTGTCACAGGTCCAGGGAAGCGCCGGCACCCACCAACCAGAAAGGAGTCAAGATGGCGCAGAGTGTATAGCCGGGAGGCGCTGAAGGCAGCTCTGTGCGTCTCCAAAACTCACCATCTGCGCATGCGTGAGAATCTAGCCCCGCCCCTCACCTCCCTTGGCCCGCCCCGCATTTAAATACACCCTTCAAATCGTCACTGCTAGAGCTCTCCGTAGCACAGTCGGTATGGTTCCCGCTTCCCACTTGGGAAACCAGTGGTTGATCCCACTCGAATTTAGTTTATTTTATTTTTTGTTTATTTTGTTATATTTGTTATTTTGGTTATTGTTGTAGGTTAAGTTAGGTTAGGTTAAGTTTGGTTAGGTTAGGTTAGGTTAGGTTAGGTTAGGTTAGGTTAGGTTAATCTAATCTAATATAATAGTTGTACATTTGAGGGGCGGGGCCAAGGAGACGCACAGAGCTGCCTCCAGCGCCTCCCGTATAGCCGGCACAGTCAAATGATCAGAGGTTGACAAAGGCAGAGCAGGGTAGCATGTTGGAAGGGGATGAAGCCGGGGGAAGAGACCTCTGAACCACCGACGCGGCAGACAATCACCGGGACCGACTGAAGTTCCCCTAATTAAAGCCGCAGATTACGACATTATTAAATTTTACAATAGTATAATAGATTCTTTATCAAAAGCGGGGGAAAGTATTTTTAATAGCCATAAATATAAGTCCTCATTCAATAAGCCAGGTTGGCAAGACTATGTGGCTGACCTGTATCAGGCCTCCAGAGATGCTAGGTCTCATTGGCTTGAAGTAGGTCAGCCCAGACAGGGGCCTATATTTGAACTTCACAAAAGAGCAAAGGCTAGGACCAAATATGCCATTAGATTTATTAAGCAAAATGAAAACCAATTAAGGAAGGAAGCCCTTGCAAAGAGTCTGGCAGAAAAGGATACTAACTGTTTTTGGAAGGACATCAGATCCATGCAAAATTGTAACACACCATTTCCTGTCAGTGTTGAGGGGGTTACGGGTGAAGAGAACATTGCTGACTTATGGAAAACTCATTTTAAGGAACTACTTAACAGTGTAAACCAAAGGTCTACTAATGGTGCAAGTCAATATGTGAAAGATAGTAATTATGAAGACATTAAAGTGACTGAAAGTGATCTTGAGAATGCCATAAGAAAACTTAACCTAAACAAAGCTTGTGGGCTGGATGGTATATATGCAGAACATCTTAAATATCCAGATAAGTTGTTAATAGATAAACTTAGTTCTTGCATCACCAGTCTATTTACGCATGGTGTCCTGCCGGAGGCTATGATATCCGTAATACTTGTTCCTGTCATTAAAGATAAATCAGGTAAAATTACAGCTAAAGACAAGTACCGCCCAGTAGCACTTGCTAGTGTGGTGAGTAAGGTAGTTGAAATGATAATGCTAGAAAGAATGTCTGCATATATTGTCACCAGCAGCAATCAGTTTGGCTTTAAGAAAAATCACGGCACAGACCAATGCATATATGTGCTGAAAGAAGTGATTGATACATACAACAAACTAAATAGCTCAATTTTCTCTTGTTTTCTTGATGCAAGTAAGGCTTTTGATAGGGTGTGTCACAAAACCTTATTTGAAAAATTAGTTAACAGGGGAGTGCCTAGCTATATTGTTAGGAAACTTATTTTCTGGTATGCTAATCAAAAAATGTGTGTAAGATGGGGCAACATCCTGTCAGGCTCTTTCGCCGTAACCAATGGTGTTAGGCAGGGGGGAATATTGTCTCCGTATCTTTTCAACGTCTAAATGGATGATCTTAGTTTGGAGCTGAACAAGACTCGCACTGGGTGCTGTATTGGCAGCACCATTGTAAATCATCTCATGTATGCTGATGACCTAGCCTTAATCGCGCCCTCTGGAGCAGGACTGGATAAATTATTAAGAGTATGTGAAAAATTTGGAATCGAACATTCAGTCAAATTTAATCCTTTAACCCGGGAACTGCGGGAAGACTCTTCAGAGTTCCCCCGGCGGACTGCGGGAAGACTCTTAAGAGTCGGGGGGAAAAAAATCCATTTAAAACACCCAATTTTTTTTTTTTTTTTTTTTTTTTTTTTTTTTATTGCCCCTGGGCCATGCCAAATATCACTACTCCACCTCCCGTCCTTCCCCACTTTCCTCCCCTCCTTCAGGTATCACCTATTTTCCCTGTTATTCCCTTATTCTGAGGTATATTTTCGTGCTAACATTAGCGAGTTGCAAGCAGGGCATTGTCATCACTGTTAGCAAGCGAGTGCGAGAGAGAGAGAGAGTATCTGTTATGCCCTGTTTTTCTACAGGATTAACTTGGGTAATGTGGGTTCTAACTGACTGGGTATATAAGGCTGCATGCACAAAACAAGGTATGAGGAATAGAGAACACAAAATAAACACACGGTAACAAGACACACGATCACGTTTATTGAGGATGATTAATAGGAAGCATAAGAAGGTATGAATACTCGTACAAGACAAATGATAGAATTGAACAACTAGCATTAGTGGATCTGGATGGAGCCTAGTCTCCCACTTCCAACGTTCAGGTATACTCTTCTGATCACTGGCTTTGTTCGCAAGTTTATATACTGGAAGCCATCAATGTTACTTATAGATTCAATTTCACTATTTAGATTTATTACTGGCAGTTCTGGTGCACGAGTAGTAGTTCACAGACTAGATTAGACACGCGTATATTTAGAGCACGAGAATTCTAGTAACCTCAGGGGGGTACTGATCTAAGTTTTATATTCTTATAGCAGAAATACGTAGAACGCAAATCAGTGGGCGAACGTTAGATATCACTAGGGTTTTACTTCTATGTAATAATATCTGGATCGGGGTAATTACGAGAGTTAATGTCGCCTGTTAATTAATGAACACTGATACGCTTAGCACTTCCTGATGGAATGGGTTATGTGTGAATTATACTGGGGCAAAGATATAGCCACTTCATAGAAATATTAATAAATGAGTCTCTAAATAGTACTGTAACACTGTAGTACTAATAAAGTGAATCTTGGGTAGTATTTGGTTGGTCTGGTCCTGGTTATCTTGCGTCCGTGATGTTGGGGGCTAACGACTGATTCCGCGGTTGTCCAGGGGGTCCATATGTAGGAAGTTCTCAAGACGGGTCTCCTGGCGATCGTTGCTGGCTACACGCTTATATACCCACTGGTGTGTGAAGGTTATAAGGTGCACGTAGATTTCTTGTACGTGGACAGATGCTTCTATCTCAAATTTGCCACGGAGTCTGCCGGCTCTGGAACTCAATGCTCAGGAACAACACAAGGGCAGAGCTAGAGGTCAACTTAAGGGGGCCAGCCACTGGTTGGTGTCTATCTTTCAACTGATTTTACTGGGGGCTGGAGCTGGGTTTATAGGCTCGGTTTTGGACCCTGTAGGCCATAGGGATCTCAAGTCTTATGGAATTATTTGAGCTCTCAATAGATACGGGGACTAGGTAAGGTGGTGATTACTGTTGTGGCACATGACTATAGGGGGCCTTCATAATGTGATATAACTGAGCCTTAGTAAGAGGTACTATTTTGGCTATACTGGAAGTATTGAGGGGAGGGAGACTGGATCTACTTTGCGAGGACTGGGACAGCTGTGATAGGAGCGTCTCTCTTACATTGCTCAGTCTTCATTCTATGGTATAGCGGAGGTGCTAATTTGGTTATCAGAGTATGCAAGAAAGGTGAATGGGTTATTGTGGGTTAATAGAGGTTAGTAAAGGGGTTAGTCATGCATGGTTAGTTCATTGATAGGAAGAATTCCTGTGCTACCTGGCAATGACCCGGAAGTCAAAACAGGGGTCAGTAATACCTCCGCAGGGGTGGGGGTCTCCCTCCTCGGGTGGGTAAAAAGGGTAGGTGCGCGCCCTCTCTCTGTGATGGTCGTCCGGCGGCTGTGGCTAGGTGCTTGCCATATCACAAGTGTTTGTAATAACCCTCTGTTTATGAGACAGATGTGGGTGTTCGTAATACCAAAACCGAAGGTGCCTTGACTAGCTGGTTTAATCGGTTGGGTTGTTAATTGCATGGTTTGCTGGATGTGGTGGAGACTGGGTTGCTAACTCTGCCACATTTATCTGGAAGTATGGCAATAGAAGTTAGTCATTGGCGAGGTGGCTAGCCTCGCACTGACGATCATTTGGTACAGGGTTGTGAGGGAATTGATGGCATGCAAAGGGTTAGTAAAGTTCTAATGTTGTTCCGTCCTACTAAGGGAAGGTAGGCTGGATAGGAGTATATATATAAAAGGTTTGAGAATGTTAGCAATGGAAAAATCAAGGATATTCAGGAGGTATGATGGAGAGGCTAGGTCGGAAAGGAGTCGAGGAGCGTGGGGGGTTAACGAGAGGGAGAGGGTTAAGGGGGGCTACGTGGAAGTTTGACCCTAAGGTCTCTGGGCGTAGGGGTGGCATTAGACTACAGTTGGTATCGGAGCTTGGGGGTTAATGACAGGGAAAGTATGTTAGCCAAACGCTACCGGGAGATGAGCAATATGGGGTGGTATATGAGTCTGGAAAGGATAGAATCATGTGGACTGTGGGGCTGTGGGGAAGAGGAGGTTAACTGTAGGTGTGTGCTTGACTGTGGATGAAAGTAGGGAAAAACATGGTGTATTATTACTCGTCAATACGATGGTTATGGACACTGTTAATCTGACACTACTTCTTGCTGATCTAGTTGTTCCTGGGAACTGCATTTTCTATGACATATATACCAAAGAAAATGGCAGTTCGTAGGGGTAGCTTCGGTATTGTTTCGTGGTGAAAATGCGTCGAGACAATGGTAAAAGAGGGTTGTATATACAATCTCTGGTTGGGGTAAGAATTAAAGTTACTGCATGGTGGCTAACATCTTCAGTCATTTCTGTCTAGGTCTTACAGGAACAATGGTTCTATATACACTGGTGTACCCGTGGGTATCATAGTTTCTTATCAATTAGGACATGGGGTTTTAACATACTACTTCTCGGATGGAAGAACATATATAGATTTTATGGGGGCGGTTGGTCTTCAGAAACTGAGTCTGGCAAGACAGGGGGTTAACATATTACTTCTTGGATGGGAAAAAACATACATAGATGTAGTCCTGTCTGAACTGGTTGGCATTGGCTCAACCTAGGGACAGGGCATGGGTGTTTTAACCTGGGAAGAACATACATAGATTTATGGGGGCGGTTGGTCTTCAGAAACTTAGTCTGGCAAGACAGGGTATTTTAGGGTATGTTGATATTGATATCCTAACTTAGGGACAGGGCATGGGTGTATTAACTTAAGGTGTATTTATGTTCATCATCATGTAGGTAGAGGTGTAGGACACGAGGGGTAGTGGGGGAAAGGTCAGTGTATAGAAGGGGTAGGCAGGTGTGGTTTGGAGCTGCTTAGCCCTGCGGGCTTCGGCCTGTCTTAACTGGTTGGCTCGGTCACCTGGTCCTTTCGTTCTGTGGGCCTTTCTTTCGGGTGTTTCTGTGTGGTGTTCGCTCGTGGCTTCCGTGGTGGGCTTCTCGTTCTGGGGCATTTTAGTATCGATCGACAGTCTCTCTCTAGAGGTGGAGAAAAGTGGTGGGCTGGGAGGTTGCCTCAGCCATACATTGTGTAACTCCCGGCCTGTATCGCCGATTTTGACCATCCAAACGCTGTTTCCATTTGTTGTATTGTTGTAACAGGTTAATACCTTTTTAATCAACCTATAATAGGCGCATATGGATAAGTATTAATGCTATTTATGGTAAAATAACGATGTTAGTGATGGGAACAGCTCAAATACGTCAGCACAGGAGTCTGGTGTCTCATACCCCCTATGCGCACTTCAGAGGTTAAAGAGCAATATCATAATATTTAAATCTAACCTTCTATTGAAATCAAAGCTACTTAAATTCCATTTGTATGAAGAAATTATAGAAGAAGTAAGTAAAGTAAAGTATCTAGGACACTATATTTCATGTGATCGCTCAGATGATGAGGATATGGGTCGTCAGCGAAGGCAACTTTACATGCAGGGAAATTCAATATTAATAAAATTTCATATGTGCACATGGGATACAAAAATAACATTGTTCAACTCCTACTGCTCACCAATGTATACAGCACAACTATGGTGGAACTATAAGAAAATGACAGTGAATAGACTAAGTATCTCATATCACAATATCATGAAAATGTTTCTGGGGCTCTCAAAATATGAGAGTACAAGTACGCTATATATTAACTTACACTGTTACCAATCACTCATTAGAAAGCTAACATATAGATTCATTCAGCGCCTTAACACTTCTGAGAACAGTATCATTAAAATGCTACAAACTCCAAGCATAGTGTACACCTCTAGGATCCAGGCACACTGGAGGAAGTTGCTCTATATTTAACCATAAGTAATGATTTCAGGTCTAATAATAATAATAATAATAATAATATTTATTCAGTCAGCAATATACAGAGTTGGTACCACATAGTTTGTTACAAATATGACATGTACCAGCCTTGCATAATTCCAACTAAGGATAGCCCAATAAGGCCGCTAGGCGTATTTCCATTGGGGTCCTTGTGGGATTAGGTTAGCTGGGGAAAATGGGGAGGATAAAGAAATAGATACTTTAGAGAAAGTATTTCTAGGGGGTTATTTTAAGATACCTTACATCCTATAGTAAATATCAGTAATCCGTAATCAGTAATCATTTCAGTTTGGTTTGTCTATCAGTCTCTTATGTCGCATTTAGTAGTAGACATAAGCTTGGTGCTCCCTTCTCGCAGCTGTCCGGTTCAGGTGTTCCTTCAGGCTACGTCTGAAGGAATACAGTGTTCTCTTTTCACGGACTGACTGGGGTAGGTCGTTCCAGTCTTTGATGGCAGTGAAGAAGAATGTTTGCTTACCCTGTCCTTGGATTCTCGGGACCTTAAAATTAAACATCATGTTTCTTGTATTATGTCAACTCCTCTCATTTGCTTTAACAAAATCATTCTTTAGATACTCTGGAGCTCTGTCATAGAAAATTTTGAAGGCATTAGTTAGCCTGATTTGTTTGGCCCTGTCAGAGACATTGAGCATACCTAGTGACTGAAGTTGTTCCTGGCCAACATGTGATCTGGGTCCTAGGTTCAGCATGAACCTAACCATTTTATTTTGAGTGACCTGAAGTTTGTGCTGTGCTGATTTAGATGATGCAGAGTACCAGGATGACACAGAATAGTCAAAATGACATTGAACAAGCACTTGGCAGAGGGTCTTTTTGGTCGCCGCGGGCAAGCATCCCACCTGTCTATACAGGTATTTTATACGTGCTCTACACTTACTCAGGATAGATTCCAAAATTGTTTCACCTGACAAACTCGCGTCCAGTTTCAGTCCGAGATATTTAACTTGTGACACTGTTGTTATAGGAATATCATTACAGTTGACCGAGAAGCCCACAATGTCTTTCAGTTTGCGTTTTGTTCCACATAAGATGGCTTCCGTCTTGCCCAGGTGAAGAGATAGTCTATTGTCCACTAGCCATTCACTACATGATGCTAGTTCTTTGGAAAGTGAAGCGGCAATACTTATTGGGTCTTTTCCTGAAACCAGAAGCACGCTGCTACTCTACAGAATTAGCATACCGGTACTGAGGCCCGCAGTACCAGATAATCGTGCGATCCCTTCGACGAAGGATTCGCACGTGAAGGTGGTACCACCAGTTGCTTCCTTGTGAGAATCTCTCGTGCGATGCCGTCGGACGTAAAGAACGTAAGAAAAAGAAACAAGAATTCCATGAAAAGGATATGGGGGAAATAATAATTGGGTGTGTGAATGTTAATGGATGGAGGCCGGGAATGATGGAGGAAATAGAGAGAGAAGCAGAGGAAGGAAGGTTGAATATTTGTGGAATAGTAGAAACAAAATTGAAGGGGAAGATAGAATGGGGAGGGGAGAAGTATGAAGTAATAGGGAAAGGAAGAGAGAAAACAAAGAAAAAGGGTGGAGGAGTCGCAGTGGTGGTAGAAAAAGAAGAATGGGAAGTTGAACAGGTGAACTTGGGGGAAGGGGAAGACCAGGAGGACATACTAGTAGTGAGGGTGGAAGGGAAAGGGGAAATGAAAAGAGCTAAATTTATGCTGAATATAATTATGCTATATGACGGTAGAGGGAGGGCTGAGAGAGAGGGAGGAAAATCGGAGAAAATACGAAGTAATAAGGGCTGTGATGAGAGGAAACGAAGATGAAATCATAATAATGGGGGATATGAATGCTCACACAGGAATCTTAGGGGAACAAATCAATGGGAATGGGAAGTTATTGTTAGACCTATGTGAGGATGAGCAGCTAGAACATTTGAATATGGTAGAGGCGGAGGGGAAAGTAACATGGAGAGGAAGAGAAGGGAGGAGGTCAGCTATTGATTATATATTAGTGAACAGGAAAGCAGGAGAGAGAGTGATAGAAATGGTAGTAGATGAAGAAAGAAACTTTGAAATAAACAGTGACCATAACCTACTGAAACTAAGATACAACATAAAGTCTCACAAGGAGAAGATAGAGAAGTGTAGAGAGGCTAGTAAGCCAGAAAGATGGAAAATGAAGGAGGCGGAGTTGGGGAGGTTTAGGGAGGAAATAGGGAATATGGATATAGATGAAGTGGGGGGAGGGAGTGCAATACAAATTGATAAGTGGATAGAGAGGGAAATAAATAAGGTAGCAGAAAGAGTGTTAGAGAAGGTGAAAATAGGGAGGAAAGGTAGAGGAATGAAAGGGTGGTGGAATACAGACATTAAGGAGGCGAGGAAAGAGAGGAATAGGATTAGGAAAGAGTTGGAGAAGGGGAAAAAGAGAGGGGAAAATATAAGTGAGGAGGAAATTCGAATACGAGAGGGAAAGCAAAAACAACAAAAATTAATAAGAGGAGCAATAGAGAAGCATGAACAGAAAAAATTGACAGGATAAAAGAGAAGGGGGACAAAGGAAAAGCTGAGTGGTATAGATGGCTACACAGAGAAAAAGGGAGGGAAAAGGTAGTAGTGGAGCTGAACGTAGGTGGGGAAAAAGTTAGGGATGTAAATAAAATTGGAGAGGAAATAAAAAGATACTGGGAGGAAGTGGGAGGGGTAAATTACCAAATAAGAGTAGCGCAATGGAATATTGAACTAAATGAGGAAGAAATAGATAAAAATATGAATGAGATGGTGAGTGAGGAGGAGTGTGAAGAAGCTGAAGAGAAACAAAGCGGTAGGGCCGGATGGGATAACAGCAGATATGTATATTGAAGGAGGGGAGACGATAGTTAGGATGTTAAAGAAGCTATTTGATAAAATATGGGAGGAGGAAGAAATACCAGCAAGATGGAAAGAAGAGAGGGTCACATTGATTTACAAAGGAGGAGCAAAAAATGTGCACGAAATGGGGAGTTATAGACCAATAACGGTAATAAACATAATAAATAAGATATTTTATGGGATATTAAAGGAGAGGGTAGGAGAGTATGTAGTAGAAAGGATCCTACTTAGTGAAGAGCAAAATGGGTTTAGGAAGGGGAGAAGAGGAACAGACAATATATTTATTAAAATGCCCCAGAACGAGAAGCCCACCACGGAAGCCACGAGCGAACACCACACAGAAACACCCGAAAGAAAGGCCCACAGAACGAAAGGACCAGGTGACCGAGCCAACCAGTTAAGACAGGCCGAAGCCCGCAGGGCTAAGCAGCTCCAAACCACACCTGCCTACCCCTTCTAAACACTGACCTTTCCCCCACCTCGCGTATACACTACCCCTCATATCCTACACCTCTACCTACATGATGATGAACATAAATACACCTTAAGTTAATACACCCATGCCCTGTCCCTAAGTTAGGATATCAATATCAACATACCCTTAAATACCTTGTCTTGCCAGACTAAGTTTCTGAAGACCAATCGCCCCATAAATCTATGTATGTTCTTCCATCCGAGAAGTAATATGTTAACCCCCTGTCTTGCCAGACTCAGTTTCTGAAGACCAACCGCCCCCATAAAATCTATATATGTTCTTCCATCCGAGAAGTAGTATGTTAAAACCCCATGTCCTAATTGATAAGAAACTATGATACCCACGGGTACACCAGTGTATATAGAACCATTGTTCCTGTAAGACCTAGACAGAAATGACTGAAGATGTTAGCCACCATGCAGTAACTTTAATTCTTACCCCAACCAGAGATTGTATATACAACCCTCTTTTACCATTGTCTCGACGCATTTTCACCACGAAACAATACCGAAGCTACCCCTACGAACTGCCGTTTTCTTTGGTGTATATGTCATAGAAAATGCAGTTCCCAGGAACAACTAGATCAGCAAGAAGTAGTGTCAGATTAACAGTGTCCATAACCATCGTATTGACGAGTAATAATACACCATGTTTTTCCCTACTTTCATCCACAGTCAAGCACACACCTACAGTTAACCTCCTCTTCCCCACAGCCCCACAGTTCACATTATTCTATCCTGTCCAGACTCCTATACCACCCCATATTGCTCATCTCCCGGTAGCGTTTGGCTAACATACTTTCCCTGTCATTAACCCCCAAGCTCCGATACCAACTGTAGTCTAATGCCACCCCTACGCCCAGAGACCTTAGGATCAAACTTCCACGTATCCCCCCTTAACCCTCTCCCTCTCGTTAACCCCCCCACGCTCCTCGACTCCTTTCCGACCTAGCCTCTCCACCATACCTCCTGAATATCCTTGATTTTTCCGTTGCTAACATTCTCAAACCTTTTATATATATACTCCTATCCAGCCTACCTTCCCTTAGTAGGACGGAACAACATTAGAACTTTACTAACCCTTTGCATGCCATCTATTCCCTCACAACCCATTCACAACCCTGTACCAAATGATCGTCAGTGCGAGGCTAGCCGCCTCGCCAGTGACTAACTTCTATTGCCATACTTCCAGATAAATGTGGCAGAGTTAGCAACCCAGTCTCCACCACATCCAGCAAACCATGCAATTAACAACCCAACCGATTAAACCAGCTAGTCAAGGCACCTTCGGTTTTGGTATTACGAACACCCACATATGTCTCATAAACAGAGGGTTATTACAAACACTTGTGATATGGCTAGCCCCTAGCCACAGCCGCCGGACGACCATCACAGAGAGAGGGCGCGCACCTACCCTTTTTACCCACCTGAGGAGGGAGACCCCCACCCCTGTGGAGGTATACCTGACCCCTGTTTTGACTTCCAGGTCATTGCCAGGTAGCACAGGAATTCTTCCTATCAATGAACTAACCATGCATGACTAACCCCTTTACTAACCTCTATTAACCCACAATAACCCATTCACCTTTCTTGCATACTCTGATAACCAAATTAGCACCTCCGCTATACCATAGAATGAAGACTGAGCAATGTAAGAGAGACGCTCCTATCACAGCTGTCCCAGTCCTCCTCGCAAAGTAGATCCAGTCTCCCTCCCCTCAATACTTCCAGTATAGCCAAAATAGTACCTCTTACTAAGGCTCAGTTATATCACATTATGAAGGCCCCCTATAGCCATGTGCCACAACAGTAATCACCACCTTACCTAGTCCCCGTATCTATTGAGAACTCAAATAATTCCATAAGACTCGAGATCCCTATGGCCTAAAGGGTCCAAAACCGAGCCTATAAATCCAGCTCCAGCCCCCAGTAAAATCAGTTGAAAGATAGACACCAACCAGTGGCTGGCCCCCTTAAGTTGACCTCTAGCTCTGCCCTTGTGTTGTTCCTGAGCATTGAGTTCCAGAGCCGGCAGACTCCGTGGCAGATTTGAGATAGAAGCATCTGTCCACGTACAAGAAATCTACGTGCACCTTATAACCTTCACACACCAGTGGGTATATAAGCGTGTAGCCAGCAACGATTGCCAAGAAATCCGTCTTGAGAACTTCCTACATATGGACCCCCTGGACGGCCGCGGAACCAGTCGTTAGCCCCCAACATCACGGACGCAAGATAACCAGGACCAGACCAACCAAATACTACCCAAGATTCACTTTATTAGTACTACAGTGTTACAGTACTATTTAGAGACTCACTTATTAATATTTCTATGAAGTGGCTATATCTTTGCCCCAGTATAATTCATATATAACCATTCCATCAGGAAGTGCTAAGCGTATCAGTGTTCATTAATTAACAGGCGACATTAACTCTCATAATTACCCCGATCCAGATATTATTACATAGAAGTAAAACCCTAGTGATATCTAACGTTCGCCGACTGATTTGCGTTCTACATATTTCTGCTATAAGAATATAAAACTTAGATCAGTACCCCCCTGAGGTTACTAGAATTCTCGTGCTCTAAATATACGTGTGTCTAATCTAATCTGTGAACTACTACTCGTGCACCAGAACTGCCAGTAATAAATCTAAATAGTGAAATTGAATCTATAAGTAACATTGATGGCTTCCAGTATATAAACTTGTGAACAAAGCCAGTGATCAGAAGAGTATACCTGAACGTTGGAAGTGGGAGACTAGGCTCCATCCAGATCCACTAATGCTAGTTGTTCAATTCCATCATTTGTCTTGTACGAGTATTCATACCTTCTTATGCTTCCTATTAATCATCCTCAATAAACGTGATCGTGTGTCTTGTTACCGTGTGTTTATTTTGTGTTCTCTATTCCTCATACCTTGTTTTGTGCATGCAGCCTTATATACCCAGTCAGTTAGAACCCACATTACCCAAGTTAATCCTGTAGAAAAACAGGGCATAACATTGGCGGCAGCGGTGGTTCTTGATTCGGATAAAAGGTTGCATTACATTGCAAGTTTGGAACAGCCAGAACACGATAACATCATGGCGCACCGTTCTCACATTCCCATCCCACATTATGATGGAGAAACTTACGAGATTGAAACGTTCATGGACATAGTGAAACCCGTACTTGACCTAGTTTATACCACGGACGCAGAAAAGATAGCCGTGACCTTAACGCACCTGGGAAAAGCCGTTTCCCTGGTTGCCTACCAAGTGCACCCTGCTCTCACATGGGACGAATTTCGCCCAATAGTGATAGAAGCCATTAAGCCTTCGTTGGGCGTTTTCGTGGCCCACACCCGTATCCAAGACACTAAATTCGAAGGCGATCTAGATGCCACAGTGAATAAGATCGCCCAACATATAAAAGTTTCTTTCCCCACATTGACCGGAATCCAACAAGAGCAGCAGATTCTGGTCAACCTTGTATCAATATTGCCCTCAGCAGTAAAAGATCATTTCCGTGTGCACGATTTCGTCGGATATCAAAAAGATCTCATCACGATCCGACGTATTTTGGCCGTGCACACAGAAGCACCCACCCAAATCGCTGTAATAAAGAGGTTTCCCACGCACCCGCAGCACCTCGACCACCAAAACCCCAAGGCCCAAACTTTCAACTCCAAGAATGCCTACCCATCCTCATCCTTCTACAACAGACCCACCTACCCTTCTGGCAAGTCCCAACCCAGTAGGCCCCGGTTCCAACCTACCCAGCCACGCAGAATCTTCAACCGGAACTAAACCTACAACACCTACCAAAGTAAAAACCCTACATTAGTAATTATCAACCCCTATGATTTCCCTGCCTGTAGTGCTTAGTGTGCCCTCCATCAAATTCGTGACTCTGCCAAACCTCGCCCCTTTACTCCTCGCATTTCTGTAAATGAAGAGGAGTTGGGACAAGAGGAAGAAATGGAGGAAATACACACCGGAGAAATAGCCCCTATCATGACCTCAGATGATACCGAGGAAACCCTGGAGGAGGTAGATACCGACTCCCAGGATTTTTAAAGTACCCCCCGCCCAAAATGGCCTCGGCTGGGGACGCCATAACTGACCGCACTGCCCCCATTTATTACATGGCCAAAATCAAGGACATTCCTGTCCGCTTGTTAATCGACACTGGAGCTGCCAAGTCATGTTTGTTCAAGTCTTATTATGATCAACACCACCGACTATTTTGCCCCTTGTTAACCACCAAAGCAGAATTAATCTCAGCTGCTGATACCTACTTAAATCTCCTAGGAGACACTTTGCCCCTGTCAGTAACTACTCCTGCCCCCATGCTCGTTGTTATCACACGTTCACAGTATTTTCCTCCCACTGTAAACATTACGATGGTTTCCTTGGACTTGACCTCCTTCAAAAACTCCAGGCCCAGGTTGACTGCGGCCAGAGGCTGATCTCATTAAAAAAAAAAATCCAACCCAAAGCCTCTGACAAACCAATCACGCAGAAACCTATTCACAAAAAGAAAAAACACCTTCCCCCTCAACAAACTCTGAGTCAGGGTCACCAAGTTGCAGCTAGCACTAAGGTAACTCCTAACCCCTCCCCTTGCCCCGAGTTCTCTCAAAATATCACTCAATTCGTTGAAAAAATACCTCAGCAAACGAAAGAAGACAAGTCCAAGCAACTCCCTCTCGGTAATCCCCTCAATTCTCCTAACTCTGTCCAGGATAAATCCTCCCATGTTTCCAGGACAGACTCTGATGTATGTAACAAAAATTCTATCAAATATTTATGTACACATGTTTCCAGGGAAAATACCGACCTATGTACCCAACAATGTTTTCCCCATGCCCCCAGAAATGTTCAGCTATTCCACAACCAACAAAATTTCCCTTGTGACAGTTTTCCGTCAGTAGCTCCCTTCCACCCCCACACAATTCACACCCCTAGAAAACTTCAAAACCCCACACTTGACTCGCCCTCTCATGACAGACAAACTCACCAATCCCAGATAACCTCTAAACAGACCGTGACTGCCACCAAGAAAATTCCCCAAATTCGTCCTGTTAACAACCACAAATCAATACATCAGTCCTCCACCAATAACCCATGTTCTACACCTAACTCTTCCCCCACCAACCCTTCGCAATCCCACCAACAAATTCCGTGTTCTAACTCGCTCACCTCTCACCACACTGACCCTCCCACACGCGCCGTTAATCCTCCCCTCACGTGTGACAACCTAGGGACCCAACCATGTTCCCCCCATGCCCCCAGAAATGTCCAGCTATTCCACAACCAACCAAATTCCCCTTGTGACAGTTTTCCGTCAGTAGCTCCCTTCCACCCCCACACAATTCACACCCCTAGAAAACTTCAAAAACCCCACACTTGACTCGCCCTCTCATGACAGACAAACCCACCAATCCCATATAAACTCCAAACAAACCGTCACTGCCACTGACAAAACTCCCCAAATTCGTCCTTCTAACAACCACAAATCATTACATCAGTCCTCCACCAATAACCCATCTTCTATACCTCACTCTTCCCCTACCAACCCTCCGCAGTCCCACCAACAAATTCCGTTTTCTAAATCACTCACACCTCGCCACGCTGATCCTCCCACACGCGCCGTTAATCCCCCCCTCACGCGTGACCCCCACCAAAGTGATCTTTCCCCCCTTATGCGTACTGCGCCCCTGCTCGCCAGTCGATCCCCCACCATCATTAGCCCAGCTGTAGTTCAAGATAAATGTCAAATTCCCCCCCGCCATCAAAAATGGGTTAACCTTCGACCCATACCCCAAACTCACATGATATTTTCCCCCACTACCACGTCCACCCACCCCCATCGTTGCCTCTTACAACCCGCCATCATTTCCGCTCGCATCAACCACATTCTCGTGGCAAATATCTCTGAGGAATCCCTGACATTACCAAAAGGTCTCATCATAGGAGACCTCGAAACTTTTGATGACCTCCCCATAGATTCCAATGACACCCCTACCAGCCTCAAATTGCCCCCTCTCCCGGACACATTATCCGACCACCAAAAACACAGCATGTACGACCTATTGCTAGAGTTCAGTGACGTGTTTGCCCAACAACCCACTGAAATCGGACAGACCGATGTAGAAAAACACATCATTAACACCACAGGCCCCCCATTAGACAACCATCCCGTAGAAAAAATCCCATACAACGCCAGGAAGAGGAACGCCAAGTCCAAGAGATGTTAGAGGCCGGTATTGCCACCCCGTCCATTAGTCCCTGGTCTTCCCCTGTTGTCCTAGTAAAAAAGAAAGATGGGTCAACCCATTTTTGCGTCGATTACAGGAGATTGAATGACGTAACCATTAAGGCCGCTACGCCATTACCCAGGATAGACGATTCCCTCGATTCCCTATACAGATCCAGATGGTTCACTACCCTCGACTTGCAAGCAGGGTATTGGCAAGTGCCTATCAAGGCAGAGGACCAAGAAAAAACAGCATTTTACACTAGTGGTGGCCACCACTACGAATTTAACGTCCTACCTTTTGGCCTCTGTAACGGACCCGCCACTTTCTCCCGTTTGATGGAAGCGGTATTACATAGCCTAACCTGGGAGACCTGCCTAGCCTATCTAGACGATATTATTGTGTACTCACAAACCTGGGAAGAACACCTCCTCAGGTTGAGACAAGTTCTTCAAAGAATCCGAGCCGCCGGGTTGAAATTAAAACCCTCAAAGTGCGAGATTGCACGAAATAAGGTAGATTTCCTCGGCCACGTAATATCTGAACATGGTATTGCACCAGACCCATAGAAACTTCAAGCCATACAAAACCCACCCCCACCCACCACCGTTAACCCTTAATTAGCGGCGAGCAACATAAGTCGAGTTAAATAAAGCTGGACTATGTGGCGGCGCTCGACATAGGTCGAGTGGCAATTTCAGCACGTAATGTTGCTGAGAGAGAGAGACAAGTGGTGGCAGGAGAGTAGCGAGTGTATGACTGCTCCAGACCACCGCGGCGAACATACTGACACAAATCCCAGCTCCCTCCTCCCTCTCTCACTCGCTATATAAGGAATTGTATCGGGAAAGTGGCTAATTACATGCTTTTTGCACTCGCGTTGCACGGTTATTGCAAGAAAACTAGCCATCATAAAAGGATCGTTATGGTGTCATTCGAAAGCTCTGTTTATGCCCTTTCAGGGATAGATACTTGTTTTACGTTCTGGGTCTTATTTAGGCATGAAAATGATCACGTAAACAGCCCTATTTTGGCTAAAAACACCCCGCTGGGCGGTACATATAAATAAACCGTATAGGCCGCTCTTAAGGTGTTAAAGGAGTATGTTCTTTTCTAGGTTTAGCCACATACTACAGACGTTTCGTCCCACACTTTGCCACAATAGCCAGACCCCTCCACCAACTCACCCACAAAGACACCACATTCACCTGGACACCTGAAAGAGACCTCGCTTCTAACACTTTGAAACAAAATCTAATCCAAGCCCCTATTGTCGCTTTCCCTGATTACCATAAACCTTTCCGTCTTTATACCGACGTATCTCTCTACGCCATTGGTGCAGTTTTAGCTCAAGTAAGAGACGGAGAGGAACATGTGATAGCGTATGCCAGCTCCACCCTCAACCAAGCACAACAGAATTATGCAGCCACCAAGAGAGTGCTTAGGGATCATTTGGGCACTCAGCCACTTCCGGTCATTTGTGTTGGGCACAAAACTCGATATAATAACCGACCATCAATCTTTGCAATGGTTGCGTAAGTGCGAGACCAACTCAGCCATTTTGGTACGTTGGAGGGAGACACTAGAGGACTACGATTTTACAATACAGTATCGTCCAGGCAAACTTCACACCAATGCAGACGCCCTGTCACGTTTGCCAGTACCAGAAGACCCCCCCACCAACCTAGCCGCCTTACAAAACACTGAGCTTTTATCTACCCCCATCCACCAACATAATTCCCCCCCCAGCCCCCTCACTAATTCAATCTTGGGAAACAAGAATCCGACCACCCTGGATACCGTTAAATGTCTTCAGGAAACTGACTCGCTGGGGAGATCAACTTGCCACAGACTCCGGTCACATAGTCTTAGACCCCACCATTGCCCACGACTACATGATTGCCATCCACGAGGGAAACGGCATACACCTTGGACAAAAGAAGATGTTAAAAATCTTCGCAGATCAATACTGAACCCCCAACCCCTCCAAAATTGCACAACGAGTGACAGAATCCTACAAACCTTGTTTATTGGGGAAGGATAGATCATGCACCCCAGGCCCAGCTGGTACCATTTCTGCCAACAAACCGTTCCAAGTCCTATCCCTCAACATCATGGGCCCGTTTCCTTCTTACGCTGGCAACCGCTATATCGTCACATTTGTTAACGTATATTCAAACATTTTAATAGCCTGCCCAGTTAAAGACCACACAGCCACCACAGTCGCCACACTGCTTGCCACAGAAGTGTTCCCTATATTCGGCCTTCCCCTTGCTCTTCTATCCGACAATGCCCCCAAATTTAGTGGACACGTTTTGGCACCAGTTCACCCAACAATGCGGTATTAAGATCAAACACTCATCCCCGTACTGGCCTCAAGGAAATGCTATATGCGAACGCAGCCATCGCACCATCAACAACCAGTTACGTACAAAAATTATTGCTCTTAACACCTCAGACTGGCCACCACAAATAAAGATGATACAATGGGGCATGAACACCTGTCCCCGAGAATACGGTATTTCCCCTCATGAACGTGTTTACGGGGTACCCCCCCTGTTAATGCCGTTCCACCATCACGCTCACCTCCCCTCCAACACCTCCACAATTGACCCATTGCAAAATCTGCAAAATACCCTCCATACCGCCCAAACCTGTCAAGACACCAAAACTGATAACCCCGATGATAAAAACCCTTTCGCCATCCACGACACCGTAATGGTAGCCAACCTCCCTGTCACCAACAAATTAGGCCCTCGCTATGTCGGGCCCTACACCATCATACAAGTCCCAAATGCCTATCAAGTCACCATCGATTATCACGGCGTGACTCGCATGTTCCGAACTAGATTCGTCCGAGCGTTTAAACCTCTAAAACCACAAGACATTACCCGACCCCACACGTCCGACCCTGAATTAAACACCTCTACTAACCCTTCCACTCAGGCTATGAATATTCCCATACAAACCCCTAAGGGCCTAAACCCTCCAGCACCGAACCGACCAATTATTCCTCAACATACCCCCCAAACTAACCTTGTTATGTATCTTGATCCTCAAGTGGTTAACTTGATGAATCTAGATAGCACAGAGATATATATTAAGGTATCAGTCAGCTGAAGGCAAAACAAAAGTAAAATCTAATAAAATAATTTCCTGTTGTTGCTTCCTTTCCTTTTGGATCTTAGGACTTAGTATCCTTTATTGACTGATACTCTTTAATTATGAAAAATACTGAAACTAATTAAAGTCATGTAGTATTTATAAAGAATTATTATTTAACCGAAGCTTAGCAGGCTATGGTTATGAACCGAATAAGTTATAGCTAAAGAAGGACTATTAATTTTATAAAAAGTCTTGAAAGATAAATATTAAAGTAAGAATATTTCTGTCTCTTACCCTTTTTGAAATGAATAGATAGTTTTCTTATATGTCCTTTTATTTATATTTAATGTAATTATTCTTGGTTCTTGTCTTACGTTAATAGTATTATATTATTATTATCATCAGGATTTATATCAAAGTCACATAAAAAGTTAGATATATATTTAATAATTAGTTAAATGTATTTCTTAACCACGTAACATTGAGGTTTGATTATGAGTAAATAAAGTTACAGGATCGCTTCATAGATTCGATTCAGGTCTCACTCAAATAATATGAAAAGCAAAAATAATATTTTGAAGCTAAAAGAATTTTCTTCAGCTTAGGAAATCACTAGAAGTAATATTAACACAGCCATGTTAGTCTACTAATATGAGTCAATAGCATCACCGTACTAAGCACCGTTAAGCAATGTAAGCTTAATTAAAAGAAAAAGAACTCGTAAGTATTAATCTAAAACAATAGTATTACTTTCATCATAACCCAATTACTTAAAGAGTTGCTTTAGTCCACAAGTTAGTCAACTAAAATAGTTAAGTACATAATAGTAGCGTTAACGTTAATTTCCAATCAAATAGTTAAGCACATAATAGTAGCGTTAACGTTAATTCGCAATCAAATAGTTAAGCACATAATAGTAGCGTTAACGTTAATTCCCAATCAAATAGTTAAGCACATAATAGTAGCGTTCACGTCAATTCCCAATCACATATCTCACTAACCAACATAACGTAAGTGTTTACACCGAACACACTTAACACACATTTATATAATCTGACTGACAGTCACAATCCCATTATAATACTTCACCCCGTCTTCCTCCAGCTGCAAGTTCACCTTCCCCAACTCCAAATGAGACTGATTTGAATGCCCACAACTCGGGTCTTATATACTAAACAATGATGGTGTAGGAACGAATCAGGAGGCGGGGGGTGGTGCCCGCTCCAATCACAGCTCCTCGAGTTGCATAGCAGGTGCATGGTCCAATCACAGCTCCTGGCGTCGAACATACGTCATAGTGTCCGGTCATCGGAGTAGTTTGCAGGGTCCCCTATGACGCACGCAGGTGTGAAGGCTTGTTTGCAGGTATGCGGGCGAGCTGGTTTCCCCACTCGCTAGTTCGCTCGCTAGTCTGCTTCACCGTTTGGGTAGTGTGACTCCTTCAACTCTAATTCTAACTCTTAAATTAACATACAGGGCTCCGTATGTCAGACCTCCCCCCTAGAAAAGAGTTTAAGGAGTATAGTACATAATATTAAACATAATACATAAATAGATTCACCACCAGATTGGCAACAGCAAGATTATAATGAGGATATAATAAGGATATCACCCAAAGTAGGCAACGTCTCCAGGTACCACATCAGAACATAGCCGGAACGTAGCTGGAGCGTTATTCGAACTGCAAGGCATCCCACAGCTGAAGGCTTGAAAGCGCACTACTAAAGCATAATATTTACCTCGCTACAAGGGAGAGCTAATTGCCAAAATCCTCTCATTAAGTTAAACTTACTGCTGGATGAGGCCAACCTGGTATATGCAATCTTTGATCCGTGGCAGTGGGTAGGTATCGTTCTTTGTGACAGCATTGACTTGCCTATAGTCCCTACAAAACCTATGGCTCCCGTCTGGCTTCGGCACAAGTATGACCGGACTACTCCACTGGCTGAAGGCCCTTGTGATCAGCTGGTTTGAACAAATTAAGTCAAGCTCGACCTGCAGTATACTCCTGCGTTGTGGTGAGACACGGTAGGGGGATAGTTTAATGGGAGTTGCATCCCCTACGTCGATGTCGTGCACGGCCAAAGAAGTGAGCCCTGGAGTATCACGGAACACACTGGGAGACCGAGATAAAACAGAGGTTAGTTGGTACGCTTGATCAGAGGGAAGATGACATAGTTTAGATGGTAATTCCCTCCAAGCCACTGAATTATACTGAAAGTTGGATAGGCTACATGACAAGTCAAAGTCTGCATGGATACCTTCAGGCTCTGGAACAGTCTGTTGCGGGCCAGTAAGAGAACTGAAGACTTCGTCCGCACCAGGCTGTTCACAGGTCCTGACATTCACTGCCACAGTGGGAGAATCTGGAAGAGAGGAATCAGGGGACCTATGGTAGGGTTTCAACATATTTATATGGAATACTTGCGTGGGCTTTCTCCTGTCTGGGGTAGTTACTAGATAATCGGTAATGCTCACCCTCCGAATGATCTTATATGGGCCCCTGAACTTGGCAGATAAAGGTTGGCCAAAAAGGGGGAGCAGGACCAAAACCTCATCACCGGGCTTAAACTCCCTCTCACGGGCTTTTCTGTCATACCATTTCTTCATGGAGCTTTTAGCCACGGTCAAGTTTTGAGCGGCAAACTCACATGAGGATCTCAGCCGGGTTTTGAAATCTGAAACATACTTGAGGAGGTTTTGGTTCCCCTCCTGGCCAACTAGGCTATCCTGCAATAGTTGCAAAGGACCTCTTACCTGGTGACCGAAAACTAGCTCATTAGGGGAAAAACCCAGGGATTCAGTGGGAACCTCACGAGTAGCAAATAAAAGAAAAGGTACCCCCTTATCCCACTCAACTCCGGTCTCTGTACAATACTTACGTAACATTCCCTTTAATGTCTGATGATATCGTTCGAGAACCCCTTGACTCTCTGGGTGGTAGGTGCTAGACTTAACATGCTCGATACCCAACTCCTTCAGGTGTAACGGGAAGAAACTGTACCTTCCCTTTTGGTATATGTTGTAAGGTTTGACTTAACTGTAAGACTTTTTCCCCTTCATTCACTCTTCCCTATATTTAAGGGAAATGTATCGTTTAAGAAGGGTTAAGTAACCCTTGTCTATGTAAAGAGGGAATTAGCCTAGATCAGGAGGAGAACTAATATTCTCAAATCTATCTAAAATACTTTCAAGCCTAATTTATCTTTTCACCTCTTCTGTTATTCCCTGTAAAAATCCTTCCTTTTCGAATTTAGAGTAATGCCCCCTTGTGTAAAAAGACCGCCAATTCCTACCCAAGCGACGCCACCCTTTGTGGTCACCCTCCCCTTTTTTGGCGGGATCCCTGGCACTGGCCTTCGGCCCCTCACTGTCGTGACCCCAGGCCTACGAGAGAGACCTACCCCCCAGTCTCTGTCATCATTCCCCGCTTCTTCTCCGGACTTGGGCTTCCTTTCCCTCCATTCAGAGGTTCGTAATTAAGGTTTATAGTGTTATAAGGTATTGCTTATTCAGTTAAGTAAGTACTAGGTGTGTAATGTAGGAGGTATTACTGGGATTGACAAATTCGTGAACTCGAGCCTACCATCGGGTTGGTCGACAGGCACCCCTCACCTGCCAAGTGCCTACAACCATACAAATTCCCCCATTATCATTGTGTTCAGTAAAACTTAGTCTGTGCACCTTTGCTAAGTGTTTTTCTGATATTTTAGACTTTGTTATTCCAAATTAACGTCAAATTAACTTCGTGTGTAATAATTTCAGTCAGAGGGACGCCATTTGATGGCCTTCCAATTCTTGTGTTTTTCCATAATTCCCGACCAAACTTAGGCTAGCCTATTTTGCTAGTTTGTCTTTCACCGTTTTACATAATCCTGAGGTAGTGCGAGAACACCAGTTAAGAGTAGAATTGAGGACGATGAAGTTGATTAAAATGCTTTTGAAGCTTGACCGCCATTTTAGGATTTAGACCATCTCGCATTTCGGAGAGACGACCAGGTTGAGTAAATTACTAATGTAGCAGTTGTATTGTATGTTTAGAACTTGTTCATTACTTTGGGTTTATAAAACCATGCATTTTGGTAAATATGGTTGTATTTTAACGTTAATTCAGGAAAGGACATTCGTTTGAGATCGTGTCCTTGAGTTTTGTTTACCTTTCGTGTCTCCGACGTTCCTAAGTTAGGCCTATTCAGATAAGTATTTATAACTAACGTCTCCTAGGCCTGGTTATTGTTAATTTTAAATGTTTTTACTGGGTTATAGTGTAAAGAGTTACTTGTTATCTTGATTTAGAGGTCCTTATTTCCCAACCCCAGTACTGTCAAATTTCGGACCCCCATTGGGTCGGGTTTATTTCAGATGATTATTTGTTCTTACCTATTGTTACTTAAAGTTAACTTGTGAAAAGGCCGTTTAGGTATGGGTACTTGCTGAATTATTATGGTAGGTTATATGATTTTACATTTTTAATTAGGCTACCTAACTTTCACCCAATTGGAAGTACAGTAGGCTATTATTAATTATTGTGCTTTTTAAGTGTATTATGAGTATTGATTCCTATGATATAATTATGTTTGACATGGTCTAATGAACAGAGTTGCCTTGCAAGGGATGGAACGCTGTAGTGAGATTCTGGGCAGCTGATTTCAGGGGATAAGTTACTCGAGTTACAGTAGAAATAACGTTTAGCTTTGTTTGAGCCTTGTATAGCACCCTCCGCATTGAGCAGTCCAACCTGTTAAGTTTGACCATGACAATTACCTTTGATTTATGCCATTATTGTATTGATTTGACTCCATAGATATGCTGTGTAATTATGTATTCCCAATTGTGTGTAGAGTACTGCTGAGTAACATATGTACCTGTACTTAATGAGAGGATCGTTGGATGCCTTAAGAGATTATTTCGGTACTGTACTGTAATGTCATAATTTGATCTGTCATTGTATTTCTGTACTTATATTAGCACATCTATTTTTATACGTTAATATGAATCCATGTATTTTTATGTTTATATTAGCCTATATTTTTTATATGTATTTGTTTTAGTATTACTGTGTACCGTAATTAGGATATTGATTAACCCCATTATTAAGGGTTAGCTATATGTCAACCGTGGGTTAAGAATTTATTCGACTTACCAGGGAACCAGTTTGGGACGGAGTCGATGTGATGCTGAATTGCTGATGGCGGAGAATCGGAGATTCACCCCTCCCATTGGCTGAGTGCAGGATGCTGAACTCGTGTACTGTACGAGGGTTCAAGGACCGCAGGAAGACGTATGATTACCCCCTATACCCCAAGATACGGTAGGCCGAAGAGACGTAAAGGCAAGCCTGGCCGATACCGGTATCTAGCGGAATTGGGATTTTAATACTGAGAGGAATGGGGTGGATACAGACAGCAAGGTTCGAGTCCTACTCCTAGGTTAAGAGACTGTCCCAGTACGGTAATGGATTGGTCCCAGGTTAATGGTATAGAGATAATTAGATACAGACCATACGGTACCAATGTTAAGAGTTGTAAACGGTAAAATGTTCCTTCTATTAATATCAAGCTTAAGATTACTGCAATATGTTTGTATCTATCCTCCCGTACCTATTTGGATCTAAATGTGTTGTCAGGAGGGTAAATCGGAGCTGTCAGTATTAAATTGGTCTAAGAGTAGTACCAGTAGCCTAACCGAGAGTCAAAGTCTTGTCAGCCAACATGGAAGGTGAAGTTCTTGATTGGTCTTTGCTAGCCTCCGATTTATCCTACTGTCCTAATGTACCTGAATAATGAGCATGAGTCACGATTGCATAAAGAATAAGAAAACCATGGGGACGGCCAGTTCACCTGAAGGTGGGCGATCAAATAATTCGAATGAATTACCGTTCCCAAAAACATCCTTATGTGATATCTAGAAAGTAGAGAATATGCTAGGTCTCAGTGGGGTTTTTGTGGTTCTTTGGTCTTATCATCGTGTCGGAGTTGCAGTCTTTCCCCTTCCTCGAAGGATGTTGGATGTGGGTCAACCAAACAGGGTTGTCCTCTCGTTAATTAGAATGCAATAACGGGTTTGTCGTCATCTCTTCCTTTCTATCCTTGAGTACCTATTTTCCACCTTCGCAGCTTAATCATTCTTCTTCTGTCTCTCCCTCCCTCTCTCTCTCTTGTTGGCAGCAGAAGAAGGGAAGTGAGGAAGTAGGAGAGATACTCCAACTGATACCCCCCCCGTTACAGTGGTGTGCAGCGGTGCGATTTCTTTAGGAGTCCATGGTTGACATGCTCCAGTTCCGTTCAGAGCTCCTGAATTAATCCCGTACCCCCCGTAGTAGAGACTGTACAGTACTGGTTCTTACACTTTCGCTCGGGTGTTTAGAATCAGTGCGTTGCAGTTGTCATTGTTCACGCTACCAACCCGTGAAATATTTACCACAAACAGTATTGGCCATGCTACCACATTTCAATACGGTTAGTGTAATATTTCAGGGAATCTTTAAGTGCAGCAGATACCAGCAAGAATCACAGTGATTGTGAAGGAACCGCAAAGTTGAGATAGCGGTGGTTAGTGTTTTCCGGTTATTAGTTGTCTATCAATTATCCTTCTTTCCTGTCCAAGATGGAGAATCCTGATCCAGAACCAAGGCACGAGGTGCAAGACGTTTTAGTCAGGAGGAATGAGGAACGCCAAGAGGCTATGTCCGTCGTGAAAGAGGTCCTGGAACAGACCTCACTGACCATGGCCAGGAAGTTTAGAGACGTGGCTAATCGGAACCGCCGGAATGAAAAGGTCAATGTGGACGACACGGTATGGATCAGGAACGAGAATCCACTACCAGGGACTAGCCAAAAGTTGAACGCAAAGTGGGTGGGTCCCTTTAGGGTTACGGAAGTAGTCCGAGACGGGGCTGCGTATAAGCTAGTAAATCCCTATACGGGTGTGTTTACGAAAAGGGCCGCTGAGAAAGTGAAACCGTTCATGGGTGAGGAGTATGGACAGGTAGAGCTAGTTGAAATGCCGGTTGAGGAAGACTATCAACCTGAGATTTTAGCACCCAGAGCCCGTCAGCCGGCCCGGCGTTATATAGAATCTTGTTAGAGTGTACAGTAGAGTCGCTGTTGTGGTCGTCTTGTTGTGTACTCCCCTGTGGCCCCCGCATGGTTAATTAATCTTTCCGGTCAAACCCCCGTGCAGCGAAACTTTAAGAGACGTAGGTGCCTAGGTTATGTAGAACGTCATACAGGTGATTGGGACTAGGGTGGTGGCGTTCCCATCAGGACGTGCTGTTGGCTCTGAGTACCTTTATGGTTGACTGGGGTTATACTCCTTTCGTCCCGAGGCTCAGCCAGCGCACAGAGTGTGAAGGGACTCCCACGATACGGGTGTCCACGCTGCTCTCTAGTCTGGTCTCCTGGGGTTTTCCAAGCAATAAAGGGGTGGAGAGAGGCTGTCTCTACGGGGACAAGATAGTGCCTGGTTGGCACTCTCCTGAAAAGGAGGGACACTTTATAGAGTGGTATAGTGATTTGTTGATGAAGGAAGGGACGCCCCACAGGCAGAGTACAGTACAGTAATGTGTCAGATTCTAAGACGTTGGGTATAGACTGCGAGCTCTGGGCATGGTAAGATGCCAGGCGGATCAGAAATTCTGCTGTAATAAGTTAAGGCTGGATTAATTGGTAACTGTATAATGTTTATGTTGATGAAAGAATGAATGAGGTAAAAAGTCTTCAAAGAAAAGGTAGAGCTGTGTAACGGGAAGAAACTGTACCTTCCCTTTTGGTATATGTTGTAAGGTTTGACTTAACTGTAAGACTTTTTCCCCTTCATTCACTCTTCCCTATATTTAAGGGAAATGTATCGTTTAAGAAGGGTTAAGTAACCCTTGTCTATGTAAAGAGGGAATTAGCCTAGATCAGGAGGAGAACTAATATTCTCAAATCTATCTAAAATACTTTCAAGCCTAATTTATCTTTTCACCTCTTCTGTTATTCCCTGTAAAAATCCTTCCTTTTCGAATTTAGAGTAATGCCCCCTTGTGTAAAAAGACCGCCAATTCCTACCCAAGCGACGCCACCCTTTGTGGTCACCCTCCCCTTTTTTGGCGGGATCCCTGGCACTGGCCCTCGGCCCCTCACTGTCGTGACCCCAGGCCTACGAGAGAGACCTACCCCCCAGTCTCTGTCATCATTCCCCGCTTCTTCTCCGGACTTGGGCTTCCTTTCCCTCCATTCAGAGGTTCGTAATTAAGGTTTATAGTGTTATAAGGTATTGCTTATTCAGTTAAGTAAGTACTAGGTGTGTAATGTAGGAGGTATTACTGGGATTGACAAATTCGTGAACTCGAGCCTACCATCGGGTTGGTCGACAGGCACCCCTCACCTGCCAAGTGCCTACAACCATACAAATTCCCCCATTATCATTGTGTTCAGTAAAACTTAGTCTGTGCACCTTTGCTAAGTGTTTTTCTGATATTTTAGACTTTGTTATTCCAAATTAACGTCAAATTAACTTCGTGTGTAATAATTTCAGTCAGAGGGACGCCATTTGATGGCCTTCCAATTCTTGTGTTTTTCCATAATTCCCGACCAAACTTAGGCTAGCCTATTTTGCTAGTTTGTCTTTCACCGTTTTACATAATCCTGAGGTAGTGCGAGAACACCAGTTAAGAGTAGAATTGAGGACGATGAAGTTGATTAAAATGCTTTTGAAGCTTGACCGCCATTTTAGGATTTAGACCATCTCGCATTTCGGAGAGACGACCAGGTTGAGTAAATTACTAATGTAGCAGTTGTATTGTATGTTTAGAACTTGTTCATTACTTTGGGTTTATAAAACCATGCATTTTGGTAAATATGGTTGTATTTTAACGTTAATTCAGGAAAGGACATTCGTTTGAGATCGTGTCCTTGAGTTTTGTTTACCTTTCGTGTCTCCGACGTTCCTAAGTTAGGCCTATTCAGATAAGTATTTATAACTAACGTCTCCTAGGCCTGGTTATTGTTAATTTTAAATGTTTTTACTGGGTTATAGTGTAAAGAGTTACTTGTTATCTTGATTTAGAGGTCCTTATTTCCCAACCCCAGTACTGTCAAATTTCGGACCCCCATTGGGTCGGGTTTATTTCAGATGATTATTTGTTCTTACCTATTGTTACTTAAAGTTAACTTGTGAAAAGGCCGTTTAGGTATGGGTACTTGCTGAATTATTATGGTAGGTTATATGATTTTACATTTTTAATTAGGCTACCTAACTTTCACCCAATTGGAAGTACAGTAGGCTATTATTAATTATTGTGCTTTTTAAGTGTATTATGAGTATTGATTCCTATGATATAATTATGTTTGACATGGTCTAATGAACAGAGTTGCCTTGCAAGGGATGGAACGCTGTAGTGAGATTCTGGGCAGCTGATTTCAGGGGATAAGTTACTCGAGTTACAGTAGAAATAACGTTTAGCTTTGTTTGAGCCTTGTATAGCACCCTCCGCATTGAGCAGTCCAACCTGTTAAGTTTGACCATGACAATTACCTTTGATTTATGCCATTATTGTATTGATTTGACTCCATAGATATGCTGTGTAATTATGTATTCCCAATTGTGTGTAGAGTACTGCTGAGTAACATATGTACCTGTACTTAATGAGAGGATCGTTGGATGCCTTAAGAGATTATTTCGGTACTGTACTGTAATGTCATAATTTGATCTGTCATTGTATTTCTGTACTTATATTAGCACATCTATTTTTATACGTTAATATGAATCCATGTATTTTTATGTTTATATTAGCCTATATTTTTTATATGTATTTGTTTTAGTATTACTGTGTACCGTAATTAGGATATTGATTAACCCCATTATTAAGGGTTAGCTATATGTCAACCGTGGGTTAAGAATATATTCGACTTACCAGGGAACCAGTTTGGGACGGAGTCGATGTGATGCTGAATTGCTGATGGCGGAGAATCGGAGATTCACCCCTCCCATTGGCTGAGTGCAGGATGCTGAACTCGTGTACTGTACGAGGGTTCAAGGACCGCAGGAAGACGTATGATTACCCCCTATACCCCAAGATACGGTAGGCCGAAGAGACGTAAAGGCAAGCCTGGCCGATACCGGTATCTAGCGGAATTGGGATTTTAATACTGAGAGGAATGGGGTGGATACAGACAGCAAGGTTCGAGTCCTACTCCTAGGTTAAGAGACTGTCCCAGTACGGTAATGGATTGGTCCCAGGTTAATGGTATAGAGATAATTAGATACAGACCATACGGTACCAATGTTAAGAGTTGTAAACGGTAAAATGTTCCTTCTATTAATATCAAGCTTAAGATTACTGCAATATGTTTGTATCTATCCTCCCGTACCTATTTGGATCTAAATGTGTTGTCAGGAGGGTAAATCGGAGCTGTCAGTATTAAATTGGTCTAAGAGTAGTACCAGTAGCCTAACCGAGAGTCAAAGTCTTGTCAGCCAACATGGAAGGTGAAGTTCTTGATTGGTCTTTGCTAGCCTCCGATTTATCCTACTGTCCTAATGTACCTGAATAATGAGCATGAGTCACGATTGCATAAAGAATAAGAAAACCATGGGGACGGCCAGTTCACCTGAAGGTGGGCGATCAAATAATTCGAATGAATTACCGTTCCCAAAAACATCCTTATGTGATATCTAGAAAGTAGAGAATATGCTAGGTCTCAGTGGGGTTTTTGTGGTTCTTTGGTCTTATCATCGTGTCGGAGTTGCAGTCTTTCCCCTTCCTCGAAGGATGTTGGATGTGGGTCAACCAAACAGGGTTGTCCTCTCGTTAATTAGAATGCAATAACGGGTTTGTCGTCATCTCTTCCTTTCTATCCTTGAGTACCTATTTTCCACCTTCGCAGCTTAATCATTCTTCTTCTGTCTCTCCCTCCCTCTCTCTCTCTTGTTGGCAGCAGAAGAAGGGAAGTGAGGAAGTAGGAGAGATACTCCAACTGATACCCCCCCCCCCCCCCCGTTACAGTGGTGTGCAGCGGTGCGATTTCTTTAGGAGTCCATGGTTGACATGCTCCAGTTCCGTTCAGAGCTCCTGAATTAATCCCGTACCCCCCGTAGTAGAGACTGTACAGTACTGGTTCTTACACTTTCGCTCGGGTGTTTAGAATCAGTGCGTTGCAGTTGTCATTGTTCACGCTACCAACCCGTGAAATATTTATCACAAACAGTATTGGCCATGCTACCACATTTCAATACGGTTAGTGTAATATTTCAGGGAATCTTTAAGTGCAGCAGATACCAGCAAGAATCACAGTGATTGTGAAGGAACCGCAAAGTTGAGATAGCGGTGGTTAGTGTTTTCCGGTTATTAGTTGTCTATCAATTATCCTTCTTTCCTGTCCAAGATGGAGAATCCTGATCCAGAACCAAGGCACGAGGTGCAAGACGTTTTAGTCAGGAGGAATGAGGAACGCCAAGAGGCTATGTCCGTCGTGAAAGAGGTCCTGGAACAGACCTCACTGACCATGGCCAGGAAGTTTAGAGACGTGGCTAATCGGAACCGCCGGAATGAAAAGGTCAATGTGGACGACACGGTATGGATCAGGAACGAGAATCCACTACCAGGGACTAGCCAAAAGTTGAACGCAAAGTGGGTGGGTCCCTTTAGGGTTACGGAAGTAGTCCGAGACGGGGCTGCGTATAAGCTAGTAAATCCCTATACGGGTGTGTTTACGAAAAGGGCCGCTGAGAAAGTGAAACCGTTCATGGGTGAGGAGTATGGACAGGTAGAGCTAGTTGAAATGCCGGTTGAGGAAGACTATCAACCTGAGATTTTAGCACCCAGAGCCCGTCAGCCGGCCCGGCGTTATATAGAATCTTGTTAGAGTGTACAGTAGAGTCGCTGTTGTGGTCGTCTTGTTGTGTACTCCCCTGTGGCCCCCGCATGGTTAATTAATCTTTCCGGTCAAACCCCCGTGCAGCGAAACTTTAAGAGACGTAGGTGCCTAGGTTATGTAGAACGTCATACAGGTGATTGGGACTAGGGTGGTGGCGTTCCCATCAGGACGTGCTGTTGGCTCTGAGTACCTTTATGGTTGACTGGGGTTATACTCCTTTCGTCCCGAGGCTCAGCCAGCGCACAGAGTGTGAAGGGACTCCCACGATACGGGTGTCCACGCTGCTCTCTAGTCTGGTCTCCTGGGGTTTTCCAAGCAATAAAGGGGTGGAGAGAGGCTGTCTCTACGGGGACAAGATAGTGCCTGGTTGGCACTCTCCTGAAAAGGAGGGACACTTTATAGAGTGGTATAGTGATTTGTTGATGAAGGAAGGGACGCCCCACAGGCAGAGTACAGTACAGTAATGTGTCAGATTCTAAGACGTTGGGTATAGACTGCGAGCTCTGGGCATGGTAAGATGCCAGGCGGATCAGAAATTCTGCTGTAATAAGTTAAGGCTGGATTAATTGGTAACTGTATAATGTTTATGTTGATGAAAGAATGAATGAGGTAAAAAGTCTTCAAAGAAAAGGTAGAGCTGTGTAACGGGAAGAAACTGTACCTTCCCTTTTGGTATATGTTGTAAGGTTTGACTTAACTGTAAGACTTTTTCCCCTTCATTCACTCTTCCCTATATTTAAGGGAAATGTATCGTTTAAGAAGGGTTAAGTAACCCTTGTCTATGTAAAGAGGGAATTAGCCTAGATCAGGAGGAGAACTAATATTCTCAAATCTATCTAAAATACTTTCAAGCCTAATTTATCTTTTCACCTCTTCTGTTATTCCCTGTAAAAATCCTTCCTTTTCGAATTTAGAGTAATGCCCCCTTGTGTAAAAAGACCGCCAATTCCTACCCAAGCGACGCCACCCTTTGTGGTCACCCTCCCCTTTTTTGGCGGGATCCCTGGCACTGGCCCTCGGCCCCTCACTGTCGTGACCCCAGGCCTACGAGAGAGACCTACCCCCCAGTCTCTGTCATCATTCCCCGCTTCTTCTCCGGACTTGGGCTTCCTTTCCCTCCATTCAGAGGTTCGTAATTAAGGTTTATAGTGTTATAAGGTATTGCTTATTCAGTTAAGTAAGTACTAGGTGTGTAATGTAGGAGGTATTACTGGGATTGACAAATTCGTGAACTCGAGCCTACCATCGGGTTGGTCGACAGGCACCCCTCACCTGCCAAGTGCCTACAACCATACAAATTCCCCCATTATCATTGTGTTCAGTAAAACTTAGTCTGTGCACCTTTGCTAAGTGTTTTTCTGATATTTTAGACTTTGTTATTCCAAATTAACGTCAAATTAACTTCGTGTGTAATAATTTCAGTCAGAGGGACGCCATTTGATGGCCTTCCAATTCTTGTGTTTTTCCATAATTCCCGACCAAACTTAGGCTAGCCTATTTTGCTAGTTTGTCTTTCACCGTTTTACATAATCCTGAGGTAGTGCGAGAACACCAGTTAAGAGTAGAATTGAGGACGATGAAGTTGATTAAAATGCTTTTGAAGCTTGACCGCCATTTTAGGATTTAGACCATCTCGCATTTCGGAGAGACGACCAGGTTGAGTAAATTACTAATGTAGCAGTTGTATTGTATGTTTAGAACTTGTTCATTACTTTGGGTTTATAAAACCATGCATTTTGGTAAATATGGTTGTATTTTAACGTTAATTCAGGAAAGGACATTCGTTTGAGATCGTGTCCTTGAGTTTTGTTTACCTTTCGTGTCTCCGACGTTCCTAAGTTAGGCCTATTCAGATAAGTATTTATAACTAACGTCTCCTAGGCCTGGTTATTGTTAATTTTAAATGTTTTTACTGGGTTATAGTGTAAAGAGTTACTTGTTATCTTGATTTAGAGGTCCTTATTTCCCAACCCCAGTACTGTCAAATTTCGGACCCCCATTGGGTCGGGTTATTTCAGATGATTATTTGTTCTTACCTATTGTTACTTAAAGTTAACTTGTGAAAAGGCCGTTTAGGTATGGGTACTTGCTGAATTATTATGGTAGGTTATATGATTTTACATTTTTAATTAGGCTACCTAACTTTCACCCAATTGGAAGTACAGTAGGCTATTATTAATTATTGTGCTTTTTAAGTGTATTATGAGTATTGATTCCTATGATATAATTATGTTTGACATGGTCTAATGAACAGAGTTGTCTTGCAAGGGATGGAACGCTGTAGTGAGATTCTGGGCAGCTGATTTCAGGGGATAAGTTACTCGAGTTACAGTAGAAATAACGTTTAGCTTTGTTTGAGCCTTGTATAGCACCCTCCGCATTGAGCAGTCCAACCTGTTAAGTTTGACCATGACAATTACCTTTGATTTATGCCATTATTGTATTGATTTGACTCCATAGATATGCTGTGTAATTATGTATTCCCAATTGTGTGTAGAGTACTGCTGAGTAACATATGTACCTGTACTTAATGAGAGGATCTTTGGATGCCTTAAGAGATTATTTCGGTACTGTACTGTAATGTCATAATTTGATCTGTCATTGTATTTCTGTACTTATATTAGCACATCTATTTTTATACGTTAATATGAATCCATGTATTTTTATGTTTATATTAGCCTATATTTTTTATATGTATTTGTTTTAGTATTACTGTGTACCGTAATTAGGATATTGATTAACCCCATTATTAAGGGTTAGCTATATGTCAACCGTGGGTTAAGAATTATATTCGACTTACCAGGGAACCAGTTTGGGACGGAGTCGATGTGATGCTGAATTGCTGATGGCGGAGAATCGGAGATTCACCCCTCCCATTGGCTGAGTGCAGGATGCTGAACTCGTGTACTGTACGAGGGTTCAAGGACCGCAGGAAGACGTATGATTACCCCCTATACCCCAAGATACGGTAGGCCGAAGAGACGTAAAGGCAAGCCTGGCCGATACCGGTATCTAGCGGAATTGGGATTTTAATACTGAGAGGAATGGGGTGGATACAGACAGCAAGGTTCGAGTCCTACTCCTAGGTTAAGAGACTGTCCCAGTACGGTAATGGATTGGTCCCAGGTTAATGGTATAGAGATAATTAGATACAGACCATACGGTACCAATGTTAAGAGTTGTAAACGGTAAAATGTTCCTTCTATTAATATCAAGCTTAAGATTACTGCAATATGTTTGTATCTATCCTCCCGTACCTATTTGGATCTAAATGTGTTGTCAGGAGGGTAAATCGGAGCTGTCAGTATTAAATTGGTCTAAGAGTAGTACCAGTAGCCTAACCGAGAGTCAAAGTCTTGTCAGCCAACATGGAAGGTGAAGTTCTTGATTGGTCTTTGCTAGCCTCCGATTTATCCTACTGTCCTAATGTACCTGAATAATGAGCATGAGTCACGATTGCATAAAGAATAAGAAAACCATGGGGACGGCCAGTTCACCTGAAGGTGGGCGATCAAATCATTCGAATGAATTACCGTTCCCAAAAACATCCTTATGTGATATCTAGAAAGTAGAGAATATGCTAGGTCTCAGTGGGGTTTTTGTGGTTCTTTGGTCTTATCATCGTGTCGGAGTTGCAGTCTTTCCCCTTCCTCGAAGGATGTTGGATGTGGGTCAACCAAACAGGGTTGTCCTCTCGTTAATTAGAATGCAATAACGGGTTTGTCGTCATCTCTTCCTTTCTATCCTTGAGTACCTATTTTCCACCTTCGCAGCTTAATCATTCTTCTTCTGTCTCTCCCTCCCTCTCTCTCTCTTGTTGGCAGCAGAAGAAGGGAAGTGAGGAAGTAGGAGAGATACTCCAACTGATACCCCCTCCCCCGTTACACAGGGACTGCTGAAAAATGTTAGAGGTAAAATTAGTTCCTTGATCACTTTGCACCTCATGGGGGAAACCCATTCTGGTGAAGAATTTGAGCAGTTCCTTGATGACAGTTGGAGCAGAGGTAGTCCTTAAGGGTATAGCCTCTGGGTAGCGAGTTGCCATGTCCATGATAGTTAATAAATAAACGTTACCTTGGGAAGTCTTAGGCAATGGGCCTACAATGTCCACTACCACCCGAGTAAAAGGATTCTCGAAAACGGGCAAGGGCACCAGAGGATGTACAGGCACCTTCTGATTGGGTTTTCCTGTCATCTGGCAAGTGTGACACACTCTACAAAACTCCACTACATCTGCACGCATTCCTGGCCAGTAAAAGTGGGCTCTGATTCTGTCTAGAGTTTTTCTCACACCTAGGTGTCCTGCCAATGGTATACAATGTGCCATTTCCAAGATATCTCTACGACAATGTTTGGGGACTACTACTTGATGGACGTCCCAAGCCCCGTCATCGATTGGTCTGTGTGGCGGTCTCCATCTTCGCCACAATACTCCTCCTTTGAGGTAGAAACATTCACCACCCTCCTTCTCACATTCCTCTTCACTCATGGCCCTGGCAGCTAACTCCTTGCATTCACTATCATCTCTCTGTAGCTCTACCAGGCCACTAGGACAATTTGGAGGGGTTTCATGGTCATCGTTAGGGTCAAGATGAGCCATAAAGGTGTCGGATAAATCCACCTCAGTCACATCATCAGGCACAGTTGGAGCGTCATTCACACTCTCATCATCCCTTTCATCAACTCTTACATTCGGTACATTTCTGTCTGAGGGAACTGCTACTTGAGACATTGAACGTGTGACAGCACACACAGGGAAAACTGTTGGCATCTCCTTTTCGAGCTCACCGGTTAGTGGCTCGTTAACAGGGGAAAGTGACAAATTGGGGTCTGGTCGGACCTTCTCACCTGCTGTAAGGGGTCTAAATTGACTAGGCTTGATTTTGGCAATATTTACACCAAGACTTTTTCTGTTCACTCACTTTAAGCCCAATAATGACCCAATCAGTGTTGAGATTAGGTGAAATGTTCGGTATTATGTTATTATCTTGATTAAGTTATCAGTTGACATATATTAAATTGCAATGACTAAATAAAAATAAAAAGGCCCAATGCTGTCTCATAGGTACGAGGGTCATTATTCTAACTTTACGTATTAAATATAATTGTTTGGTATTGTTATATTAAGTTTAGAAAAGGGGTGTCACAATCGAAGCAATGTTGTTTTGGAATTAGAATGAAATTTACTTGTTTTGGCCATTTAATCACTTCCAGGTGTATAAAGTTAATTGCAAAGCATAACTTTAACTTTGTGAATCTAGTATAATGCTGATATTTGGCCTAATAATTGCTTGTACCGGGTTTCTAGTGTGACACCCTGATTCTGAGGCCTTAGCGACAAGTGCCCACCTCAAGGGGGTTTGACAGGTGGAAATTTATGAGTCCTACCTCCAACTTAAAAACTATAGTCTTACCTAGGATATCGTAAGTAATAGTTAACATGTTTGTGCCTGAAATTCGTTGCATCATATAAAAGTAATTCAATTATCCTTTGAAAGTTTTATTAGACTCTAAGTAAGTTGAGGAGCTCATTTAATCAAGATATGGTTATTGTTGTGACAAAGGACGCTGACCCCGAGTCCTACAGAGCCTAGAGCCGAGAGTGCCAGCGTCATTCCCTCCCAGTCGCCAGCCTCGGGCGGACTAAGGGGAAATATTTGGCTTAACTATTAATAATAATAATAATAATAATATTTCTTAACCTGACAAGCGCGAAATAGACCTAGGGGCTAGGGTAGTTATTTGTGCATTTCTAGCCTTGGATTCTGACAGAATTCGTTATATTTACAATATAGAGCATTATTTGTTTTCGGTATGCTTTTATTTTACATATATGATGTATATATGAACCTTCAAGAGTGCTAAAATAAGTGGGAAAAGCATTTGGGTGGTGAAAAACGAAGATATTGGCCACCCGGTCATAATCTCAGGCGAGAGAGAGCCACAGGCAACCCTCCTCTCTCGCTGTCTGTGAGGTAACTGAGACGAGCGGGGCGGTGTGGGCCGGTGTCTGGGTGTTGCATAACGATCTTTTCTGCAACCCACTTGTGCTACATTATCGCGGGAGAGAAAAATAACCGATAAATGATGATAATAAGAGGAAAAATAGGTGATAATTGAGGAGGGGAGGGAGGGGGGTGGGTGAGATTTACATGGATGAGTACTGGAGGGGAATTATCTCACCTAGAGACAAATTCCTTTGTTTTGATAGGCCCTTATTTTTATGGAAGGCTTTTTTATGGTCTTGCTTCCGTGAGGCCTATCGCGTTCCCTATAGGAAGCCTTCCGTGAGGCCTATCGTGCTTGCCGGGTTAAAGCTAGCGCATGCTAAGCTAGCTAAGGATAGCTCAATAAGGCCGATTAGGCGTATTTCCATTGGGGTCCTGTACTACTACCCCATCCCTTTGCTCATGAGGGATGGTAACGACTCAGTGCTTGTGAAAAATCTTTAATGCGCCGAGCGTGGGCGCGAACCCGGGCCTTCTAGGTAGAAGTCCGAGACGCTAGTCACTACACCAAGCGAGCCGCTCAGTTTAAATTTCCCTTTTGTGTTGTGTTTAGATAAAACCTTCAGTTGAAGGTGAGTTGAAATTAATTGTGAAGTATTTAAGATAAGTTTTAAAACCATTTTTAAGCCCAGTTTCTTATATATGTAACTACGAAATTATACGACATCCTTTGTCTTGGTCGAAGGTGAAATTATTCATTCCATCTGATAATTAATTATTTAGATTTCAAATTCCATATTATTTGTCCTGCCAACCTTATTAATTATGTATAAGATAATGTTAATTGTATTATGTTAGTGTAGTATTCTCACAGCAATAAGATCCCGTATGTCGAGTTCAATATCATGTATGTAACTTAATGTAAGCCCACATTCCTGAGTCGTGTGTGTGTATACACTCCGTTTTCTATTTTAAACCATTTTATTTTTGAGGGTAAACTAAGTAAATTATATCTATCTCCAACCCTCCGTTTTCTATTTGGACCATTTTTCTTTATATATTTTTGAGGGTCAACTAAGTAAATTTTATCTATAACCCAATAATGCACATCCTCCCTTTTGTTGTCTCTTAATTGATACATTTAACCACTTTTGTAATGTTGATATGAATTAAGATATAGAATGTTGTCAGTTTTATTAATGGTAATATTAATACCAGGTCCCAGGTCAGGAGCGAAGTCCAGGGAGAAGTACCAGGTGCAGAGTCCTGTATCCACCCCAGTGGACATGACCTAGTGGCTGTACTGAGACAGGATGCTGTTGGTGTTATTGAGCCTTGAGCTAACCTTCACCCCATTGTGAGCTGTTGTACGCCTTATGAACCTAGTGACCGAGTGTGTGTTTACTAGGGTAGTGGCCTTGGGGTCACCTGTTGAAGGGTTTTAGTTAACTTTGATGTGGTGATAAGAAGTAGTTCATTGCGCCAATAATACCGATATATTCCGTGGTTGACTAAAGTAATAATCGTATTGATTTGTGTATCACAGTGAAAAGTGTATTTCTCTTTACAGTGTTTTAATATAGTTAAGAATACCAAACGGTATATTGTGTTTTTATTTATCCTGTGTCATTTAGACCATTTGCATTCATTCACCTGTATTTCCTTGCATGCAACGGCCATTAACCCCTAACTGTCGGCGAGCAACATAAGTCGAGTTAAATAAAGCTGGACTATGTGGCGGCGCTCGACATAGGTCGAGTGGCAATTTCAGCACGTAATGTTGCTGAGAGAGAGAGAGACAAGTGGTGGCAGGAGAGTAGCGAGCGTATGACTGCTCCAGACCACCGCGGCGAACCTACTGACACGAATCTCACCTCCCTCTCTCACTCGCTATATACGGAATTGTATGGGGAAAGTGCCTAATTACATGCTTTTTGCACTCGCGTTGCACGGTTATTGCAAGAAAACTAGCCATCATAAAAGGATCGTTATGGTGTCATTCGAAAGCTCTGTTTATGCCCTTTCAGGGATAGATACTTGTTTTACGTTCTGGGTCTTATTTAGGCATGAAAATGATCACGTAAACAGCCCTATTTTGGCTAAAAACACCCCGCTGGGCGGTACATATAAATAAACCGCATAGGCCGCTCTTAAGGTGTTAAGCTACCAGAGTAATAAGTTGGACCAATCATCAAGTAAGGAAGAAACACAATAATGGAATGAACAAGGAAATAATAAATAAGGAGGGGGTAACAGCCAAGTTCCAGGAACATTAGAAGAGAAAAGTAAAGACTACGAAAAAAAACCCTTACACTGCTACATCATTCCCCAAAAGGAGTGTTACCCCAGGCACATGGATATCTTGGGACCTACACAAAGCTATGGTGGCCTCACCCTGTAGTAACTCACATTCAATTTCGCCTTTTACCAAGTATGCATAAAACTGGCCTCCAGCACCTCTCATTACAACTGGTTCGCCAGGTGGGCACTCAGTGTAAGGATTCACCATGAGGGTGCTAGTAGAACCTGTGTCTCTCAGAATTTTTACCTCATGCATGCAACCATTTAATCTCACGTTGCCAGATGAAATAAAGGGACGGTAACTGTCCTGCACTGATGGTGAAATGATTATTGGCTTAACCCTAGTGGGTTGCACCACACATGCTACTACACCCCTGTCTAGATGATTTACGTTAGCTGCTAGGTACTCCTTCTGTCGGGAGTCCTGCATTAAAGGAACTTTTGGTGCTAGGTACTCCTTCTGTCGGGAGTCCTGCATTACAGGCACATATGGAGTTTGAGATACGGCGGCAACTGTCTGCCCCGATCTCTCGGTTCTCTCCTTGGCCCAGCACTGATAAGCTAGGTGGCCTCTCTTGCCACAAAAAGTACATACTTTAGGGGATACGGGAACGTTCCCTCTTTGAGCATTACTATTAGTTTGGGGCCCACCTCTGTTACCATTGCCCTGAGTCGCATTTTTAGTTGGGGGAACAATTCTATTTTGGCTAGCTGGGGAAGACGTTATAGGCTTGTGACTGGGTCTGTCAGATTTGTGATTGGGATACTTAAAATTAGAACTAGAATTATCGTAGGGCTTCTTTCCACGAAATTTGTTGTTGAGCACGTATGTGTCAGCCATGTCAGCAGCGTCGGCAAGACAATCTACCTTCTTCCCCTTTAAATGATAGGATACAGAAGAATCAATTTTCCATAGGAAATTTTCTAACAGGACCAACTCCTTCAGATCGTTGTAGCTTGTGACTTTCTTACTCTTGACCCAATTATTGAAAGTTTTAGTCATGGTCCTGGCAAATACCTTATGGGTTTCTTCTGGTTTTTACGGAAAGATTGCCTGTAAGCCTCAGGCTGCAATTGATAGGTTTTTAGGATAGCTTCTTTGAGATTGTCATAATCCTGCCTAACCTCTGCTACTTCTGACAAATACGTGGCTCGAGCCTGCCCTGTCAAAACAGTTTGTAACATAAAAGGCCATTGATCTCTTGTCCACTTCATACCTCCAGCAACTTCCTCAAACAAAACAAAGAAATCCTGCACATTATCCTCAGTGAAAGGTGGAATGACACTAGTCATAGTCAATCCCAGAGGGGGAGCAATTACGGGAGCATTTGTATTGACATTTAGTTGAGCCGTTTGATATTGATATTGATAATGTTCGGTCTTTATTCTGGCTTCTTCGGTATTTATTCTGGCTAGTTCTATTTTTAGTCTGGCTTGTTCGGCATTTGCTTCAGCATTTAGTCTGGTTTGTTCGGTCTTTATTCTGGCTAGTTCCAGTACTTGATCACCGGTCAAACCAGGTGGCACTTGTTCATCAAGCTGGCTAGGTCTACTCGGGATCCCACCAACTGCTCCGTCACCCTCCCCGCCTTCTACAGGGAACAGGTGGGTTTTTATGGTCTGAGCCACCTCTACTTTGGACATGTTTGAGACAGTTAATTGGAGATGTGAGGCAAGCACTTTCAGTTCGGATTTTGACAGACAGTCAATATCAGGGGATGTGGGTTCTGATTCTATGAAAACTCTAGCATCTTCGTCATTAATTAGTTGAGGCATGATTAATATTTGATTTTTAAGTAGTGAAACAGTAATGAAACTGTATGAAACGAATCCTGGCGAGGTCGCCACTCTTCTGTTACGTATCTTGATCCTCAAGTGGTTAACTTGATGAATCTAGATAGCACAGAGATATATATTAAGGTATCAGTCAGCTGAAGGCAAAACAAAAGTAAAATCTAATAAAATAATTTCCTGTTGTTGCTTCCTTTCCTTTTGGATCTTAGGACTTAGTATCCTTTATTGACTGATACTCTTTAATTATGAAAAATACTGAAACTAATTAAAGTCATGTAGTATTTATAAAGAATTATTATTTAACCGAAGCTTAGTAGGCTATGGTTATGAACCGAATAAGTTATAGCTAAAGAAGGACTATTAATTTTATAAAAAGTCTTGAAAGATAAATATTAAAGTAAGAATATTTCTGTCTCTTACCCTTTTTGAAATGAATAGATAGTTTTCTTATATGTCCTTTTATTTATATTTAATGTAATTATTCTTGGTTCTTGTCTTACGTTAATAGTATTATATTATTATTATCATCAGGATTTATCAAAGTCACATAAAAAGTTAGATATATATTTAATAATTAGTTAAATGTATTTCTTAACCACGTAACATTGAGGTTTGATTATGAGTAAATAAAGTTACAGGATCGCTTCATAGATTCGATTCAGGTCTCACTCAAATAATATGAAAAGCAAAAATAATATTTTGAAGCTAAAAGAATTTTCTTCAGCTTAGGAAATCACTAGAAGTAATATTAACATAGCCATGTTAGTCTAAGGCGATATTACTAATATGAGTCAATAGCATCACCGTACTAAGCACCGTTAAGCAATGTAAGCTTAATTAAAAGAAAAAGAACTCGTAAGTATTAATCTAAAACAATAGTATTACTTTCATCATAACCCAATTACTTAAAGAGTTGCTTTAGTCCACAAGTTAGTCAACTAAAATAGTTAAGTACATAATAGTAGCGTTAACGTTAATTCCCAATCAAATAGTTAAGCACATAATAGTAGCGTTAACATTAATTCGCAATCAAATAGTGACAAGCGCGAAATAGACCTAGGGGCTAGGGTAGTTATTTGTGCATTTCTAGCCTTGGATTCTGACAGAATTCGTTATATTTACAATATAGAGCATTATTTGTTTTCGGTATGCTTTTATTTTACATATATGATGTATATATGAACCTTCAAGAGTGCTAAAATAAGTGGGAAAAGCATTTGGGTGGTGAAAAACGAAGATATTGGCCACCCGGTCATAATCTCAGGCGAGAGAGAGCCACAGGCAACCCTCCTCTCTCGCTGTCTGTGAGGTAACTCAGACGAGCGGGGCGGTGTGGGCCGGTGTCTGGGTGTTACATAACGATCTTTTCTGCAACCCACTTGTGCTACATTATCGCGGGAGAGAAAAATAACCGATAAATGATGATAATAAGAGGAAAAATAGGTGATAATTGAGGAGGGGAGGGAGGGGGAAATAAGGTGGGGAAGGAGGGGAGGGGGGTGGATGAGTACTGGAGGGGAATTATCTCACCTAGAGACAAATTCCTTTGTTTTGATAGGCCCTTTTTTTTTTTGGAAGGTTTTTTTTATGGTCTTGCTTCCGTGAGGCCCATCGCGTTCCCTATAGGAAGCCTTCCGTGAGGCCTATCGCGCTTGCCGGGTTAAGCACATAATAGTAGCGTTAACGTTAATTCCCAATCAAATAGTTAAGCACATAATAGTAGCGTTCACGTCAATTCCCAATCACATATCTCACTAACCAACATAACGTAAGTGTTTACACCGAACACACTTAACACACATTTATATAATCTGACTGACAGTCACAATCCCATTATAATACTTCACCCCGTCTTCCTCCAGCTGCAAGTTCACCTTCCCCAACTCCAAATGAGACTGATTTGAATGCCCACAACTCGGGTCTTATATACTAAACAATGATGGTGTAGGAACGAATCAGGAGGCGGGGGGTGGTGCCCGCTCCAATCACAGCTCCTCGAGTTGCATAGCAGGTGCATGGTCCAATCACAGCTCCTGGCGTCGAACATACGTCATAGTGTCCGGTCATCGGAGTAGTTTGCAGGGTCCCCTATGACGCACGCAGGTGTGAAGACTTGTTTGCAGGTATGCGGGCGAGCTGGTTTCCCCACTCGCTAGTTCGTTCGCTAGTCTGCTTCACCGTTTGGGTAGTGTGACTCCTTCAACTCTAATTCTAACTCTTAAATTAACATACAGGGCTCCGTATGTCAGAACCTCCACAAACCCCAATCCCCCACTATCACACCTTCCTCCACCCTGACACCTTCCTTCACTTCTGATAGTCAAGTACCTCCCCAACTTATCCAAGTACGAAAACCTCCACCGACAACGGAAACCCTCCCGTCTAGCCCTGACATATCTCCACCAGGCACCACAGTGAGAAAACCACCACCCCCACCCAAAACCAAGTACACACCCAACCGCACCACACAATCTACCTCAGTAACCTCACGCTACAACTTACGCCCACGACTAAAATCTTTTAAAACCTCCAGAAAACACACCCTGCTAACCCAGTTCCGTAGGGCTGCCAGACCACTATCCTCCTCCTCCTCTTCTTCTTCGTCGAATTCTCCTCCACAAAGGGAAAGAAGACGAATAATCACAAGTAAACACCATAACCCCTCTAACTATATTCCAAAAATAACAACCCCCACCCTCCCACGAAAACACATACCTTCCTCTTCAACCTTAGCGGCTCGCTTGGTGTAGTGACTAGCGTCTCGGACTTCCACCCAGAAGGCCCGGGTTCGCGCCCACGCTCGGCGCATTAAAGATTTTTCACAAGCACTGAGTCGTTACCATCCCTCATGAGCAAAGGGATGGGGTAGTAGTACAGGACCCCAATGGAAATACGCCTAATCGGCCTTATTGAGCTATCCTTAGCTAGCTTAGCATGCGCTAGCTTTAAGAACTATTATTATTATTATTATTATTATCCCCTCTCAACCCCCACCTCATCACTCCGATTGACCTGCTAGATCTACCCCCCACCAAACTCCCATAAAACCGCCTATTTCCACCACCAGCAAATCACCGACCCCACCAAAGAACACACCCAACACATGTTCCTACCCCCAACCCTCCTAATTAAATCTCCACTTCCTACCAACCCGTCTAGGCCCCCCCCCCCCCCGCATCCACCCCTTTCCCCTCCACTATCCCTGCGACCCCACCCACACATCAATCAACCTCCTCATCTCATCAAACCCCCAACCAACCAACCCCTAAAAAGTACACTATGCCAACGACCAACCCCTCCTCTCACACCACGTCTAACACACAACTAACTCCTCACCAGAGCCCCTCCAAACTGATGGACCCGACCTCCACACCCCCACAAAGTCGCCCCTGAGAGAACCCCCATACATACCCCCACCAAATCCTCTCCCATTCCGCCTACCACCCTCACTCAACAAAAACCTCCACACGCATCTACCTCTCAAATAACCCCTTACCTCACCCCCACTAAATGCCCTCCACCTGTAAAGCGTTCTTCCCCTCAATATAAAACATCGTCGAGCGACTCAAGTCCCACGACAAACATCTACCTTCCCACCAGGACCTCCAAAGGTAGAATAATCAACAGACCCATCAGATTTGAAGACAGTTATACAAAAACAACACCCCGTTCTTACACTAAAGACCCAAGCCACACAACACACACACCCCCTCTTTCTCACACACCTCCCTCACGCACCTTACCTAAACCGATATTGCACATTGCCTCCATATATTTTCCCAGCCTGCAACACCACCCAAGAAAACCCCCAAAACCCCAGACTCATATCCCCCCTTCACCCCCAGCTCCGTTTTCATGCGTTAATCCCTCCCCTTCAGTTAGTAACCTATTCACCACACTGAAGAGGCCTCCTGTCAGTCTCACACACCTCACTCGATACATTACCTCCACCATGAACAAATCCACACCCTTCGTCGCCCCCGTCCCTACCCCCACGGGGGAACACTACACACCATTCATACGAAAGGTTAAAGTAAAAACGTCCACAGGACGCTTAGCCCGTCTACAGCGCCCACATCAAGCCCGGGCAACCGCCCTCCACAATACCGAGGACACATTCCTACACGTCTACATAGACCTGCAAAAGAAACCTGACCCTCGCTCTCTTTTTTTTTTTTTTTTTTTTTTCTATGTGATTGAGGGAGGCAAAAGGCATAACTGCCTATAGCGAGTGCCTCCCCCATAGTTGAAAGAGTGACAGGGCCAAAATCAAGGGACGTTCGGGCCAAAATGCCTGGACACACGGAGTTTGAAGCAATTTAAGTCATAGGAAGAGCGAAAGACTGATTCTGGGAGAGAGTTCCAGAGCTCAGATGTTGAGTAGAAGAAAGTTTGAGAGTAACGTTTCACTCTTGGGTTGGAGAGTTGCACAGAGTAGGGGTGGGATTGAGTTGCAAGACGGGTACCACGTGCCCTACGTAAAGGAGGTGGTATGCACTGGGATAGCTCTGAGGAACACTGATTATTATAGTAGCGATAGAATAGCGAGAGAGATGCAACATTGCGGCGAAGAGAGAGAGATTGCAGAGAGTTGGTGAGTGGACGGGAGTTAATGATACGAAAGGCCTTCCTTTCAACTTTGTCTAGGAGAGCGGTGTGAGAGGAACCTCCCCACACATGTGAACAATACTCAATACATGGGTGCACTATGCCCCTGTACAGAGCAAGAAGCTGTGCAGGGGAAAAGAACCCCCTAAGGCGGTTGAGCACACCCAGCTTCTGGGAGGCTGCCTTAGCAAGACTGGTAATATGGTCCTTCCAAATGAGAGCAGAAGAAAAAGAGACACCAAGAATATTGAGAGAGGATGAAGGGTTGATTTTTGTATTGTTGAAGAATAAGGGATAGTCCGCTGGGAGATCCTGACGGGTAGATAGATGGAGAAATTGGGTTTTGGAAGCATTAAAGTTAACAAGGTTTTCTCTGCCCCAATTGGAAATAGTATTTAGATCAGAATTTAAGAGTTCTATGGCTTCATTACGTTTGTCGTTGAGGGATTGCTGGCTGGGGCGTTCTGAAAAACTAATGGAGTAGTGTAAGGTTGAGTCGTCTGCGTATGAATGGATGGGAATTAAGGTACAGTTAAGGAGATCATTTATAAAAATTAGAAAGAGAATAGGAGATAGGACAGAGCCCTGAGGAACACCAGAGTTTATAGGGTGAGGAAGTGAACAATGGCCGTCCACAACCGCAGCTATGGAACGGCCGGAAAGGAAATTAGAGACAAAGGCACAGATGGAGGGATAGAAACCGAAGGAGGTAGTTTAGAAATTAAAGATTTATGCCAGACTCTATCGAAGGCTTTCGATATGTCTAGTGCAATAGAAAAAGTCTCACCGAAGTCCCGAAAGGAGGATGACCAAGAGTTAGTAAGATATGAAAGAAGATCACCAGTAGAGCGACCCTTAAGGAAGCCATACTGGCGGTCTGAGAGCAGATTATGAGAAGAGAAATGCTTAAGAAATTTGGAAGCAAGAATAGTTTCAAAAAGTTTAGAAAGACAAGAGATAAGAGCAATTGGACGATAGTTGGAGGGTTGAGAGCGGTCACCCTTCTTTGGGACAGGTTGAATGTGAGCAAACTTCCAGCATGAAGGGAAGACGTTAGAGGATAGACAGAGACGAAAGAGTTTGCCTAGGCAGGGAGTCAGCACGGAAGCACAGTTTTTGAGAACAACAGGAGGAACACCGTCCGGACCGTACGCCTTATTAGTGTTAAGCCCAGAGAGGGTAGAAAGTACATCTTTAGAAGAGATTAGGATATTAGGCATAAGTAAGAGAGAGGAGGGCGGAGAGGGAGGAATAGCACCGGAATCATCCAAGGTGGAGTTTCTAGCAAAAGTTTGAGCGAAGAGTTTAGCTTTGTCAGAGGAAGAAGTGATGGTTGTGCCATCAGAGTGAGAAAGGGGAGGGAAAGACGAGGAAGAGAAATTGTTGGAGAGGTTTTTGGCTAGATGCCAGAAAGCTTGGGAAGAGCTAGAGTTGGATAGTTCAGTGCATTTATTATTGATGAAAGAGTGTTTGGCAAGTCGAAGAACAGATTTGGCTTGATTCCGGGCAGAAACATATGAAGAATGAGAGTCTTGAGTTTTAAGGCGTCGGTACCGTTTGAATGCTTCCTCCTTATTGCGGACAGCAGTAGAACAGGCGTGAGTAAACCAAGATTTTTTAGCATTAGTCTGAGAGAAAGAGAATGGAATGTATGCTTCCATGCCCGATAGGATTACCTCGGTAATGCGTTCAGCACTCTCCGAGGGTCCTCGGCCATGGAAGCAGAAATCATTCCATGGGAAATCAAAGAAGTACTGCCGAAGAGCCTCCCAGTCGGCAGCGCCAAAGTGCCACAAGCGCCGCCGGCTAGGAGGATCGGGTGGCTGTACTGGAGAGATAGGACAGGTGACAGAGATAAGTTTATGGTCGGAGGAGCCCAAAGGAGAGAAAAGATCGACAGTATAAGAAGAAGGGTTAGAAGTTAGAAACACCATGACTATGCTTCTTTTAACTTCACCCTTGAGGCTCGGGGACGAGCCTACAATGAAGGAGAGGGAAGTAAAATGCTCCAGAACGAGAAACGGAAGCCACGAGCGAACACCACACAGAAACACCCGAAAGAAAGGCCCACAGAACGAAAGGACCAGGTGACCGAGCCAACCAGTTAAGACAGGCCGAAGCCCGCAGGGCTAAGCAGCTCCAAACCACGCCTGCCTACCCCTTTTAAACACTGACCTTTCCCCCACCTCGCGTATACACTACCCCTCGTATCCTACACCTCTACCTACATGATGATGAACATAAATACACCTTAAGTTAATACACCCATGCCCTGTCCCTAAGTTAGGATATCAATATCAACATACCCTAAAATACCTTGTCTTGCCAGACTAAGTTTCTGAAGACCAATCGCCCCATAAATCTATGTATGTTCTTCCATCCGAGAAGTAATATGTTAACCCCCTGTCTTGCCAGACTCAGTTTCTGAAGACCAACCGCCCCCATAAAATCTATATATGTTCTTCCATCCGAGAAGTAGTATGTTAAAACCCCATGTCCTAATTGATAAGAAACTATATAATACCCACGGGTACACCAGTGTATATAGAACCATTGTTCCTGTAAGACCTAGACAGAAATGACAGAAGATGTTAGCCACCATGCAGTAACTTTAATTCTTACCCCAACCAGAGATTGTATATACAACCCTCTTTTACCATTGTCTCGACGCATTTTCACCACGAAACAATACCGAAGCTACCCCTACGAACTGCCGTTTTCTTTGGTGTATATGTCATAGAAAACGCAGTTCCCAGGAACAATTAGATCAGCAAGAAGTAGTGTCAGATTAACAGTGTCCATAACCATCGTATTGACGAGTAATAATACACCATGTTTTTCCCTACTTTCATCCACAGTCAAGCACACACCTACAGTTAACCTCCTCTTCCCCACAGCCCCACAGTCCACATGATTCTATCCTTTCCAGACTGCTATACCACCCCATTTTGCTCATCTCCCGGTAGCGTTTGGCAAACATACTTTCCCTGTCATTAACCCCCAAGCTCCGATACCAACTGTAGTCTAATGCCACCCCTACGCCCAGAGACCGTAGGGTCAAACTTCCACGTAGCCCCCTTTAACCCTCTCCCTCTCGTTAACCCCCCCACGCTCCTCGACTTCTTTCCGACCTAGCCTCTCCACCATACCTCCTGAATATCCTTGATTTTTCCGTTGCTAACATTCTCAAACCTTTTATATATATACTCCTATCCAGCCTACCTTCCCTTAGTAGGACGGAACAACATTAAAACTTTACTAACCCTTTGCATGTCATCTATTCCCTCACAACCAATTCACAACCCTGTACCAAATGATCGTCAGTGCGAGGCTAGCCGCCTCTCCAGTGACTAACTTCTATTGCCATACTTCCAGATAAATGTGGCAGAGTTAGCAACCCAGTCTCCACCACATCCAGCAAACCATGCAATTAACAAACCAACCGATTAAACCAGCTAGTCAAGGCACCTTCGGTTTTGGTATTACGAACACCCACATATGTCTCATAAACAGAGGGTTATTACAAACACTTGTGATATGGCAAGCCCCTAGCCACAGCCGCCGGACGACCATCACAGAGAGAGGGCGCGCACCTACCCTTTTTACCCACCCGAGGAGGGAGACCCCCACCCCTGCGGAGGTATACCTGACCCCTGTTTTGACTTCCAGGTCATTGCCAGGTAGCACAGGAATTCTTCCTATCAATGAACTAACCATGCATGACTAACCCCTTTACTAACCTCTATTAACCCACAATAACCCATTCACCTTTCTTGCATACTCTGATAACCAAATTAGCACCTTCGCTGTACCATAGAATGAAGACTGAGCAATGTAAGAGACGCTCCTATCACAGCTGTCCCAGTCCTCCTCGCAAAGTAGATCCAGTCTCCCTCCCCTCAATACTTCCAGTATAGCCAAAATAGTACCTCTTACTAAGGCTCAGTTATATCACATTATGAAGGCCCCCTATAGCCATGTGCCACAACAGTAATTACCACCTTACCTAGTCCCCGTATCTATTGAGAACTCAAATAATTCCACAAGACTCGAGATCCCTATGGCCTACAGGGTCCAAAACCGAGCCTATAAACCCAGCTCCAGCCCCCAGTAAAATCAGTTGAAAGATAGACACCAACCAGTGGCTGGCCCCCTTAAGTTGACCTCTAGCTCTGCCCTTGTGTTGTTCCTGAGCATTGAGTTCCAGAGCCGGCAGACTCCGTGGCAGATTTGAGATAGAAGCATCTGTCCCCGTACAAGAAATCTACGTGCACCTTATAACCTTCACACACCAGTGGGTATATAAGCGTGTAGCCAGCAACGATCGCCAAGAGATCCGTCTTGAGAACTTCCTACATATGGACCCCCTGGACGGCCGCGGAACCAGTCGTTAGCTCCCAACATCACGGACACAAGATAACCAGGACCAGACCAACCAAATACTACCCAAGATTAACTTTATTAGTACTACAGTGTTACAGTACTATTTAGAGACTCACTTATTAATATTTCTATGAAGTGGCTATATCTTTGCCCCAGTATAATTCACATATAACCATTCCATCAGGAAGTGCTAAGCATATCAGTGTTCATTAATTAACAGGCGACATTAACTCTCGTAATTACCCCGATCCAGATATTATTACATAGAAGTAAAACCCTAGTGATATCTAACGTTCGCCCACTGATTTGCGTTCTACGTATTTCTGCTATAAGAATATAAAACTTAGATCAGTTTACTAGATCTAGATCAGGTTACTAGAATTCTCGTACTCTAAATATACGTGTGTCTAATCTAGTCTGTGAACTACTACTCGTGCACCAGAACTGCCAGTAATAAATCTAAATAGTAAAATTGAATCTATAAGTAACATTGATGGCTTCCAGTATATAAACTTGCGAACAAAGCCAGTGATCAGAAGAGTATACCTGAACGTTGGAAGTGGGAGACTAGGCTCCATCCAGATCCACTAATGCTAGTTGTTCAATTCTATCATTTGTCTTGTACGAGTATTCATACCTTCTTATGCTTCCTATTAATCATCCTCAATAAACGTGATCGTGTGTCTTGTTACCGTGTGTTTATTTTGTGTTCTCTATTCCTCATACCTTGTTTTGTGCATGCAGCCTTATATATACCCAGTCAGTTAGAACCCACATTACCCAAGTTAATCCTGTAGAAAAACAGGGCATAACATTTATATTAGATGAGATTATAGAGAAAAAGGCAAAGCAAGGGAAATGTGTGTTTGGATGTGGAGAAGGCACATGATAAGATTAGTAGGGGAGTTGCAGAAGCAGTGATGGAGAAACTAGGAGTGAGTAGGAAGATAAGGAACATGATAATGAATATGTATGAAGGGGCGCAGACAGAGATTGTGTGGACAAATATTGCAGTGAAAGGAATCAGGAGAAGGAAAGGGTTAAGGCAGGGATGTAACCTGTCACCATTATTTTTTGCAATGTGCATGGAGGAGTTGGTGAGGAGAATTAAGAGTAAGGGACAAGGAGTGAAAATAGGGCAGTATAGGCTAGCAATTCTGACGTTTGCTGATGATGTTGTGTTGATAGCAGAGACAGAGGAAGATATGGGGGAAATGTTACAGGAGGCGGAAAGGTTTGGCAGAGACCTAGAAATGAAGTTCAATGTAGAGAAAAGCAGTATGATAGTAGTAAATGGACCAGAGGCAGTAGAAATGAGGATAGGAGGGGAAAGAATAGAAACAAGGGAGGAAGTGAAGTATTTAGGGGTATGGATAGGGAGGGAAGGGCGACAAAGGACAATGAATGAGAAAATCATGAAGGTGGAGCAGTGTAGTGGGAAACTGTGGAATGTGACAAAAACCAGAGTAAATAAATATAAAATAGTAAGAGAGGTGTGGAAGGACTTTGAAGTGCCGAGAATAATGTATGGGATGGATGTGAGAGGGAGTACAGGGGGAGAAATAAATAGACTGGAGACGGGACAAAATAAAATAGGAAGAATGGGGTTAGGAGCAAGAAGGTGGACAGCAAATGAAGCAGTGAGAGGGGAGATGGGATGGAGTACGTTTGAGGAAAGAGTGGCGAAGGCAAAGTTGAGGTACAAGAGTAGGTTGGAGGAGATGGAGGATAATAGGTGGCCAAGGAGAGTGAATGAATGGGGGGAGGGGAAGAGTAGATGGGCAAAAGAGTGTAAGAGAAAACTGAAAAAAATAGGAGTGAAACAAAGAAGGGTGGGAGAGGAGTGGAGAGATGTAGGGAGTAATGCAGGACTAGGTCAGGGAAGGAGACTAGAGAAAGAGATAGGAACGAGAGTGAAGGAAGTAGGAAGACAGGAATGGAAGAGAAATATGGAGAAGAAAAGTACACTGATAAGATATAGAAGCAAGGGGAGACCGAGAAAAGAGGAGTTCTATGACGGAAGTTGGGGAGCTGAACTACTGTTTAAGGCTAGGGCAGGAGCATTAGAGACAAATAGGAGAACATGGAGGTGGAATGGGGGGGGGGGGGTGAAAGAGTGTCTACAGTGTGAGGTGGGAGGGAGGAGAGTGGAGGAGACAATAGAACATATAGTGACAGAGTGCCAGGGGTATGCAGAGGAGAGAGATGGGTTGGAAAATGAGTTGAAACGGGTGGTAGGGGAGAGGGAATGGGAAGAACAGAAAGAGGAGGAGGATGAGGGTGTAAAATTTGTGTTGGGTCTCGGGACTGAAGAGTGGGTAGATGGGGAAATGGGGAAAAGAATGAAGGTAGTGAAAAGATTCTTGGAGCAGGTGTGGCAGAAGAGAAAACGGAATAGAATAGAATAAAATAGGGTGAGGGGGGAGAAGGTGACCAGAGCGGGGGAGGAAGAAACATGAGATTAAATAGTAGAGAGGGGAAAAGTTAAATTAAGGTAAGGAGAGAACAAGATATTTGGGGGTGGAGGAGGGGGTAGAATAAGGAGAGGAGGGTTCTGCTTAAGCTATATACTTCAATTATTTTTGGTTCAATGTTATTTTAATACCACGAATTTTGTTGATATATTTGAAGATAAATATTGAATCTATATGCTCTAAAGATCATAAAAAAAATGTTTTAACCCTCGGCAAAACCTAACAGAAAAGTATGGTACTAAAATGTCTTTTTCGTAACAAGGATGTCAATACGGTACTTTCAGTCATCGATAGCTCTAAAGATCATATGAATATGTGTTAAACCCTCGGAAAAACCTAAAATAAAAGTATGGTACTAAAATTTAATTTTCGTAACAAGGTTGTCAATACGGTACTTTCCCGTTATCAATGTACAATCAAGCTGAAGATTGCAGAGTAAACACCATAGACTTCATCGACTTTTCTTTCACCTTCGTATAATCTACAGCCAATTTTTTATTTTTGTATTAAGGGATTAGTACTCAACCAGCGGGGGTGCTGGGGCGGCAGCCCCCACTCATAATACTAGGTTAGGTTAGGTAAGGTTGTTAGGTTAGGCTAATGTCTTTTCAATGTCTCAACATCGATCGATAGGCCTAATGGGGAAAATAGGTTTTCCCGAGATTTCTAATTAATTACAAACACTATATATTGATGCAAATGAACATTTTTTTTTATAAAAAACACTCGGAAAATTCGTGGTATTAAAATAAAAAAAATCCTTATTTTTCTTTAACTATCCTTTCTACGACTACATATTTTCTAAACTAATTCTTAATCTAGCTCTAGCTGTTTCTGGAGAAGTCACCGGTGCATAGGTGAGCTGGCTTGAAAAAGGACAGCAACTCCACAAAAAGAAGAAGAAGTATGGTTGGTAAGCCTGTCAAACTCGCCGCGGTGCATTTCTTACGGTTGGTATACCTGAGGAACGTTTTGTTTACAAATTACTGCCTTGGGCAGCCTCACGCGAGTACAGACGGAATCGAACTCGTAATAAAGTGATGGTCCCTGGTGTATTATTTACTCAGTTTATTGCATTAATCTTATTATTCTGTATTTAGGACATCCTCAATTGCCGAAAATAAGGTAGCCTAGGTAGGCTAGTGATTCCCCAGAGGACCATTGAATTTCTCTAGCCTAATTTCCCTTCAACCACCAATCAATTTTTGAGTTTAGGAATAGCCATGGGGTTGTGGTATGGATTTTCGCTGAATAATTGGGTTGTGCTTGGCTCTCTGGAAAAGTTGCTTGGTTATAATATCAAGCAAGCTTTTCTGTTATATTCAAGCCTAGCCCTGTTCACCTGTTCCAAGTAGATCTAGGCCTATGGCCATAAATCGTGAAATCTAACCTAACCTAGCCTATCTCTAACTCAAAAAGGGCCAGAGCTAGGATAGTGGGCTGTAAATTGCCATAGGCTATCTATCCCCTGGCTGACCCTTCCCAAATGGGAAAGGTAAAGCTTTGAGTCCTCCATTTCATAGTAAGAAATGCTTAAATTGAACATAGGCCTAGGCTATGAGCAATTTTGATGAGAATTTAGCCTAGGCCTATATTGTTAAGTAATTATCTTGATAGGCCTATATTAAAACTACTGAAAACAGGGTAGGCCTAGCCTAACCTTGAGAGGTTACCAGGGTTGGATTTTGGACGATGGGTTAAGCAGGAGAGGCTAGTGGATTATTTAGTTTATAATAACCATGGTAACCTAGGCCTAATAAAACTAATCTATTCTAGCTATCCAAGCGAGGTAACCTCCGACTCTGAGTTTTTCCAAAAATTTAGCAGGGAAAGTGTTTGGATCACACAATTGTTCTCATCAGCTTTAGACATCTAGGGATAGGGCCTATTCACCTATCCTAGCATAATTATAGAAAAAGATTTCATGGCTAAATAGTATTTTTTAATCTCCATGGGACTTGCATATTTAATCAACATGTAGCCTACTCTTTAAACAATGCAAAATTGTTGGCAAATTAATATAGCCAAGGTTAGGTTAGCTAATGGGGAAAGCGATTTCTGAGTTAACCTAACCTGCAAATTTGGAATAGGCCTATGATAGGTTTCTTGAAGTAGTGTAGCCTAACGATAATCCTTTTGAGTATAGGACTATCCCGTAAATTTCAGAAGCCAGCCGAAGCAAATCGGCTTCTAAAAGTTGGGGGAAGGATGTACGGTAGTATTCAAACGTATCGCCTTCCTTGTTTACACTACTCGCACGCTCCTTTATATTTTGACTGCCGTGGGATACAATAGGATAATAGGTTGAAGGGGGGCTTTTCCCCCCTAAGCCACCCCATGAATTAATTGTTATCTTATATATTGCCAGCATGGGGTCTGTAAGGTTAGTTACATTAGGTAAGTTAGGCACAGTATAGTATTGTAGCAATCCGATTGTGGGATTGGGTTGAGTTAGTTTAGCTTTAGGCCTATGAGGCAGAGTTTCTCAACTGAATAATACCATAGCCTAATACTCACAGATGTTTTTTCTGGAAGAGGCCTAGGCCTGTGGCTCCAGTTCAGTAGCCTGGGTAAGATTAGGAGTAGTGGCCCTAGTGGGCGTACCACTACCAACATACAGCATAAGCTGCATAACTCCTCTATAAAGCATTAACCTAACCAAACAACCTAACCTAACCTAGTATTCATGTAGTACTAGGTTAGGTTAGGTTAATGTTTTATAGATGATTTATGCTGTGTCGGTAGTGGTACGCCCACTACTCCTAATCTTACCGTAGCCTGGTCACCAATTTTACCCTGGCTTCGCCTGTCTCAACTCTTATGTATTCCCTCAAAAACAAATACCTGTATGTATAAGTTCAGAATAGTGAATCCTATACAGATCACTTAGTAGGTACTGAGTACTGTATACTTTATGGGGTTATTTACCACAGCTGCACCAATTTGCCCCAAGTTTTATACTGTACAGTTCTGCTACATGAAAAGTGCCAGGTTTTAATCCAGTACCATTCAGTGGCAGTGCAGCAATATCATAAAGTTTCGGGTTTCAAGTTAATAGTAATGTGATCACCCCCTTTGACTAGGCTATTATAGAACCATTTAGGTTCAATGTTATTTTAATACCACAAATTTTGTTGATATATTTGAAGATAAATATTGAATCCATATGCTCTAAAGATCATAAGAAAATTTGTTTTAACCCTCGGCAAAACCTAATAAAAAAGTATGGTACTAAAATGTTTTTTCGTAACAAGGTTGTCAATACGGTACTTCCAGTTATCTATAGCTCTAAAGATCATATGAAAATGTGTTAAACCCTCGGAAAAACCTAATATAAAAGTATGTTATTAAAATTTAATTTTCGTAACAAGGTTCAATACGATACTTCCCGTTATCAATGTACAATCAACACTGAAGATTGCAGAGTAAACACCGTAGACTTCATAGACTTTCTTTCACCTTCGTATAATCGACAGCCAAATTTTTGTTTTATTTACTAAGGGATTAGTACTCAACCAGCGGGGGTGTGGGGGCAGCAGCCCCCACCCATAATACTAGGTTTTGTTAGGTTAGGCTAATGTCTTTTCAAATCACTATCGGGGGCGTGTCTCAAGATCGATCAAGAGGCCTAATGGGGAAAATAGATGTTCCCGAGATTTCTAATTAATTACAAACACTATATATTGATGCAAATGAACAAGTTCTTTTATAAAAAACACTTGGAAAATTTGTGGTATTAAAATAACATTTTTCCACCATTTATTTTCAATACTTATTCTGCATCAAATTGACACCTGCCCTGTCTACAGTACTATACGGTACCAAAAACAGAAAGTCTAGTAGGCAGGTTTACTTTTATAAATGACTAAATATATGATGCTTGGACAATTATAGGTACCGCATAAAGAATGAACAATATATTTCACATAATTTATTGCAATTCTTACATACATAGGTACCCGTTATATAATATTGTATCATCTAATCACAACTCCTGTTGTATGCTTCCATATGGATAGGTTCTTAAGACCGCTTCATCAGATTTTATTCGCCCAATTAGCCTACTACCCAGGTAAGAAAATTCACGACATTACATTATACTTGCTTGTATTTTTGGCTTGGAATCCTCATTTGGTGACCATTATTATCTATCTATTTGAGGCATAGGCCTATTCCTGAATTGACGAGGATGGGTGTGAATGGGATATGCCGTGTGTGGGCCAGTCAGCTCTGCAGACTCGTTATCTTATGTTCATTTATGGAAGTATTTCAAGTAGGCCTAGGCCTAGCCCAATCAGGGAGAACATGTTAGTCCCTATTTATAGCCTACTTTAGTAGGGTTGGCTGGTTAGGCCTATATTTTTTAATCCAATAGGCCTAGCCTATGTTAAAATAGCCAACAATAGGGTACCTAGGTTAACAAGTCCCAGATATTGAAAGAAAGTGTTAAAAATTGAAGAGACCTCGGACAGCCTTTTAACTAGGCCTATAATTATGTTTTGTTAGGTTAGGTAAAAAGGCTGTCCAAGGTCTTCAATTTTTACCACTTTTGCTTTCAATATCTGGGACTTGTTAACCTAGGTACCCTATTGTTGGCTATTTTAACATAGGCTAGGCCTATTGGATTAAAAAATATAGGCCTAGCCTACCCTACTAAAGTAGGCTATAAATAGGGACTAATATGTTCTCCCTGATTGGGCTAGGCCTAGGCCTACTTTAAATACTTCCATAAATGAACATAAGATAACGAGTCTGCAGAGCTGACAGGCCCACACACGGCAGATCCCATTCATACCCTTCTTCTTTCTTCTTCTTCTTCTTTAGAACCCGCCCGCAGACCGTGCAGATCCACAGGGCTGACCTTTGTATCGGTACTGGCTCAGAAACGTTAGTAGGAGGGAAAGTTTAGAGTAGAAGGATAGTTAAAGAGACATTTTTTTTTTTTTTTATAAACCCCTACCCCTCACCTCCGCTCCCCCCCCCCCCCCCCACCCATTTCTCTTCCTCCACATTTTCTCCAACATCCTCTTCACCATCTCCATGTCTTGTGTTTCCATCTCCTGTGTTAACCCCAATAGCGCCCCTACCCCTCTATCTTCCCTCTGCTTAATCTCCTCCCACCCCCTCTCCCCAACTCTATTCCTCATGTACCTCTCCAACTCCTCATTATATCTTGTACATTCGGTTACTATGTGTTCTACCCATCCTCGTCAATTGCAAGACTTATTTCAGGAAATATGCCTCAAATAGATAGATAATAATAGTCACCAAATGAGGATTCCAAGCCAAAAATACAAGCAAGTATAATGGAATGTCGTGAATTTCCTTACCTGGGTAGTAATTGGGCGAATCAAATCTGATGAAGTTCAGTTCAGTTGGAATTCGGGAAGTTTAGCCTTAACGTCGGCACTTACCTAAGAGGTTTTGTTATTTTTCTTTTTGTGACTTACTCATTTGTCTAAAAATAAATATATATAATTTTTCATCCCTTTTTCTGAAATCTTCTTTCTTCAGTTTTTTTTCTTCTCTCCTCTTCCTTCATTCGTGTTTCTTCTCTCTTCAGTCTTCTTATTTCAGTTCTTTCAATTTTTTCTCTCGTACTCTCCACATTTGATAGATTGTCTGTTTCACTCTAACGCTTATTTCTTTGTTAAATAAAAGATGTCCGATGACTTGGTTTTCATTTTCAATATAAGGCTGTTGGAACCCTGGATCTTTTATTCTGCATGCTTTATAAAATGAACAGTGTAGTAGAAAATGTTTTAGGTCTTCTGTTCCTTCCTTACACAGATCGCATTGTGTCTCTCCTGCCACATGCTTATTTCTATCTTTTAGATTTAAGTTATTTGTCCTACATCTGTAAAATATTATAGATGCCTGTGTGTTGTCATAAATATCTTCCTCGCTCTTAATCTCCTTCTTATAACTTCTATACACTTCTAGGCTACTCTTCTCTGCCAACTCCTCTTGCCATCATCCCGAATCCCAGTCCAGAACTCTTTTTCTAATGTCGTCCTTCTTAATATTTGCTAAATTTGTTTCTCCTAACTTCAAATTCCCTACATACTTTCTAATTTCTGCAGTCCAGGGATCTTTACTATTTCTAAGTTTTTTCCTCTGTGATTCTTCTTAGCAAGTCATTACTTTCCTCTCCTACTAAATATTTAAGATATTTTATGTTACCTTCCATAATTCTTGCCTCCATTGATGAGGCTCCTATTTCACCCCTTAAGGTTACCTTTTGGGCATATCTGGGTGCCCCTAATATGTGTCTAAAAACCCTATTCTCTATATTTTGTAATTTATTTATTTCTGTTTTTGAAAAACCTATAACATTCGAGCCATACAGGACTGCTGGTATCACAATACTTTTCCAATAAGTATCTTATTACAACTTTGTGATATTACCGGGTATGTAAGGTTAGCCATTCTATTTGCTTTATCCAAAGCTTCTATTTTCTGGGTTTTAAAACATTTTTTATTATCATTAATTTGTATTCCTAGATATTTAATTTGTTTTACCACTTCTATTTCTCGTATGTTGTTTGGTTTGTTTTTCATATTAAATATTAGGATTTTACTTTTGTCTTTATTTATACTTAAGCCACACTCTCCCCCTATCTCTATTAATTTATCTATTACTCTTTCTGCTTCCTGGATTGTATGAGCCAAGAGTAGCCCGTCATCGGCATAAAACAATGAATTTATTTTGAAACACTCATCTACAAACCCTCTTTTATTTTCTAACTGCTTAATTATCTCATAGTTATTAATTTAAATAATGTTGTGGACCCGTACAGCCTTGTCTGATGCCGCTTGTTACCTTAATCTCCGTCTCATTTACTTGCCCCTTATTTATAATTGTACTATCTTCTTTATATATGTTACTTACTATGTCTATAACATTTGAATTTATATTGTAATCTTTTAATACTTTTATCAGTTTCTCCCTTCTGATTGAGTCATAGGCCTTTTTAAAGTCTATTGAGATTACTATGAGTGACCTCTTTTGTTTAAATATTTTATCTATACAGTATTTCAATATAAAAAGATTATTTTCGATTCTACCCTTATTTGTAAACCCACTCTGTGTCTCCCTTACCTCTCCATTCTCCCTAATGTGTTCTTCTATTTTATTTTTAATTGCTGTCGTCATGAAAAGTTTATATGATATGTCTGTCAGAGCGATTGGCCTCAATTCATTTACCTTTGGTTTATTTACTTTTGGTAACATAACAGTTTTTTACTTCTTCCACTCTTCTGGAATTACATTTGTGTCCATAATATTATTAAAGCACATTGCAAGTTTTTCTAAGCACTTATCACTTTGTGACAATGCTTTATATAACTCAGGTTTCATTGCATCAAGGCCTGCTGCTTTTCTATTCTTTAATTTCTTTATATTTTCCATTAATTCTCCCACTGTAATGTTTGGTTTCTCCATGTAGTTTATGTTTTTATTAACTCTTAAAGCCATTTCCATGTGTTCCCGTAACTCCTCTTTAACTGTGACTGATTGTATGTTATAATTGTGTTCATCATTTACATTCATCCCTATTTTAAATAATTTACCTTCTTGCCTGTCCTCCATTTCTTTCTCTTTTAATTCTCTATATTCCCTATTTATATCCTCATTCCAAACTTCCTCGATGTTATTGTCATGCATTTTATATATACCACTCCAAAACATATTTAATTCCTCTACAGCCCTTTTATCTGACAATACTTCTCCTTCATCGTTATAAAGTTTTAATTCTTTTATTTCGTTTTGACTTTTGTTTCTTAGTTTATTTATATATTTCCACATCTTTTTACTCGCATCTCCTCCCTCTATTATCTCTCTAGTCTTTTTCCTCTCATGTATATAAATGGCTTCCCTGATCTCTTTCTGTACTTTACTTTTTTGTTCCAAGAAAAGTATGTTACTTCTCTCCTCTTCCTCTCTATTTTTAGCATTTCTTCTTAATCTATTATAATATCTCCTCTTTTTTATACCTTTTCTAATACTGTCATTCATCCATGGTGCCTCTTGTTTTATTTTGTCTCTTCCTAATCTCCTCCTATAGGTAGTTTTAAGTATATCATCAGCTGTCTCCTTCATTACTCTATTGAAGACTCTTATATCGTTACTCTCTTCTCTAGTTATTCTATTTTCTAGTTCCCTAATAAATTTGACTATGGTCTCCTCGTTTATTTTATAGTATTCTTTTGTTTCCCATTTCTTCCCTTTAAAGGATTTACTATTTGAATTATTCCACTCAAAATATACCTCAATAAGGTTATGGTCTGACAGATCATAAACGTCTTGCTTTTCATCTATTTTCATACTTTTAAAATCTTCATACATTTTATCTGAAATTAAAACATAATCTATTACGCTAGATTGCTCGTTTCTTCGCCATGTTATCTCCCCATTACACTCCTGGTCATCATTTAACATATTTAATTTAAATTTATCCATCAAATCTAGTATAATGTGTCCATTATAATTTAGTTTTTGTTTACCTTTGAACCCTACATGGGCATTCATGTCACCTAATATTATAACTCTTTCATCTTCCATTTGGTCTAAATGTCTCTCTATCTCCTTCTTCATTTCATCATTCCTTACCTTATCATTTACAGAAAAGTATAACAAGAACAAGTGTACCAATTTCCCATGTATAGATCCTTTTACATAAAGTAAATCTTTATTTTTACACTCTACCTGGCTTAAACTTACTTTATCTGTTGTTTCAAAGAGTAACATTAAACCACCACCCTTCCTATCATTAATATTCCTCATACTTTCAATTACCAAATCCATCCACCAAAATGTTTCGTATTTTAAATTGTGTCTCAGTTAGACAAAGAAAAATATTTGTATTATTATTATTATTATAGGTAACTAAACCCTTTAATTCTTCATATTTTGCTTTAGTCAATCCTTGTACATTTATTAATTTAAATACTAAATACTCACTTCCCTTCGTCTTTTTTCAGTCTTTGTTATCTTGCTCTTCCTCATCCTCCGATACAAGTTCTGGCATAGGTTCCTCCTCCTCCTCCTTCCTCTTAACCCGGGAACTGCGGGGAGACTCTTAAGAGTTCCCTCGGCGGACTGCGGGGAGACTCTTAAGAGTGAGTGGAAAAAAAAATCAACTTTTGACATCGATTTTTTTTTTTTTTTTTTTTTTGGCCCCTGGTCCATGCAAAATCTCAGTCCTCTACCTCCCCTCTTTCCCCACTTTCCTCCTCTCCTTCAGTTATCACCTATTTTCCCTTATTCTGAGGTATATTTTCGTGCTAACATTAGAAATCCGGTTGGAGGGTGTGGTCATCACTGATAGCAAGCGAATGCAAGAGAGAGAGAGAGAGTATCGATCGACTGTGTCTCAGTGGCCTTGGGGGAAATTGGCGGGAAAGCAGCTTGCCTCACCCATACATTATACAACTCGCGGGCTATATCAACGATTTTGACCATCCAAACGCTGTTTTCACTCGTTTTATTGTTGTTTCAGGTTAATACCTTTATAATCAACCCATAATAGACGCATATGGATAAGTATTAATGCTGTTAATGGCACAATTAATATTTTAGTGACGGAAACACCTCAAATACGTCAGCACAGGGGGACGTTTCCAATTACCCCCATGCGCACTTGTTAGGTTAAGCGATCTACAAGTTGTCAAGGCTGGCCGACATAGCCCTCAGGTGAAGGTGCCTGTACAACGGCTCCTGTCAAGTTCAACATCGTCATTGAAGATATATCGAAAGTCTTTGGAAATGTGCTAATTGTAACCCATATTAATATATATTAATAGTTTCGTACATTATGCAATTGATTTGCATTAAAGAATGTCTTCTGTAACCTTTAATTTACGAATTGAAACAATAATACAAATAATAAAATTCAATTAGCAAACGAAGGGATCCGACGACCATGGAAGAGAAGGGTCGAAGGTCCTCTTCAGATTCCAATAATATTGGACGTAAACGGTCGCGGCGACCGTTTACGAAAGCATTCGCTCAGCCAAACAAATCCCAAAGAATGTTTCTATACTACGAATTTTGAAAGGAAGGATACCTTCGAGGGAAGGGAACGTTTGGTACTGCGGGCCTGAACCTCATAGTGCAGTACAGTACCGATATTCCTATACTGTACCGGAAGCTAAATGATGTGAGGCATGGTACTGTACACAATTAGGACAGTGGTTTTGGTAACACAGTAGTTTGATGACCACTGTTTTTGGTTGAGGCAGTGCTGTGAACTACATGATCTTGCGGCCCGCCCGGCTACATATCCTCGTCTTGTCTTCGCCATCCAGGTGTTGCTGGTTCACTTTTTAGGTCATCCGTGGGAAGTGGTCCTCCAGTGGGTTCCTGGGCATTCGTGGCAACACGGTGGCTGATGCTGCGGCGACGCTGGCGCACGCTTCGGTAGAGGTTGAGTCGGTTGACATGGATGCGAGGACGCATGCCCGGGTTGTCGGGCGGGCTAGTCGCGGACTTTGGGACAGGGAGCTACGGGTGCTGTTGCTACAGACGACCATGGGGAGATACCGGTGGGATTCGTGCTCCCAGCCTTGGAGTCGACACCCCCTGCGGAAACTCGATGTCTCGCTGGTCAGGCTGCGTATTGGACACACTGCGCTGTCAGCACACCTGTTCCGACTCCGCATGGTACGGTGCCCGGACTGTCGCTGGTGTGGACAGCCCGAAACCCCTGAGCATCTGGTGGAGGTGTGTCCGCGGTTCTATAGTCACAGGGTCAAACTTAGGGACTCGGTTTGCCGTTTGTCGTCTCGGGGGTTCAGCTTAGGGCTCTTGTTAGGCCACGGTGTCCGGGATGCGGATGTGTGTTCTCAGCTCTCTCGTGCCTTATGTGTCTTCCTCTTGGCGACTCATGTTGCCGACATAGTATAGGGTCCCACTGACGGTTAGTCTTCTAGGGCCAAGCAGGTGGCATCCACCCGAAGGCCCTTTAATAATAATAATAACAACAACAACAACAACAACTACATGATAGCAAGCTGGGTATTATTTAATTTCTTTTTATTTTTTGTAGCCTATGTACAGTAGCTTATATATATATTTATGTTTCTGTAAGGTATATATGGACCCCAGTATGGTCCCCTCTGTACTGTGTGAGTCTGAAATAAAGTATTATTATTATTATTATATTATTATTACGCCGAGCACCGGGGACGTCCGACCGCGACCGCAATCCAGCAGAAACTCCGCCCGGGTTCGCTGTGGTCTCCCAACGTAAACAATAACAAATGTGATCTGGCAACAGTGTCCTTAACAAAATGGTTGATAGAAGGATGGATGCGTTACCGACCTTATAATTATATTTTGTGAAGTGTTATCACAATAATCACATATACATCATTATTGTAGTCAGGTATTTATGGTAGCAGTTTACTGTGCATGGATTGCAAAAGTAGAATGTAAAAATTTTGATTGTTTGGTCAAACTGTTACAATTCGCCCACTGTCCGCGGCCTGCCACTAGGCTAGGCATATCATGTTTCTGTAGTAGGCTAGGCCTAGCCTAGTCTACAACTGTTGGTGCCGATTTATCACCGGTAACATTCAAGGAGACTACTGCAGGACTCTTCTTCTTCTTCTTCTTCTTACCTCTGGCCGGGTATAGGTAATCCTAGTGTTTACTAGCCTATACCCCTTTGAAAGGACATTAGCCTAACCTAACAACCTTACCTAACCTAACCTAGTATTATAGGTGGGGGCTGCCGCCCCCACACCCCCGCTTTGACTTAGATTTTTGGTGTATTTGTCTGTGAAGTGGGTATTTTTCAATTTGTTTAGGCCTAGGCCTATAATGAAAATCCGGTTCAATGTTATTTTAATACCACAAATTTTTTTGATATATTTGAAGATAAATATTGAATCTATATGCTCTAAAGATCATACGAAAATTTGTTTTAACCCTCGGCAAAACTTAATAAAAAAGTATGGTACTAAAATGTCTTTTTCGTAACAAGGTTGTCAATACGGTACTTCCAGTCATCGATAGCTCTAAAGATCATATGAAAATGTGTTAAACCCTCGGAAAACCCTAATATAAAAGTATGGTACTAACATTTAAGTTTCGTAACAAGGTTGTCAATACGGTACTTTCCCGTTATCATGTACAATCAAAGCTGAAGATTGCAGAGTAAACACGTAGACTTCATCGACTTTCTTTCACCTTCGTATAATCAACAGCCAATTTTTTTTTTTTTTTTTTACCAAGGGATAAGTACTCAACCAGCGGGGGTGTGGGGGCAGCAGCCCCCACCCATAATACTAGGTTAGGTTAGGTAAGGTTGTTAGGTTAGGCTAATGTATTTTCAAATCACTATCGGGGGCGTGTCTCAACATCGATCAATAGGCCTAATGGGGAAAATAGGTTTTCCCGAGATTTCTAATTAATTACAAACACTATATATTGATGCAAATGAACAATTTCTTTTATAAAAAACACTCGGAAAATTCGTGGTATTAAAATAACATTTTTCCGAAAATCCTCCATGCGGACTATATGGAGAAAAATATGACGAATCTATTGGTGCCTATTTTCCCTAATAAATTGTTTCTCATAACGTCGCACTACTGTCCTTGAATATTATCTTATCACCTCCATATTTTCGCCATGAATGCAATTTACGGTACTCCTACCCGTGAAACGCAATGTACCGTACATCCTTGGTATTAGTCCATTAGCCTAGGCCACTTAGCCTATTAATATGTGCATAGGCTAATAGCCTAGGAATACAGTAATTTTTCGGTAATTAGCCTAGGCTATAGGGAATAGGCTTGTACCCTTATTTTTCATGTTTTTTCCTCCAGATTTTGAGAAATTAGTGTTTTCATGGTCTTAGTTATAATTCCAATGTGGGATACACCGTACACGATGGGTTGAGGGAGGGCTTTGGCCCCCCTCACCCCGTGACCCCCCCCCCCCCCCATGAATTATTGAAGTCGTCATCTATGTTGCCAGCAGGGGATAAATATCGATTTTACTGCATAAAGAAGGCGTTTGGAAATAGTGAGACTGTCCGAAAGAGCTCTGAAATTGATGAGAATAGGCATTTTTTCTATTAGCCTAATATCGGGTTTTATAAATGTGATAAAATTTATTCTCCCTAATCTCCCACAGTGGATTATACACGAGTACAATATAAGGATTCCATAGACCTACATTGTCCCTAATAATCCTAATCTCTTCTAAAGATGTACTTCCTACCCTCTCTGGGCTTAACACTAATAAGGCGTACGGTCCGGACGGTGTTCCTCCTGTTGTTCTCAAAAACTGTGCTTCCGTGCTGACTCGCTGCCTAGGCAAACTCTTTCGTCTCTGTCTATCCTCTAACGTCTTCCCTTCATGCTGGAAGTTTGCTCACATTCAACCTGTCCCAAAGAAGGGTGACCGCTCTCAAACCTCCAACTATCGTCCAATTGCTCTTATCTCTTGTCTTTCTAAAGTTTTTGAAACTATTCTTGCTTCCAAATTTCTTAAGCATTTCTCTTCTCATAATCTGCTCTCAGATCGCCAGTATGGCTTCCTTAAGGGTCGCTCTACTGGTGATCTTCTTTCATTTCTTACTAACTCTTGGTCATCCTCCTTTCGGGACTTCGGTGAGACTTTTTCTATTGCACTAGACATATCGAAAGCCTTCGATAGAGTCTGGCATAAATCTTTAATTTCTAAACTACCCTCCTTCGGTTTCTATCCCTCCATCTGTGCCTTTGTCTCTAATTTCCTTTCCGGCCGTTCCATAGCCGCGGTTGTGGACGGCCATTGTTCACTTCCTCACCCTATAAACTCCGGTGTTCCTCAGGGCTCTGTCCTATCTCCTATTCTCTTTCTAATTTTTATAAATGATCTCCTTAACTGTACCTTAATTCCCATCCATTCATACGCAGACGACTCAACCTTACACTACTCCATTAGTTTTTCAGAACGCCCCAGCCAGCAATCCCTCAACGACAAACGTAATGAAGCCATAGAACTCTTAAATTCTGATCTAAATACTATTTCCAATTGGGGCAGAGAAAACCTTGTTAACTTTAACACCTTACGAGCGGCCTATGCGGTTTATTTATGTGTACCGCACAGCGGGGTGTTTTTAGCCAAAATAGGGCTGTTTACGTGATCATTTTCATGCCTAAATAAGACCCAGAACGTAAAACAAGTATCTATCCCTGAAAGGGCATAAACAGAGCTTTCGAATGACACCATAACGATCCTTGTATGATGGATAGTTTTCTTGCAATAACCGTGCAACGCGAGTGCAAAAAGCAGGTAATTCGGTACTTTCGGTACATAATTGAGTATGTAGCGAGTGAGAGAGGGAGGAGGGAGCTGAGATTTGTGTCAGTAGGTTCGCCGCGGTGGTCTGGAGCAGTCATACGCTCGCTAGTCTCCTGCCACCACTTGTCTCTCTCTCTCAGCCACATTACGTGCTGAAATTGCCACTCGACCTATGTCGAGCGCCGCCACATAGTCCAGCTTTATTTAACTCGACTTAAGTGGTGAGCCGCTTTTTAAGGGTTAATGCTTCCAAAACCCAATTTCTCCATCTATCTACCCGTCAGGATCTCCCAGCGGACTATCCCTTATTCTTCAACAATACAAAAATCAACCCTTCATCTTCTCTCAATATTCTTGGTGTCTCTTTTTCTTCTGCTCTCATTTGGAAGGACCATATTACCAGTCTTGCTAAGGCAGCCTCCCAGAAGCTGGGTGTGCTCAACCGCCTTAGGGGGTTCTTTTCCCCTGCACAGCTTCTTGCTCTGTACAGGGGCATAGTGCGCCCTTGTATTGAGTATTGTTCACATGTGTGGGGAGGTTCCTCTCACACCGCTCTCCTAGACAAAGTTGAAAGGAAGGCCTTTCGTATCATTAACTCCCGTCCACTCACCAACTCTCTGCAATCTCTCTCTCTCCGCCGCAATGTTGCATCTCTCTCGCTATTCTATCGCTACTATAATAATCAGTGTTCCTCAGAGCTATCCCAGTGCATACCACCTCCTTTACGTAGGGCACGTGGTACCCGTCTTGCAACTCAATCCCACCCCTACTCTGTGCAACTCTCCAACCCAAGAGTGAAATGTTACTCTCAAACTTTCTTCTACTCAACAGCTGAGCTCTGGAACTCTCTCCCAGAATCAGTCTTTCCCTCTTCCTATGACTTAAATTGCTTCAAACTCTGTGTGTCCAGGCATTTTGGCTTGAATGTCCCTTGATTTTGGCCCTGTCACTCTTTCAACTATGGGGGGGGCACTCGCTATAGGCAGTTATGCCTTTTGCCTCCCTCAATCACATAGAAAAAAAAAATGTAGACCTATAGCCTAATAAGGCTGAGAGCCCTGTAGGCCTAATTATCTTTTTTTCCGATTGACACATGCGCCGCGCGAGATATCTCAATCTTTGTTACATATAAAGTCATATTTAGCAGACCCTGCAAGGCTGCAACTCCCATTCATCATCGCTTATTTATACACGTCATTTGATTTTGAGGTACCGGTACTGTAGTTGCAAAGGGGGATTTGTTGTAGCAGAACTAGCTATATATAATATTTAAGATAGCAGGTTGGGGGATAGGGGATGTGCTGTTAGTGGGTGTGGAGGGACCAGGAAGCCTTCCTTCATATACAGGTATACTGTATATTGAATAGCAGTTCGTATACAATAGCTCATCGTATTTTCTTAACTCGTGTGACTAACATAGATTGTAGTTTTTCCGGGATGGATGTAGTTACCGGGTGTACCACTACCGACGTACAACATAAATCGGTAAATGTTTATCACCAACCAGTGACGAGTTTTTCAGGTTATTTTTTGTTGTTTTTTTATTTTTTTATTTGATATACAGTGTTGTTTAATACCAAGGACTGTTTTCCCATTATCCATCAATCTTAAGACACGGCCCCCGATAGTGGGGAGGGCTATGAAGATCAGGGAAATTGCGGGGTAAAAGGCGTAAATAAAGGGGTAATATTGGAAGAACTCTGAAAATACAATATTTAAAAGTAACAAAACCTGAAAATGGAAAAACCCGAGCCAAGTTTTGACCAAACTTGGCTCAGGTTTTTTAATTTTTCACAGAGTCCAAAATCACAGTAACCTCATTTCGAAACTTGGCTCGGGTTTTTTTGTTTTTCAACGTGGATAAAGCCAGTAAGAATGTGGTTAAAATTAGCCTAACCTAACCTAACCTAGTATAATGGGTGGGGGCTGCCGCCCCCACACCCCCGCTAAATCCTTGAAATCCGAGCCAAGTTTTGTCATTAACCTAACCAAATAAGCTAACCTAACCTAACCTAGTATTATGGGGTTAACATTAGCCTAACCTAACCTAACCTACCATCGACAGGGAGGTATTTTTTACTGTTTCTCGTATTTCACTTATAACTAATTTGCGACGGTAAGTACATATACACCAACATAGTATCGTTCATGAAAGTGATAACACACTAATAATCATCGATGGGGCCCGTCACTGGTTGGTCGGTAACTTAAACCCATAAATCATCTATAAATACTTATAAATCTATAATACTAGGTTAGGTTAGGTTAGGGTAATGTATTTTTGTATCCAAAGGCAGTCAAAATAGACGGGAACATGATGCGTAGTGTAAACAAGACCGGTGGTACACCCGGTAGGCTAACTACATTCTTGCCGTTTTTCCTAGCTAAAATACATTCACAATGCCTTCCACACACAATAAAATTACATTTCTTTGCCAGAGTACTATAATGAGTTGAAAGCAAAGAAATCTTGATACTGTACTATTGTGTGAATATAGACATCATAATTTTATAACTCGTGTTACTGACATAAATCATAGTTATTGCCCCAAAATACATGTACTAAGCCTATCAAGCACAATTTGAGTGTAGTTTATTGCTACAATAATACAATGATGTGTATAAGGGCGAAATTGACAAAAATTTGTCCAGTAATCCTACATCCTCCCCTGCCTCCCTCACACCTCTCTTGCTCGCATTTATTTTCCATTTTCTATTCTTCACATGTGCCTGCTGCTTCAAGTTTATGTATATGAAAGTGCTATATAGGCGGGATATTGAGCGTTCTTTCATATCAATCCCCCTCCCTCCGCCTCCTCCTTCCTTCCGCCCGGGCCACTCCTTACTCCCTCACTCACTGCCGGGTGTTGTGCCGTTCGTGCCAGATAATTCATCTCTTGAACACGACCACTTGTTTTTATAGTGGAAAAATATATATTGTCAGATGCGGAATTGTGTTTCATACACGTTAATACGATTTTCGTCTTATTCTGTAGTACAGTAGTCCCTCGAATTTTGCGTCTTTCAAATTTGCGAAATTTCGATTTTGCGAACGGGACCCAAGATTTTACCTTTTTTGCGGGACTTGATATGTGCGATATTACTTAAGATTTGCGGGTGGCGCCAAATGATACGGGGTTTCCGCACTAGTTTTCGGGGGGGAGTAGCAGGATCGTGACGTCAGGCCGCCCTGCCGCCCATTGTTTACTGTTTATAGTTTCTCTCACGCTCTCGCATAATCGACTTCCTTGGGCAAAATTTAAGTGTTACCTGTGCCCTGGGTCCCCTGAATCTTTATTTGTGTTTTTCTTTATTGTAGGATGTATAATTAAGTGTATGTGTCATAATGTATGTACAAACAAGGACGAAAATCACCAAAAAATAGGCCCTCGATGATGAGATGTCGACCATATTCAATTAATCCCATAAGGTTAGTTATTTGAAATTTGCGATTTTGAATTTTGCGGCCTGCAATGTTGACCATATTCTCGCAAAATTCGAGGGAGTACTGTACTGGACTTTGTGGTCATATGTTTGCACCAGGGGAGGGTAGGTCCTAGGGGGGCTGCCCTGCTGATAGGTTAACAAGTGGTTAGTTATAAACAAGATATTTAGAAGAGTCACGTCATTGAAATTCTATTAATTTTGCATTCTTCATGGTTGTTACAGAGTGGCTACAGTGTCCATCCGCTCATCGTGTCCAGAGGTGTGGTTCCTGGTGGACAAGTACAACCCAGTCAACCTCCAACCTGACCCTTCTCATTCAATTCGCGATTCTTCTCACTTGGACGAAGGTGAGAAACTACCTTAGGTTAGTTTGTTTACTTCTCAATACAGTACCATCTTGTTGTAGTGGTATCATTTGTGTGGGGCACAGGGGCTATGCTCGTCCCTCCCCTGAAGCTTTACATGGGAGCCTACAAATTAACCACAATTTCAGTGGCTCCTGGAAGTAGGCAATGCAGTGGATGGGCAGTCAGTTAGTACTTTGAATTCCTTAACTTGTGTAACAAAATAGGAACATACTCTGAGCCTCTTCACACCAAACAAATTTGAGTTTAGACAATAGCATTTCAGTGTGCAGTCTACAATGAAGTATATGTGTTAAATTGTTATACTGTATAAATAAGCATATAAGGGTTAAGGAAGTGGTTCATATGCATGAATCAACCATAAGACGGTATTTACCCCCGCACACCGGGGAACGTCATAGGATGTTTCTACCTTTTTTCAGTGGCATCTGGAGAGAGAGAGAGACTCACTCAAACTGTTTTAGTGTAACTTTGTTCAAAGTCGAGGGAGGTATTCTATCGTGACTTTCACCCTAACCAGACATCCGGGATGCTTCGTTTATCATAAAATGCTCACAAAATAACAAAGCACGTACTTACCTCATCACCATGGGAATAATGAAGAAAGTTAAAGAGGAATGTTTGGTGTATATTAATAGAATGGATTGGGAGGTTTGACGGCCTCCCAAATAACCAAATTAGGAAAACCTCCTATTTGGTAGTACAGTAGTCTCGAAGTATCCAACGTAGGGCTTATAAGTTCAGCCGCTGGTACAGCGGGCCGATTTATCGGTACTACATGTGCAGTCCAATATCTTCTAGAGTAGCACATTAATCTCTACTAGGTACGTTGTACACACTTCAAGACTACTTATTGAGAATAGAAAAGGAAAAAGGTAGGGTAGAAAAAATTAAAAAATAGTTGCCCACTCAATCTAGCTTCCCTCTGGACGCATGCGCGAACTCTACATACCCGCCCTCAGCCAGGTAATTTCATCAAGGTATCAAGTAATCAGACTAGATTGGATGGGCAGGGGTTAGGCGTGAGAACGGGATACTCTGACCTTGGATAGTCCGAGACTGCTACCAAATAGGAGGTTTTCCTTATTTGGTTATTTGGGAGGTCGTCAAACCTCCCAATTTAGTAGTAGTCTCTACGTTTCCAACGTAGGGCTTGAATCCCAAGTCTGAGGCGGACATCCAAGCAGCAAAAACCAAACCAAAGTATAACCAGCTGATGAAGAAAAGACACAATAAACCTTGTTGTTTATTAGAAAAAAGAGTGTAACTGCATGGTGCATATTAAGATAATGTAGTTACATGTGTATCAATTAAAAAAGCATCAATATACAGTAACACCTCGATTTTCCGGCATTCAAGCATCCGGTAACTTCAAACAACCGGAGGTTTTAGGAAATTATTAAAATTAAAATAAAAAAAAAAATAAAAAAATCGTCTTACCAGCATCATTTCATCATAACAAATAATAAATACATATAATATTAGGAACAAACTATTTAAAAGGCACCAATAAGAAATATACAGTATTCCCTCGGGTAGCGCGGATATATCGTACTGGTCCGCGCTACACAAAGCAAAGAACTTATGGGATTAATTCTATTGGTGCTGAAGACTAGGGGGTACCCGCGTTAGACCAAAACCGCGCTACCCGAGGGAGGTCTGTATATATATATATAAAATAGTCCATGGTTCTAAGCGGGTAACGGCGACGTCAGTAGAACAAGCAACAACAACAACAAAAGTGCGGGAATAGGCCTCTCAGTCTTGCCCGATCGATCGATCCGTATATACAAACATTCTCATATTGGACATATACTCGATTCATCGCTATCATGCCGAAGATTAAGGCAAAGTCGGACAAAGTGAAAGCCAATAGTGACAAGAAGAAGTACAAAAGAGTGGTTCTGAGCTTGGAACAAAAAATACAAATATCCAAACGAATGGAGAGGTGGATGATGCTACATCATCCACCTCTACAACTGTGGATGAGTGGCAAGCATCCACACCTTGCTGCCTCTCCCAAAGCATCCACCTCATAAATAAGTTTTAGATATTAAGTGAGAAACCTAAGAAACTAAAAAGAACAAAAACAGTTTGATATTAGTGTTTCGTTTTGCTACTGTCAAAACTTTGAATGCGCTGCAGAACTCTCCCTCCCGATAAGGCCTAGCCTTCGCATACGACGATACGCATTACGCCGCCGACAACAACAGCTGGACGCCTTTTCCAACTTCTACTGTACTTATAAATTGGCGAATTGAGAACATTACTATTAAAATGGTATAGTAATGTGTGTTTGTTTATTATATTAAGGCTGATAATACAGATAGCCATTAGGGGGTATTTTCTTGGTGTTTATGGGCATTTATAGGAGTAATGTTCAACTAACCGGACATTTCAATTTTCCGGAGGTTTCAAATCCCCGAGTGCCGGAAAATCGGGGTGTTACTGTATACAGGTAGGCATTGAGTAGTCATATGACCAAGGATGTACACGTCGGTATGGTGAAGTACAGTTATACACAGCAGGTAAATAAAAAAATAAAAAGTATAATTAATTCATAGTTGTTGTTGTTGTTGACTGGGAGGTTTGACGTACCTCCCAACCTACCAAATAGGAAAACCTACTATTTGGTAGTAGTCTTGGAAAATCCAACGTCAAGGCTATTAACCTAATTGCAATGACGACTTGTCTATTTTGACTGCTATGTCGTCATTCCAACCGCGGTTAAAAAGAAAACGTCTAGAGTCTACTCCTTATCTTGCTCTAGGAGACGTTGTACATTAACCAAAACTACCACCGAAGGTGAAAAAGGCATGGAAGAGAAGAAAAAGGGGTTTACCTTAGTTACCGCTCAAGGCCCATCCCGTGTTCCGTCATGCGCAGATCCCTGTCGAACGTGCGCATGAGCGACCCTCTCTTGTCATCACATCTCACGTCAGCAGAAGAACGCGGATGGGCAGGGGTCCGGCGTGAGGGAGGGTATTATGTACGTTGGATTTTCCAAGACTACTACCAAATAGTAGGTTTTCCTATTTGGTAGGTTGGGAGGTACGTCAAACCTCCCAATTTGTTAGTAGTCTTGGCAAATCCAACGTCAAGGCTGCATAACAAATAGGAGGAGGACATCCAAGCCCAACATACCAAAAAAAACAATGCATAAGACAAAAATAAGAATGACAAAGAAACACAATTTAAACAAGAGAGTTTAATAAAAGAGTGAAAAACTGAGGAGTAGCTAAAAAGAGCAGTTTTAACATGTGCCCGTCATTCATAGTAATGCAAAACCATAGACTTGTCTTAAACCAAAAAGTACTGTACCCAAAATCCCTTTTCTTCCAAAACCAACAAAAACATTGAACACAAAAATAAAACACAATTTTCAATTTGGCAAAACACTTATTTACTTTATACATATAACATAATCCCAAACTTGCAATCCAGTGTTGCAAACCCGTACCCCCCCCCCCTTTTCCAAATAAAACAAAGTAAAAGAAAGAGTGACAAGGGGGGAAGACCAGGCATCTTCGCTAGAGCTCTAGGAAACACGACTTCCGAGAGCTATCACAGGCCGAGGGGGTCTAACAATGGACATGGAGAGGTAGGAGGAGATGAAGGTATGGACAGAAGACCACAAACCCGCCGAGGCGACGTCAGGCAACGATCGACTCTGCAGGAACCGTAAGGAGGCAGCAAAGGACCGCACATCGTGCGCAGAACCCCTACAATCAGGGTTACTGGCACGAATGACCCGACAAATGTGGCGTCCTATCTGTACCTTCGAGAGCTTCCCACCAGTCCGAGGAGACACCCACACAGCAGTACCCGAAGTCGGAGCCACAGACTCAATATAGGAGTGCAAGGCCTGCACCGGGCACAACACATGGTGAGTATGCCCACGCTTTAAAGCCTGGATGGTGAAAGGCATGAAAACGTGGGTCTCTCTCTCATTCTTGGCAACAAAATGAAGGGAGGGGGCTAACGTGACAACATTCAAGGACGGGGAGAATCGCATGCATTCCTGGGACCGTGACATGGCAGCTAGTTCAGACACCCTATCCCCAGTGGCCAGAGCGACAAGGAAGAGTGTACGCTCGAGCAACTGAACCGGTGTAGTGTCCCGTGTATATGTGTGTGAAGCCAGAAGGTCCAGAGCACGCCCCAGATCCCACTGAGGAGGGATCTGGCGCGGAGGCGGTCGCTCCCTGAAGGCAGCCTTCATGAAGGACTGGCTCCTTCGGCGGAACGACCAGCCCAGTGACGGACTCAAAGACCTCCCGGATGGTAGACAAGTGGTTACGTATAGTGTTGACTTGAAAGCGACGTGTACGGAAGAGGTGAAACAAATAGTGTAGGACGAGGGAAGGAGAGCTAACAGTCTGGCGAGTGTCCTGTATCCACCTAGTAAAAGACCTCCACTGGGACTCGTAAGTCCCCCAAGTCGAAGACGTCCATGAACGCTTCAGGAAGTCAGTCAGGTCCCGTCCGTGGACTGGGAGCCACCGCGCCTCACGAACATCCACGATGCGAAGGCCAACGAGGTCCGTAGGTCTCCAACCTGGCTCAAGTGGAAGTTTGAGAGAGGGAGAGGGACCGGACTCGGGCACCACCGCTTCAGCTGGGAGTACCAAGCCTGGGCCGGCCACAGAGGAGCTATTAGCAAGACTCTGCCGCGGTACAGCCGCAGCCTCGCGAGGACTTTGCACATCAACAGTGCGTCTGGTGGCGGAAATATGTATATCGACCGCCACCTGCTCCAGTCTTCCATGAAAGCGTCCGGACCCCCTCCGGAGTACGAGTCCGGAGGGATAGGTACCGAGGCAACTTGCGCGTCTCCTTCGATGCGAACAAGTCGACCTCCGGAACACCCCAGGAAGCCGCGAGGTCGTCGAATACAGTCTGTTTCATTGCCCATTCTACAAGAACGCCCTGTCCTCTCGACAGGGCGTCCGCCCATAGGTTGGCAGTCCCGGGCAGGTAGGAGGCGTGCAGGGAGATGTTGTGTCGGTTCGCGAGGAAGAACAACTTCTCGGAGATCCCCAACAGAGTCAAAGACCTGGAGGACCCCTGCTTTTGGATACAGTGGACAGCTGTCTGATTGTCCATCCTGAAGGCCACCGACTGTCCCCGAAGGGCCAGCGCGTGGTCCCTCAGGAAGAACAAGGGAACCAACAGTTCGAGGGCATTGATGTGTAGGTGTGAGTGTCCCACCCATCTGCCGTGATGTTGATGTCCCAGGTTGGATTGGTAACCCCACCCTACCTCGCTCGACGCATCTGTATCTACCCAGATCGTCGGCGGGGGGGCGGTCCAGGGCACAGCCGCAGAGAGCGTGCCCCGAGCAACCCAGTGTCCTAAGTGTCTGTGAATGGTACACGGCGAAGACCTTCCTGCGAAGTTTCACCGCGTTTGGCTGACTCTGGGTTACCGTAGCGTTGGTCAGATCCCATTCGAGACCTACCCACGTCACGACACGCGACGGGGTCAGGCGTGACTTGGGAATATTGATTTTGAACCCTAACTGTGTGATGTGTTGAACTACTGTGAGGGTGTCGTGGACGCACTGTTCTAGGGTGTCTGAAACTATCAACCAGTCGTCCAAGTAAAACAGGATCTGGAGGCCGCTCCTGAGGAGAGGATCCAGAGCCTGCTTCACCAGTTTCGAGAAGATCCGCGGCGCGATGTTGAGACCGAAGGGAAGTCTGTCGAACATGAACACACGATCGGAAGTCTGAACGGCCAAGAATCGCTGGAAACGAGGATGGATAGGAACGTGCCAATACGCATCCTTGAGGTCCAGCGACACTACCCACGACAGAGGTCGCAGGGCCAGTCGTACCTGGTGCACCGTCAGCATCCGAAACTATGTGTTCACGATGTGCCCGTTGAGGGCCGACAGATCCACCACCGGTCGCATCGCGTCGCAGTCATTCTTCGGTACCAGAAATACACGGGAGAGGAAAACCGGCTGACCGGCTTTCACCTCCTTGACGATTCCCTGCTCGTGCATGGATGTAATCATGTCGGCCACCTCCGAAGAGACAGGCCGGCTTCGTTGACAAGAGCTGAGTGGGGGTCTGGACTTCCATCTCCAGGTTAGACCCCTCCGTGCAATCTTCCGCCCCCACGTCCCTCGCGGCCACCGAGGGGCGCAAGGGCGAAAACAACCTGTGGGAGCCCCCGAGATGAGGTGAGCGACCCTTTCTGCGAGGCGAGAAGGAGAACAAGGAGGAGACCGACCTGGAGAACCTACACATTTTTTGACGTGGAGGGTCCCCCGGTACGGTCCCTGCGGTCATAAGAGCCACGTTGACCTCCTCTACCCCCCCCACCTCGCCGAAAAGGGCGGGTCACCCCATCCCCTGTCCGTATCGCGTCGGACCCCGTCGAAGTGCGGCCGGAAGTGGAAGGCTGGCCAGCCCTTTCTCGGCGGGGATGAAAGGGAGCAGGAGCAGAAGTGCGAGGCGGAACCGACGCTCTGGCCAGCAACTTCCCTTTCCTGCGCCCTTTCTTGGCGGCAGCACTGGCGGCAGCACCCCGAAGAGGACCGGCAGAAGGACGGGACTGCGAAGACCCTGGTCGCGACACAGCGCGTCTTTGCGTGTCGTAAGCAGGGTCCGCTGACAGAGAAGCGTAGCGTTCCCAAGCATCCTGCGCAAAAAGCCCCGATGTATAGAGCTCAGAGTACAACAAACCCTGACGAATATCCAAGGGGGCTTTCCGGCAGAACGAGGACCTTACCGTCTGGCGTTGTCGAGTTGCCTCGCACAAAACCGCCTTCAGCTCGGGAACCAAAGACACCGCGAGCTGAAGGTGGATCTGCCGAACGTGGTCCAAACCCTCGCGAAGATCGCCGGGTGCAGTCGCCTCGATAAGCCTCAGGTGGTGAACAGACGTCTGGAGGGAACCTAAAAGACAAGATAATAAGTTCGCCACCCTCTGCCGCAAGGTAAAATCCCTGTCGACAGAGGACTTATCTGGGTGGGAGAAGAACGGGTTAGCAATAGCACAAATTTCAAGTTTGGGCGCGCTGATCCAGGACCAGAACTTGCCATCCAATCCGCCGACAGATACAAGAGGAGGCAAAAGCAGTGATGACTCCGGGGGAGGGACTGAAACAGATCTGTCGACGGAACGGTTGGCGAATTCTAAGGCCTCAGCAAACCAGGCCTCCAATGGGAGAGGATTATCGAGCACGACGGCTAAGCCAGGCTTACCGTCGTCGCACAAACCCGTCCCATAGGAGGACAGTCCCGTCAACACAGCCAGGGACTGAACATCCTGAAGGATGTCCTGGCGGCTGAAGTCTTACCAGAGCTTAGTCCGAGGAGCAGACGGGGGCTTGGGCTTCACCGAAAAGTACTGAAGGTCAGTCCTCGTCGGGTAAGCCCGCACCTCCACGTCGGCCACCTGACCATCCACCCTGATCGCCCTGAACTGCATCTTATCATTAATTTGCACCGACCAGTCCGAAGGTAGGGCCCTCTCACCTGACGGGAAGTCGGTAGCACGCTCCGGGTGGGAGGCCTGCACCCCCTTCCAAACAGCCAAGGAGCCATAGAGGAGCGGCATAGGCCGCGATGGGACCTTGGCCTTCTGGATGGGGGGCAAGCGCGGACCCTGCCCTAGCAGACGGAGAACCCCCGCATGAGAGACAGCAGGGGCAACCACCTGAGCGAGGGCAGGAGCAGTACTAGCCGACGACCGGGCAGGCGGAGAAGCAGGGTGAGAAGGAATGTGGTCCACCGCAGAAGGGAGGGGGACCAAAGCAGGGGTAGGTTGGGTGAGGCGCTGAGGTTGTGTCACCGCCAAGAAGCGCGATAAGAGGGAATCTTGCATCGCCTCCAAGCGCGCGTCGAAGTGTGACACAACCCACCCCTGCATAGCCGAAAATCGATCCGAGAGAGGCGACCCCCCCGAAGATAGTTCGGCCCGCAGGGGCCAGCGTGAGCGAGAGCGAGACCCACGACACGAAACAGCAGCGTCGCGGCCCAAAGAAGGCGAGCGACGACGGCCGTGGCGCCCCTGAGGGTCTCGTCCCCGATCACTAACGCCCGAGGGGGAAACATCACCATCCCCCTCTTCCAGCGACACGTCAGCTCCCGAGAAAGGGGACCCCGAAACCTCGCTATACTCCACCGAGTCAAGCGGCGGGGTACCCCCCTGGTGAGCTGGTAAGTGAAGATCAGGGATAGAAGAATGAAGAGGCGCATGATGACGGGAGTGGGAAGGCTGGCCGGGTGAAAGGAGGTCAGAAGGAGCCGCGGGGGGAAACAGAGCAAGGATCCCCGGGGCTGAGAGAACAGGGCGGCCCGACACCGAGGCGGAGGAGGGAGGGACCTCCACCTTGGGACGAGACCGTGAAGGAAGAAGAGGCACCGAAGCAGGAGAAGTAGGAGGAGAAGCAACTACATCCTGGCGGACCCCCCTGGACAGAGTAGGAGGAGGGAACAGAGGGCCAGCTACAGCATGAACATCCGCGCGCGTAGAGGACAAATGAAGAGGACGTCTTTTGTGCAGGGGAAGCGGGCGGAAGGTAGTAGAGCCCCTATCCGGAGAGGCCAGGGGAGGGCGTACAGGGGCAGAGACGCTAACCCCGGCCTCAGGGCGATAACCATGACGAGGGCGACGGGCGGAGTCAAGGCGATCAGGAGGACGATGAGGGGCAGTAGAGGACGGGCGATGAGGCGAGCGAGAGCGTGGACGGAGCTGGGGATCCTCCCGACGATGTGACGACCGACCACGGGACCCAGGGAGAGGGCCAGGTGAACGGCCTCCAGACAGGTCAGGGATGCCCAGGGCGACGCGGATCCGGTCGTCAACAAAGGCCGGGGAACGGTGGCCCACAGTCCTAATGTGGTGGGAGACCACCGCCCACACAGACTGAAGGGAGGCAGAGGCCACCGCCACATCAGAGGAACCTGGGTGATGGTCCACCACATCCACCAGGCCACACACAGCAGGGAGGTAGGCCGTAGAGGACACACATTGAGAGTGGCGTAAGCAGGACCTGTGACATTCCAAGCACGGGGAGCCACAGCCCTGGCAAAAGCAAGGCATCCCACCTGCAATGGAAGAACACACACCATAAGCAGCACGTCGACGGAGTAAGTGAAGATAATGTCCAATAAAAACCAGGGAATGAGCATGGGTAAACAGGAACACACATGCAAACCGGAATTCGTACTCACTCTAAACCGGGAGCACCGAGGTAGGTGAGGAGGGCGGGCGAGGTGGAAGAGCACAAGCAGAACCTGCAAAGATGGAGAAAGTGTTAACCACCACTCAACACCTTACATGTAGGGTCCATAACACCAGTAAAGTGCATACACCAATATAGTATCAGGCAACAATATGACATAAAAAAGGTCAACAGTGAAAGCCAACTATAACCGCAAATTTGCGGGCCAATGGAGGCATAACCGTACCGACACAACCCTCCCGCATCTCCGCGGGACCCCCCACCGATCTCCGCAAATTTGCGGGGGGCCGAAACGGCCCAGAGGACCGAATCGAGCACTCCGCAAATTTGCGGGACCGGCCGAGATGGTCCGGCGCCGAAAAAGCAAGAGGAGCGTCTAGGGAATACCAAAAAAGGCCCATAAAAAAGCGTCATCTCCTTATGAACTCCAAGCGACGATGGCCATCAAGCTGAGCAGTGTCTTCCTTGATAATATCCTGACTCAACCGGTCAAGGGAGAGGCAAGGAAGACACACCAGGGGAGAGGAGGCACATCCCCCAGGAACCACCCAACCCACAGAGATAGAGCAAAGCCCATGAGGAGAAGTGGCAGGGAGGGTGGTTTGGCACAAACAGGGGCCCCTGTGGGGTACCCCTGGATTGGGCAAAAGGCTATGAAAGGATGGAGGTGAAAACAGGAAGGGAAAACAAAAACCAGTAAATGAAACTGGCGAGAAAAAGGGTGGCCTAGCCGTGAGGAGAGAATGTGTCTGGTGCGAAAAACCCTGTGGTGTGAAGGAGGGGCCCCCGTGGGGTACCCCTGGATATCACGAACCACCAAGCGCCCAGGCCCTTGAGACACAGTGAAGGCTCGAAAGGGGGGACTCGGGAATAACGCTAATAAAACGGCCGACACAAACCCTACAAACAGCACCGCCACCACGAAATCTCAGAGTGTTTACCAACTGTACACCTAGGCTATGAAAAAATGAAAACTCATAGGGGCATAGCAAGTCATGAATGAGAAACTATCTATCTATCTATCTATTGCCTGACGCCGTGATCCCCGAAGGGGTGGCCACGAACGAACCGCCCCCATGCACCTCTGTCCCCAGTCAGTCGACGCCCCTCCCCCCAACCAGCACCGCCTTCGTTCATGTAGAATGTCCGAAGGCATGTCCTTAGTCGGTCGTGGTTCGTCAACGTTGGTTCCGTCCGCATCCGAGGCTGTTCGTTCGTTTTTCTTTGCTTAGATATTTTTTCCGGGTGGGGGTCGCAAGCCCACCGACCCAACCTCTTTAGTCGCCTCTTACGACACGCAGAAGGCACGTGGGGCATATTCTATTCCCTAACCCCCAGGGGCAAATGAGAAACAAGCTAGGCTAAAATAAGCTAAAAGCTAAACTATGCCCAGACTAACAGGAAAAAAGAATATGAAAAGAGAAAGAAATGAAAAACATAGACGAGGAACGCCAGGCGCCCCCGTACCTTCGGTAGCTATTTCCACACGCGTCTCCATTAAACACACTGAGGAGCCCATTTACGTGTGCCCTAGATCACGTAACATCTGTCTAACAAAAAGAAGGCCAGATAAGCCGAAACGAACCTAAAACAGGGTGAATTAAAGGAGCACAACAAAAGCGGACTCAACAATGGCGACGCGTGAAAAATGATGACAAGAGAGGGACGCTCATGCGCACGTTCGACAGGGATCTGCGCATGACGGAACACGGGATGGGCCTTGAGCGGTAACTAAGCTAAACCCCTTTTTCTTCTCTTCTATGCTTTTTTCACCTTCGGTGGTAGTTTTGGTTAATGTACGTCTCCTAGAGCAAGATAAGGAGTAGACTCTAGACGTTTTCTTTTTAACCGCGGTTGGAATGACGACATAGCAGTCAAAATAGACAAGTCGTCATTGCAATTAGGTTAATAGCCTTGACGTTGGGTTTGCCAAGACTACTAACAAATGTGTTTATTTTATACTAGCCAACTGGGCCAGGGCCCTCATAAGGCTAGTGTTTGGTGAGGAGGTGCAAAGTCAAGTCATGTAACTGTCAGTAGTCAGATATTCATTCATAGATGTACAGAAGTTCTGGCAGAGCAGATGAAAGACAATCCACATACTTTATTTACAGGACATGGGTATGAGGCATAGGCACACCAATACCCAAAACGAAGACAGTTTAGTCATAAAGTATATACCGTACAGCAGAAGTACAAAAATACTTAAAAGTAGACAGACAGATAGGTAGTATATATGCAATAGTCCTTTACATTCTACATAGTGACCTAGAAACCCCCCCTCCCGTTTGTGAGGGATGGCAAAAATATTGAGGCAGAGGCACACCAATACCCATATCGAAGACAGTTTAGACAGGGTATACAGCAGAAGCACAAAAATACTGAAAAGTAGACAGACAGATATATACAGTACCGGTACTTCAACAACCCTTGTATTCTACATGGTGACCTAGTTCCACCCCTACCCCTCTTTGAGGGGTAGCAAAAACATTACAGTACATAATGAGGAGAGGATGGTAAAAAGCAGGACAGAATGGAATCATTTGACTCTTTGGCCTAGTGCCACACAAGGACGGCCCGGCCTGTCCATGGAAATGGAGAGGTAAGAGGGGACAAACGAGTTGTGGAGGGCCAGAAACCAGTGGCGGCGATGTCAGTAAGAGAGTGAATGTCCAGGCACTGTATGGGTGCCGCATAGGAGAGAATGCCGTGCGCAGTACCCTTTGTGAGAGGGGTACTGGCCCCGATCACCCGACACAGTTGAATTCCCACAGCACGCACTCCCAACCTCTTCTCGGTCTTGGGGATCACCCAGAGCGCCTTACCCGACGTCGGCACAACGGCGTGCACACAAGTAGGCAGGGCTAGAACAGGGCATAGCATATGATGCATACACCCACGTTTGAAAGCCGGCACAGTGAACGACTGAAAAACGTGCACCTCACATACATACATTTATGGCCACAAAATGAACGGAGGGGGCCAAAGTGACAGATCCGAGGGTGGGCGAAAAACCTGTGCAATGCAGGTTCCTATATACGGCAGCCAACTCCGAGACTCCCGTACCTGGAGCTAATGCAAGAAGAAACAATGTTGTCCCTAGCAAGCGCTCAGGTGTTGTGTCAGTAGGGTAAGCAGGTGAAGGAAGTAACCCCAGAGCCGACGCCAGAGACCATTGTAGCGGTATCTGGCGAGGGGGCGGTTGGAGCCTAAAACAGGCATTCATGAAGTAAGCCAGCTCCTTTGAAGGGAGCACCAGCCCCATAGCGGCCTCAAAAGGCACATTAATGGCAGACAGGTGGTTCTTAACACTCAAGCCGCGGTGACCGTCATATGACGGGCGAGAGATAAATGGACTATCGTCCGGTACCCGTCATATGACGGGCGGCATTCTGAGCATATTAGGGGCTCTGAGAGAGAGTCCGCACGTTGGGAGGACAATAGGCAAGCTTTGACCGCTCGGCACCAACACTGGGCCGCGTCTGGGACCACCGCCGCCTCCCTACACTACACACACCCGGCCTCGCGAGATAAGGAAAAAACTGAGGAAATTACCTTATTTAGGGTATTTTCACCTCCGGTTACGCGATCGCTACAGGATAACCCATGGTCGTACAAGGATGATTCAGGTGTCATTGGAAAGCTCTATTATCGCCCTTTCACAGATACATAATTGTATTACGCTCTGGCTCTTGTTTATGCATGAAAAAGAGCATGGAATGAAGCTCGTTTTCGATAAATATACCCGCCTGGCAGCTAGGTCATGTCCAAAAACGGCCCCGTCCTTAAGGGGTTAACGGTGTTGAACATGTTAGCGCGTGGCCCAAACAAGCGATTAAGAGAGTGGAACACCAAAGCAACTGTTTGTATAGTGTCAGTAATCCAAGTAGTGAAACTCTCCCAACAAGACAAGTAAGACGTCCATGTGGCCTTAGTCCAGTGCTGATTAAGCATATCAGCCAAGCTCCCAAAAGTCGGAAACCACCCTGCCACACAAACATCCACGATGCGAATGCCAAGAAGGTCCCCAGGTCTCCAACCAGCTCCAATTGGAAGCTTGAGACAGGCAGGGGAACAGGACTCGGGCACCATCGGTACAGCTGAGCGTACCAGGCTTGGGCCGGCCAGAGGAGCGCGAACAACCAAATCTTGCCGCGGTATTCTCTCAGCCTGTGGAGGATTCTGCACATCAAGAGTGCATTGGGTGGAGGAAAAGCGTATGTCGACTGCCACCAGTTCCTAGTCCTCGCTGAAAGCAACCGGCGGGTAAGGAAGTCCAGTAGCTTGGTCATCTCGTGTGAGGCGAACAAGTCCACCTGCGGATTGCCCCAGGAGACGGCTAGGACGTTGAAAATGCTTTGTCGTAAAGACAAATCGACCTGGGTGTTCCATCCCCTTGACAGAGCAGCCGCCCAAAGATTGGCCGTCCCGGGCAGGTATGGCGCATGCAGGGTAATGCCGTGAAGTTCGGCCACATAAAACAATTTCTCCGCCACGTCCTGGAGGACCACGGACCTGGAGCCCTGCTTTAGGATGCAATGAACCGCAGACATGTTGACCATCCTGAAGGCCAACGATTTGCCCGTGATCCCTCAGGAAGAACAATGGCACTTAATAATTCCAGGGCATTGATGTGTAGGTGGGATAGTTTCCTCCCCCCCCCTTTCATCCAGATGGTTGGCGGCGGAGCATACCAGGGCACCGCTGCTGTGAGCCTGCCCCGAGCGACCCAGTGTGACATGCTCAGATGTATGGAGCACGGTACCGGCCAAAGCCGAAGGAGGAGGGCGATAGAGGGAAGTGCCTTTTGCCCAGTCGAATTAGACCCTTGAGCCTGAGCCGGCCTAAAGGCACAGTCAGAGATACCTAATTTAAAGATCCCACCAGGGATTCCCAGATTTGACTCGCGAACGAGACAGAGTGCAACACAGCAAAAAGCTGCTGTCGAAGTTTCGCCGCGTTCACCAGGCGCTGGGTGACAAGAGCGTTCTCGAGGACCCAGTGCAAGCCCACCCACGCCACTTCTTGCGACGGCGTGAGGTACGACCAGGGTATGTTTAGTCTGAACCCTAGGTTTGTGACGTGTTTGATTACTGTCAGCGTGTCCTTTACACATTTTGACGAAGAGTCTGCGGCGATGAGCTAATCGTCCAAGTAAAACGATACGAATCCCCTGCCGAAGCAGAGGATCCAGAGCCCGTTGGACGAGTTTCGGAAAGACCCGCAGTGCGATATGGAGACCGAATGGTAGTCTGTTGAACGTGAACACCTGTTGATCTGACTGGACAGCTAGGTAACCCCGGAACCGAGGAGCCATTGACACATGCCAATAATGCAGCCTTTAGGTCCTGGGTCACCACCTACGACATGGATCGGAGTGCCAGTCGCACCTGATTGACTGTCAATAATCTGAAATGGGTGTCCATTGTATGCTGGTTGAGTACCGACAGATCAACCACCAGCCGCATCGCATCGTACCCATTCATGGGTACCAGAAAAACATGAGACAAAAAGACCCTGAGGTGTGAAGGTACAGTACAAGTTTGACAAGTGTTGTGTGTAAACTAATGGAAATGGTAATTAGAGAAAGAATAATGGAGCATATGAAATCAAACCAACTTTTCAGTGGGAGACAGTTCGGATTCTTGCCGGGGAGGTCGACGGTACTACAGCTAATTAAGGTGGTAGATGATTGGATGCAAATTCTAGAGGATGGTGATGTAATAGACGTGGTATATTGCGACTTTATGAAGGCCTTCGATAAGGTCCCACATAAAAGGTTAATAGAGAAAGTTAGAAGCTATAATATAGGGGAGAAATGTGTGAAATGGATAGAAGCCTTCCTGAAAGATCGGAGACAGAGGGTACTGGTGAATGGAATAGGCTCGGGGTGGAGGGAAATTACAAGTGGGGTACCTCAGGGATCTGTGTTGGGACCACTACTGTTCATTATATTTATCAACGACTCACCTGAAGTTATAACTAATGGAAGTGAGGTATACCTGTATGCGGATGACACTAAGCTGTATAGAAGAGTGAGGAGTAAGGAAGATGTTGGTTTGCTTCAAGGAGATGTGGAGGGCATGAAGGGATGGTCTGAGCATTGGTTAATGCCTTTTCATCCAAAAAAATGCAAGTACATGCGGATTGGGACAAGCAAGATAGACAAGGTAGGATACAGTATGTATGAAGCGATGGAGGAAGTGAATGCAGAAAAGGATATAGGAGTAGTGATAGACAATAAGTTAAATTTCTCAGAACATTTAGCGGTAAAGATAAACAAAGCCAATAGAATTGTAGGGCTGATAAGGAGGACATTTGTGTCACTTGACGAAGAATTCAGGAATCTCTATACAGCGCTGGTTAGGCCGCACCTGGAATATGCGAACCAGGTGTGGGCTCCATATATGGTAAAGGATATAGAATCTGTGGAGAAAGTGCAGAGGAGAGCTAGCAAGCTAGTACCAACGTTGAAGAACGCGGGCTATGAGCAGAGGTTGAGGACACTGGGGCTTCCGACACTGGCATATAGGAGAAAGAGAGGGGATATGATAGAGACTTTTAAGATAGTGTCAGGAAAATATGATGAGGATGTGTGTGAAGGTATCTTCTTGATGCGGGAGGGAACAAGAACGAGAGGACATTCTAAGAAAATTTACAAAGAAAGAAATAGGCTTGAGAAGGCAAAGAACTCATTTTGTGATAGAGTGGTAAATGAGTGGAACGCACTGCCCCAGTATGTAGTCGATTCCGAATCAATAAGGGAGTTTGAAAGTAATCTTGATAAAGCATGGGGAAGACAAGATTTGAAGTTTGATTATAAAGCAAAAATACATAATAGTAAAAATGTTGCGTCTGCTACCGCCGCCGCCAACACCGTGAACGACCGCAGCAGTGCAAATACTGGTACTGAGCTGGATACACAGGCCTAGTTTACCTTTATCCAGAGGATCTACTGTAAGAAACTGTAAGTACTGTACTGTACTGTACTTCGGTGATTACACCCCCCCCCCCCCCCACGTGCATGGACCGTAGGACTACGGCCACTGCAGGGGACACTAATCAATGTTGGGGAGGGCACCTGAGAGGAGGCCGGGACCTCCACCTCCAGGACAGACCCCGCTTTACCACCCGACGAGCCCACGACCAACGTGGCCAGCGTCAGTAGAGTGGGCGGAAGAAGCCGGTGTGGGCGCCTAGAGTGATGCCCATCACCGATTCGAGAAGGGAGAGGGGACTGCCCAGGAGGAACAACACAATCATTGGCATGTAGTCCCACTTGGACTGGGCGTGGTGGAACTGGCCACCACGTCCGCCCCCCCAAAACGGTGGACGGGACTCACATTCCGGCCTGTCCTCCACCTGCCGGGGCGCAGCTCATAAAGAGGAAGTCCCCGGACACTGCCACTGCTGTGCACCCTCTGGACGGGGACGGCGGTCCGGGGACCTGTAGGCATGGGAGGACGTTGGTCCTTGTCCCCTGCGGCCTTTGCTTCTCCCAGAGTCGAAAGACTTGCGACCCTGGTCCTGACCAGCCCGTCCCCCGCGACTGCGGGTGGTAGAGGACGACGTAGGCTTTGCCGCATCCTTCCCTTGCAGTGGCATAGCCAGGGTTTTTTCAGCAGGGGGGAACCTGGGGGGGCACCAATATCATGGGAGGGGCACCTGATACTCAGGGCCAGGTAGAGACTTCATTGGGCCCTAGTGCTGTGGGCCCCTATAAATTGATAGGCGAGGCGGTGTCAAGGAGTTCTTAGGAACTCCTCTTTGATTTTATCTTTAGATTTGTGTATAATCTATATGGTTAATCATTAGCCTTTATTGTATTAAACTCAACTAACACTAACTCAATTTACATAACCAATTTGGTATATAAATACTGTAGAAACACAATCCTCTCAGAGCTTTATTAAACACCTGTGGACAAAAAATTTGGAAATTAGAAGCTAGGCTAATTCGCATAATTGAAACTGAACCAAAGAAATCTTGTGAGACATAATCAGAGGAATATCCTTTACATACAAACATTACTACTGCATAATCGAAGGGAGAGCTTTATTAATTCACTTAAGTTATGAAAATAGTCATGTACAGTACTTGCAGGATTAGGCTATATATTGTATTGATATGGTGTATGCCTACTGTATAATCTCTATAATTAAGGTTTAGTGACATTATTGTGTTTACACAATGCCTGCAAATTATTTTAGAGTTGAATAGATAATAAGACATCATGATAATCGTACAAGAAATGCCACAAACCAGACACATTTCTTACCTAAAGTGTCCTCCCTCGTCCCTCTCTTCAGTACGCAGCAATCAGCTGAGCGATTATAAAAAAAAAGTTTCCTAGCATTCATTCGAGAAATAATTTTCTTTTGTAGTAACATTTTGTTTTCTTACTGCCTTAAATTAACTGAAAATGTTTAACCCTTCCCGCCCTGGCTGCCTTTCTAAATGACGGAGCTCGTATCCGGGCGCTGGCTAAAAAACTACGTATGTAAACAAAGGCCTATCTCCGTTAATACAATAGCTAGAACATTCATTCATATTTCAAAATGTAGCCCTTACTGTGATTTGTAGACTGGTGTTGAGTAGAGCTCTCTAGCTCAACTGGTTCAGTTGTGATGGCGATTTTAGTGAAGATAACTTTTGGCGCGTATGTACAGTTGGTCAAAGTTCCAGCTGACTCACCCTCGCTCTGGAGCTCGCAGAATTATCTGGCAATACTGGTGTAGGAAGGAGGTGTGTCTTACAAAGATTGTGATTGGTAGATCTGATTTCGGCTATATCATTGTTAGAACATATACTAAACAAGGGAAAGTAAGTCTATCTCAAATAAAAATGCATACATCGCTATGTATGATCCCGAACATTCACCCAAAGTTTGCAGATTTGCTTAAATATTCAAGTTATTATATCCACTGATTGGCAACTACACCAGTATTGCCAGTTAATTCTGCAAGCCCCAGAGCGAGGGTGGGTCAGCTGGAACTTTGACCAACTGTACCTAGACGCGTCCGAACGTTCTGCTGCGGCAGCGGCTACGACGCACTACTGGACTCGTCGCACCACCCGATATTATTCCGGGAAGCGATTTGAGTGTTTTTATTAGTTTGTTTGGCCATTATAATCATTATTATGTAATTTTCACTCAATAAAGTTACTTATAAAGATATTTTTGTGTCTCACTTGTACTTATATTTGTTACATATTTTTAGTGTCACTTTCACTGGATTATGATAATCGATAGCGTCATTTTCACTAGTATTTATTGTTAGTAAGCTATAATATAGATTTATTGTTAGTAAGCTATAATATAGATTTATTGTTAGTAAGCTATAATATAGATTTATTGTTAGTAAGCTATAATATAGATTTATTGTTAGTAAGCTATAATATAGATTTATTGTTAGTAAGCTATAATATAGATTTATTGTTAGTAAGCTATAATATAGATTTATTGTTAGTAAGCTATAATATAGATTTATTGTTAGTAAGCTATAATATAGATTTATTGTTAGTAAGCTATAATATAGATTTATTGTTAGTAAGCTATAATATAGATTTATTGTTAGTAAGCTATAATATAGATTTATTGTTAGTAAGCTATAATATAGATTTTAGTGTCACTTTCACTTGTTCATATTGTTATGAAGGCACTTATTATTACTTTTATGTGTGTCTCTTGTCACTTTTACCCATTATTACCCTACATTTTAGTGTCACTGTCATTGTCACTGGCACTTATTATTACTGGTATTTGTGTCTCTATCACTTTTACTCATTATTTTATATTCTTATAGCCTACGGTACATTTTTAGTGTCACTTTCACTGTCATTAACACTGGCACTTCAATATTGTTCTAGGGTGTGAAAATCGTTGAAGCAACGTCCAGCACACAGTGCCACTTCACACTCGAGGCATTCCCATGTGGTTTTCACTCAATAAAGTTACTTATAAAGATATTTTTGTGTCTCACTTGTACTTATATTTGTTACATATTTTTTAGTGTCACTTTCACTGGACTATGATAATCAAATGTGAATTTACGTAGTGGTGATGACCCATATCGCCTGTATGATCCCAGAGCCATTGGGGAACGTGTTTTTGCTGCTAGATCCTTTTCTTATGTTGCCCCACGTCTATTCAATCGACTTCCTGTGTCATTTAAGCAGTTGAATTGTGTTGACACTTTTAAGAAACAACTGAAGTCGCACATATTTCTGAGGGCTTATGATATTGGGGAGCATAGAGTTACTGATGACTATAAGCTCTAAATTTTTTTTTTTTTAAATGGAAAAATTTAAGTTAATGTGAGCGCTCGTGAATCCATTTGGAGAATTGGCGCTCGAACAAATAAAATACCAGCATATAATTATTATTATTTTACTTTATGGGGTCTTCGGGTTGTGTGGTTACAGACATGGCACCTTTTCTGGCTCTTGACTCTACCACCTGATACTTTGGGGGGAAGGGAGTTGAGCTGGTGCTTCTTGAAGAAGTCAGCACACGCCGTCCGGTTCACCCTGCCTGGTCCTTGTAAAGGACTCCCGGGTACAGAATGTTTTTGCAGGAGCTCCAGTATCACTTGTTTGTGGAGCTTCCACAGTGACTTATATTTCTTTGCCCCTGGAGACCTCAGCCGGTATATGTTGTAGGCGTTGAGGACTGACATGTCCACCGTGTGCATCACAAACTTCTTGTACCACCTGCAGGATGTTCGCAGGCAGTCGATGAAGCCCATTTGCATGTCGGACTTGTCGATTAGGCGCATGTTGAGATTGTAGTCCAGGACAGCAGCTGATTTTTGGACGGGGTTTTTGGTCTTCCGGTCCACTTTCCCGGTGGCGACCATCTCGGCTTTATGGCATGTGGTGAGGAGGTTTACCTTCCGCTGGTCATGCCAGTGGATAGAGAGGATGGGGCCACTCTTCTTGTGGAACACATCCGTCTTCTTGGTCTTTGTCGGGTACACTGGCATGCCCTTCCTCTTGGCCTTGACTGTGCCGACAGTTCCGGTCTTGCAGTCATGGAGGTACAGTCTGACCTGCCAATACGCGAGCTTTTAATACGCGATTCACCTTATACGCGAGGAGGGGGTCGAATCATACCCAAAACTTTCAAAACGCGTGATGTACCTTTAAAATGCGAATCCGGGGCCGATATAAGGGCAATTCCGGGGAGTTCAGCTAATACGCGAGGTCCCCCACCATTCCGCGCCAGTTACGTAGGCACGCAGGGCATTGTGGGATACGCCAGTCTACCCTCAGTCCACGCTCGCGCACCAGCTGTCCGACTCGTGTTGGACATTTACTGTTAATTTTAAGGTGAGTTTATTATTATTGTTATATTTTCTTATGATTTGGATGTTTATGTATACATATATGTACCTTTTGTGGCAATTGACGGAGATAAATAGGCCTAAAGTAGACAACTTGGAGTCAGTGCCGCCCATATAGATTTATTCCCATATAATACTCTATTGCTAATACGCGAATTTTCATTCCGCGCCCTCGCGTGTCGCCCATATTCTCGCGTATTGGCAGGCCAGACTGTACTTGGTGAGGATGGGTGACATATAATAGTTGTCTGTGTACAGGATGTGGTTCTTGTGGAAGTGTTTCTCCATCTTCTTTTGCACAACAGCGCCGCCAAATCCAATGTCGGGGTCAGTTATGATCTCGCCACCACTGCCGCTGTAGACCATATCCCGTCTTGCAGTCGCAGAGGACGAAGAGCTTGATGCCGAAACGGTGTCTCTTCAACGGGATATATTGCCGGAAATGCAGCCTCCCCCGGAACAGGACCAGAGACTCGTCGAGGCACATCTTCTGGAATGGTATCAGGTAGGTGGTAAAGCGATGGCGTATCATGTCATACAGCTTCCTGATTTTCCAAAGCTGATCTTGAAGGTGGACATGCATATTGTTTGTCAGGTGGAGATAGGATTGAATGTCGAAATATCTGTCCCTGGACATGAATTTCTCGAAGGCAGGTGTTATGATGAGATCGGTAGTGATCCAATAGTCTGCCAGTGCATGTTTTCTGATGTGTGTCATCAGCATAGTCAGTGCCAGAAAAACATACATTTCTGGCACAGTGACAGCTCGCCATGCCATCATCTTGGCACTTGTTTTCCTGCCAAGAAAGTTTGCACAGGTTTCATGATGGTTGTTGGTTTCCTCCACCAGGTATTCCATGACCTCGTTGTCATAAAACCCACAAAAAAGTTCTCTAGGGGTTGCATCTGGGCCACAGGGATATGCTGGTGACACCCCTGAGCCAATCTGCTCCTCGTCAAAAGCAGGCACATCTGGCTCAAAATCTGCCCCATCAGTCCAGACAAACACCTCTGATTGTAGGGCACGCCCACGCCCACGCCCACGGGCAGCGGCATTGGCAGGCACGCCCTCGACCGCCACGGCCTCGCCCTCGCCCTCGAACTCGCTGTGTCGGTATCTCCTCTTCTTCCACTTCCTCCTCCTCCTCAGGTGATGTCAGGTTATCTTGGGCAATGTTAGGGTCGTCGACATCTTCTTCAGGGGATAATTCTGGCGAAGAAGTGACCGGGCGTCGGCGGCGTGGGGGGCGGGAAGCTGCGGGGGGTGGAACAATGGGATGCTCAGCCTCCGGAGTTGGACTCCTTTTGCAGCAACCTGAGGGCTTCTCCCCTCCAAATAAAGCTCGCCGATGTGATGAGGCATGTGATACACTGTGGGAGGACAATGCCGCACCACTAGTACCACTTCCAGAGGCCCTTTGCTCATCCTGAGGGAGAGATAAAGTTGAGGGCTGTGGGTGACCCCCGCGGCGTCCCGGGTTAAGGCGTCGAGACAAAGGAATGCGGGTGGTCGCTAGAGCAGGGTCGGCGTCATTGTCACTATCACTTTTGCCTTTCCTTGCTTCCTCTGCCGCCTTGTGTGCCTTTTGGGCTGCACTTTTCACTAATGTTTTCTTGTAAAAATATTTGCCCACTTTCAAGGGCGTACGAGCAGGCAAGGGGGAAGGTTGATGAGTGGGCCTAGGCTGATCACGGTGCAATGGCGGTGGGGTAGGCCTAGGTTCAAGGACACTTTGAATTTCCACCGCACCTTCGTTGAACACTTCTACATCAGGGTCCTCACTACTACCTGACACATGATACAAATCTACTGCATCGTCACCCTGAAATCCCTCAAAATCCTCAATTTCACTTATATCTTGCAGTTTATCGACTTCGCTCTCGCCACTGCTTGCTTCAAACGAACTTTCAGTTTCACTTTCAATGGCCAAAAGTTGTCTTTGGATTGCACTATCACTCAATAAACGCTTCGCTTTCTTACGATCAGGCTTTTTCTGGGTCGCAGTAGGCGTCGATGTTGCTAGCGGGGTAGCAGCGGAGCGGGCAGAAGGTTGCAGGGAATCGGACGCGTCGGAAGACATATTTTTGCTATATCTCGCTATGGCGGGCACGTAAGGACTGATAACGGTAGTAGTTGAGGCTTGGTGACGCTGCGATTGCCCCTGCAAAGAAAATTTTAACCGCGCCGCTTTCAAAGCACACTTTCAAGCATAGGGATTTTAAAATGACACCCGGGGTCCGGCCCATCTGCCGCAGTTTCATTTTAAAATGCTGCCCGGGCGGGAAGGGTTAAACTTTATATATTAAGAATAAGATATAGTTCAGATATAACATTACTATTCAATTTTCCAATCTAGGATTGATGAAAAATCAAAGCTCCAACAGGTATGAAAACGAAAGAAAATGAGCCTCCAATAGATGATTAACCCTCCTGGCCCGGTTGTCATTTTAAAATGACACCACGAACTAAGGGCAGGAGCCCGGGTGTCATTTTAAAATCTGTAAGCTTGAAAGCCTATTCAGCTTGGTCTGAACGCCGTGCGTCCGACGCATGGAAACAAAGCCGATCGTTACGTCACCGCACCTCCGAAAACAAGAAGGAGAAGACTCGTTTGTTATTGTACGTCTGTATGTCGTTGTTTCAGTAGTGAAAAGATCGTCATATTGCTAACATCGCCTGCAAGTGCTCTCCACTGAAATTGTCATCACAACTGAACCAGTTGACATAGAGAGCTCTACTCAACGCCAGTCTACAGATTGGAAACCGCACTACATTTATAGATGCGTGGGAAATTTCTAGCAGTTAAACTAAACAAAAATACGGTAGCCTAGGCCTAGACGTTTTTCGGCCAGATCGCCCGGGTCATTTTGAGAGCCTGCCCGGGCCAGGAGGGTTAAGGCGGTAACTATCATAATTTTATACTCCTTGACAAATGTTCACTGTTGTTGTTGTTGTTGCTGTTCCCCAGGCTGCCTGGCCGAACAGCCCCAAGGCCCCGAGCAAGGCCAAGGCCATAACCGAGCGCCCCCAAAGAACCCTCCCTGCCTACCACAATACAGCCTGGGTGACTGAAGCCACTCCATGGCGGGGAGCTGAGGAGGGTGCGGAAACGCCCGGGAAACCAAAGCCCCACACAGGGCCCTGTGCCCCTCAGCAATTATGAAGAGAAAGTTGAGGGGCAAAGGAAAAATGTGACGCTTTGGCTTCCAATCTGCCAACCTCTAGGTTGACAGATTGGGAGGTCAATCCACGGAAGAGACGCCGTCACTAGAGATCTAGAAAATATATAAGTACAGTAAAAGGAACAGTCAGAGTAAGCTATGGGTATGGCAGAGATCGCTCAGTTCTCACTCTGATAGACCAGCCCATCACCATATGTTCACTGTTACTGCTATTGGTGAAGTGATAATTTTAAATGGAGATACTTATGATCTTTAACCCTTCCTGCCCGGGCAGCCTTTCTAAATGACATCGCTTGTCTCCGGGTGATCTGGCTAAAAAACAACGCATGTAAACATTGGCCTATCTCTGTTAATACAATACCTACAACACTCAAACAAACATCAAAATGCAGCCCTTACTTTGATCTGTAGACTGGCGTTAAGTAGAGTCTCTAGCTCAACTGGTTCAGGAGTGATGGCGATTTTAGTGGAGGTAACTTTTGCCATTTTAATAGTAATGTTCTCAACCCACCAATTTTTAAGTACAGTAGAAGTTGGAAAAGGCATCCAGCTGTTGATGTTGTCGGCGGCGTAATGCGTATCATCGTATGCGAAGGCTAGGCCTTATCGGGAGGGAGAGTTCCGCGGCACATTTAAAGTTTTGACAGTAGCAAAACGAAACACTAAAATCAAACTGTTTTTGTTCTCTTTAGTTTGTCTTAGGTTTCTCACTTAATATCTAAAACTTATTTATGAGGTGGATGCTTTGGGAGAGGCAGCAAGGGGTGGATGCTTGCCACTCATCCACAGTTGTAGAGGTGGATGATGTTACATCATCCACCTATCTCTATTTGTTTGGATATTTGTGTTTTTTGTTCCAAGCTCAGAACCACTCTTTTGCATTTCTTCTTGTCACTATTGGCTTTCAATTTGTCCTACTTTGCCTTAATCTTCGGCATGATAGCGATGAATCGAATATAATGCAGTATGTCCGATATGAGAATGTTTGTATATACGGATCGATCGGGCGAGACTGAGTAGGCCTATTCCCTCGCTTTTGTTGTTGTTGTTGCTTGTTCTACTGACGTCGCCGTTACCCGCATAGAACCACAGACTATTTTTTATATATATATATATATATATATATATATATATATATATATATATATATATATATATATATATATACTGTATATATATATATACTGTATATATATACTGTATATACTGTATATATATATATACTGTATATATATATATAATATATATATATATATATATATATATATATATATATATATCTATCTATCTATCTATCTATCTATCTTATTGGTGCTTTTTAAACAGTTTTTTCCTAATATTATATGTATTTATTATTTGTTATGATGAAATTATGCTGGTAAGACGATTTTTTTTTGTTTTTTTTTTTTTTTAATTTTGATTTTAATAATTTCCTAAAACCTCCGGTTGTTTGAAGCTACCGGATGCTTGAATGTCAAAAAATCGGGGTGTTACTGTACAGTACTTGGCACCTCTTCTAACTCCTTGCTCGGGGCCTTGGGGCTGTTCGGCCAGGCAGCTTGGGGAACAGCAACAACAACAACAACTCCTGGCTTTACCACCTGGTACTTTGGGAGGAAGGGGGTTGAGCTGGTGCTTCCGGAAATAGTCGGCACATGCCGTGCGGTCCAGCCAGCCTGGTCCTTGTAGAGGTCTCTCGGCTGTAGCATGTTTTCCCAGGAGCTCAAGTATTACCTGTTTATGGAACTAGTGCAGTGACTTGAATTTCTTTGCTCAGGGAGTATTCAGTCTGTAGATATGGTAGGCATTGAGGGCTGACATGTCCACCGTATGCAGAACAAACTTTGTGTACCACCTGCAGGATGTTCGAAGGCAGTCGATGAAGCCCATCTGCATATCGGACTTGTCTATGAGGCGCATGTTGAGATTGTAGTCCAGGACAGCAGCTGGTTTCTGGATGGGGTTTTTGCTCTTTCTGTCCACTTTCCCAGTGGCGACCACCTCTGCCTTGTGGCATGTGGTGAGGAGGTTTACTTTCCGCTGGTCATGCCAGTGGATAGAGAGGATGGGGCCACTCTTATTGTGAAAGACCTCCGCCTTCTTTGTCTTTGTTGGGTACACTGGCATGCCCTTCCTCTTTGCCTTGACTGCGCCGACAGTTCCGGTCTTGCAATCATGGAGGTACTTGGTCAGGATGGGCGACGTATAATAGTTATCCGTGTACAGGATGTGGTTCTTGTGGAAGTGTTGCTCCATCATCTTCTGTACAACGGTACCCCCAAATCCGATGTCTAGGTTAGTGACTATCTCTCTACCATTTCTGCTGTAGACCACAAAGTCCAGCATATATCCCGTCTTGCAGTCGCAGAGGACGAAGAGCTTGATGCCGAAACGGTGTCTCTTCGACGGGATGTATTGTAGGAAATGCAGCCTCCCCCGGAACAGGACCAGAGACTCGTCGAGGCACATCTTCTGGAAAGGAATCAGGTAGGTGGTAAACCGATGACGTATCATGTCATACAAATGCTACTTTTAAGAAATTCCAGTCTGTTCTCAATTGGTGTGCTAGACTAATATTTTCACTTCCACCCAGAACACTCACCACATATTATCTAATGGATCTACACTGGCTTCCCATCAAGTCCAGAATAGAGTTTAAAATGTGCTTACTGACATTTAAAGTGCTGAGGTTTAGTGAGCCTAAGTATATGTTGGATCTTCTATTTCCAACACATAATGAGTCAAATGTGAATTTGCGTAGTGGTGATGACCCATATCGCCTTTATGAGCCCAGAGCCATTGGGGAACGTGCTTTTACTGCTAGATCCTTTTCTTATGTTGCCCCACTTCAATCGACTTCCTGTGTCACTTAACCCATAAACGGCAAGCGTCCTCATATGAGTCCGTACTGGGCAAAGGCGAGCGTCCTCATATGAGCCAAGGCCTAAAAAAAACTTTTAACCCTTGTCTATCGGGCTAGGCGGTATATTTGACCGTGCCGCACAGCGTTTTTTTTTTACCATAAATGGGGTTGTTTCCGTGCTCTTTTTCATGCATAAACAAGACCCAGAGCGTAATACAAGTATGTATCCCTGAAAGGGCATAAATTGAGCTTTCCAATGACACCCGAACCATCCTTCTACGATCACTGGTTGTCTTGCAACGATCGTGCAACCGAAGGGCAAAATCGCTAAAATACGTTAATTTCTTTATATAATTACGTATGTAGCGAGGGAGTGAGGGTGGATGTACGTGGAGTAAATCTCAGTAGGTCCACGGCGGCCGTGGCGAGCGGTCATTAGGTAACCCATGCTCTTCCAGTCACTCGTCTCTCTCTCAGAGCCAATATTGCGCCAAAATTGCACTCGGACTTAAGGCGGGCCCCGTCACATAGTCCAATTTTTTCGATTCGGACTTAAGTCGGGCCCCGATCTTTAAGGGTTAAAAGGCCCCAGTAGCACTTTAAACAAAAATTGTGTTTAATTAAGTGAGATAATTCCCCTCCATACATCGTATCACTCCTCCACATGTGTCAAAATCCCCTCCGTCCCCCCCTTCAATTATCACCTATTTGTCCTCTTATTCCCATATTTATTGGTGTTTTTATCATGCCAATATCTCCAAACCGGTCTAAGCCGTGCTCATGTTGCTAGAGAGGGTGTAGAGTGTCTGAGAGTGTAAGTCATTTGAGCATAGAACAAAGAAAAAAAATAAAGGAATTACAAGAAAAGGCTGATGAAAATAATGGAAAGTTGGGTGAGGAGGATAAGAGAAATTTTTACTGGAGAGTGAGGGACGGGAAATTGAAGAAGTGGTTTATACGAATAGAAGGGAGGGGGAGATCAGGGAGGGAAGAGAATGTGATAGGAGTTGTGATGGAGGAGGAGAACAGGGTGGAGGTGTCACAGGGAGAGACAGGAGACAAAGTTGCAGACCCATAGTGCTAAGGGGGGAGTAGGGTATGGACAGGAGGAGTGGGATGGTGTAGTTGCTGAAGGAATGGTAGATGGATTAAGGATTATGTTTAGTAATGTGGATGTGTTTACCCAGGACAAGAAAAGAGAATTGATATGTAGGTTGCAGGATGAAGAGGAAAAACCTGATGTCATAGCCTTACAGGAAGTAAGACCAAAAAATGCTAGAATTGAAAGGGAACTGGTGGCGTATAGTTTGGAGGGTTTTGAGTTATATGAGAGGAATGCTATTAGAGCAGAGGTCGGAAGAGGACTGTTTATTTATGTAAGAAAAGAGCTCAAGGTTAATGAGGTGGATATGAGACAGCAGTATTGTGAGTATTTGTGTATTGAAGTAAAATGTGCAAGAGGATCAATTCTAATTGCCTCTATATATAGAAGCCCAAATAATAGTAGGGAAGAGGATGATAACCTACTGAAAGCAATGGAGGAAATAGATAATAGAGAGAACAAATATAAGATTTTGATTGGAGATTTCAATTTGCCAAGGATCAACTGGGCAAATTGTACTACTGTACTCCAGCGGGACAGTGTAGCCTGGAAAACAAGTTTATAGAGAAAGTGAGAGATTGTTTTTTAACGCAACATATTACAGAGATGACAAGATATAGAGATGGGACGCAGGGGAGTGTACTTGATTTGATTTTTAGCAATGAGGAGGATATAGTGGAACATGTCAATGTGGATAGCCCTATAGGTCGTAGTGACCATGCCTGTATAAGCTTTAGTTGCAATATTAAAACAGAGAGGGATAATAGAAGCAATACAAAAATATACATTTATGATAGAGCAGATTATGAGCTGCTGAGACGGTGTTTGGACATTGACTGGGGGGAATACTTGAACGGTGAAGACGCTGAAGGAATGTGGAGGAAAATTAGAGTCAAACTGGAGAATGCTGTATCCAAAAGTGTACCAGTAAGGGAATATAAGGATAAAACAAAATTGAGGAAAAGAACGAACCCAGAATTGCCAATGAAAAGAAAGCTTTGGACATTGATTAGAAGAAAGAAACAATTGTGGGAAAGACTAAAAATTTTAAAAATGAACAGGGGGTCTAGTATAGAAGCTAAAGAAGTGGATCTGGAATGCAGACAAATAAACAATAAAATAAGGTGGGAGACAAGGAGGGGGTGAAGGAGAGGGAGAGAGAGATTGCTAGAAATGTGAAGGATAATCCAAAAATAGTCTGGAAGTACATTCAGGAAAAGTTAACAAGAAGAGTAGGGATCCCAGAGCTGGTAGGGGGGTTGGATGATGGGAGTAGAGCGGAGACTGATAAAGAGAAAGCATAGGTGCTGGGGAAATACTTTGGGGGGGTACTAACAGTGGAGTCAGATGATGCAGTGCCTACTATTCTCATCAAACAGGCACCGGCACTAGAACTAATAGAGTTTTCCCATGCTAGAATAAGAAGGGCTATAGAAAATATAGCAAGAGAGAGTCGAAAGATGGAGGGAGTACTTCAGTGAGTTGCTAAATGAAAGGAATGAAGAGCCAGCAAACATAGCTGGATATGGTATGGGAGGGAGAAGAAGAGAAGTAGTGGAGGAGGAGGTGGGGATCAGGAGGTCAGAAGTGTGGGAAGCCATGAAAAGAGTGAAGTTGGGGAAAGCACCAGGAACAGATGGAGTGTGTGGGGAAATGTTGAGGTATGGTGGTGAGATAGTAATAGAATGGGTATGGAAAATGTGCAAACTAGCATGGGAGAAGGGGAGTGCACCCGATGACTGGAAGACTGGCATAATAGTCCCCCTATATAAGGGCAAAGGGGAAAGAGGAGTGTGTGGTAACCACCGAGGAATATGTCTTCTAAGCGTAGTAGGGAAGGTATACAGTAGGGTAGTGATTGAGAGAGTGAGAGTGAGAACGGAGAAATGGATAGGCGACGAGCAGGGAGGTTTTAGGAAGAGAAGAGGATGTGTAGATCAGATTTTTACCCTGAATTGTGTTGTGGAGAAGTATCTGGAGAAGAAACAAAAGGTGTATGTTGCCTTTATGGACTTGGAGAAGGCCTATGACAGAGTAGATAGAGAAGGTTTGTGGAAAGTACTTAGAATATACGGAGTAGAGGGCAAGTTGCTGAAAGCAGTGAAGAGCATGTATGAGGGTGCAAAGGCGGCAGTACGTGTGGAGAGTGAGCAGAGCGAGTTCTTTGACCTGAATGTTGGTTTGAAACAGGGGTGTGTGATGTCCCCGTGGTTGTTTACTGTATATATGGATGGAGTTATGAAAGAAATACTATCAAGAGCAGTGGATGTTGGTGTATCGCTGAAAAGGGAGGGAATTGAGTGGAAGCTACCTATACTGCTGTTTGCGGATGATACAGTTCTGATGAGTGATAATGAATGGGAGTTGCAGGGTCTGGTAAATGAGTTTGGAACAGTGTGCGAAAAACGGAATTTGAAGGTAAATACGGGGAAGAGCAAGGTTATGGTCTTCGAAAGGGGTGAAGTCACAGAGTGTGAGGTGAAGCTGAACGGTCAGGCTATGGAGATCGTCAACTCTTTTAAGTATCTGGGCAGTGTGTTGAGTAAAGATGGGACTATGGATGAAGAGGTGTGGGAGAGGGTACAACAGGGGAAGAGGGTTGTAGGAACGCTAAAAGCAGTAACAAAAATAGGGTGGTCAGTATGGAAGTGAAGAAGTCCTTGCATGACAGTGTGGTAATCCCGACACTGACTTACGGAAGCGAAGCATGGACGTTGGTTGAGAGACTCGGACCAAGAGTGAGAGCAGTGGAAATGAATTACTTAAGGAGTGCGTGCGGAGTTACATGGAGGGATAGACAGACTAATGAGGAAGTAAGAAGGAGGTGTGGTGTGGAGGTAGATGTGCTGGAAAGTGTGAAAAGGAACAACTTGAGATGGTTCGGCCATATGGAACGTATGGAAAGCGAGAGAATGACTAAGAGGGTGTATGAGAGCGAGGTGGAGGGACAGAGGGGGAGAGGTAGACCGAATATGAGGTGGAAGGATGGAGTGAGGAAGTACATGAACGAAGGTGGTGCTGGTTGGGGGGAGGGGCGTCGACTGACTGGGGACAGAGGTGCATGGGGGCGGTTCGTTCGTGGCCACCCCTTCGGGGATCACGGCGTCAGGCAATAGATAGATAGATAGATAGATAGAAAAAATTTACAGAAATAAGTCCCCGGGACCGGATGGGATACACCCAAGAATCATAAAGGAAGGAGGTGAGATGTTGGTAGAGCCATTGAAAATGTTATATGAGGTATCGTTTAATACAGGACAAATCCCGATGGACTGGAGAGAGGCGAACATAACAGCTATATTTAAGAAGGGAAAGAGAAATGACCCAGGAAATTATAGACCAGTCAGTTTGACAAGAGTTGTGTGTAAACTAATGGAAACGGTAATTAGAGAAGGAATAATGGAGCATATGAAATCAAACCAACTTTTAAGTGGGAGACAGTTCGGATTCTTGCCGAGGAGGTCGACGGTACCACAGGTAATTAAGGTGGTAGATGATTGTATGAAAATTCTAGAGGATGGTGATGTAATAGACGTGGTATATTGCGATTTTATGAAGGCCTTCGATAAGGTCCCACATAAAAGGTTAATAGAGAAAGTTAGAAGCTATAATATAGGGGAGAAATGTGTGAAATGGATAGAAGCCTTCCTGAAAGATCGGAGACAGAGGGTACTGGTGAATGGAATAGGCTCGGGGTGGAGGGAAATTACAAGTGGGGTACCTCAGGGATCTGTGTTGGGACCACTACTGTTCGTTATATTTATCAACGACTTACCTGAAGTTATAACTAATGGAAGTGAGGTATACCTGTATGCGGATGACACTAAGCTGTATAGAAGAGTGAGGAGTAAGGAAGATGTGGGTTTGCTTCAAGGAGATGTGGAGGGCATGAAGGGATGGTCTGAGCACTGGTTAATGCCTTTTCATCCAAAAAAATGCAAGTACATGCGGATTGGGACAAGCAAGATAGACAAGGTAGGATACAGTATGTATGAAGCGATGGAGGAAGTGAATGCAGAAAAGGATATAGGAGTAGTGATAGACAATAAGTTAAATTTCTCAGAACATTTAGTGGAAAAGATAAACAAAGCCAATAGAATTGTAGGTCTGATAAGGAGGACATTTGTGTCACTTGACGAAGAAATCTTCAGGAATCTCTATACAGCGCTGGTTAGGCCGCACCTGGAATATGCGAACCAGGTGTGGGCTCCATATATGGTAAAGGATATAGAAGCTGTGGAGAAAGTGCAGAGGAGAGCTAGCAAGCTAGTACCAACGTTGAAGAACGCGGGCTATGAGCAGAGGTTGAGGACACTGGGGCTTCCGACACTGGCATATAGGAGAAAGAGAGGGGATATGATAGAGACTTTTAAGATAGTGTCAGGAAAGTATGATGAGGATATGTGTGAAGGTATCTTCTTGATGCGGGAGGGAACAAGAACGAGAGGACACTCTAAGAAAATTTACAAAGAAAGAAATAGGCTTGAGAAGGCAAAGAACTCATTTTGTGATAGAGTGGTAAATGAGTGGAACGCACTGCCCCAGTATGTAGTCGATTCCGAATCAATAAGGGAGTTTGAAAGTAATCTTGATAAAGCATGGGGAAGACAAGATTTGAAGTTTGATTATAAAGCAAAAATACAGAATAGTAAAAATGTTGCGTCTGCTACCGCCGCCGCCAACACCGTGAACGACCGCAGCAGTGCAAGTACTGGTACTGAGCTGGATACACAGGCCTAGTTTGCCTTTTTCCAGAGGATCTACTATTATACTATTATTATAAGTCAGTCTAGCTTCAGGCTCCGAGAAGGAAGGGTGTGGCCCGCCTCAGCTCCACACTTGATGAATGGCTGGTCGGCAATTATTCGCGATTTTGACCATCCAAACACTATTCCCACTTGTTTTATTGTTGTTACATGTTGCTATCTTCATATTAAACGTAAAATAGGCGCAAATGAATAAGTAATAACGATATTTATCGTAAAATGACGATTATAGGTGGGAATGGAGCCTAATATGTCCGCCCAGTTGTGTGGTGTCCATTACACATAACTCGCCATTTTTGGGTTAAGCAGTTGAATTGTGTTGATGCTTTTAAGAAACAACTGAAGTCGCACATATTTCTGAGGGCTTATGAAACTGGGGAGCATAGAGCTACTGATGACTATAAGCTTTGGTGTGTTTTTTTTTTTTAAATGGACAAATTTAAGTTAATGTGAGTGCTCGTGAATTCACTTGGAGAATTGGCGCTCGAACAAATAAAATACCAGCGTATTATTACAGTATTATTATTATTATAGCTTCCTGATTTTCCATAGCCGATCGGGAAGGTGGACTGCCATGTTGTTGGTCAGGTGAAGATAGGACAGAATGTCAAAATACCTGTCCCTGGACATATATTTACCGAATGCTGGAGTTGTGATGAGGTCGGCAGTAATCCAGTAATCGACCAGTGCATGTTTCCTGATGTGTGTCATCAGCATAGTCAGTGCCAGAAAAACATACATTTCTGGCACAGTGACAGGTCGCCATGCCACCATCTTGGCACTTTTTTTTCTGCCAAGAAAGTTTGCACAGATTCTGTGATGTTTGTTTCCTCGACCAGGTATTCCATGACCTCGTCGTCATAGAAGCCACAAAAAAGTTCACTAGGGGTTGCATCTGGGCCACAGGGATATGCTGCTGTCACCCCTGAGATAATCTGCTCCTCGTCAAAAGCAGGACAATCTGGCTCAAAATCTGCCCCATCAGTCCATACAAACAACTCCGATGAAGGCTGACACCACCGCCCACGCCCACGGGGAGCGGCAGCGGCGTCGGCAGGCTGAGCCGCACGCCCACGACCTCGCCCTCACCCTCGAACTCGCCGTGTTGGTCTCCTCTTCTTCCACTTCCTCTTCCTCCTGCTCCTCAGGTGATGTCAGGTCATTTGGGGCAATGTCAGGGTCGTCAGCCTCGTCTTCGGGGGTTAATTCCGGCGAAGAAGTGATCGGGCGTCGGCGGTGTGGGGGGCGGGAAGCTGCGGGGGGTGGAACAACGGAAGCCTCAGCCTCAGCCTCGGGAGTTGGACTCCTTTTGCGGTGAGCTGAGGGCTTCTCCCCTTCAAATAATGCTCTTCGATGTGATGAGGGCTGTGGCACACTGGGAGGACAATGCCGCACCACTAGTACCACTTGAAGAGGCCCTTTGTTCATTGTGAGGGAGAGATGAAGTCGAGGGCTATAGGTGACCCGGGCGGTGTCCCGGGTCAAGGCGTCGAGACAAAGGAATGCGGGTGGTCGCTAGAGCAGGGTCGGCGTTATTGTCACTATCACTTTTGCCTTCCCTTGCTTCCTCTGCCGCCCTGCGTGCTTTTTTGGCCGCACTTTTCAGTAATGTTTTCTTGTAAAAGTATTTGCCCACTTTCAAGGGCGTACGAGCAGGCAAGGGGGAAGGTCCCGGGGTAGGCCTAGGCTGACCGAGAAAAGATGGCGACGGGGTAGGCCTAGCCTCAAGCACACTAGGAAGTTCAATTTCACCTTCCTTCAACACTTCTATATCAGGGTCCTCACTACTGTCTGCTCCCTCAAACAAATCAACACCATCATCACCCTCAAAGCCCACAAAATCTTCATCTTCACTCTCACTTATGAAGATTTCTTTGTCTACCAAGCTTTCACCACTGATTTCTTCGGTCAAAATGGCCAAAAGTTCTCTCAATAGTACTATCACTCAATAAACGCTTCACTTTCTTACGTTCAGGCTTTTTAGCGATTGCAACAGGCGTCGACGTAGCTAGCGAGGTAGCAGTGGGGCTCGCAGGAGGTTGCAGGGAATCGGACGCATCGGAAGATATTTTTTTGCTATATCTCGCTATGGCGGGCACGTACGGACTGATAACGGTAGCAGTTGAGGCTTGGTGGCGCTGCGATCGACCCTTCAAAGGAAATTTTCACCGCACGGCTTTCAAAGCACGCTTTCAAGCATACAGATTTTAAAATTACACCCGGGCTCCGTCCCATCTGCCGCGGTGTAATTTTAAAATGACACTCGTGCAGGAAGGGCTAATAATTTTAATTGTTGTTTTAGGTGGTGGTGCCTTCTATCCGGGAGTTCCTAACTTCCTATTGAATACAAATTAAGAATAACAAATTAGGTATACATGTAGGGCTGTGGTGTCTGGTGGGGGGGGGGCACCTGAGAGGGCACGTGTCCCCCCTTGGCTACGCCACTGTTCCTTTGGAAGACATAAGAGTATCCCACCACCTGCAAGTAAGCCACCCTCCAAGCCCTCTCTGTAAACAAGCCCAGTGACAACAGCTCTGTCAGGAGGAGATGGGTCTTGACGTCGGAGGGTGCTTACGTGCAGAAGGCAACCCGGAGGGCGTGGCTGCAACGGGTGGCCTCGTAGAGGGAGTGGCAGATGTCTACGACGCCATTGAGGGCCAGTTGAAGGCAAAACTGCCGCGCATGCTCAAAGCCCTGCCGGTGGCCCCCTAGCGGCATAGCGTCAATCCGGCGCAGGATCACCACGGCCAACTCCAGTCAGTTGAGGAGGGTGGAGAGGTGACGGCCCAAGTGTAGGCGTAGCCGGAAGTCTCGGTCTATTGCAGGCGTGTCCAGGGCCGTGAAGAAGGGGCAAGGGAGACCGTCGTCGCGTTTATCCATTCCCATGCAGGAAAGCCAGAAGACCCTAGGACTAGCCCAGACACGAACGTGGATTTCGAAGGGGGGATGGTGGATGACCCCTCCGAAGACTTCCAGCCAAACTACACCTCCCCCTCCAACCACTCCTCCCAGGGGCCTGCACCCAAACGAGGCAGCTGCAGCATGAGGACCCCGTCCTTGTCATGCTCATTGATTCATTGTGCAAGCGGTTGACCACTGAGATTTCTGCCAGGTTTTTGTTGTCCGCATGGATGTCGGTGCAGGAATAGTCTTCCCAAGGCTTCGTGACGGTGGAGGATGTAAGCGAGGGCCGGTAGGTAAAAAATCGCATAACCTGCCGGCTCAGACACACCCTCACGTCCACCTCAGGAACCAGGCCCTCTGCATGAACGGCCCGGAAGGTGGGCTTAGCGTTGACCTGCACAGTCCAGCCTTCTGGAACCGCCCACTCACTATACGGGAGAACAACCGCCCTCTCCTGGTGGATGGCAGTGACCGTCCGCCAAGCCGCAGACACCCAATAAAGTGATGGGAGCTTCTTCTTGGGTATGCAGAACTTGGAGAGGGTGGGAAACCAAATCCAGGCCCACTCCGGCAGGATGAAAGTAGGTCGCGGAGTAGAGGCTGGCGACGGGAGTATCAGTAGGGACATCAGGCCAGATGGAGACCTCTTCATGGCCCTGAAGGTCGTTGATTTTGCGGCTCTCCAGGGAGATCGGATCCTCACAGCAGGGGACGCTAAATGGTACCGGCGAGAAGGAGAAGTAGAGCGGAAGCGGCGATGCTTCTTTCTCCCATTAGCCACTGACACCCCCACAGAACCAGGCCGGTGCTCAAAATCCAGCAAGGCAGTGAGGCAACCCCTACAATGGCGAGATCCTTACACATTAGTCGTATAACACGCCGCGTGGAGGCAACAATCCCCTGTTCCTGCATGGCATACAGAGGACAGGTGGGGCGGCTCACTGGTGTAGTGACTAGCGTCTTGACTTCCACCCAGAAGGTCCCACGCTCGGCGCATTAAAGGGTTCTTTACAAGCACTGAGTCGTTACCGTCCCTCATGAGCAAGGGGATGGGGTAGTAGTACAGGACCCCAATAGAAATACGCCTAGTCGGCCTTATTGGGCTATCCTTAGCTGGCTTAGCATGCGCTAGCTTTAACCCTTCCCCCCCGGGAGCCCCCTCCTAAGGACAGTGTCAGGTACCCGGGCGATTTGGCCGAAAAACGTCTAGGCCTAGGCTACCGTATCTTTGTTATTTTAACTGCTAGAAATTTCCCACGCATTCCTAAACGTAGTGCGGTTTCCAATCTGTAGACTGGCATTGAGTAGATGAGTAGAGCTTTGTAAGTCAACTGGTTCAGTTGTGATGACGATTTCCGTGGAGCGAATTTTGCCGTGATGTTGACAATATCGGAGCTTTTCAGACACTAATTTCGTCATACCATACAACAACAACATTGATCCGACGTCTCCTTCTTGTTTTCGGAGGTGCGGTGATGCTATGACCGGCTTTGTTTACATGCGTCGGACGCTCGGCGTTCAGACCAAGCTTACTGCCTGTTATAAGGACCCCCGGGGTCCTGCCCATCTGCCGCGGTGTCCTTATAAAAGGACAGCCGGGCTGAAAGGGTTAAGAACGAATATCTATCTATCTATCTATTGCCTGACGCCGTGATCCCCGAAGGGGTGGCCACGAACGAACCGCCCCCATGCACCTCTGTCCCCAGTCAGTCGACGCCCCTCCCCCCAACCAGCACCGCCTTCGTTCATGTAGTTCCTCACTCCATCCTTCCACCTCATATTCGGTCTACCTCTCCCCCTCTGTCCCTCCACCTCGCTCTCGTACACCCTCTTAGTCATTCTCTCGCTTTCCATACGTTCCATATGGCCGAACCATCTCAAGTTGTTCCTTTTCACACTTTCCAGCACATCTACCTCCACACCACACCTCCTTCTTACTTCCTCATTAGTCTGTCTATCCCTCCATAACGAATATTATTATTATAATTATTATTATAATTATTATATTATTATAAGCAGCGGCTGGATGGCATCAGGAGTGTTGGAAAAAATGTGACTATTAGAACTAGTGGAAGTGAAAACAGTGGTGAGAGCAATATAGCAGTATAGCATATAACTCACGAATATATATAGCAGACACGACAATTATTGTGCAGTATAGCAAATAATTATGATCATGGTAAGCAAATACGGTCATGGTACAGGAAGGACGAATACAGCAGAAATGGCAAGTATTATGCAGTATAGCAAATATGGTCATGGCACAGGAAGGAGCAGAAACCCCCCACATAAAATCGTGAGCACCAGAGCTGGAACCCACCCCATAGTGGAGTCCAGCCCTAGTGAACATGGCACTCTTCCCTAGAAAGGATAAACACCCCACGACCAAAAAAGTGCCTAAGCAAGTACCTGACAACCCAGTAAAAGGTTGGAAGGTGGTGGCAGAAGGTAGGAACCGTAGCAGGAGGCTTAGACGTTCCCGCCGTAAGCGCGGACTGGACCGCCTATGAGCAGGAATGGACAGTACCGCCCAGGAGGCGGAACCGTACACCTGCGGAGCGCGGGGGGAGCGGTCCGATGAGCAGGCTATAAGAAAAAATGGAGTGTGAGCAACACAGAAGCCGCACCCAGGGGTGGATAGGCAGGGCAAGTGTGGGAAATAAGCACGACCAACCGTCTGTATAAGAGCGGGGCCGCGTTTATATACGGGTCACAAGGGTACAACCACGAGTGGAGCGGAAGGGTACATACGGGTCTGCCCGCCGGTAGAGCAGGGACCACTAGTTCAAGGGATTTTGGACACGTAAGCCTAGGACCGAACCACCGCAGGAGTTAAGGGAGTGGGCGGACCTAAGGAACATGTAAGCCAACTAACTAGAGCCACAAACCTAGACTAGCCGGTGAAAGACTAGTAGGTGTGCTTGAAGTGGGGAGTGGGCCACCACAAGCAGCAGGCACTAAGTAGACTAGCGATCCAGCATAGGTATATACATAACTATTATCAAAAGGATGAAAAAACACTAAAGGCAGTGTCCAAACCCTAATTGAAAACAACCTATGCATCAAAGCTAAAAAAACACTGCCCAAAACACCAAAACATTACGTTAACAGTGAAACGAAAAAACCCTGAAATAAAAAAAGCAAGGCTATGCCAGCGTTTGACACTGTTATTAGACACCCGTGTCGCCGGATCAGAGGGATCAGGGCGACCTCAAGGAGTAGGTAAAAGCGTAAGCATGACAAATCATACAAGAGGTGGACAAGCTTTCCACACGTCGTGTAAGACGAGGGAAGTGTGCTATAATGGGTAGTGGCCCAATAAAGCAGCAGTTGTAAGAGAAAAAAGGAATGTGCCCCATACTCAAACAATAAGTCAAGTCCAACTCAAAAATACTTAGAAATGCCACAAATGCACCTTATTCACCGAAAAAACAACATAAAAGGCAGTGCAAAGATACCCTAAATGAAGCATTCAACCTGGCGAACAATGCAAAAACTGCCTGTAATCCACAAAAAATGACGGTACATAAGAAAAAATTAAAATTAACCCACAAAATAGAAAAAGTGATGCTAGGCCTAGACCTCCCGACAATCGCTAAGCAATTGTCGGACGAAACCCCCCCCCCCCCCAAACATGTAAACAAAGTCTCCAGTTCTCTAAACACCCTCCAAACTCCCAGATTTTGCCCATAAAAGCATGTCTACATCACGGAATTCATCCTTCTGAAACCTCAAAAGCCCTGAGAAGGCTCACAACTCACCTAAAGAATCGAAGGGGGTGGAAAAATCAATACACAAAAGCAACACAAAATCGCAGTAGTTCGGACCTTGGGTGTGCAGAGACTGATGAAGTTACCTGGCTGAGGGCAGGTATGTAGAGTTCGCGCATGTGTCCAGAGGGAAGCTAGATTGAGTGGGCAACTATTTTTTAATTTTTTCTACCCTACCTTTTTCCTTTTCTATTCTCAATAAGTAGTCTTGAAGTGTGTACAACGTACCTAGTAGAGATTAATGTGCTACTCTAGAAGATATTGGACTGCACATGTAGTACCGATAAATCTGCCCGCTGTACCAGCGGCTGAACTTATAAGCCCTACGTTGGATAACGTAGAGACTACTACTAATTACCAAGCTTCATCATAAGCTGACAAAAAGCAAGCACACAAGCATCCAGCATACTGTTCCATAGGGAAATATAGTACCCTGCCAAGATGGGCTGATCTGATGGTTAGGAATATTCTGGCCAGTAGTGATGAAGGTGATTTTATTGATGGTGGTAATGATATTACTAGTGGTAATGATGATGGTAATGCCAATAAGGATAGTTAATAAAGTTTATTAAATAATATACAGCATAGGAAGGAAGCAGGTGGTCAATACTGTACACATAAAATGCCAAATAAAAGTAATAATAATCCCCTCACGCTTGCCAAATTCAATTGCGTGATTTGAAGGTTTTGCCTAAGTGTACAGTCACGCAAATTATGTCACTAAAACTATAAAAATTTCATAAAAAAACTTACAACACGAATTGCGTCAATTGGCTAGGAATAGTTTTCTATGACCTTGAGTTTGGTAAGGATATGACAACATTGCATCACAGCTAATGTATTCACACGGGTTGAGTTTGGATCAGTACTCTGTCAGCAGTGAAAGTGGACAGTACATCTCTCGTTCTCTTTAAACCTGCTTCTGGCTCATTTGCGGTAAGTGTTTGATCCATGGAAATACTTGTTGATAGTGTTATTTCAACTTATTTGTGATACAAGTGATTATTTTTGTATTTATATGTACTGAAAAGCAATAGGAGATGCACTTGTTTTCTTCATTTGTTTAGGTTGTGGACCCCCTTGACTGACAGGGCTAGGGTGTACCCTTGATACTGGGTTAGGTTGTGGACCCCCTTGACTGACAGGGCTAGGGTGTACCCTTGATACTGGGATAGGTTGTGGACCCCCTTGACTGACAGGGCTAGGGTGTACCCTTGATACTGGGATAGGTTGTGGACCCCCTTGACTGACAGGGCTAGGGTGTACCCTTGATACTGGGATAGGTTGTGGACCCCCTTGACTGACAGGGCTAGGGTGTACCCTTGATACTGGGATAGGTTGTGGACCCCCTTGACTGACAGGGCTAGGGTGTACCCTTGATACTGGGATAGGTTGTGGACCCCCTTGACTGACAGGGCTAGGGTGTACCCTTGATACTGGGATAGGACCTATAATTAAAAAGTTTGTCCATTGAAATCATTGTTGGGTTTATTGTGTGTTATGTGAACAATGATTATTTCCATCTATATATAAATATTCAGGAGAAAATAAATTATTAGGCGTAGGAACATCTTTGGTATTGCCTTCTCTTTCTTATGCAATGAGCTATACATACATCTCAAATTCATAGCAGTAAGCCACAGAGTAAAACAATAAAATTGAAATTTGTAACCCTTAACCCTCCAGACCCGGAAGGGCTCTTGAACGCCCATAAAAAATACACCCGGGCTACCCGGAAGGGCTCTTAAACACCCATGAGCTCAAAGCCTATAAGCTTGGTGTGCGAGGCGTACGTCCGACGCATGTAAACAACAGCCAGCTGGAACGACGCCCCGCATCTCCGGCCACAAGAAGGAGTGCGTCGCTTGTTCGTGTGTGCCTGTATGTTATTGTTAAGTATCGAAAAGTAGTGTAAAGTGGCTGTTTTTGCCATAAAGTTATCTCCAATGAAATCATCATCACAACTGAACCAGTTGTTGTTGTTGTTGTTCCCCAAGCTGCCTGGCCGAACAGCCCCAATGCCCTGAGCAAGGCCAAGGCCACGATCGGGCTTTCCCACAGAGCTCTCATTGAGTGTAGATTGTGTTGTTGGCGTAAGTGGTTGTGTGAAATGCAGTCTTCTGTGATGTGTTTAATGGTATGGGGTGCTGTGTTACATCCCGGGCAGGCGTCGACAACGGAGTCATCCAGTCTCTTCTGATAGCTCAGGAGAGCTGGATGGTGTCCGCATCTCAGCCTGGCCAGGTGGACTCTGTCCTCGCGAGGAAGGGAGGATTCGGAAGGATGGATTTCGGGAGGTCGTGCATGCAGCTGTGTGTTGTCTGTGAGTGAGTGGATGGATCGGTGAGAGATATGAGTATGGATGTGCTTCTGGATGTTGGTTCGGGGTGGGCAGGGAGGGAGAGAGGACAATAATTGTGTGTGATACCGTGTGCTGGGTGTTGTTTTGATATTTCTTGGTGTCTGTGGGTGTGTTGCCATGTAGTTTAGTGGGTGGTCTTGGTTCGTGGAGGCTGCTGCCAGGAATTGAGTGCCTCTCATGTCCAGATGGTCTTTGACTTTGAGGATTTTGGTTTCTTGATGTAGGTGATCTGTGGGTGCAGTAGCTGTGCAGCCTGTAATGATCTTCAGGGCTTTGTTTTGAATAGTCTGTAAGGTCTTATGATGTGTTTCAGCTAGGTTAGAAGCCCAGGCTGGGCTTGCGTATTCCATCACTGATCTTATGTATTGTTTATATACTGTGGTGGTAGTTTCTTTGTTGTGTCCAAATTTTGTGTGAGCAAGTGACCTGAGGGCGTTAAGTCTGGGTGTCAGTTTCTTTTTAATGTTTGTGGTGTGCTGTTTGAATGTCATATGAGTATCATATGTTACTCCTAGGATTTTGGGTGTGTGTGTATGTGTTAGGGGTGTGTTGTTTATGGTGAGTTGAGGGATGTATTCGTGTTCTCCTGTCCAACTTGTGAGCAGGGTTGCGGTGGATTTGGCTGGGGCTAGATTAAGTCTGTTTGTAGTGCACCAGCCATGTAGTGTGTTGAGATAGGGTTGAAGGAGATCTGTTGCTCTTTTTGGGTCATGGTGTGTGCATGTGAGTGTTATGTCATCTGCATAGGAGGCTAAGTTTATTTGGGGCGTATTGGGTGTAGTTATATCGTGCATGTACAGATTGAAGAGTGCGGGCGATAGGACGGATCCTTGTGGGACTCCGTTTGGAAAGTTTCTGATTTTAGATGACTGACCGGCAAAAGATACGTGTGCACATCTGCCTGCTAGGAAGTTGGCCAGCCACCGTTTTGTGTTGTTGTGCATGTTTGTGTTGTAGATTTTGTTTGTTAGGTTGTGGCGGGGGATGGCATCGAAGGCTTTACTAATGTCGAGTGTGGCTAATAGTGATCTGTGTGGTGGTCTAGCTGAATTGATGCCGTCGAAAGCTCTTTGTGTAAGGTCTGTGAGAAGAGTGTTTGTGGAGTGCAGTGGCCTAAAGCCATGTTGTGTTGGAGCTAGGGGTAGGTCAGGTGTAATTAGTTGTAATACTAGGCGTTCCATGACTTTGGAGGGGGAGCAAAGGAGTGTGATGGGGCGGTGCGAGGAGGGTAGCGTGGGGTCTTTGTTGGGTTTGGGGAAAGTGATGATGATACCATGCTTCCAAATGTCTGGTATTGTGTTGTGTGAATAGCTGTAGTTTGATATGTTAGTGAGTGCTTGTATGCCTTGTGGTCCCAGGTGTCTGAGGTGTATGTTGCTTATGTTGTCTAGGCCACAGGCGGGTGAGTGCTTGAGATTGTTGATGATATGCTTTGTCTGGTGATTGGTGAAGGGTGTATAGTCAGGGTCTGTGGGGAATTGTCTCTTACGTCGGATGACACGTCGGTCGTCTTTGTGAGGTTTTAGGTGGCTGACATGTGAAAAGTGATTGATGAGAGTGTTTGCTTGTTGTTTACATGAAGGAGTAGAGTCTGTTGTTGTGATTGCAGCATGTGATTGTGTTGTGTTGCTGTTGGAAAGTGTGATGCTGTTTAGTGTTTTGTATAGTTTTTTGGGGTTTGTTTTGTGATCAAGTGTTTGTAGGAAGTTATTCCAATTTAGTTTTTGTTGTTCTTGTATTTTGTTGTTAGTTTGGGTGTTGAGTGCTTGAATTTGTTGTGTGATGTCTTGTGTGTGGGGTGCTGGGGAGTGTTTCAGTATGTCGCGTTGTCTGATGAGGTTTTGAATTTCTGGTGTGAAGTTGGGGTTGTGTCTTTTTCTGTTACCTCTTGGAATGTGTTTCTTGTCAGCGTTTTGGATAGTTTTATTGAGTATGTGTACAGCATTGTTGATGTTAGTGATGGGTGTACTGTTTAGAGTTGTGAAGTGTTGTTCTGTCTCATTTGTGAATGCTTCCCAGTTAGCTCTTTTATAATTGGTGTATGTGTGTTTGTGGCTAGCTGGGGTGAGTCTGGTTTTGGTGGTGATAATGATCGGGAGGTGGTCAGAGCCTAAGGTTCTGACCACCCTCCAGGATGTTGTGGGGGCGAGTTCTGGGGAGCAAAAGGTGATGTCTGGAGATGATGGGTTATACAGGGCTTGGTGAGGAATATGGGTATGTTGATGGATGTCGTTAAGGATGATGAGGTTATCGGTTTGGTTTTGTAGTACCAGCCCTCTGTCTGTGTCGGGGTTGTCGACAAACCAGGCCGACGTCTTGGCGTTGAAGTCACCACCCAGGATGATGTGTGGGGTGTGTGGGGTGTTTGTGATGTGTTGTAAGTGTGGTCTGTATTCATTTGGTACTGTAGGGGATGTTTGGGGAGGGATGTATGTGTTTATGATGGTTATGTTGGAGTTGTTGCCAGTGTGTATTTTAATTGACATAATTTAATTTAATTGACATTTAATTTACATAACCGAGCGCCCCCACAGAACCCTTCCTGCCTACCACAATAAAGCCTGGGTGACCGAAGCCTCTCCATGGCGGGGAGCGGAGGAGGGTGCGGAAACGCCCGGGAAACCATAGCCCCACCCAGGGCCCTGTGCCCCTCAGCAATTATGAAGAGAAAGTTGAGGGGCAAAGGAAAAATGTGACGCTTTGGCTTCCAATCTTGGTAGATTGGGAGGTCAATCCACGGAAAAGACGCCGTCACTTGAGATCTAGGAAAGACATAAGTAAAAGGAACAGTCGGAGTAAGCTATGGGTATGGCAGAGATCGCTCAGTTCTCACTCTGATAGACCAGCCCATCACCATATGATGGTGATGATGGTGACACCACTGAACCAGTTGACTTAGAGAGCTCTACTTAATGCCATTCTACAGGTACGAAACACATCTACGCTTGGGGATGTGCGGGAATACAGAAGCAAGCCAAATAACAAAGATGCGGTAGCCTAGGCGTAGAAGTTTTTCGGCCAAAACCACCGGATTTCGGGGAATATATATACAGTATAATACATAGCCGGGGCTGGAGGGTTTATACCCGGGTTCGGCCATGTGTCAAGAATTTTTTGTGCCACAACCCCAGGTGACGCCAAATAGCATCAAACATTTTCGCAGACAAGCAATCAATTTTTTCGGGGACCTTTTCACTGACTATTGTACTAGGTAACCTCCTCCCTTCCTTCACCACTCTCCAACAAAATACTCTCATTGTTCCCTGATTAAATAGCACTGTGTGAATATTCCCATATTCAAAATATGCTATAGGGGGGCAATGCCTAGTGAGTTCATTGCTCAATAGGTGGCTTTCTGAAAGTGAGGTTCCGAGTTTAGGGGGTGAGACAGTGAACACGAAGGCGGAGCGGCTTCAGAGATAGGGCTGCTTCGAGCCGTGAGTAGAACTCTAAGTGCTTCGCATGTCTCACTCCCTAGACTGGAACAAGACCTCGCGGGCTTCACCGTGTTGAGTGGTTGGAAGTACAGGCTCTCAGCCTATGCCCGAGAGGGAGTAATTTGTCGCCCAGGAGCCCCAACAGCCCCATATACCTTTACTTGCCACCACCAGCCAGCCCTCCAAACAGCTCCGATGATGCTGTCACCACTGCCCCTGTCCCTGCTGTGAGCATGGGCACAGCCATGCAACCTCACCACCTTTTGCTGCTGCTACCCCACCTGCCACCAGCCATGAACAAGGGCGTAGGCATGGGCCTAGATAGGGGAATGTCGACACCTTTGTGTGGACTGAAGGGGAACATTTTGTACCAGAGATCCCAGTATTTGATCACGCGTCTGTTGGGATTCATGGCAACTATCTTCTTTGAGAAGATAGTGTAGTATGTAATGTGTTACTAATATAGTGCACATGCTTCAAGGGGATTTTGTTGAGTTGCTGATACACTGTCAGTGCTATACTAACATCGGCCACTGTGATGACATGATGGGGCTGTGTTGTGGCAAGTATTTATTGTACTGTACTACAGTAAAGAGACTAAAACCACGCTCTCTGTCGATGAAGCGGTCTTGAAACTTGTATGTTTGTACTATATGTGTGAGAGAATGGGAATGTGGAATAGATGTGTGTGCTGAAGTGATTGAGAATGAGGGAGCAAAAGAAGGTGCATGTTTGTTTTGTAAGTAACAAATGGAAGGAACGTATAAGGGATTATGGTTCTGTGGGTGCAAGCATTGTGTGGGTAAAATTGAAAGTAGGAATACAAACGTGGGCGGTTGTGTGTGTGTATGCACCGACTGAGGATAAACATGTAAGAGAGAAAGAGGAGTTCTGGGTGAATGTTGAGGTGTGCCTGGATAAGTTTGGTGAGTGTGAAAGAATATTTTTGATTGGGGATATGAATGGGAAGGTGGGTGATAAGAAAGTTGATGGGGTGGTGGAAGGGTGGGGTATACCATCAGGGGTAAATGGGAATGGTAGTGCACTTATGGACGTATGTGTGGGGAGGAGACTGTGGATAGCCAACACCTTCTTCCGACACAGAATGATACACAGGTACACATGGAAAGTGGAGTGGAGGATGGGGAATGAGACAGTGGAACAGAAGTTAGTGATTGATCTATATAATATTTTTGATTGTCTGTGTGTGTGTCTGTTCTTAATAGGCGGCCGCAGTTTTGGACCTGGGGAGCTGAAACTTTGCATGTGGGTGTCAATTGACCTGGGGCAGGTCATAGACGGGGCGAGGCCACGATCGGAGGTAGTTTCGAGGCCGAAATTGAAAACAAATTGAAAAAAATGGCCGTTTGGGGCAGAAGGAGGCCTCCGATCGAAAAGGTGTATGGAACGAAAGTTGTTCGCAGCCCCCCAAAATGGGGGTACGGATGAGGCCAGATCCAAAATTGGAGGTCATTTAGCGGCCGAAATCGAGGTCGCCGTTTAATGAGGCACTTGGAGGTCGAGGCCGGTGATTATGGTAGTAGTAGTACTCACCTAATTGTACTCACCTAATTGTAGTATACAGGATTTGAGCCTAAGCTTGTGTTGTCCTGTCTCTCTCTCTACATTTATCCAATTTTGCTTTAAAAGTTTGGATATTTCTTGCTCCCACCACCTCCCCATCCAACTTATTCCAACACTCAATGCTTCTATATGGGAAGCTGAACTTTCTTACATCAGACTTACATACAACTTTCCTCAACTTACATTCATGACCTCTGGTTCTTCCCTCGTCCCTCACCACAAAATCTCCCTTGTCGATCTTCTCAAAACCTTTCACACACTTAAACATCATGATCATGTCACCTCTCTCTCTCCTCTCCCTCAGCGTTGGCAGCTTTAGCCTCTCCAATCTCTCCTCATAAGGCAGGTCTCTAAGGCTAGCTATCATCTTAGTGGCAACTCTCTGAACTCTTTCCAGTTTTTTATTATGTTTTATAAGGTGTGGAGACCACACCACTGCTGCATACTCCAGTCTTGGTCGTATTATTGTCCCTATTATTTTTGCTAACATCTCTTCATCTAAATAATTCAGAGCTATTCTCATGTTAGTCAATACTGCATAGGTTTCACCAGTTATTTTATTTATATGCTGTTCAGGTGACAAGCTGTCTGCCATAACTACCCCTAGGTCTTTTGCTTTCACAGCTTTACTAATTATTTCATCTCCTATTTTATATCCCCAAGAAGGTCCATCTCAAGAACCTGACACTTACTCCTGTTGAATTCCATTTTCCAAGTTTGACTCCACTCATATAATTTATCTAGGTCTCTGTAATTCTTCACAACTACTCCTACTTGTAATATGCTTCATTAATTTTGCATCATCAGCAAACATAGATATATATGAGCCTATTCCCATTTGAAGGTCATTGATGAAAACCAAAAACATGATTGGGGCCAACACCGATCCTTGAGGCACTCCGCTTTTTACCCTTTTCCACGAGGAGAACTTTCCTTTTATTACTGTTCGCATTTCCCTCCCAATTAAATAGTTTTCCATCCACTTTAATAATACTCCCTCAACCCGCCCCACAGTCCTGAGCTTCCACAACAATCTCTTATGAGGCACCTTATCAAATACCTTCTTGAAATCTAAGTAAATACAATCTACCCACCCCTCCCTCCCTTGTACAATGTCAATTACCCTATCATAGTAACTCAACACATTTGTGGTACACGAATGACCTTTTCTGAACCCGAACTGCTTGCTTGAAATTATTTCCCTCTCCTCCAACATACCCACCCATCTTTTTCTAATAATCTTTTCACAAAGCTTGCATATAACACTCGTTAAGGATACCGGTCGATAATTTAGCGGGTCTTCTTTATTTCCACTTTTATATATTGGAGTTATATTTGCTTGTTTCCATTCTAAGGGAAGTTCCCCCTTGTTTAATGAGTGTTGAACAATATTAAAAATAGGTCTCACTAGTTGTTCAGAACATTCTCTTAATACCCATCCAGCAATGTTATCTGGGCCCATAGATTTTCTCACGTCCAATTCTTCCAACAATGATTTTAGTTCATCCTTGTTGACTTCTATCGACTCTAGTCCCTGTATCTCGTTCAATTTCACCACAGGTTCTACATAGTCATCCTCCTCCACAAACACGGATGTTAATGTGTCATTCATAATTTCACACATACCCTCTGTGTCTTCATATAATTGACCCTCTACCCTAAGCTTTGTTATTTTGTCCTTTATTTTTGTTTTGCCGTTGATATAACTATAGAACAATTTGGGTTCTTTATTACATTTGTTTACTATATCTTTTTCAAAGTTCTTTTTCTCCTCTCTTATAGTCTTGACATAGTTGTTTCTAGCATTCTTATACTCATTCCATTTTTCCTCAGTGTGTCTCCTTCTCACTTTATTCCATGCAGAGTCCTTTTTGTTCTGAGCAATGTGACATCGCATGTTAAACCACTTTCTCCTTGGCCAGCTTTCTATCCTTAAATGTTGGTACATATTTATCTACCCCCTCCCTGTAAATGTCTAGTAACATGGTGTATTTTACCTGAATATTCTGTTCTTGCTCAATAAATGACCAATCTATATTTGCAAAGTATCCTCGTAATGATTCATAATCGCCTTACTATAATTTAGTCTATATTCCCTATGCTCCTCCTCTCTGCCTTCCAGAAATTCCACTGTCAATTCAAATTCAATCACAGCATGATCGCTTTTTCCCATGGGACTCAAATATGTTAGGTTCTTTATTTCTTGGGGGTCTTTGGTGAATAATAAGTAAAGTCTTGATGGTTCATCACCTCCTCTAAATCTTGTATTTTCCATAACGTGTTGTGTTAGTAGATACCCCATTGTTAGTTCAAGAAATTTGCTACCCCAAGTATTTTCATTTGAACCCGCATCCAAACATTCCCAATCCACCTCCCCGCAGTTAAAGTCCCCTGCAAGAATAAGCCTATTTTTCCTTTTACAAATAATTTCTAACATACGCAAGGTTTCCAAAATTAATTAATTATATTCATCGTTGCTCCAAGATTTAGTCTTAGGAGGTAAATACATTGATACAATGTCCAATTTTGACCTATCATTATCCTCAATTTCAACTGCTACCACTTCAGCAATGCTATCACCAAGTTTTAATTCTTTAGCAGTAATTTTATTATCTACCATGATCAACACTCCTCCTCCTGGCTTTCCTAACCTGTCTCTTCTCCATGTACTGTATCCCGCACAACTAATTATATTCGTGTCTACCTCCTGGTTAAGCTTAGTTTCAGTCAAACATACTACCCCGGGCCTCTCTCTCTTTACATGTTCGTCAAACTCAATCTTTTTGGAAATTAACGCATCAATATTTGTATACATGAACTTAGTGTTTCCAGTATTTTCCCTATTTTTCTCGTCCCTGCCCGTTCCTTTCTTTTTTGTACGTACCCCTCCCAATTTATTTCCTAGCTTGTCTCCTCTTCTCTTGTCTCCACCTGGACTGTTTCTCGCTCCGTTTCCACCTCCCCTCCCTTTGCCTCCACTTGGACTGTTTCTCTTTCTATTTCCACCTCCCCTTTCTCTGCCTTCTCCTCCGTCACCCTCATCATCTCCCTTTCCCTCCCTACTTCGTCCCTTCGCTTTATATACCATTTCTTGAGTTTTCCCTCCCACACTCTCCAGAAAACTTCTTTTCGTCTTCTTTCGTCCTTTCTCCATTCTTTTCATTTGCCTCGGTTTGCAATTCCTTTCTTATGTTTCGATCCTCAATACTCATGTCTTTTCTAATTGTAATTTTCTTAAACTTGCTGGTCAAGTTAAGTCTCCATGTTACGTTCATTATTGCATCCACTGTTACCCTAGACCTAAACTGCACTCTCATTGGCCTTGTGTTTCCCTTACTATATTTACCCATTCTCCTAACTTCTTCAATATCATCTCTCCAGTTGTTTCCTTCTTCATCTACATGCTTGATCAATGTTTTTACCTTGTTAATTTCTTCCTTATCCCTAGCTTTCCTCTCAATAATGTGCTCCTCTATATCCCCAAATACAATAATACACTTATTTCTATCTATTGTTTCATGCAGGACCTGTTCATTTCTCCTCATAGCTTTTACTACCACTGATTCTAAATCTTTATTTTCCCTTTCTGATTGTTTCTTTTGTTCCTCCATGATTTCCTTCATTGCCACTTCCTTCACTCTTCCTCCTTCGTCATTAACCCATTTATTGTGTTTCTCCTTAATCTCCTCCACATGTGTTTTCATTTCCTTGGTTTGCCCTTTGTATTCTTCAAGTTGCAATCTTAAAGCTTCATTTTTGTCCCGGATGTGTTGTGATGATTGTGGTAGTAGTGATTGATGATGGTGATTATGGTAGTACAGTAGTAGTGGTGGTAGTAGTGATTGATGATGGTGATTATGGTAGTACAGTAGTAGTGGTGGTAGTAGTGATGGTGATTACCCGGGCAATGCCGGGTACCCCTGCTAGTTATATATATGTTGTGGTGAAGTTAATAAAATATAGATTATCAGTAGGTTCAGGGATATTTCGTAGCAAGGCCGGTCTATATGATCTGTGCCCCATGAATATTCCTTCCTCTCACTTAAACATTAGGCCTACCATAGTGCGGTTGGGAGTATGAACATGATTAGATTAATATCCAGTATTCGAGAATGGATAATAAGTCGTAGGCGTGTGCATAAACCTTTAACCGTCCTGGTGGTGTAATGGTTAAGGTGGCAAAAATCTGTGTGTGATAACCCGGGTTCGAATCCCGGTGGATCATATATACTTTAATTAATTTCATTGGGGGTGTTTGGTATTGTGGTGAAGTTAATAAAATATAGATTATAAAATATATGTGGATGAACGACTAAAGAATTCTGTGCTGGATGCTAGGGTGTACTGTATAGGGGTATTGGGGGGGAGGGGGGGTTGTCTGAACATTATGTAGTACTGGTAGTAGCTAAAATTAGGATACAGAAGAAGTGGGTGAGGAGAGCTGGAGGGAGGCGAGAGGAAGGTGGAATGGCGAAGAAGATGGAGAGGTTACAGGAGGAGGAGATCAGGGAAGAGTTCAAGAGAGCAGTAGAGAGATGACTAGGTAGGTCTGACCTGGAGAGTATGGAGGAAGTGGAAGAGGTGAGCAAAGTGTTTAAGGAAGAGATATGTGCAGCATGCGAGGAGGTATGTGGAGTAAGGAGAAGAGGGAGGGGAGTGAAGGGTACAGCATGGTGGACTGAAGAGGTAAAAATAGCTGTTGAAGATAAAAAATAAAGGGTATAGAGAGTGGTTGGGTAGTAGAGGAACAAAGATTTGGAGAGACAGAAAAGAGAGAGGTACTTGGAGAAAAAGAGAGTGGTGAAGAGAGTAGTGAAGGAAAGTAAGAGAAGAGCAGATGAGGAATTTGGAAGGAATCTAAGTGTAAAATGGAGGGAGTGTAAGAAACTGTTCTGGAAAGAGGTCAAGAAAGTTAGGGAGGGTAGCCAGGGAAATAGTAAGGGTGTGAAAGATAAGAATGGGTGAGTGTTAGCCGAGAAGAAAGAAAGAGTCGAGAGGTGGAGGGAGTACTTCAACGAATTGTTAAACGTAAGGAATGAAACGCCAGCAAACATAGTTGGATGAAGTATGGGAGGGGAAAAAAGAGAAGTAGTGGAGGAGGAGGTGGGGATCGGGAGGTCAGAAGTGTGTAACACCTTGAAAAGAGTGAAGATGGAGAAAGCATCAGTAATAAATAGAATGTGTGGGGAAATGCTGAGGTATGGTGGTAAGATAGTGATTGAATGGGTATGGAAAATGTGTAAACTAGCATGGGAGAAGGGAAGTGTGCCTGATGACTGGAAGACCGACGACAGGCATAATAGTCCCCCTGTATAAGGGTAAAGGGGAAAGAGGCATGTGTGGTAACCACTGGGGAATATGTCTGCTAAGCGTAGTAGGGAAGGTGTACAGTAGGTTAGTGATCGAGAGAGTGAGAACGGAGAAATGGGTAGGGGATAAGCAGGGCGGGTTTAGGAAGGGAAGAGGATGTTTAGATCAGATTTTTGCCCTGAAATGTGTTGTGGAGAAATATCTGGAGAAGCGACAGAAGTTGTATGCTGCCTTTATGAACTTGGAGAAGGCTTATGACAGAGTTGATAGAGAAGGTATGTGGAAAGTACTTAGAATATACAGATTAAATGGCAAGTTGCTGAAAGCAGTGGAGAGCATGTAGGAGGGTGCAAAGGAGTCGGTGTGTGTGGAGAATGAACAGAGCCATTTCTTTTATCTTAATGTTTGGTTAAAGCAAGGGTGTGTGATATCCCCATGTTTGTTCATATACTGTATATGGATGGAGTCATGAAAGAAATACAAGCAAGAGCAAAGGATTACAAAGGAAATCAAGCAACAACAGATCTAGTCACTCTTCTAGGCTGCTTGTCCTCCAAAACACTGAGGATCAAGTGTCCAAACAGTGGTTTAGAGTGGGTAAGGGAACATTGGAAAGGGAATTACTGCCCTGGAACTAATGTCCGTGGCAGGATTAGGAAGTTAGTAGGGGACAGATGGGTTAGTAACTGAGGGGGGGATAAAATAAAGTTATTCATTTACAAACGCAGTCAGTCGCGGGTTTGATGCGAGATATTTGTCTAGGCGGAGTTTAAATTAATCAACGGTGCTGCAGTCTATAATGTCTCGGGGAAGCCCATTCCACAAGTTGACAACTCGATTGAAGAAGAAATTCTTAGATTCGTGTGAGTTAAAAGATTTACCAATAATTTTGCAACCGTTTCCCCGCGTGTAATTAGATTGGTCGATAGTGAAGTACTTACTACAGTTCACATTGTCGATGCCTTTGATGATTTTGAACACTTGAATTAAGTCACCTCTTAATCTGCGCTGGGTTAAAGGAAATAGATTTAATTCTCTAAGACGCTCTTCGTATGGTTTGTTCTTTAGGCTAGGTATCATTTTGGTAACTCTACGTTGAACTCGTTCTAGCTTGTTTATATCTTTTTGGTAATAAGGGCACCAGGATTGAACGCAGTATTCCAGAAGAGGGCGGACTAAGGAATTATAAAGGGTTAGGATAACTTCTTTGGATTTATGCTCAAATGACCTGCCTATAAATCCAATTATTTTGTTTGCCTTCTTAACAACTTCTGAACATTGTTGACTCGGTTTTAGGTTACTCGATATTGTTACTCCCAGATCGGTTTCTCTGTTTACATTCTTAAGCTGAGTGCCATTCATCGAATAGTTTGCTTTCTCATTTAGGTGTCCGATATGTAGTACTTTCCGCATTTTAACTAATCCGCATTGAAACTAATTTGCCAAATTTGGGCCCAACATGACAATTTATCTAGATTGTGTTGCATATCGTCAACTTGTTCTTTTGAGAGTACGCTATTTGCAATTTTTGTATCGTCAGCAAATTTTGAGATTGTACAGGTGAGACCCTCATCTATATCGTTGATGTAAATTAGAAAGAGAATTGGTCCCAGTATGGATCCCTGGGGTACCCCGCTACTTACATTGGTCCATTTAGATGCCTTACCGTTTATGACTACTCTTTGCTTTCTGTCGCTGAGCCAATTTTCTATCCATTTCAACACACCGTCTTGTATTCCATGCGCTTTTAGTTTTAGCAGTAAACGTTTGTGGGGAACTTTGTCAAAGGCCTTTTGAAAATCAAGGTATATAATATCTACAGCTTTACTCTCATCGTAGAGGTTGAGGATATCGTGGAAGAAGTCTAAGAGGTTTTGTTAAACAGGAACGTTTTTTACGAAAGCCCTGTTGAGTATCTTTAAGTATGTTATTTTCCTCTAAGTGATTTACGAGTCTGTCTCTTATGACCGTTTCTAGCATTTTACATACAACTAAGGTTAAGCTAATTGGACGATAGTTACTTGGTAGGGATATGCTGCCTTTTTTTAATATCGGTGTTACGTTGGCTAGCTTCCACTGATCAGGCATAGTTCCAGACTGCAAGGATTTATTGAATAGTAATGTCAGTGGTTTGTAGAGCTCATCCTTAGCTTCCTTTAGAACTCTAGGCGAGATTGTATCAGGTCCAGGCGTTTTATTTACCTTTAGTTTATCTAAACAATTCAATACTTCTCTCTCTGTAACGGTGATATTGCTTAGACCATCTGAATTATCAATCTGAATCGGCGATGGTGTAGGGATATTACTGAGGTCTTCTGTTGTAAAAACTGATGCAAAGAAGGTATTGAGGGCATTACTCATTTGTACTTCGTCTTTGGTGTATTCTCCATTTTCATCGACTAACTGTCCAACAGTTGAAGTAACTACTTTTTTCTTTCTGATATAACTATAGAATTCTTTCGGGTTTGTTTTACTTTGATTCGCAATATGTAACTCTAAGGTCTTTTTACTTTGCTTAATTAACTTGTTGGCTTTGCGTCGTAGCTCTACAAATTTCACCCGTTCTTCGTCATTTTGTGAGGATTTTAATCTATCATTAGCAAATTTTTTTAGCAAGCAGGCAGTTTGAAATATCTTTATTCCACCATTTGGGCTTATTATTATGGCCTGGACGCCGTATTTTCGATGGTATGCAGTCTTGCACTGCTTTTAGGTAAGTGGTTTCGAATAACTTCCAAGATGTATTTATGTCGTTATTGTTAATTAAATAGCTCCAGTCAGTTTCTTTAAACATAGCTCTAAGTTTATGGAAGTTTGCTTTCTTGAAATTAGGGACTTTTTCGATGCTACTACAGTAAAAGTCCTTTAATCCGACGACCGATGATTCGAATCTCCCAATAGTCCGAATTTTTCAATTTGAGGCCAAATCCGAATTCACCCGATGGTCCGAATTTCAAGAAGTCCCAAAGTCCCCTTTTTGAGGCATTAGTCCACTCAAATGACACATAATGGAGCACACACATATCATAAGTTCATGAAGTCACTTCAAAAGTTTACCATTGTCATTGTAGCCTATTACCTACTTCAAAACATTCAGATTAATGGTCAAAGGAAGCTACTGATATAAACGTAAACACCACATCGTCTGCTAGAGAGTTTGTTTTGCTCTTGAACGCATCCTTGGGACGCTCCGATGCGCTACTGGCTTGCACCGCATTTTCTGCAAGCGCATTCAGTCTTGAGCTTGAAAACGCACCTTTGGACGTTCCGATACGCTACTATTTATAGTTCAGTGATCGGAGCGTCCCAAGGGTGCTTTCAAGACAACAAGACAAGGGTGCTTTCAATACAATATAATATAACAGAGCACGTCACAAAAGGAAAATCACAAAAGGAAAATTACAAGAACCTCTCAGGGAAGTGCCGTTGTTAAGGTATTACTTCCCAAACCACATCTGATCTGATCTTCAAGAGCAAGACAAACTCGCTAGTAGACGATGCGGTCAGCAGATTCCTTTGACCATTAATCTGAATGTTTTGAAGTAGGTAATAGGCTACAATGACAATGGTAAACTTTTGAATTGATTTCATGAACATATGATATGTGTGTGTGTCATTTGGGTGGCCTAATGCCTCAATGTTTTCGTCAGGCCATTAATACACAGGTTCATAGGGGTAAAGTCCGATAATCCGAAAAATCCACTAATCCGAACGAGGGCCGGTCCGCTGCCCTTCGGATTAACGGAAGTTTACTGTATTTGGTTCGTTACTAGTAAAGTTTAAAGTGAAAGTTATCATACGATGGTCGCTGTTACTGAATTCATCACCAACATTCAAATTCTCTATTAATTCTTCTTTTGTTGCAAGTACAATGTCAAGAACATTATTACCACGGGTCGGCGTTCAAACAAATTGATAAAGCGAACTCTCTTGCAAGTTCGTATACAAGTCATGTCCGGAGTGTGAAGTAAGAGTATCGCCCCACTTGGTCACAGGTAAATTAAAGTCGCCAAAAATTACGGTATCTTGTGAGTTACTTACATCTGCAATTTGTTCGTAAATTTCTCGGTCAGTTTGCACTGATTGAGCTGGAGGTCTGTATATTAACGCAAGTATTATTTTTGTACCTTTATTATTCTTTATTAGCACAAAAGATGTGTTGACGTTCACAATTTGAGGTTTTGACAAGAGGGTAGGGTTAAGAGTTTCTTTGATATAAAGTAAAACGCCACCTCCATTTCTATTTATTCGGCTTTTCTCAAACATTACATAACCGGGAAGTGAATACTCTGCTAAAAAGTATCTATCTTCGGTATTGAGCCAAGATTCTGTTATGCCAATCACATCATAATTTTCTGTAAACACTAGCTCCTATAAATCTGAAAATTTATTGCGTATGCTACGAGCGTTTGCATAGAAAACCTTTAAATTTGTTATTTTAGATCTCACGGAACGCTCTTTAATAATATTTTTGGTTCTTGTCGGATCTACGTTTATGTTCATGGCTGTCCTCGGTCCTCGCTGTCTTCGGTCCTTATCGCTGGTGGTCCTCGGTTGCCTCTGTTTTATGCTTGGCGTTGGATGATTTATGTCACTGCTGCTTCTTCTCGGATGGCGTTTTTTGATCCATGGCTGTGGACTGCTTCGTGTAGAAGACGACCCATGCGTGCTGAACCCACAGGGTTTAGATGAGTGCCATCCTTGCGGAACAGAGTAAGCTGGTTGTAGAAGTTGTCCCAGAGGTTGATGAATTCAACTTCTTCCTTCAGACACAAATATTTTAGTCCGCTATTTGTGCTGAAGGCCTTGTCGTAGAATTTGTCAGGTGCGTCGATCTTGGGGAGAATGCCTGAGATTATGATATTCCTTGACTTGTTTTTGTAGTGCTGGATCATCTTGCGATATTTCTCCATCAACTCTTCGGATCTGGTGCGCATGACGTCATTTGAACCAGCATGGATGACAAAAAGGGTATTTTCATTTGCATCCTTTGTGGTATCTTCGAAGGCTTCCACAATGTCGTCCAGTCCAGCTCCTGGGATGCAAAATCTTTTTCGTCAATTTGGGACTCGCAGAACTCTTCGACCTGTCCTCGTAGGATGGAATCCCCAACGAGCCTGGTCTCTTCTGGTTCGTCTTCCATCTCTACCAAGATCTCAAATCTGTTTGACATTGTGACTGGTAGATGAGATCTTTTCTGCGTTGGCCGTGCACCGTTCCTCACTGGTGTAAATCCGGAAACCTGTGGTGGCGGGACTCTGCGTACAGGTCGGGGAGAGGAGTGGTTAGAACGGGGGCGAGGGGTTGGTACTGTTCGTGCTAGCAGGCTTCTTGCATGAGGAGTGGGGGAGAGACTAAGGTGAACAGGGCGGCTGTCCTGGTTTGATGTCGGCTCAGGTTCGTCAGAAGCATCTGCTGCAGTGGCTACTGCAGGTGTTGGATTGCTGGCAGATGACGTTGGGGCAGTGGTGGATGCTGGAGTTGAAACAATTGGAGTTAGTGATACTCCAACGTTGAGTGTTACAAACTCTTGGAGTGATTCCAGCTTCCTGGTGAGGGCGTTGATCTTGTTGTGGGCTTCATCCAATTTTGCTGTCAAATCCTCTCGTTGCTGGCAGAGTCGGCAGACTTGTGGATCGGCAGGAGCAAACATGGAAGCACCAAACCTACCGGCGCAGTTCGTACAGGCACGAGGCATGGTGACGATCACTTTCTTCAGATCACTTCACTCACTTAACTCACTTTAAAAACACTTATCTCACTTTAAAAACACTTCACTCACTTCAGGTCGCTTCACTTACTTAAATGGCCTAACCGAAAACAAAAATTTTGAAATACGCACAAATAGGTTATCAGCGGTGATAGCCTAACCGAAAATTAAAACAAAACAAAATTAAATTTGAATACGCAGTGATAGCCGAACCGAAAACAATTTTATTTTTATTTAAACAGAAATAGGCCACCAGGGGTGATAGCCTATCCTAATCGAAAACAAAAATTATGAAATACCGGTACGCAGAAATAGGCCACCAGCGGTGATAGCCTAACTGAAAATTTAAAAATTGAAGTACGCAGAAATAGGCCACCAGGGATGATAGCCTAGACTAACCGAAAACAAAAAGTATGAAATATGCAGAAGTAGGCTACCAGGGGGTGATAACCTACCTAAAAAAGCAAAACAAATATATATATATATATATATAATAGAATATGTAACTAAATATATAATTCACCAAATAGAGATTATATAAGAATAAAGTGTAACTGCACACAAGGGGTTAATATACTGTATCAACAGATGGCGCTGGTGTCACTGTAGGCTAGTCAAGCAGGATTATATTTAGATAAACAAAGTTATCAGTCAAAGGTTACTACAAGATCATGCAAGCAACAACTAAAATTACAGATATACTGTATATAGCTACAGTAGGATACTGAATACGATAACTACTAGAGTTAATAAGAAAATACAAAGCTAGGTCGATTAGAGGTGCGTGTGCGTCGTTTGCTACAAGCTAGGATAACAAATGTAAACAACAACCCCGACACAGACAGAGGGCTGGTACTACAAAACCAAACCGATAACCTCATCATCCTTAACGACATCCATCAACATACCCATATTCCTCACCAAGCCCTCTATAACCCATCATCTCCTGACATCACCTTTTGCTCCCCAGAACTCGCCCCCACAACATCCTGGAGGGTGGTCAGAACCTTAGGCTCTGACCACCTCCCGATCATTATCACCACCAAAACCAGACTCACCCCAGCTAGCCACAAACACACATACACCAATTATAAAAGAGCTAACTGGGAAGCATTCACAAATGAGACAGAACAACACTTCACAACTCTAAACAGTACACCCATCACTAACATCAACAATGCTGTACACATACTCAATAAAACGATCCAAAACGCTGACAAGAAACACATTCCAAGAGGTAACAGGAAAAGACACAACCCCAACTTCACACCAGAAATTCAAAACCTCATCAGACAACGCGACATACTGAAACACTCCCCAGCACCCCACACACAAGACATCACACAACAAATTCAAGCACTCAACACCCAAACTAACAACAAAATACAAGAACAACAAAAACTAAATTGGAATAACTTCCTACAAACACTTGATCACAAAACAAACCCCAAAAAACTCTACAAAACACTAAACAGCATCACACTTTCCAACAGCAACACAACACAATCACATGCTGCAATCACAACAACAGACTCTACTCCTTCATGTAAACAACAAGCAAACACTCTCATCAATCACTTTTCACATGTCAGCCACCTAAAACCTCACAAAGACGACCGACGTGTCATCCGACGTAAGAGACAATTCCCCACAGACCCTGACTATACACCCTTCACCAATCACCAGACAAAGCATATCATCAACAATCTCAAGCACTCACCCACCTGTGGCCTAGACAACATAAGCAACATACACCTCAGACACCTGGGACCACAAGGCATACAAGCACTCACTAACATATCAAACTACAGCTATTCACACAACACAATACCAGACATTTGGAAGCATGGTATCATCATCACATTCCCCAAACCCAACAAAGACCCCACGCTACCCTCCTCGCACCGCCCCATCACACTTCTTTGCTCCCCCTCCAAAGTCATGGAACGCCTAGTATTACAACTAATTACACCTGACCTACCCCTAGCTCCAACACAACATGGCTTTAGGCCACTGCACTCCACAAACACTCTTCTCACAGACCTTACACAAAGAGCTTTCGACGGCATCAACTCGGCTAGACCACCACACAGATCACTATTAGCCACACTCGACATTAGTAAAGCCTTCGATGCCATCCCCCGCCACAACCTAACAAACAAAATCTACAACACAAACATGCACAACAACACAAAAAGGTGGCTGGCCAACTTCCTAGCAGGCAGATGTGCACACGTATCTTTTGCCGGTCAGTCATCTAAAATCAGAAACTTTCCAAACGGAGTCCCACAAGGATCCGTCCTATCGCCCGCACTCTTCAATCTGTACATGCACGATATAACTACACCCAATACGCCCCAAATAAACTTAGCCTCCTATGCAGATGACATAACACTCACATGCACACACCATGACCCAAAAAGAGCAACAGATCTCCTTCAACCCTATCTCAACACACTACATGGTTGGTGCACTACAAACAGACTTAATCTAGCCCCAGCCAAATCCACCGCAACCCTGCTCACAAGTTGGACAGGAGAACACGAATACATCCCTCAACTCACCATAAACAACACACCCCTAACACATACACACACACCCAAAATCCTAGGAGTAACATATGATATTCATATGACATTCAAACAGCACACCACAAACATTAAAAAGAAACTGACACCCAGACTTAACGCCCTCAGGTCACTTGCTCACACAAAATTTGGACACAACAAAGAAACTACCACCACAGTATATAAACAATACATAAGATCAGTGATGGAATACGCAAGCCCAGCCTGGGCTTCTAACCTAGCTGAAACACATCATAAGACCTTACAGACTATTCAAAACAAAGCCCTGAAGATCATTACAGGCTGCACAGCTACTTCACCCACAGATCACCTACATCAAGAAACCAAAATTTTCAAAGTCAAAGACGATCTGGACATGAGAGGCACTCAATTCCTGGCAGCAGCCTCCACGAACCAAGACCACCCACTAAACTACATGGCAACACACCCACAGACACCAAGAAATATCAAAACAACACCCAGCACACGGTATCACACACAATTATTGTCCTCTCTCCCTCCCTGCCCACCCCGAACCAACTTCCAGAAGCACATCCATACTCATATCTCTCACCGATCCATCCACTCACTCACAGACAACACGCAGCTGCATGCACGACCTCCCGAAATCCATCCTTCCGAATCCTCCCTTCCTCGTGAGGACAGAGTCCACCTGGCCAGGCTGAGATGCGGACACCATCCAGCTCTCCTGAGCTATCAGAAGAGACTGGATGACTCCGTTGTCGACGCCTGCCCGGGATGTAACACAGCACCCCATACCATTAAACACATCATAGAAGACTGCATTTCACACAACCACTTACGCCAACAACACAATCTACACTCAATGAGAGCTCTGTGGGAAAGCCCGATCGTGGCCATGGCCTTTCTCAGGGACTCGGGGCTGTTCGGCCAGGCAGCTTAGGGAACAACAACAACAACAACAACAATGTTTATCAGTCAGAAAAGCAATAAAATAACATGCACGGCAACTACAGAACTATGTGGAGGTTAAACAAGCACTTAACTACTGTTCATGCAATGAATAAAGGGAATAGGGATATGAAATACTCAAATTAGGATCGAGTTTTCTCAGTGGCGATGTGGAGCTGTTGGCGGTGCTAAAGCCGGCCGGGTAGCAGTGGATGTTGGTGTACCGCTGATAAGGGAAAGAAACGAGTGGAAGTTGCCTGTACTGCATTTTGCCGATGATAAAGTTCTGATGAATGGGAGTTGCAGGGCTGGTAAATTTGTTTGGAACAGTGTGTGAAAAAACGAATCTGAAGGTAAATGCGGGGAAGAGCAAGGTTATGGTCTTTGAAAGGGGTGCAGCCACAGAGTGTGTTGTGTGAGGTTGAACGGTTAGGTCATGGAGAATGTCAGGTCATTTAAATATATGGGCAGTGTGTTGGGTAAAGATGGGAGTATGGATGACGAAGTGCGGGAGAGGGTTGTAGGAATGCTGTAGGCAGTAACAAAAAATAGGGTGGTCAGCATGGAAATAAAGAAGTCCTTGCATGACAGTGTGGTAATCCTGACATTGACTCACGGGAGTGAAGCATGGATGTTGGTGAAGAGACTCAAACCAAGAATGAGAGGGGTGGAAATTAATGACTTGAGAAGTGCGTACGGAGTTATATGGAGGGATAGACAGACGAATGAGGAAGTACGAGAGAGGTGTGGTGTGAATGTAGATGTGCTGGAAAGTGTGAAAAGGAATACCTTGAGATGGTTCGGCCATTTGGAATGTATGGGAAGCGAGATAATGACTAAGAGAGTGTATGAGAGTGAGTACAAAGGAGTACAAAGGAAATCAAGCAACAACAGATCTAGTGACCCTTCTAGGCTGCTTGTCCTCCAAAACACTGAGGATCAAGTGTCCAAACAGTGGTTTAGAGTGGGTAAGGGAACATTGGAAAGGGAACTACTGCCCTGGAACTAATGTCCGTGACAGGACTAGGAAGTTAGTAGGGGACATATGGGTTAGTAACTGAGGGGAGGATAAAATAAAGTTATTCATTTACAAACGCAGTCAGTCGCGGGTTTAATGCAAGATATTTGTCAAGGCGGAGTTTAAATGAATCAACGGTGCTGCAGTGAGGTGGAAGGACAGAGAGGTAGAGGTAGACCGAGAGAGAGGTGGAAGGATGGAGTTAAGAAGTATGTGCGTGAAAGCGGTGCTGGATGGGGCGTTTCGTTCATGGCTACCCCTTCAGGGATCTCGGCATCTGGTAATATACCTCACACAATGACTGCGTTACTTCCCTTTAGACTGAGGGAAGAAGGGAGAGAGGAAATTGAATTTTTTTTTTTTTTTTTTTTTTTTTTTTTAAAGAGACAATGAACGGAGGAAGGATAAACACAGATAAAACAAAAAGGTCCATGTGCCTAAAGGCATCCTCCATTCATAAAATGTTTGTAACAACTGGATTTAAACATTTGTTGATTGTAAGTTTGTGGAAAGCAATTCGAGGGAAGTGAATTCCAAAGAGTAGTAGCTCTGGGGATAAATGAATTCTGATAAGCAGAAGTTCTGCATTGTGGAGGAGAAAGTGTAAATTCATGGGCGCTCTCAGCTGCCCTAGTTCTACGGGGAAAGATGTGGAGAGGCGGCACAATTGAAGCAAGTTCCTCGGAACAATTGCTGTGAAAATATCTGTAGAATAATGCAAGGGATGCAACGTTTCTTCGTATGGCTAATGTAGGAAGGTCCTGTGTGATTGCAGGGTTATTGATTAATCTAATAGCTTTATTTTGAATTTTGTCCAACTGCCTCAATGCAACCACTCCACTTCCACCCCACAGAGGTGAACAGTAATCCATCTGAGAGCGCACATGACTTTTATATATTACGGCCAACTGCTCGTCAGTGAAGAATTCTCGAACTCTGTACAGGAGGGGAATTATGGATTGAACAGCTAGAATGCCAGTTCACGCTACTAGATGTCACAGAGAATGCAAAGAAAGTGGGTTATGGGAAAGCCCACCTAGGGAAAGCTTTAAAAGACGTTAGAGAACGACTGGAAGGGTTAGAAACCTGGACAGACGTAAAGAACACCCTGATAGAGGAATTTGGGCGAGAAACTTTGATCAGAAAGGCGGGGTACACACTCAAGACCCTGAAACTAGATGGACACAATATGAGAACCCTAAGAAGGGAAATCACTAAGAACATTACATTAGCCTACCCTCATCTGGACCAAGAGATACATGGGGGCGTTTTGTTCTTGGCCACCCCTTTGGGGATCACGGCGTCCGGCAATAGATATATGTATGTACAGTATGTATAGGAATAAAAGGTGTTTCAGAGGGTAAACTGGATTTGCCCTTTGTGTTTGTGAGGCATGGAACTGGAATGGATTTGTTGCTCGAGGCTCTGGCAGTCATAATAATCGATCAAAGCAACGTAAAACAATGGGGTCATTTCAAGCTGAATAAAGGTATGTTATCATGATTTTTGACTTAATTCTGTATTCATAGTCTGTATGGAGCTACAAAATGTATAAATAAGGCGTTTGTGTGCCATAATGTATAAATTGGGAGGTTTAACGACCCTCCCAATACCAAATGAGGTAAACCTCCTATTTGGTCGTAGCCTCGGAGTATCCAACGTAGAGCTATATACTTATCGTATAATTTTGCTCCGCTCTAGAGCGGGCAATTATCGAAATCACTAGCGCGATAAAACGATAACATCTAGAGTAGCACCTTACTCTCTCTACTAGGTACGTTGTACATACTTTGGAGGCCACTATTTGAAAAGGAAAATAAGAAAATATTGATGAGAAAGAAGAGAAAATTACAGGATTTTAGGCCATCCTATCTGGCTCCTTCAGCCGTCTTGACGGATCCACCCCACTACCCGACAGGGTTCATTGGGCATTCCCGGTATCAAGTTACAAGAGACAAGATTGGATGGGCAGAGGTACGGCGCGAGGGCGGGATACTATAACGTTGGATACTCCGAGGCTACGACTAAATAGGAGGTTTACCTCATTTGGTATTGGGAGGGTCGTTAAACCTCCCAATTTAGTAGTAGCCTCTACGTTCCAACGTAGAGCTAGAGTACCAAATTAGAGGCGGACATACAAGCTGAAAACACAAACTTTAGCCCCTAGGAAATATCAGGACCATGGAAAGACCGACTTAAACAAGAGAGTTTATAGAAAGAGTGTACTGACAGGTGCATATCAAGAGAGGTCAAGTACAGTCAAGTCTTATGCCATGGGATAACTAACCTAAGACAAAGAATGCTGCATTTCATCATAAAATATGAAGTCCAGGATGCTCCCCCCCCCCCCCCCTCCTTCCGGACGAAGGCAGGAAGACCCAGAATGTAATGAGTAAATACCGACATACGTCGAAGAGGAGGACCGTACAGGGGGTGACGAGAAAAGACATGAGCATACACAGTGACCAGCACTGAAAGCCATGAGAATAGTTCAGTGGTATGAGGCCAAGACCTACCAACAGAACGTAGTATACTTGAAGACGAGACATTATATCAAAATCTTAACCTAGTTATTAATCCTTTAACTTAGGTGCAAGTATGGGTATAGTGCAATCCCCCCCCCCCCTCCCCCAATAAAAGAAGAACAAGAAGGGAGAATGATAAGAGACAGAAGGAACACTGCAGGTAGACCCTGAGTGAACCCACTGGCCCAACGCACGACAAGGACGTCCCGGCCTGCCTGTGGACATGGCCAGAGAGGAGGAGACAAACGTGGTGGGGGAAGACCAAAGCCCCGTGTTGGCAACGGTCGGTCGAGAAAGATTATGTAAAATCAGAACGCAGCAGCGTACGAACGGACAACATGAGCTGCGTCCAGAACGTAAGGGTTACTGGCCCGAAACTACCGACACAGGCGAAGTCCCACAGCATGTCGACCTAGTCTCCAACAGGACGTAGGCGCCACCCGTAAAGGCAACCCCGACACTGGCCTGGTCGAGTACACATACGGATGCAGGGTTTGAACCGGGCATAACGGATGATGAACCCTACCATGTTTGAAAGCTGGTACAGGAAAAGCATAAAAACGGGAGTGTCGCATACGGTTGTAGCAACCAAACGAACAGACGGAGCCAAAGTAACAGACTCAAGGACGGGAGAATGATGTAAGGAATGTCGGTCCCTAGACCTGGCAGTCATCTCCGGGGACCCCTTCACCCGTCGCCAAAGCCATAAAGAACAATATCATGTCACGGAAGTGTTCAGGCGTGGGGTAATGAGCGTAAGAGGCAGACGAGAGCAGTTTGAGAGCCTCCGCCAGAAACCACTAAGGAGGAAGCTGACGCGGCGTCGGACGAAGCATAAAGCAGGATCGCAAAAAGAACCCAAGTCCGAGGGAGGAACGACCAACCCCGTGAAAGTCTCAAACGGTACCCGAATGGCCGACAGGCGGTTCGTAAGAGTGGTGCAGATGTTGGGACGTTTCTCAATATTAACCAATGGAGGTAGTGAAACACGAACGCCACCGATGGTCGCGTCCGTGATGGGTAGGGAACCAAGAAGGAAAACTGTGTCAGTGAGATCCGTAAGTCTGCCATGTAAAATGAATCCAGGGGAAAGGATGTGACAGTCAAAGATCGACTAAACTTAGGCATCCACCCTGTCTCACAACATCCACGATGTGAAGGCGAACGAGGGCCCTAGGACACCAATCGATACCAAGAGGAAATCGGAGATCGCTAGGGGAACTGGACTCGGGTACCACCGCTTCAGCCGAGCGGACCAGGCTTGGGCCGGCCGGATGGGCACGACAACCAAACGAAGCACTAGTACCCTCTCAGCCTGTGGAGGACGTTGCACATCAAAAAGGGTGGCAGTTGGTGGAACATACATAAACCGACCGCCACCCGCGCCAGTCCTTACTGAACGCGACCGGTACCTCCGCCGGAGGAGTAATCCAGCGGCACAGGAACACAGGCAACCCGGTCGCCTCGCATGAGGCGAACCAGGCCACCTGTGGAACACTCCAGGAGGCCGCTAGGTCGTCGAACACGGTGTGTTGGGAATACCATACTACCCGGGCGCTCTGGCCTTTCGACAGAGCATCCGCCCACAGGGCGGCAGGCCCGGGCAGGGAGGTTGCATGCAGTGTGACGGGCTCCCGAGCCTCGTCCAGAGCCACATGTATGGCATGAACCGGACGTAGGAGTCTGGAATCATCGGCGATATGGGGAAGGAGAGCGACGTCACACCGTCGTTTCGGCGTCCTCGGAAACCGCGAGGACGCCCGAACGAGGCACAGGAGGAAAGGCGGCCTGGTGCCACGGAGACAGCAGAGGTAAGGGGACGCATGGCGCGTACCCCTCCATCTTACGAAGTGTGGAATCCAATGGAAGGGGTCCCCGACATAGAGAGCAATTCCCGACTACATAGTGCAGAGGCGAGACCTTGCCTCATCCGTGTCTGGGGAAGGAGGACGAGACACAAAGGACAATATCCACGAGCCACGATCTAGACCTCCGAGGGTGAAAACCATCGCGGCTGTAGCATGAGATAAGGGGAGGACACTCTCTACGTCCAACGGGCATGGCAGGACGGACACACCCATGGTGTGCGCAGGAAGGAAGTGATATCCTCCTCGCAATCGGAAAGGAAAAAGATACTGCCGTCACATGTAGGAAGCCCAGGAATTGTGTGTAAGCACAATAATGTGAAAAACCGGTAAATCCGTGACAGGAGATTACCCCCTTCCCTTGTGTAGGAAGGAAAGGACGAAAAAGGGGACCCTTCGAACGGAGGGCTATACAGGAGGATAATTCATGGGTGCACAAATACTGGAAGAAAACTCCTGAAAATTAACAGGCACAAGGGCCGAAGGACGCACAAAAGTGCTCACTACACCTCGAAAATGGAGCACCTTTCATGAAAGTGAGTATCCCCCCCCCCCCCCCCTGTGCGAGGCGAGGGGTGAAGAGTGACCCCCCATGCGGAGGGCCAGGGAGAGACCAGGCGAACCAGCAAAAGCAAGAACCCCGAAAAACCCCGGTCAGAAAAGACCAAGGGGCAGGTGCAAATCCCCAGAAGGAAGGCATGAAAGCCTTATAATTGAAGAGGATAATAAGAATACCCAAAGGGTGAAGGCACTGAAGAGGAGAAGACGCCTCTTCACCACTCTACCATCAGAGTAGAGTGGGAGCACAGTCTGATAAAAAAGAGAAGTCCGTGAACCACTGCAACTGAGTCCCAATCCAGAGGTAAAGCAAAGCACCCTAGCACCGACCCAGAGTGGAGTGGTCCAGAATGGTCCCCTCCGCTCCGGGGCGGAAATCCGCTCTGGAGCGGAATGTAGGAGGAAGGGCCCTTGCCGCCCTTGAGCGGAATGGAAGCTGCGCATCAGAGCGGAGAGCGTTGCACGCTGCAGGAGCGGCCCAGGAGGCCGAGGGAGGCAATGGAGCGAGATGGTGCCAGTAGGAAGATGAATGACCTAGCCTAGGGAGGCAAGGGAGCGAGACGGAGCCAGTAGTAAGATGAATGACTGCAACAGTAGTAAGATGAATGACTGCAACGGAGGGCCCATCCAGAGGCAAGGCAAAGACCACCGAGAACCGACCCAGAGTGGAGGGGGCCCCGAACGGCCCGCTCCGCTCTGGGGCGGAAATCCCGCTCTGGAGCAGAAAGTAAGCTCCGCTCCAGAGCGGAGAGCGGCATAGGACAGGTGAGGAACCGGGATGGTGTCAGGAGAAGTATGGAAGAGAACTGGCCAAGAGCGGGAATTTCGGCTCTAAGGCGGGGCAGATGTAGTGCAGGCGGATGGGAGAGGCTTGAGGCATCAGGAAGGGTGAAAGGGAAAACACCCAAGAGTTCCGTCAGAATAGACTAGCAGGACAGCTAACGTGGAAGCATCCACGGAAATAAAAAGACAGTCACCGCTCCAGAGCGTATCTTCCGCCCCAGAGCGGAGGAGCCGCACCAGGGAGGAACGGGCGTAGGGTAGCCAAACGTCAGAGGCCCGTAGGTACCAGTAAAGGTGAAAGGCCAGGAACATCCAAAAGAATCGTCTAGCACGATAGCCGACGTGGGAGCCTCCCTGGGTAAAAACCTCAGAAATGTACATCCAAGCGTCCCAACTGAATGGTCTAGCATCACAGCTGACGTGGGAGCGTCCGTGGGTAAAGAACAGAGGCAAAGCATAGGCCCGACCGAGAGGAGGATAGAGCCCACCCTAGGGCGGAACGGGCCCCGTGAGGCCCTAGCCCAGACGCCAGAGGCCCGTAAGAAAAACATTCCCAACTGAAGTGGAGAGGCCTAAAGGGTCCCGCCCAGCAAAGCCAAAGACACCGTTGAAGGACGTCAGGCAGATTGCAGTAATAAAGGGAGCGGTCTTATAAGAGAATGTGTCTAGTCATAGGACCGACCTGGAGCGGGAGTCATCCACGCACCAGAGCGGAGCGAGCTGAGTACAGCCCGGCCGAGAGACCAGCGGCACCAGGGAGGGTGGAAGGAAAAAGACATCCCAAGGGAATGGTGAGCACAATGGAGGTTAAGACTGTGTCTCAGGAACCTCAAGGTATTGGGGAGCCCAATGTAGGGAAGACTGTGCCGGAGGAAATGCAAGGTATGAGCGAGGTCAAAGTAGGTGAAGACTGTGTCTCAGGAACTCAAGGTATTGGTGAGCTCAATGTAGGGTAAGACCGTGTCGCAGGAACCTCAAGGTATAGGAGAGCTCAACGTAGGTTAAGACCGCACCTCAGGAACCTCAAGGTATTCCTCCTGTTGTTCTCAAAAACTGTGCTTCCGTGCTGACTCCCTGCCTAGGCAAACTCTTTCGTCTCTGTCTATCCTCTAACATCTTCCCTTCATGCTGGAAGTTTGCTCACATTCAACCTGTCCCAAAGAAGGGTGACCGCTCTCAACCCTCCAAGTATCGTCCAATTGCTCTCATCTCTTGTCTTTCTAAAGTTTTTGAAACTATTCTTGCTTCCAAATTTCTTAGCATTTCTCTTCTCATAATCTGCTCTCAGATCGCCAGTATGGCTTCCTTAAGGGTCGCTCTACTGGTGATCTTCTTTCATATCTTACTAACTCTTGGTCATCCTCCTTTCGGGACTTCGGTGAGACTTTTTCTATTGCACTAGACATATCGAAAGCCTTCGATAGAGTCTGGCATAAATCTTTAATTTCTAAACAACCCTCCTTCGGTTTCTATCCCTCCATCTGTGCCTTTGTCTCTAATTTCCTTTCCGGCCGTTCCATAGCCGCGGTTGTGGACGGCCATTGTTCACTTCCTCACCCTATAAACTCTGGTGTTCCTCAGGGCTCTGTCCTATCTCCTATTCTCTTTCTAATTTTATAAATGATCTCCTTAACTGTACCTTAATTCCCATCCATTCATACGCAGACGACTCAACCTTGCACTACTCCATTAGTTTTTCAGAACGCCCCAGCCAGCAATTCCTCAACGACAAACGTAATGAAGCCATAGAACTCTTAAATTCTGATCTAAATACTATTTCCAATTGGGGCAGAGAAAACCTTGTTAACTTTAATGCTTCAAAACCCAATTTCTCCATCTATCTACCCGTCAGGATCTCCCAGCGGACTATCCCTTATTCTTCAACAATACAAAAATCAACCCTTCATCTTCTCTCAATATTCTTGGTCTCTTTTTCTTCTGCTCTCATTTGGAAGGACCATATTCCCAGTCTTGCTAAGGCAGCCTCCCAGAAGCTGGGTGGCTCAACCGCCTTAGGGGTTCTTTTCCCCAGCACAGCTTCTTGCTCTGTACAGGGGCATAGTGCGCCCTTGTATTGAGTATTGTTCACATGTGTGGGGAGGTTCCTCTCACACCGCTCTCCTAGACAAAGTTGAAAGGAAGGCCTTTCGTATCATTAACTCCCGTCCACTCACCAACTCTCTGCAATCTCTCTCTCTCCGCCGCAATGTTGCATCTCTCGCTATTCTATCGCTACTATAATAATCAGTGTTCTTCAGAGCTATCCCAGTGCATACCACCTCCTTTACGTAGGGCACGTGGTACCCGTCTTGCAACTCAATCCCACCCCTACTCTGTGCAACTCTCCAACCCAAGAGTGAAACGTTACTCTCAAACTTTCTACTCAACAGCTGAGCTCTGGAACTCTCTCCCAGAATCAGTCTTTCCCTCTTCCTATGACTTAAATTGCTTCAAACTCCGTGTGTCCAGGCATTTTGGCTCGAACGTCCCTTGATTTTGGCCCTGTCACTCTTTCAACTATGGGGGAGGCACTCGCTATAGGCAGTAATGCCTTTTGCCTCCCTCAATCACATAGAAAAAAAAAAAAAAAAAAAAATTGGTGAGTTCAATATAGGTGAAGACTGCGGCACAGGAACTCAAGGTATTGGTGAGGTCAATGGAGGGTAAGACTGTGTCTCAGGAGCTGGAAGCAGTCGAAAACTGGGGCACTGCAAGAAGGGTTAGTAAATCCGGAGGCAGGCAAGCAAGAGCAAGCCTAGGAGGCAATAGTGTCGAACAACCAAAGCGCAAGGTTGAAGCACAGGAGGAATGGGAGGAGGACGCTCCCAGCTTCCCGCCATCAGTGCAAGCATCCCGTGCAGGGAGGCAAACCGTGCAGCGTTAGCCTCCTCAGCCCTAACCCGGGCCTCCTGGATGGCCCGAATAGGAAGGACCCATCCAGGGTCTTCGGTCGGTGATGAGGAAGATGAAGAGATGGTCCGGCGATGGTTCCGACGGCTGGGCGACCGACGAGGCGACGGAGTAGAGGAGAAAGACTCCCGGGGCGAGTCCTCAACCACTACGGCATCGGACACTTCATCGCTCCCGCCACTCAGTTCCACGAGGTCACAGGCAGCCCCCACCTGACCAGACCCTAAAACCGCCACACTGGCGCCTTGTACTGCCAAAGGTACGGGTCCACTCTTCCGAGCAGGAGAAGGCAGGCCACACGGAATGTCAGACCCGACAAAGCCAGGAGAATCCGGGAGACCATCGCGGACAAGAAGAGGAGAGGCCGAAGCAAACAGAGCCCCCGCCGTCGTAGGAGGTGGAGTAGGCGGTAACGGTGGTAGCAGAGCCAACGGCAACGATGGCGGAGGAGCCAACGGTAGATGTCCGGCGGCCTGCGACGCCCCAATCTCCCTTAGCAGCCCATCGGTGGTACGACGACCAGGTGAGAAGGCCGAAAGACCAGCAGGAACACGGACCGGGGGAAGCATCGCCATCTTAGGGCGAAAAGTCGTCGAGCCCAGAGACGGGGGGTCGGAAGCTGCAGGGCGGCGGGACGTCGAAGACTTCCGGCGACGTGGAGAAGCTGAGTGGTGACGCATCAACCCCGCTGTGTCCGCCGATAACGGAGACACACCAGACTGAGGGACCTGCGAAGCGGGGACCACAGGGCGTGGAGACACCAGAGGAAGGTTCAGCAAGGCGTGAACCCCTTCGTCCATGAAGCGGGGGACCCGGTGTAAATGGTCCTTAACAGACCGAGCCACGCCCGACCATGCAGCGATGAGGTTGACCCGTGCCGTCTCAGCATCCGGTGAAGTAGGGCGACACTCAATCGTCATAACGTTGACGAGACACGGGCCACACCGTCTGGGGGGAAGCCATCACGGCAGTAGCACGCAGCATGGGCGGGGCACTCAGTATGCCCAGCTCCCATAGCCGGACGGGTACACCCATGGCGCGCGCAGGCAGGGAGCGACATCCGCACAGGAAGCGAAGGGAGAAATGAAAGATGTCCCAGACGAAGCTCAGAGAAAGAAGATGCATAAAGTGAAGGAAGGTATGACAGTATGCGCAAAAAAAAAAAAAAAAACACACAAAAGATACCATGCATTATGATAGGTACAGAAAAGTAATAACCCCCCCCCCCCATGTGGAGAAGGACGGAGATGGACCCCCCATGTGGGAGGGCCAAGCATACATCATAAGCAGCAACAGTCCGAAGAACCCCAAAAACCCAGGTCAGAAAAGACCAAGGCGCAGGTGCAAACACCCTGAAATAAAGCATGACGGCCATATAAGAACCGAAAAGGGTACCTGAGGGTGAAGGGACCGAAGAGGAGATGGCAGGCCAAGGGACCCAGCAGCGCAGAGCGGGAACACAGCCTGATGTAAAGGAGAAGGTTATTAGACACTGTAACCGACAAACCCCAAGTACAAACAAGGCAATTTATTGGCCAAAAAATTAGTGCCAGGGCCGAGAGGGCAAGTCCGCTCTAGAGCGGGCAAGTCCGCTCCAGAGCGGAGCAGACAGACCCGCTCCAGAGCGGACTACACCCTCCCGCTCCAGAGCGGGGCATGCATGCATGACAATGGCAGTCTGAGGCCTAGCCCTGGCGCCCCCCTCCAACTAAAAGTTAGGCTATTAACAGGGGGCCTAGCCTTGGTTGAGTGGCAGATAAAACAAAAAACACAGGGCACACTCCAATGCGAAACAGTCAAGTGAAGGTAAGCAAAACATGAGGCCAAAATAACTGTCAAGGTAAGGGGGGCTATGCCCCCTTCATCACAAACGAAAGTGCACAAGTTAGCCTAACTTTTCGCAAACACCACACAATGAAAGCAGAAAATAAGCACAAAGCGTAACAGACCCGACCAGGTAACAAAACTAAGCCACCGCAAGTGAAAATGATAAAAACAGGCAAAGGCCTAAAGAATAACAATCGCCGAAGGGCGACGCATGCGCAGAAGCGTGACCAACCAGTTTTGACGCCATACTCAAAGTAACACACCTAAGAGCCCATTTGAAGCGTGCCTACATCACAGATCATCTGTCTAATAACCTTAGGTACCATAAATAAGGCCCACAACTCACCCAAAGGGTAGGCGACAGGAGTAGCAGCACAAAAATCGGGCGCATAGAAAACAGCGAGTGTGAAGGCTTGAATAGCGCGAAAAGGAATGCCCAATGAACCCTGTCGGGTAGTGGGGTGGATCCGTCAAGACGGCTGAAGGAGCCAGATAGGATGGCCTAAAATCCTGTAATTTTCTCTTCTTTCTCATCAATATTTTCTTATTTTCCTTTTCAAATAGTGGCCTCCAAAGTATGTACAACGTACCTAGTAGAGAGAGTAAGGTGCTACTCTAGATGTTATCGTTTTATCGCGCTAGTGATTTCGATAATTGCCCGCTTTAGAGCGGAGCAAAATTATACGATAAGTATATAGCTCTACGTTGGAACGTAGAGGCTACTACTAAATAAGGCGTTTGTGTGCCAAACTACGGTTTTGACAACCCGTAAGGGAAGGAAGGAAAAACGAATATTTATTGGTGGCTCCTGAAGTCAATGACGTAAGAGCCTATGATAATATGGCCTCGTTCCGGTCTCCTCAGAGACCGGGTTAACCTTGATAGCGACGGTCGAAAACCAAGATCATCTTAGGGGGTACCCCTTAACCCGGGAGCTGCGGGGAGACTCTTAAGAGTTCCCCCGGCGCACTGCGGGGAGACTCTTAAGAGTCAGAGAAAAAAAAAATCAACTTTTGACATCGAAAAAAAAAAAAAAAAAAAAATTTTATTTTTTTATTTTATTTTTTTTTTTTGGCCCCTGGGCCATGCAAAATCTCAGTCCTCTACCTCCCCTCCTTCCCCACTTTCCTCCTCTCCTTCAGTTATCACCTATTTTCCCTGTTATTCCCTTATTCTGAGGTATATTTTCGTGCTAACATTAGAAATCCGATTGGAGGGTGTGGTCATCACTGATAGCAAGCGAGTGCAAGAGAGAGAGAGAGAGTATCGATCGACTGTGTCTCAGTGGCCTTGGGGGAAATTGGCGGGAAAGCAGATTGCCTCACCCATACATTATACAACTCGCGGGCTATATCTCCGATTTTGACCATCCAAACGCTGTTTTCACTCGTTTTATTGTTGTTTCAGGTTAATACCTTTATAATCAACCCATAATAGGCGCATATGGATAAGTATTAATGCTATTAATGGCACAATGAATATTTTAGTGACGGAAACACCTCAAATACGTCAGCACAGGGGGACGTTTCCAATTACCCCCATGCGCACTTCAGAGGTTAATCATGCCTAAGGTACATCATTGGGACGGAGCCACTGAAAAGTAGAAAATAAAAAAGAAAAGAATTAACACAGTTTGAATAGCACGCCTATATGCCTTCTATTCCTACTCTTGTTTCCCATCCACATGCCTCCTAACGTTATCTCCCGAGATGCGTCCTCTAATGTATATATCAAGTTGAGCATGTGTATGGGAAGGGGATGGTGGGAGGGCACTTGTCATCATTGATTTCAGGAGCCACCAATAAATATAAGTTTTTCCTTCCTTCCCGTACGGGTTGTCAAAACCGTAATTTATTGGTGGCTCCTTACGTCAATGACGTAAGAGACTAGAATATCACGACTGGTGGAGGGACCTTCATATGCTCATCAAAATTAAAAATTAATAGGAAGACTAAAAACGAATACGTAAACTGTGACATGTGTCTATTTATAAAAGTATAAAAAGTAAGAAAAAGATATATAAGGCGAGTACCATTAAAGAAGCCTTATTTCAGAAAAACAGATCTACTGAAGTGTGAATACTGGCAATAGTATACCACAAAAAAATTAAAATTAAAATAAAGTTACATATTTATAGTTGCAATAATACATAGATATTGCTATATAACAGGTATAATGTAGTAATAATACTCCTGTTATCCATTCCCAGATTGGGAGGTTTGACGACCTCCCTTATAACCAAATAAGGAAAACCTCTTATTTGGTAGCAGTCTCGGAGTATCCAACGTAGGGCTTATGATCTCAGCCGCTACCACAGCGGGCCGATTTATCGGTACTCACGCGAAGTAACCAAATAATCTCTAGAGTTGCACCTCAATTCACTACTAGGCACGTTGTACACACTCCGAGACGACTAGGAAAGAAGAGATAGCGAAGGAGAGAAAGAATTGTTATAGTTACCCATTTAATCTAGCTGCTCTCCTCTGAGCCATGCTCCATGTTCTATGAGCCTGTGCCAGGACCTGCCAAAGTATCGAGGTATCAAGTAATCAGTTTAGATTGGATGGGCAGGGGATCGGCATGAGGGCGGGATACTCTGTCGTTGGATACTCCGAGACTGCTACCAAATAAGAGGTTTTCCTTATTTGGTTATAAGGGAGGTCGTCAAACCTCCCAATTTAGTAGCAGTCTCTACGTTTCCAACGTAGGGCTTGAATCCCAAATTGGAGGCGGACATCCAATAAACCATAAACCCCAAGCCGTAGCACAAGCAGAGGACCAAGAAAAGACACAAATAAACAAATCAGTTTATTATCAGAAAAAGAGCGTAACAGTACGGTGCATATTAAGGAAGTACATGTTACCAGTATCAGTCTAGGGTCTTAAAAGTGCCGCAGCAGGCTAAGGAATAGGTCATGTCGACCGGAGAATGGCACACCAATATGGGAAGAATGAAGGCAAGTTGTACATGAAGACAAGAATCTGAAGGCAAGGCACAGTAGGCGGAAGATCTCCAAGGACACTCTTTAATTACAAAAACCGGGTATGAGGCATAGACATACCAAACAAGTAACCCCTAGACAGTAGAGTCTATACGTAAAGAAGTAAGAGAGATAACCTTAAGACGAACAGGGATGACATACATGTAAAATGAAAGAGAAAGGCATTGTACAATCATACAAAATGACCCCCCCCCCTCCCCCCCAGTGGTCCGTGAGCGGGGAGAACTCAGGGTCGGTGGAGAGGACTATGCCGCCACGTCGGGGTCCTCCTGGCCCGAATCAGGTGCACCGTCCGAAGACGAGTCGACCCCCACATCCTCGTCCTCCAGCCGATCAAAATCCGCAACCTCCATCTCAAGAACATCTTCTAAATGGTCAGGGAGACGAGGAGGAGACTGCTGGCCACAAGGGATCGAGGCGTCGGAACCTCCAGGTTGAGGAGGAGGCGTGGAGGGCATCGCCGCCGGTACCACCACAGCCGGGCCCGCCATAGGGAACAGGCTGGGAGGCAGGCAGAGGCTCGAACTCCACCCCACCAGTGGCAGAAGACGGTGCAGGATGGAGAACGACCTCCTCGGCAGGCGGGGCAGGACGGCGTTTGGCCCTGAAGACCGTGGAAGCCTGCGAAGGAGGGGGGCTCATCCTGAGGTGAGGAGAAGCAAGACGGGGTCGACCAGCAGGGGACGGAGATCGGCAACGTTTCGTCCTGCCAGAAGTTCCAGAAGTCATGGAGAGGTCGGAGGGAGGCACACGATGTTCATGACGCCTGGGGGCCCGCTCCCTGGAACGCGCCCTCCCGCCCGCCTGACCCGAACTCCCGGGAGGGGAGCCCCGAGCCGTATGAGGAGAGCGAGAGCGACGAACAGTAGGGGAGCGGGAACGGCGTGCAGCATCGGAGGTAGGTGGGATCCCTAACAACACCCGGACGTCATCCTCACGGAAGGAAGGAGCCCTGTGCAGGACCCTTTGGACGTGACGGGAGATGACGTCCCATGACCGGCGTAGAGACATCCCGGCCCGTTGTCCTTCCGCCGACGTAGGGAGAGTCTCGAGCAGTTGAAGAGCGGAGAGACACACCCCACACCGGCGGGGATCGTAAACATCCTTCCCATAGCAGGCCGTGTGGAGGCAACATTCCCGGTGATCCCGCAAGGCCGTCCGCTGACACGTCGGCCGAGAGCAGGGAGGAGCCGGCATCACAGCACTGAAAAATGGGGAAGCATTACCCACCAGTAGAGGTGAGACAGGCAATATGAGGCAGTAGAGCCAATTCAGCATGTAAGACTCAATAAGACAATATGCAGTAAGAAGCTATGTAGCAAGTATAACAGGAAAGTCAAAAGAAAACACCCACACCAGAGACCCTCAACACCAGGGCTGGGACAAGCCCCTGAGCGAGGCCCAACCCTGGGAACATGTCATAACCAAAATCGTAGGGAAAGTGGTACCCTTCGAAATACCTGAGAACCCTCTGTGAGAGCGGAGGGAGGAGGCGGCGAAGCGGCGGCGGCGTAGGGACAGCCGGCAGTAGAGCGGGCACCAGCTGGAAGGAAAAGGTCAAGTGTGAGCAACCCAACAGTACCCTATAAGTGTAAATAGGGGCGGGGAGGGAATCCAAAACACACAGGACATCGCCACTTTGGGTCGAGTCCTAGGACTTTTCAGGTGGTCTTTGGGTCCTCCCAGTATACAAGGAGGACGCCCGTAGGGCGGGAACCAAGTACAGAAGGAGGACACAAGGAACAGGACATAAGGGATAGGAAAACAGCCAATCAGCCGTTGTCCAAAAAGCCCTGTCCAGGTACATGAAGAGGGGGGCAGAACAGGGCGCATAAACCAAGTCAAATGAAAAGCTATGTGGCCTAGGCCTTGACAAGGCACAGGGCACCTCAAAAAGATAAAGGCGCTCCTAGGGCGGATTTAAAAAGATGAAGGAGCTGAGGACACCAGAAGACCCTGCCTGTGTGGCGAAAAAACGTGAGTAAACACGAAAATCGAGTCAACTTGTCCAAGCATATCCTCCCTGTGAGCGGGGCCCCTATCGCGTACAGTTTCCAGACATCCCCCCCCTTTTTAGTGATCAAGTAACCACAGGCAGGGGAAGAACAGAAACATGGACTTGTAAGAAAAACGAGAATTTAACCGAGAGCTACGAGACCGAGACTTCCCAGTCAGTGGAGACAAAAGGAAGGCAGAAGGAAAGGACCTGTGTGGATCATTCCAACGGCGGGCAGCTCAAGGCAAAAACCGATTAGCTTAAACACACAATTAATGAGAATCTTAACAAGAGCGTAGAAGACCAACCAGCAAGTCAGTAGAGACAAGAGGAAAACAGAAGGACAGGACTATGTGGCCCAAACCGACGGCGGTCAGCTCAAGTTAAAAAACACAGGCCTAGCCTAGTTACACAATTCACATAAACGAGAAAAGACTAGGGCAGCGTCAATCCCTAAGTGAAAAACCTAGTAACAAAGCTAAACACTGCCCGAGAAGCCCCACAAGTACGTTAAATTAATAAAATAAAAGGAGGATAGCCTAGGGCTTGACCAACAATTTCACCAGAACCACGTATCCACGAGTCAAGTAGGCCCGGGGAAACGAAAAGGAACTGACAAAAGCGTGAACCATGCGAACGAAATACAAGACCACCAACTATGGACAAGTTTAATAAACAAGTCAGAAGGGCTATAGGTCAGTTGAGACCAAGCAGCATGTTTGTGAGAGAATAAAGGCTATGTGGCCTATGCTCACACAAAGCAGAATCCAGAGAAACTTCATGCTCAAGTCTTGTAAAATATCGACACGTAGTCATATGAAAAAACAATAAAACAAAAAGTCACAAAGGGAAAGAAACACAATGCATCCCGCGGGAAGCATAACCCCCCCAAGGTACGTTAAGGGTAGTTAAAGTGAACATGAACCCGAAAAGTGAGGGTAGAATAGACACACAACGACCGCTACGCGGCGTTGAGGACCAACCACCCCGAAGAAAACAAATAAATAAACACGTCTCCAGCACTACGCGCACACCCTTAAACACGCCATAAAGCCGCAGTAAAGTGCTGCCTACATCACTGAACATCCTTCTAAAACCTCAACAGCCTGAAAAGGCTCACACTCACTAAGAGTTGAAGCGAAGGGGATGCAAAGCAGGCACTCGCGAAGCACAGACAAAAAAGGCGTGTGACATCGACGGTGGGCGCGAAGTGACTGATACTTTGGCAGGTCCTGGCACAGGCTCATAGAACATGGAGCATGGTTCAGAGGAGAGCAGCTAGATTAAATGGGTAACTATAACAATTCTTTCTCTCCTTCGCTATCTCTTCTTTCCTAGTCGTCTCGGAGTGTGTACAACGTGCCTAGTAGTGAATTGAGGTGCAACTCTAGAGATTATTTGGTTACTTCGCGTGAGTACCGATAAATCGGCCCGCTGTGGTAGCGGCTGAGATCATAAGCCCTACGTTGGAAACGTAGAGACTGCTACTAAATTGTGTGTCCTGCCAACTTGTCATGGAACTTAACACGCCCCCCTCTTTTTCATTTAAGGTAAATGGTAGGACACACCTTCTATTACACGAAAAACACTGGTAATAAAAGCATTGAAAAAATATCAATCTACTTATTGACCTTAGGGAGTATGTTCTAGCCTTAACGCTATGCATGGTAATTTGGGTCACTCCAGATGTACCGACAAGTATCTGGATAGGAACGCGTTGCTAGAGGACCAAAGACCCGTTTGAGTGATATCTTCCACTGAAAAATTATTGAGGAACCTAATGGTAGTGGCCCATTTGCGCACATCATGAGCTTTTGCACTCACCTGAGGTTCAGCTTCCTTAATTACATCTACAATAATGGATGCCAACACTTTCTTTCCTAAGCTTATTGAACCTTCTGGGGAAACCCACAAAGTGCCTTATTTCTAGGAATAACAGACTTATAGTAGGTATATAGTGCTTTAACCCTTATTTAGCGGGTGGTAAGGTATTTTACACTGTACCGCTCAGCGGGCATAATCCCGAAATATTCGCTCAATTTCACTCGCCCTAGCGCTGTTACTCTGGCTCCAATGCGAACGAAACGATCATTTTTGGAAAGAGCAACTCTTCGTCTCCCCATATAAGTCTATGAATGGATGTTATGAATGAGTGTGGAGGGTGGGAAGAGGTGAGGAAGAGGAGGTACTTTTTGGTCTATTTCCCGGGCGCGTTCGGATGCGTTCGCTTTGGCCTGACTTCGGCCTCTCGCGCGTCTACTATTCCTTCGGTAATCGGTCTTATTTTTCTCTTATTTCTCCTTATTTCTGTATTCTCTGTATTATCTCTCTCTCTCTCTCTCTCTCTCTCTTTCTTTCTTTCTCTCTCTCTCTTTCTCTCTCTCTCACTCCTGTCTGTCTGTCTCTCTCTCTCTCTCTGGCTTGCTCGCTTTCCCTCTCTCGCGCTCCCTTTCTCTCTTCCTCATCCGTATATGTAATTCTCATTATTATTTTCTCTAACTAATCCCTCTATTTCATTTATTTGCTTGTAATATTTCTGTATTATTATATCTTGTTCACTCTTTCTTCAGTTCAGTTTCTGTATTCTCTCTCTTTCTCTTCTCATCCGTATATGTAATTCTCATTATTATTTTCTCTAACTAATCCCTCTATTTCATTTATTTGCTTGTAATATTTCTGTATTATATCTTTTTCACTCTTTCTTCAGTTCAGTTTCTGCATTCTCTCTCTCTCTCTCTCTCTCTCTCTCTCTCTCTCTCTCGCTTGCTTTGCAGGTTTTTGTTTTTGTTTTATATATAATATTATTTCACAACACATTTCCAAATCACCCTATGGGGTAGTGTTGAAGACTCATTTTTTGTTTGTGGTGTTCCCAGGAGGTGTTATCCACATGTGATTGAGGTAGGCAAAAGGCAGTTATGTGATTGAGGTAGGGAAAAGGCAGAACTGCCTATAGCGAGTGTATGAATGGGATTGAGGTAGACAAAAGGCAGAACTGCCTATAGCGAGTGTATGAATGTGATTGAGGTAGACAAAAGGCAGAACTGCCTATAGCGAGTGTATGAATGTATGTATGAATGAATGACATGGATGTATGAGGTGGACCAAGAACCAGATGGATGGATGAAATTCGAAACTTTGATAGACGTATATATCACGGTATACGGTAGAAGTAATTCCTTACAATGTACCGTACATCGTGATATATACGCCTATCAAATGATTGCAATCAATATACGGTATATATATAAATATATATATATATATATATATATATATATATATATATATATATATATATATATACAGTATATATATATATATATATATATATATATATATACTGTATATTGGTGTATATTGATTGCAATCATTTGATAGGCGTATATATGACGGTGTATATATATATATATATATATACCGTATATTGATGGCAATCATTTGATAGGCGTATATATCACGATGTACGGTACATTGTAAGGAATTACTTCTACCGTATACCGTGATATATACGTCTATCAAAGTTTCGAATCTCATCCATCCATCTGGTTCTTTGTCCACCTCATACATCCATTCATTCATTCATACATACATTCATACACTCGCTATAGACAGTTCTGCCTTTTGTCTACCTCAATCACATTCATACACTCGCTATAGGCAGTTCTGCCTTTTGTCTACCTCAATCCCATTCTACACTCGCTATAGGCAGTTCTGCCTTTTCCCTACCTCAATCTCATAACTGCCTTTTGCCTACCTTACCGTAAGAAATTTACTGAACGCCTGCAAATAATACGCTAAAAAATGTTTGCAATCAAAATTTCAAACAATTTGAAGGTCACATGCAATTATATATGTATAGGTAGACCCAGAGAGGAAGAGACAAGAGAGAGAGAGAGAGTGTCGTGATAATAACAATGTTACATATGTATCGTATATATGAAAACATAATATATACGGTAGGCCTACATATGTTCCCCACAATCATATAATGCCAAGCACAAATATTCAATCTTTCGTTGTTTGTATTACCGTAAGAAATTTACTGATCACCTGCAAATAATACGCTATAAAATGCTTGCAATCTCTCTATTTTCTCTAATCTCTCTCACGCCTCCTGTCTCTCTCTCTCTCTCTCTCTGGCTCGCTCGCTTTCTCTCTTCCTCATCCGTATTATGTATTTCTCATTATTATTTTCTCTAACTAATCCGTCTATTTCATTTATTTGCTTGTAATATTTCTGTATTATTATATTTGTTTCACCCTTTCTTCAGTTCAGTTTCTGTATTCTCTCTCTTTCTCTCTCTCTCTTCTTCCTCATCCGTATATGTAATTCTCATTATTATTTTCTATAATCCCTTTCTTTATTTGCTTGTAAAAATGTCTGTATTATTATATCTTTTTCACTCTTTCTTCAGTTCAGTTTCTGCATTGTCTCTCTCTCTCTCTCCCTCTCTCTCTCTCTTTCTGTTTCGCTTGCTTTGCAGGAATTTTGTTTTTGTTTTATATATATATATAATAATTTACTGATCATTACTTACTATATCGTATAAACAATAGTAGGTAGCCAACTTACCATAATACCGATACACCAAACCGATACGCATGCGGTTATGTTTATCACCTGTTTACTAAAGTGCCACCATTATCGATTTTCTTCGAGCCGAATGGAGCGGGAGGGTTACCAATTGAAGTTAAATCCGCTAGCATATATTGTTAGATGTAAGACATGATAAATACCACTAGAAATATGAATTGGCAAAATCCATATAATATCACTTCGAAATTGTTCTGAAATTTCAAAACAAAACCGCTAGTGTAAGTCATTGCTGCTAGATCGAAGTAAAGGTCTCTAGATCTAGCGGAAGTCGCTATACGTATTGGCAGTACTGCACACTGCCGACTGCGATACGTTGTTGACATTGTTGTTGATGTTCCAGTGGAGGGATGAACAAAATATTTTCCTTGTCCAATAATAGCTATTTCATAGTCCCACAGGACTTATTTTGATATATTTATCAAATTTACTGAACGCCTGCAAATGATATGCTATCAAATGCTTGCAATCAAACTCTCAAGCACTTTCAATGTCACATGCAATTATACAAGTATATATAGGTAGACCCAGAGAGGATTAGACAGACAGAGAGAGAGTGTTGTGATAATATAACAATGTTACATATGTATCATATATATGACAAAATAATATATACGGTAGGCCTACATCTGTTCCCCACAATCATATAATGCCAAGCACAAATATTAAATTTGTCGTTGTTTGTATTACCGTAAGAAATTTACTGAACGCCTGCAAATAATACGCTATAAAATGCTTGCAATCAAACTCTCAAGCAATTTCAATGTCACATGCAATTATAAAAAGGTATATTGTAGACCACAATCTTCGCCAAGCTTCGTTGTTGCTTATATTATCGTGAAAAATTTACCGTATACCCTGGTTATCGTGAGAAATTTACCGAACGCCTGCAAATAATACGCTATAAAATGCTTGCAATCAAACTCTCAAGCAATTTCAATGTCACATGCTAAATGTATATATAGGTAGAGAGACAGACAGAGAGAGAGAGGTCAAGACATCTGCTAGGTGTGATTTTTCCCTGGGAGGGAAGAGAAGATTAGTTAGGGGCGTGCCCTGGCCTACATCAGAGAAAGAGAGTACCAAGGAGTACAAAGGTGTAGAAACAAAGAGAGTGAGACAGAGAGAGAGAGAGTGTCGTGATAATATAACAATGTTACATATGTATCATATATTATGATTAAATAATATATACGGTAGGCCTACATCTGTTCGCACAATCATATAATGCCAAGCACAAATATTCAATCTTTCGTTGTTTGTATTACCGTAAGAAATGTACTGAACGCCTGCAAATAATACGCTATAAAATGCTTGCAATCAAACTTTCAAGCAATTACAAGGTCACATGCAATTATAAAAAGGTATATTGTAGACCACAATCTTCGCCAAGCTTCGTTGTTGCTTATATTATCGTGAGAAATGTACCGTATACCCTGGTTATCGTGAGAAATTTACCGAACGCCTGCAAATAATACGCTATAAAATGCAAAGGACATTTCTTGTAGAGTGCAATTTTGAGGACGTAATGTGCTCTGAGAGAGAGCGGAGCGGTGATTAGAGCATAATGTACCTCCTGACCGCTCGTCACAGCCGCCGTGGACCTACTACAGGGAATTATATAAGGAAATTACCGTAGTTTAGGGTTTTGCACTCGTGTTGCACGATCGTTGAAAGACAACCAATGATCGTAGAAGGATGGTTCGGGTGTCATTGGAAAGCTCAATTTACGCCCTTTCAGGGATACATACTTGTATTACGCTCTGGGTCTTGTTTATGCATGAAAAAGAGCACGAAACCACCCCATTTAGGGTAAAAAAAAAAACCCGCTGGGCGGCACAGGGAAATATACTCCACCACCCGCTCGTAAGGTGATAAAATGCTTGCAATCAAACTTTCAAGCAATTATAAAATATAAATTGTACTTACCAACACCCACACCAGTATGTTCTTCGTCAGGAACGTCTTCAATATGGTCAACGGTCTGTCCAACATCAACCTCAACATCAACCCCACGCAAATTATGCTTGGGATGAAAGCCTATGATCGGGTTATTTTCGTCTTCCGAGTCATCCACACTACCAAAACTCTCACCCAGACATTCGACGGTTTCATCCAACAGCTTATTAGAAAGTTCTGAAGAGTTCAGCATGATATCTAGTTCCTGGGTGGTAAGCCGGGCGTGGTTAGTAGGGTGGCGCGACGCACTAGGGATGGCGGCCACCGAATCGAACACGGGCAAATCTTGACCTTCCATTATGGCTGCTTGAGGGTCACTGAGTCACGGTCACGCAGTGGGGATATGTGGGTGGGCCCTTGTAGTATACCGCCTGACCACCAGGTTCCGCTTTCCACCTAAATTAGGGTGGGAATACACCCACGGACTTAAGTCCGACCCCGCCATTTAGTCCAATTATCTCGTACCGGACTTAAGTCCGACCCCGCTAATAAAGGGTTAACAGTGCATAGAGCATGGTGCATCTTTCCTCTTTTCAAGGCAGAAATAGAGAAAGGTGTAAATATATGTTCCTGGTGCTAATTTTTTGCGATAAAACCGGGTGCAGGAGCAATATGTACAGAGTTATTATTAGGGGCAAAACATAGACAGTTAGGAGACCTTGCCATGGCTGCCAATTCCGAAACCCTATGGCCAGTAGCCAGGGCCATCAGAAAAACACACTTCTTAAGTTTCTTGTCTATATTTGGTCTCACAGAATAAGACCTAGACTGTAACAAAGTTAGGACTTTCGAGATTGACCATTGAGGAAGCAAGTGACGATTTAGGGCTCTGAGTTTAAAACAAGCCTTCATAAAACCCTGTTCGTCTTTCTGGGGTAAAGATAAACCAGTCAGCGTAAAGAAGGTTTCCTTTATTGCTGATAAGTGTTTCTAAGTGTGTTAACTGCTAGTTTTTTAAAGTCAAATAAGTAATTTAGGTGCTTCAACAACAAAGCTACAGATGGAGTCTGCTGGCCTGACTCTACAATCCAAGTTGTAAATTGTTTCCAGTGTGAACTATACTGTCTTAACCCTCCAGCCCCGGCTATGTATTATATATATATTCCTCGAAACCCGGGTGTTTTTGCCGAAAAACGTCAAGGCTAGGCTACAGTATATTCGTTAATCAGACTGCTTCCCGCATTCCCGCGCATCCCCAAGCGTAGCTGTGTTATTTACCTGTAGAATGGCATTAAGTAGAGCTCTCTAAGTCAACTGGTTGAGCTGTGATGATGATTTCATTGGAGATAACTTTATGGCCAAAACAGCCACTTTACACCACTTTTCGATACTTAACAACAACATACAGGCACACACGAACAAGCGACGCTCTCCTTCTTGTGGCCGGAGATGCGGGGCGTCGGTCCAGCCGGCTGTTGTTTACATGCGTCGGACCGACGCCTCGCACACGAAGCTCACAGGCTTTCAACCACTGGGCGTTCAAGAGGCCTTCCGGGTACCTGTTATATGCTTTTTTATGGGCGTTCAAGAGCCCTTCCGTGGTGAGAGGGTTAAAGTGGACGCTGTGTACTGATTTGTGAGCTTATCCTGACTTCCTTGTCGTAGGACGGTAGCCACTTGGATTTGAGAATGTCCACATAGCACAATTGAGTGAGGTCTGCAGGTTTCCAATTTCTTCCAAGTGGAAATAGGTCAGGGGAAGTTGCAGAGGTTTGTTGCACCACTGAGTAAGTTGAGTGTACCAAACCTGAGTCGGTCACATTGGAGCAACCAGGACCACTTGACACTGGAACAACCTGAGGTGATGAATGATTCTGCACATCAGTGACGTGTCTTGGGGGGGGGGGGGGGGGAGATAAATCGATGTCCACCTGTTCCAATCCACTGTGAAGGCATCCGGGCCCCCTTCTCATGTTATGTGATTCCGAGATATGTAAGACTGGAGCTTCTTTGATTGACGAGACGCGAACAGATCGATTTGAGGTGAAAATGGCAGAACTAAGTGGTTGAATGCATTTTGTTTGAGAGCCCATTCCACTGAGGTACTCTTTCCCCTGGACAGAGCATCCCCCCACAGATTGGGGACGCCTGGTAGATATTTCGCATGAATTATCTATGGAATGTTTTTGGGGCTAGAACAAATATTTTGTCCGAGAGATCCTGTAGAACACTGGACCGGGTGGGGCCTTGTTTCTTCAAACAAATTACAGCGGCCATGTTGTCCATCCGGAATGCAATTGACCTGGAGGTCAATGACATCGCATGATCTCTGAGAAAAAACAGAGGAACTGCTAACTCTTGAGCATTGATGTGAAAACTGACTTAATGTCGTCCATTTTCTGTGATTCTGATGACCCTCCGTCGACTGATAGCCCCATCCTATCAGACTCAAGGCGTCTGTGTCCACCCATAGGGTGGGAGGTGGATCTGACCAATGTGTCACTGATTCCCGTACCTGAGATTTTACCCAAAACGACAGGATATGTAGAATTCTCTTTGGGATGAAGAGAGGACAATTAGAGGGAAAGCTTTGTTGCCTAGCAAGATTAGTCTCTTCAACCTGAGGAGGCCTCGGGGCACTGTAATTTGAACTCAATTTTAAGAGTCTATCAGAGATTCCCAAAGTTTCCTGGTTATAGTCTTGAAATGCAATACTCTGAACAGTTTTACTTGAAGATGTTTGGCATTGGTTGGACTTTGTTTATAGTCTGAAGTTGTGTATCCCAGATTAACCCTACCCATTCTGCTGATTGTGTAGGGGTGAGATTTGATTTCCGTAAATTTACTTTGAAACCCAACTTGTTACATGTTCTTGGCAATGGAGTGGAGAAGACCCGAGAATCATCCAATCGTCTAGGTAAAACCGTATTTTCACTCCGTCTTCGAGTAGAGGGAGAAGAGCTTGTTTCACTATCTTGGTGAAAATTCTGGGAGCTATGTTCAAGCCGAAAGGCATTCTGGTGAACATTACCGCTTTGTTTCTGAATGGGACAGCTAGGAACTTTTGGTATCTCTTTGCTATTGGGATGTGCCAGTAGGCGTCTTTTAGATCTAGAGTACAGTAATTATCCAGACCTTTGGTTGAAGAACTAGCCTTACTTGAGAAAATAGTCAACATCCTGAACTTCATATTGTGAATTGATTTGTTGAGGAGGGACATGTCTATCACAGGCCTTAGTAGTTGTAGACTGTCCCTCTTTGTAACGAGAAACATGCGGGATAGAAGAAACTGGCATGCCTTCTGGTACATAAGTCGCAACATTGTCTGACAACATTTGGTTTATTACTGTTTCTAACTCTAGAGATACAGTAAAAGTCCGTTAATCCGACGACCGATGATTCGAATCTCCCAATAGTCCGAATTTTTCAATTTGAGGCCAAATCCGAATTCACCCGATGGTCCGAATTTCAAGAAGTCCCAAAGTCCCCTTTCTGAGGCATTAGGCCACTCAAATGACACATAATGGAGCACACACATATCATATGTTCATGAATTCACTTTAAAAGTTTACCATTGTCATTGTAGCCTATTATCTACTTCAAAACATTCAGATTAATGGTCAAAGGAAGCTACTGATATAATCGTAAACACCTTCGTCTTCTTCTTCTTCCACATCGTCTGCTAGAGAGTTTGTTTTGCTCTTGAACGCATCCTTGGGACGCTCCGATGCGCTACTGGCTTGCACCGCATTTTCTGCAAGCGCATTCAGTCTTGAGCTTGAAAACGCACCTTTCAAGAAGTCCCAAAGTCCCCTTTTTGAGGCATTAGGCCACTCAAATGACACATAATGGAGCACACACATATCATATGTTCATGAATTCACTTTAAAAGTTTACCATTGTCATTGTAGCCTATTATCTACTTCAAAACATTCAGATTAATGGTCAAAGGAAGCTACTGATATAATCGTAAACACCTTCGTCTTCTTCTTCTTCCACATCGTCTGCTAGAGAGTTTGTTTTGCTCTTGAACGCATCCTTGGGACGCTCCGATGCGCTACTGGCTTGCACCGCATTTTCTGCAAGCGCATTCAGTCTTGAGCTTGAAAACGCACCTTTGGACGTATTAGTCTTGAGCTTGAAAACGCACCTTTGGATGTTCCGATACGCTACTATTTATAGTTCAGTTATCGGAGCATCCCAAGGGTGCTTTCAAGACAACAAGACAAGGGTGCTTTCAATACAATATAATATAACAGAGCACGTCACAAAAGGAAAATCACAAAAGGAAAATTACAAGAACCTCTCAGGGAAGTGCCGTTGTTAAGGCATTACTTCCCGAACCACATCTGATCTTCAAGAGCAAGACAAACTCGCTAGTAGACGGAAGAAGAAGAAGACGTTTATATCAGCAGATTCCTTTGACCATTAATCTGAATGTTTTGAAGTAGTTAATAGGCTACAATGACAATGGTAAACTTTTGAAGTGATTTCATGAACATATGATATGTGTGTGTGCACCATTGTGTCATTTGGGTGGCCTAATGTCTCAATGTTTTCGTCATACACAGGTTCATAGGGGTAAAGTCCGATAATCCGAAAAATCCACTAATCCGAACGAGAGCCGGTCCGCTGCCCTTCGGATTAACGGAAGTTTACTGTAGTTGTACAGTGGTCCCTCGCGTTTGGCGAGTTTCAGCTTGGCGAAACACAGTATTGGCGATAGGTTGGATATGGTACCAGAATCCGAATTTGGCGCTTCAAATGCACTTTTGGCGAGAATGCTGACGTCACGGAATGACGTCGGCCCAGAATGCACCGCCCGCAAGCGTCCACAACCACCACACTCACTCGTCTCACCAGGCCTAACTCAAAATAATTCATGGTAAATAAAATCTGTTATCTATTATCTATTGTCTTTTTTATTGCTGTTAATGTTTCATGTATAATGTCTTTGCTTTTTAGCAGTTAAAGTACAAAAATGGAGGTCAAAAGAGTGAACTCGGGCCTCGTCAAAGACTAATGGATAATTTTCCCATTTAAAGTACTGTACTATTCGCGTTTGGCGAAATTCACTTTTGGCGATGGTTTGGCGAGACTAATGAAATCGCCAAATGAGAGGGACCACTGTACATTGTTTGACTGAGCTCTGAGGCGGGGTCTTACCAACCAGCGCCATGTACTTTTCCACATCTTTTACTACCCTCTTTGCCCAAGATCTCTGAGGTCAATGACAAAAAATTTCCCTGAACTGACCTGTCGGATGAAGGACTAGTTGTTGATGGCCTCTAGAAAATTTAGTTTTTTGTACTTTGGGCAGGTTGGTATGTTGATGACCATGTGGTCTCTGGTGTTTGGGGGCATGTTGTTTTGTTTGTTGGGGTCTATGTTGTGACCCATAGTTATGTCGCTTATGAGGTGGTCGTGTGTAGGATGATGGTTGAGTCCTTGCTGCACCCCGACCTCTGGACTGATAGTGTCCCCTGTTTGACGAGTTACCCCTATGCACCTGAAATGTTTGTGGAGTAAGCTTACGAGAGGGAAATTGGACTCTAAATTTTCCACGCTGTGATTGAGAACGAGAGCGGAACTGTCAAGGATGTTTCTGCGTGTTTGCAAGCGACTGCCTAAACGCAGCCATCTCAGGTCTTAGCAACAGAGCATGGTAGGAAATCTTTTACTTTTCAGATCAGATTTACTATTAAGCACTTTTAGTTTGTAGCTGTGACCTCTTGTTCTCTCACCTCCATCCCTCTCTATGAAGTTTTCTTGGTCGATTTTGTCAATACCTCTAACACATTTGTATATCTGAATTTGCTGTCCTCGTTTCCTTCTCTGTTCCAGTGTAGGTAGATTCAATCTCTCGAGCCTCTCTTGGTACTCCAAATTTTCCAAACCTGGGATCATCCTCGTAGCTGCTCTCTGTACCCTCTCAATTTTGTGGATATGTTTCTTCATGTGAGGGGACCACACTACAGATGCATATTCCATCCTGGGTCTTATTATTGCCGTTATTATTTGTTTCATGGTGTTTTCATTAAGATAATTGAAAGACATCCTGATATTTGCCAATAGTGCTAGTGATTCTCTCACTATCTTATTTACGTGGCTTTCTGGAGACATGTTATCCTTAAATTCTATCCCCAAGTCTTTTTTCTTTTTCTGCTTTGGGAATCACTTCGTTTCCTAGTTTATAATCTTTTCTAGGTCTGTACTTGCTTTTACCCATTTCTAGAGTCTTACATTTCCCTGCATTGAACTCCATATTCCATTTGATGCTCCATTCATGGATCTTTTGCAAATCTGCTTGGAGCTCAAGGCAATCCTCCTGGGTTCTGATCGTTTTAAGCAGCTTAGCATCGTCCGCAAACATGCTCATGTAGCTTGATAGCCCCTCAGGTAAGTCATTTACAAATATTAGAAACATGATTGGGGCTAGGACAGATCCTTGTGGTACCCCACTCGTAATTTGAGTCCAGTTTGGCGATTTCCCCCTCATCTGTCTTCCGCTAAGGTAGCTCTCCATCCATTTCAGCAGTTTGTCTCCTACTTTCCCCTCATGTTTTAATTTCCACAGCAATCTCTTATGTGGAACTTTGTCAAATGCCTTTTTAAAGTCTAGGTAGGCACAGTATACCCATCCTTCCCTCTTGTCCACTGTGTCTATTACTCTAGAGTAAAAACTGGTTCAGAGAAATTGCAGTGTTTATTTTTGAATTTATAAGATCGGGTTGGGTGAAAGAATTGGTAAATGTGAAGGAACTGTGGAGTGTTGAGTCATCTGCGTAGGAATGTATTGGATTATGAGTGGTAGATATGAGATCATTGATATGAATGAGGAACAGAATTGGGGCCAAAACTGATCCCTGGGGAACACCAGCATTTATTGAGTGAAATTGAGAATAAAGGCCATCTACCATTACACATTTTTCTGTTATGAAGATAAGAAGAAATTAGTGGAACTAATGATGCAAGGCCGTAGTGTGACATCTTCGACAATAAGGATTGATGCCAGACTCTATCAAATGCCTTTTATATATCCAGTGCTATTGTATGTGTTTCACCATGTTGGTCTGTAGCTTGGTTGATTTGATGCGTAAGAAGGCAAAGCATGTCTGCAGTTGATCGACATCGTCTAAAACCATATTGCCTATCACTGATTAATTTATTATTCTCAAAATGCTTAATTATGTGATTATTTAATATAATTTCAAAGACTTTACCAAGAGTGGAAGTTATAGCTATTGGTCTGTAGTTTGATGGATCTGAAGAGGCACCTTTTTTAGGAACTGGATGGATGTTTGCTTCTTTCCAGGGTACTGGGAAGCATGAGGTATGAGTACACAGACGGAAATTTTTTGCCAATACAGGAGCGAGCACCAAGGAGCAATTCTTAAGTACTATTGGAGGAATTTCATCTGGACCAGGAGACTTATCTACTGAGAGATTCTGCAAAATAGTTTTGACATGTCTGGTGTGGATCTTAAGTGAGGGAATCTCAGGCGAATTAAAATTAAGTACAGGGACATCTTGATTTATTTCATCTAAGGTTGAGTTGGTGAAGAAAATATCCGCAAGAAGGTTAGCTTTACCTCGTGGGTCACTTACAAGATTGCCAGTCGGAGATTTTAATGGTGGAATGGATGAAGCAGTAGTGAAGTTGGATTTAAATGAGTTAAGAGTAGACCAAAATATTTTGTTATCATTTGGATTATTTAGAAGTTTATTTGCCTGCTTGTGGAGAAAGTTTGATTTAGTTAGGTTTAATACAGTTTTGGCATGATTTCTGATGTTTCTAAAGTAATTAAAGGCTTCATGTGTTTTTGATCTTGTGTATGCATTGTAGGCTATTGCTTTTTGTTCAGTTACTCTAGCACAATTATGGTCAAACCATTTAGGTGAATTAGATCTTTTACTGTACTTTTGATGAGGAATAAAAGTTTCCATTCCAATTTTTACAAAATCTTGTATGTGGCTCAAGGTGGAGTGTGCATCATTAGAAAAGAAAGAGGTCCAGGGAATATCAATAAAGAAACCTTGAAGACCCTCCCAGTCTTTTTTTTTTTTTTTTTTGAGACAATGAACGGAGGAAGGAAAAACACCGATAAAACAAAAAGGTCCATGTGCCTAAAGGCATCCTCCATTCATAAAATGTTTGTAACAACTGGATTTAAACATTTGTAGATTGTAAGTTTGTGGAAAGCAATTCGAGGGAAGTGAATTCCAAAGAGTAGTAGCTCTGGGGATAAATGAATTCTGATAAGCAGAAGTCCTGCATTGTGGAGGAGAAAGTGTAAATTCATGGGCGCTCTCAGCTGCCCTAGTTCTACGGGGAAAGATGCGGAGAGGCGGCACAATTGAAGCAAGTTCCTCGGAACAATTGCTGTGAAAATATCTGTAGAATAATGCAAGGGATGCAACGTTTCTTCGTATGGATAATGTAGGAAGGTCCTGTGTGATTGCAGGGTTATTGATTAATCTAATAGCTTTATTTTGAATTTTGTCCAACTGCCTCAATGCAACCACTCCACTTCCACCCCACAGAGGTGAACAGTAATCCATCTGAGAACGCACATGACTTTTATATATCACGGCCAACTGCTCGTCAGTGAAGAATTCTCGAACTCTGTACAGGAGTCCCAGTTTTTTTAGAGGCATTCTTAGCAATGCCTCTAACATAATGTGTCCAGCTCAAGTTAGTAGTTAATGTTACACCGAGAATGTCAATACTAGGGGAAGTGGGAATATTTACATCATTACAAAATATATGGGAGTCAGTGAGATTCTGTCGGTTAGAAAATTGAATGTACTTGGTTTTCTGTGCATTAAAGGAAACTAGATTCTTTTGTCCCCATCCATTAATTCTAGAAAGGTCCTGGTTCAGAGAAATTGCAGTGTTTATTTTTGAATTTATAAGATCGGGTTGGGTGAAAGAATTGGTAAATGTGAAGGAACTGTGGAGTGTTGAGTCATCTGCGTAGGAATGTATTGGATTATGAGTGGTAGATATGAGATAATTGATATGAATGAGGAACAGAATTGGGGCCAAAACTGATCCCTGGGGAACACCAGCATTTATTGAGTGAAAATGTCTGCCCTATCATAATGCCATTTAGTCACCAAAACAGGTTCAGAGTGGGAAGGTGTGGTAGGTGATAGACAGGTGGCCTGTATCAGACAGTGATCAGAAGATCCAAGCAGGGACCTCACTGTAACATCATAATTTTCTGAATTGGTTGTTAAAAATAAGTCCAGTAGGTGGGAATTATGATTAGGATTATCTGGTACACGGGTGGGTTGTTTGACTAGTTGAGTGAGATTAAATGAGTCTGCAAATAGCTCACATTCAAGACCAGCATCATCAGTCCTGACTGAATGAGTGAGCCATTCAACATTATGGACATTAAAATCACCCAACACAGTGATTTCAGATGAAGCATTTAAGTTGAGGACACTGAGTTGTGAGGACAGAGAATCAAAAAGACTTTGCTCTGGAGGAGTATTTGGGGAACGGTAGATGCAACATATGTATTTAAATTTACCAGCAGAAATTAATTTGTATATAGAATAATCAAAATAGGGACAATTGAAACTAGTAACCTCCTCCAGGGCAATTTCAGATTTTGCGAAGCAACATACACCTCCTTTAGGTCTGAAATTTTGGAGCAGTTGATAACCTGGAAAATTAAATCTAGACGTGTCAGATGTGGATGTTACTTGAGTCTCTGTCAAAAAAAGGAGAGTAGGGGATTCTGCTTGAAGAAATTGGTGTACAGAATTGATGTTAGAGTGAAGTCCCCTTATATTACTAAAGAAAAAGCTGCACCGACGAGCAGCTTTGGGACGTTGCAATGCTCTTGACACAGTCGCATGATGACGACCGGGAGGGCCCTGTGTCAATGACCCAACCCTGCCGGGGGTGGATATCCGAGGGACCACCAGGTTTGCTCTTAACAATTGTACTGCCATATTTATTTGGTAAGTGTATGGTGTTGCATGTATGATATATAGTGGGAAGAGTAGTGTTTTATGGATAGAGGATAGCGATGTAGGGCAATGTCGTGAAGTTGGATGTGTATGTTATATAAAGAGGGTTTTCCTGATACCCCTGATGTGTGAGGCAGAAATATATGTATCCAGCTACCAAGGCCTGGGAGAGAAAATGGAATTCAGGCTATTCCCTGAGTCTACCGAAACCTTGGCGGTAGTACTTCCCTGGGCGGGGCTGCCTACCCCTACTACTACAACACGTGGCAACACACCCACAGACACCAAGAAATATCAAAACAACACCCAGCACACGGTATCACACACAATTACTGTCCTCTCTCCCTCCCTGCCCACCCCGAACCAACTTCCAGAAGCACATCCATACTCATATCTCTCGCCGATCCATCCACTCACTCACAGACAACACGCAGCTGCAAGCACGACCTCCCGAAATCCATCCTTCCGAATCCTCCCTTCCTCGCGAGGACAGAGTCCACCTGGCCAGGCTGAGATGCGGACACCATCCAGCTCTCCTGAGCTATCAGAAGAGACTGGATGACTCCATTGTCGACGCCTGCCCGGGATGTAACACAGCACCCCATACCATTAAACACATCATAGAAGACTGCATTTCACACAACCACTTACGCCAACAACACAATCTACACTCAATGAGAGCTCTGTGGGAAAGCCCGATCGTGGCCATGGCCTTCCTCAGGGACTCGGGGCTGTTCGGCCAGGCAGCTTAGGGAACAACAACAACAATAACAACTCGTACAGGATTAATAGCTTTAACCAAAATGGTCACACTCCTTAACCCTCCAGCCCCGGCTATGTATTATATATATATTCCCCGAAATCCGGGGGTTTTGACCGAAAAACGTCTACGCCTAGGCTACCACATCTTTGTTATTTGGCTTGCTTTCGCATTCCCGCGCATCTCCAAGCATAGATGTGTTTCGTACCTGTAGAAAGGCGTTAAGTAGAGCTCTCTAAGTCAACTGGTTCAGTTGTGATAATAATTTCATTGGAGATAACTTTATGGCAAAAACAGCCACTTTACACTACTTTTCGATACTTAACAATAACATACAGGCACACACGAACAAGCGACGCACTCCTTCTTGTGGCCGGAGATGCGGGGCATCGGTCCAGCCGGCTGTTGTTTACATACGTCGGACGTACGCCTCGCACACCAAGCTTACAGGCTTTGAGCTCATGGGTGTTTAAGAGCCCTTCCGGGTAGCTCGGGTGTGTTTTTTATGGGCGTTCAAGAGCCCTTCCGGGTCTGATGGGTTAATGGTCTAAGTGGCCATAGCCAAAATGGCTACACTATATTCCTTCTGTACTTTCTCCATGCCCGATAAGATACATGATATTTTGATATATGTGGCACAGCTCTTGTATCCAACACAATACCCTGCGTGCAACCCCGCTCGAACCCCGCACAACATTGCTTGCAACTTTAATTATTATTATTATGATTATTAGTGTCACTTTCACTGGACTTTGATAATTGGTAGTGTCATTTCCCCTTTTATGTATTGTTAGGTAAGCTAATAATATATATAGTGTCACTGTCACTTGTTCATATTGTTATGAAGGCACTTATTATTACTTGTGTGTGTCTCTTTCACTTATACTTAGTTTTATTATTATTATACTGTCACTTTGACTGGCCTAGGCTTATTGAGTGTCATTTTCACTTATTTATTGTTAGAAATATATATTTTAGTGTCACTTTCACTTGTTCATATTGTTATTGAAGGCACTTATTATTACTTATGTGTCCTTTTCACTTATACTTAGCCCACCGAAATGTCAATAAAATACCCTCATTGTTCCCTGATTAAATAGCACTGTATGAATATTCCCATATTCAAAATATGCTATAGGGGTGCAATGCCTGGTGAGTTATCTGCTCAACAGGTGGCGTTGTGTGTGTGTAAGTGTGAGAGTCCGAGTGTAGGGGTTGAGACAGTGAAGCACGGGAACGAGGTGGCTTCAGAGATGGAGTCGTTTCGGGCCATGATTGAGCACCGTGCCTCATGTGAAGGCAAGATGGCAGGTGCTCGTTGTACTCTACGTGCTTCACATGTCTCACTCCCTAGACTGGAACAAGACCTCACGGGCTTCACTGTTCATTGTAAAGCGGTGAATGTTAAGGCTCTCAGCCTATGCCCGAGAGGAAGTAAGTTGGAATATAGAAAAAAAAAATATATATATATATATTATTATTCTTAGCCTACATTTGAGTGTCACTTTCACTGTTGTCACTTCCACTTCAAAAGTTTGTTAGAGTGTGGAAGTCGTTGAAGCAGGTGCCAGCACACAGTCCAAATTGACACTCGAGGCATTCCCAAGTGGTTTTTGTGGGTTTGCGGGGTCTGCGAGTTGTGTGGCTGCACACATGGCACCTCTTCTGACTCCTAACGTTACTACCTGGTGCTTTGAAAGGAAGGGCGTTGAGCTGGTGCTTCCTGAAAAATTCAGCACACCTCGTTCTGTCCAGCTGGCCTGGTCCTTGTGGTGGCCTCCCTGGTGTAGCCGCATGTTTAGCCAAGAGCTCAAGTAGCACCTGCTTGTGGAACTTCCGCAGGGACTTGTACTTCTTGGCTCCTGGAGTCCTCAGACGGTAGATGTTGTAGGCATTGAGGACCGACATATCTACCGTATGCAGGATAAACTTCTTGTACCACCTGCAAGATGTTCGCAGGCAGTCGATGAAGCCCATCTGCATGTCGGACTTGTCAACGAGGCGCATGTTGAGGTTATAATCCAGGACAGCAGCTGGTTTTTGGATGGGGTTCTTGGTTCTTCGGTCCACCTTCCCTGTGGCGACCATCTGGGCCTTGTGGCATGTGGTGAGGAGGTTGACCTTGCGCTGGTCATGCCAGTGGATGGAGAGGATGGGGCCACTCTTCTTGTGGAAGATGTCCGCCTTCTTCGTCTTGGTTGGGTAGCCTGGCATGCCCTTCCTCTTGCCCTTGACTGTGCCGACAGTTCCGGTCTTGCGGTCATGGAGGTACTTGGTCAGGAGAGGCGACGTGTAATAATTATCTGTGTAGAGGATGTGGTTTTTATTGAAGTGCCTCTCCATCATCTTCTTCACTACAGCGCCACCAAAACCAATGAGGGGGTCAGTCTCAATTTCTCCAGCCTTGCCGCTGTAGACTATAAAGTCCAGCACATACCCCGTCAAACAGTCGCAGAGGACGAAGAGCTTGATGCCGAAGCGGTGTCTCTTGGACGGGATATACTGTCGGAAGTGCAGCCTACCACGGAACAGGACCAGAGACTCGTCGAGGCACATCTTCTGGAAAGGAATCAGGTATGTGGTGAACCGATGACGTATCATGTCATACAGCTTCCTGATCTTCCATAATGAGTCGGGAAGATGGACTGCCATGTTATTTGTCAGGTGGAGATAGGAGAGGATGTCGAAGTACGTGTCCCTGGACATGTATTTGCCAAATGCTGGAGTCGTTATGATGTCGCCAGTGATCCAGTAGTCGGCCAGAACGTGCTTCCTTATATGTGTCATCAGCATTGTGAGTGCCAAGAACACATATAGTTCTGCCACAGTGACAGCTCTCCATGCCACCATCTTGGCACTGGTCTTCCTCCCAAGAAAGTTGGCACAGATAGCATGGTGGTGATTTGTCTCTTTGACGAGGTATTCCATGACTTCATTGTCATAGAAGCCACAGAAAAGTTCACTGGGGGTAGCATCTGGGCCACAGGGATATGCTGGTGACACCCCGGAACCCATCTGTACCTCGTCAAAGGCAGGACAATCTGGCTCAAAATCAGCCCCATCTGTCCACACAAACAGGTCGGATGTTGATGCTCGAGGACGTGCAGGTGCAGCAGGCACACGCCCTGGCACACGCCCTTGGCCACGCGGACGCCCTGCATGCCCACGCCCAGGGGCAGCGGCGTCGGCAGACTGACCACGTCCACGACCTCGCCCTCTCGCTCGTCTTGTCGGGACTTCCTCTTCCTCTTCCTGTTCCTGTTCCTCTTCCTCCTCAGGCGACGTCAGGTCATCTGGGGCAATGTTGGGGTCGTCAGCATCCTCTTCAGGAGACAATTCTGGTGAAGAAGTGACCAGGCGTCGGCGGTGTGGGGCACGGGAGGCTGCGGGAGCTTCAACAATGGGAGCCTCGGCCTTGGGAGTTGGGCTCCTTTTGTGGCGAGCCGAAAGCTTCTCCGCAGCAAATAATGCTCTGCGGTGTGTTGAGGGCTGTGGCACATCACCAATACCACTTGAAGAGGCCCTTTGGTCATCCTGAAGGAGAGATGAAGCCGAGGGCTGTGGGTGACCCACGCAGCGTCCCGGGTCAAGGCGTCGGGACAATGGAATGCGGGTGGTTGCTAGACCAGGGTCGGCGTCATTATCACTGTCTTCAGCTTCCCTATGCTTTTCTGCGGCTGCCCTGCGTGCTTTTTTAGCTGCACTTTTCACCAACGATTGTTTGTAGAAATATTTTCCCACTTTCAAGGGCATACGGGCAGGCAAAGGGGAAGGTCCTGGGCTAGGGCTAGGGCTAGGCCTAGGCTGACCTAGCAAAGATGGCGAGGGGGTAGGCCTAGGTTCTAGCACACTTGGAAGCTCAATGGCACCTTCCTGAAACACTTGCACATCAGGATCATCACTACTGTCTCCCCCCTCAAATAAATCGACATTATCGTCGTCTCCAAAGCCCACGAAATCGTCATCTTCACTTGCACTTATGAATTGTACCTTGTCCACCAAGCTTTCGCCACTGCTCTCTTCACTATCAAAAAGTTGTCGCTGTATAGCGCTATAACTCAACAAACGCTTAACTTTCTTTCGTTGAGCTTTCTTCTCGGTTGCAACAGGCGTTGAAGTTGGGAGCGGGGTAGCACTGGGGCCCGCGGGAGGTTGCAGCGAATCGGACACGTCGGGAAACATTTTTTCAGTATTACTCGCTATGGCGGCCACGTACGAACTGATAACACTAGTAGTTGAGGCTTGGTGGCGCTGCGGTCGCTCCTACAATGCAAAATTTGGCCGCGCGAATTTTGAAGCACGCTTTCAAGCACAAGGATTTTAAAATGACACCCGGGTACCGGCCCTTTTTTTTGGTGTCCTTAGGAAATGACACCCGGGCTGGAAGGGTTAAGGCCATTCCCAGTTATTATAACCATGACTTTTTTGTGTATGCATCAACACCAGCCCTACCCCCTGCCTCAGCTTCAAAGCTTTTTTCTGACTGGACTAAGAATGATGGCTTTAACGACGTCAAGGCACTTTCTGCTTTGACGCCGGAGTTGGATATGTTTCCGATCACAGACTCAGCCTCTAATCCAGTCTTGCAGGTGGGGCAGTTGGGTACGAGACCTTGGGTGGACTGGGAAACAGAGGCTCAAAATTTTGCCACTACTTTCACTACAAAGTCTTCTCACCAAATCCCTAAAGACCACCATACTTGGTTCTCTCTTCCGGTTTTTAGTGCCGGAGGAGTCCCCTCTGCTTTGTTTGATTTCTTGGCTGCCCCTAAAATCAATTTGTGCGAATTAAAAGATCCGTTTAGCACGCCTTCCCCAGCTCACCTAGACCGCGAGTTTAGGTTAAGAGGACTGTTTTCACAATATATTGTTACCCAGCAAGTAACAAAGTCTATGTTACGCTCTTCTCAGGCAATCGAAACTGCGGAAGTCAGGAAGGCCATTGAACTTTCCCGGCGCTTGCTTCTCCAAACTTCCATTCAGTCTTTAGGAGATATTCGGACGGCCTTATTAGAGGCGGTTCGAGCAAGGCAGGATCTGAGGATGTTCTTAGTAAAGAAAATTCCTGACCGTATTGCAAGCCGTGTAGTTCTGTCTCCAGTTCTAACCCCTTCTTTGATTTCTCCAGCAGTTTGGAAGACTGTTTTCAATATGGCACAAGCATTCAAACAAAGTCCCTCTCAACCTAAGAAGCCTACCTTTACTTTCCCTAAACCCAAACCAGTTTCGAAAGCTCAAGCTAGTGGGTCGAAGCCTTTTCATCAGCCTAAGTCCCCTTCCACCCAGGGTCAGGCTCAAGTCAGGTATAAACAGGGTAAATTCTCAGGTAAAGGCCACAAGTTTCACCAACGACCAGGTCAGGGCCCGCCTCCAGCCAAACCCAGCCAGTCATCCAAGAGTACACCACCACCAGCAAAAAAATAAGGTCTCTCTCACTCCCGGGGCCAGTCAAAGGCGTGTTGGAACAGAGAGTAGTCCAGCCGGCGAACCCCAGTCTGCTAACTGGGTCATTCCGGGCGTGTCATCAGGCATGGCCATTAAGATCATGGGCGAGGACTGTGGTACGCAAAGTCATCACTTGGCAGTGGCTCCGGCGACCTCGCTTACGTCAGCCGACAAAGGCCAATCATGTTTCTTTAGAGGTGGAGTCACTAGTTCAGGAGATGATTACCAAGAGTGTCATTATCCCAGTCCCCCCGACTTACCCGGTGTTTACATCCAAACTATTTCTAGTACCAAAAAGGGACAGTATTCAGATGAGACCGGTCGTAGACCTGTCTTATTTGAATCTCCACATTCACAACGTGTCCTTCAGGATGCTGACAGTGAATCAAATAAGGCTAACACTTCCGCCGGGAGGGTGGATGTGTTCATTAGACCTGACAGACGCGTATTGGCACGTCCCGGTAAACAAGAGATTTCAAAAATTTCTGGCTTTAAGAATAATGCATCAGACTTATGTCTTTCAAAGGATGCCGTTTGGATTGAACCTAGCGCCACGCATTTTCACAAAATTAGTCCGGCAAGCCCTGATGCCCATTTTAGAACAGGGGATCAGGATCTTGTGGTATCTGGACGACTGGCTGGTGGTGGCAGAGACAGAAAAGTTATGCAACACTCATGTCAACATTACGTTAAACCATGTCAAATCTCTAGGATTCAAGCTCAACTTGGTAAAGTCAAACCTTGTTCCCTCACGAGTAATTCAGTGGATAGGGCTGGTCTGGGACACAGCGTCTCTCACTCTGAGTCAGAGTGTGGACAATCGAAACAGATTTCGCAAAAAAAAAATTATGTTTCTTCACAGTCTGACTACGACACGGAGACTCTGGGAATCTCTAGTCGGTTCTCTCAACTGGGTTCAACTAACTGTGAAGTTGGGCCGGTTGAAAGTCAAACGTTTAATCTTGGAGGGCAACAAATATTTCCCACTATTACCGGCGGGAACATTATGGCCTATCCCAACATTAATACACAGCTTACTAGCGGTCTGGGCGAAGAGGGAAGTGTTGCACTCAGTCATGCCATGGACCTCTCCTCCGCCGACGGTATGGGTGGACACGGATGCGTCAGGGACGATAGGTTGGGGCTTTCGGTCAAACCTCGGGCATCAGGGTCAAGGGCTTTGGTCCCATTCAGAAACCTCCCACATAAATGTAAAAGAATTACTAGTCCCCTTGTATTTCCTTCAGGTTCACGGCTCTACTTTACGGGAAAAATCGGTGGCTTTCAGAATGGACAATCTCAATGCAGTTCACTGCATTCAGAAACAAGGGTCAACGAGGTCTCGGAAGTCGCTAGACGTGTCAGAAAAGATTTTTGTTCTAGCCGACAAGCTGAACATTCATCTTCATGCATCATATCTCCCAGGCGTAGAAAACGTCTGGGCAGACGCTCTGTCTCGGAGACAGAGCACAACGGTAGAGTGGGCACTCAAGCAGAACATTTTCGATCAAATGATTGCAGAGCCTTACCGTCCACAAGTGGATCTGTTTGCGTCAGAGGAGAATCACAAACTCCCTCGGTACCTCACACGCCGGACATTAATGCCGGCGGGGGGGCCCGACGCATTGGTGACGGATTGGAATATGTGGAGTTCCATTTATCTGTTTCCTCCACCAGACGCTTCGATAATGTGCCACGTAGTCAACAAACTACAAGATTATCGAGGCGTAGTCTCGTTAATCGCGCCCCTGTGGCCGGCGCAGTTGTGGTACCAGCAATTGATAACGTGGTGCCCGAACCCGGTGTCGCTCCCGGTTGGGTATTTCCACTTAGACATGATTGGCAACCTAAAGACCTCGCTGACTTTTGCATTGTGGACATTCAGGAGACCAAGTGGTTAACGCCGTATGGTAGAACCGTGACAGATAAATTTATGAATCAGTACACACAATCTACCAAGAGGCAATATCGATCTCATTGGCAGTCCTTTACTTCTTGGATAGTTAGACCAGAACAGACAGTACCTTCGGTGGCATTAGTTTTTAATTATTTAAACTATTTGTTTGAACAGAAACGTCTATCTGTAGTGACTCTAAAATATCACTTAACAGCTATCAGGGTGCCATTCTTTGACCTTACAGGTCTAACCATACCACAAGCGGAAGAAACAGGTTTCATGAGAGCATGCTTCAAACTCCGCCCACCTCCCCGTCAGCTCATGCCTACCTGGTCTCTTGACAAGGCGTTATCTTTGCTTCCTTCCCGTCTGTATCAGAATACGGCAGATTTTGAATTACTATTAAAAAAGGCTGTGTTCCTTATGGCTTTGGCAACGGGTAACAGGGTGTCTGAGCTGGCGGCAATGAGCAACACCCCTAATTGCATAAGGTTTAGTAGACTAAATGATTGCATTCATATTGCACCTTCCCCAGGGTTCATCGCCAAGAATGAACATAGTGAACATGTTTTCTCAGAGTTCATGGTGCCGGCGTTGAAACGGGGTAAAGTGCACCATAATTTGTGTCCTGTACAAGCTTTAACCAAATATATGAGAGTGGCACCTCTTAACCGACAAGGTGCTTTATGGGTATCGAGTACAGGTAAAAGATTAATGAAACGAAAAATGGCTTCTCTGCTAGTCGAAGTCATTAAAGAGAGTAATCCCGGCGTAGTGGGTAGGGCCCACGATTTACGCAAATGGGCAGTATCTTTACGTTTTCTAAAAAAAAATCTGTTGAAGACATAGCTACTACTCAACTATGGGCTTCAAATCATACGTTTTTGACTCGATACCTGTCGGTAGCACTAGACAAACCATCAATGCCGTGTATAGCGTTACGGCAAAGGGTCTAGAGGAGTCTCTAAGTCACTAATTGTTTAGGTTAAGAAAGAGGGGGGGGGGGGTGCAGTCAGTGTAACATAAGACACCCTAGACCCCGCAGGAGGATATGTACAGAATATACGAGCTGTGATACAATGTATAAGTGTTGTGATTAAAATTTCTCTGTAGTAATGCCTACGGGAAATGTTGTTGAAGTACAATGGATGTAGTACAACAATGGTTTCTTTCAGTGGGATACACTGTTGAAGCAATTTAATTTTAAGAGTTCTCGGTAGTTGCAACTACGAGTAGCATTTTAGTAAGTACATCTGCGATAGTACAAGAATTTATTCTATTTTTTGTCTAATTTTAAGGAATATACACATTAGAATAATGGGGTTTATATGTGCACATGTAAACATAAAGTTTTATTTTTCACCACTTAATTTAAGTGGGGTGCCTTTAACTTTCAGATCTGGGAACAGATTCTCATAGTTACCCTTTTGTCCTCAAGCAGGCTTCTTTAAGCACGCCCCTGCTTGTACCCCTTTTTATATGTTGTATAAAGTTTATACATAAATATATTATTTTTTACAAAGTAAGAATACTATGTGGTTGTTTGAATATCTGCCTATTCTAGTTGCGATGGTTATGATATGATTACGAATGTCCCCCTCCAGTCTTAGATATCAGGCATAATCGTCAATGATGGAGGGGCCACTAATAAATTATAGGTTTGACTCCTGCAAGGAGATAAAGAAAACCTAATATTTAGTAGTGGCCCCGTAATCATTGACGACTGGGGCCCTCCCGACCATCCCCTTCCCATTCGTTGATGTATTAAGGATTTTGGTATACTTGATATGTCAGTGAAGGCGGATAGATGCGCTAGTCAGCGTCTGGTCCAAGAATCCACAGAAGTACATCCACGGAATATGGAAAGCTTATGAATAGTTATTCTTATTTTATTTTATATTTTTATTTGTTACAAAGTTTTTTCGTAGTGAGAACCCAATCATAAAGACGAACCATGAGTGATTTTGCGTGTGCTTATGATGAAGGTTCCTCTGAGCTCTGCGGCGGTAGATTCAAACTACGCGTATGAGCGTTTGAAGAGTTAGCCTTATGTAATAGGCATAATCGTTAATGATTACAGGGCCACTACTAAATATTAGGTTTTCTTTATCTCCTTGCAGGAGTCAAACCTATAATGTAGGGAAAGTACCTAATTACATGGTTTTTGCACTCGTGTTGCGCGATCGTTGCAAGAAAACCAGTGGTCGTACAAGGATGGTTGGGGTGTCATTGGAAAGCTCTGTTTATGTCCTTTCAGGAATAGATACTTGTTTTACGCTCTGGGTCTTATTTAGGCATGAAAATGATCACGTAAACAACCCTATTTAGGGTAAAAACACCCCGCTGGGCGGTACATATAAATTACCGCCTAGGCCGCTCGTAAGGTGTTAACATTTTATTGAATTTAACATCAATTTATAATGCCATCAACTACAAGTACTTTGATGGCTATCACTGACATAATGCAATATAAAAACGCCTTGAAGGCGAATATATTGACAAAGCACTCTCAATTGTTAACGTAAAAACATTACAAATTTCACCATCACATAGAACACTTTGATGGTAAACACTGAAGATATTGTAGTCGATATGGTATGAACCATTTATTCCCTACAATGCGTATTTATGATAAACTAATGAACAAGTTAACAATTTATCGAAATTGAAGGAAAATTGCTCAAAAATTTACCGGAAAAGCAAAAAGTAAAGGGAAATAAAGTTTAGAAACTAAAATTTTGGCTTTGAAAAATAACCCTTGGCCAACGCATAACCTTGGGGAGAGTACAATCGAATAACTAAATTTTACGAAATTGACTCGATCACAGTACTCAAAACTTAAGGAAATTAATACAAAGCTACAAAGTTAATACACAAATTTAAAAAGACACTGCAGCTAATGAGCCAAAGGCTCATATAACAAAAAACAAAATAAGTAAAAAGCAGTGGCATCCTAAATACACGAGCGTCGACCAGCCGAGAAACTAAGTCCTTGCTTAATTCAAGTTTACGAGCGCATACAATCAAAATAAATACATTCCTAAACGCACATACAACTTAAATATGCAAATAAACTCACTATGAATTAAGAAACTGACGCATTTAAGAGGGGCTACTAAAATTATACATTAGGCAAGAGCACGGCTTTGACACGTCCGTACAGGGCGGGCGACGCTCGAGAGAGGACGCATCTCGGGAGATAACGGTAGGAGGCATGTGGATGGGAAACAAGAGTAGGAATGGAAGGCGTATAGGCGCGCTATTCAAACTGTTAATTCTTTTCTTTTTTATTTTCAACTTTTCAGTGGCTCCGTCCCAATGACGTACCTTAGGAATGATTAAGGGGTACCCCCTAAGATGATCCTGGTTCTCGACTGTCGCTATCAAGGTTAACTCGGTCTCTGAGGAGACCGGAACGAGGCCATATTATCATAGGCTCTTACGTCATTGACGTAAGGAGCCACCAATAAATATGCCCGGGTGGGGCATGTGGCACGTGATTTAAACTGCTGGGGTCTGGCAGTGGGTGGATGGGACTCATTAGCCTTGGTCGGCATCCCATCTAGGGGAGACAACCTTATAAATATCTGTGTGGATGGGACTCGTCAACTTTGATCGGCAACCTATCTAAGGGTGACTACCTTATAAAAATCCGGGTGGATAGGATTCGTCAGCCTTGGTTGGCAACCTGTCTAGGGGAGTAAACCTTATACAAATACGTACTGCTTACGTAAGGGTGAAGCAGGTTACCTAAGGGTGAAGCAGGTTAGTGGATGGACTAGCAACACACCACTACAGAAAAATTGTGCTAATAAGATACATAGAAGACCTCAGAGTCGGATGGACCCTAAATTGAGTGGTCAATCCTGTAAGTCCTTCAGTAAACTGGCATGGGTTGTCCCTCTTACAGGGTATAGGTCTGCTTAGGGGCATTTTGTGTACAGCCACCCTCATTAACCCCTCAAACCCGGTTGGGTTCTGAGGCATCCATAAAAAATACCCCCGCAGAACCCGGAAGGGCTCTGAGGCTCCGGCAGCTTAAAAGCCTGTAAGCTTGGTGTGCGAGGCGTCCGTCCGACGCATGTAAACAACAGCCGGTTGGACCGACGCCGCGCATCTCAGACCACAAGAAGGAGAGGCGTCCTTGTTCGTGTGTGCCTGTATGTTATTGTTGAGTAGTGAAAAGTAGTGTAAAGTGGCTGATATCGCCACAAAGTTATCTCCACGGAAATCGTCATCACAACTGAACCAGTTGACTTAGAGAGCTCTACTCAATGCCATTCTACAGGTACGAAACACATCTATGCTTGGGGATGCGCAGGAATGCGGAATCAGTCAAAATAACAAAGATACGGTAGCCTAGGCGTAGATGTTTTTCGGCCAAAACCCCCGGGTTTCGGTATGGAATACATAGCCGGGCCTGAGGGGTTAAGGGGAGTAAGGCATCCGGCAATAGATAGATAGTCTGGCAGTTAACTTTGGATCCAGAACTCTTGTCACTGAGCTCTACTTCGATAGTGCCGCGAAGCTAAACAAAAAAAGTAAATCTGCACGGTATTCGGTTTAGGCTATATAATGTTCGGTTTTATATAATGTTATTTGGTTCTTGTGAGGTTTATAGAGATGAATAATAGTTTAACATATAGCTCATTGCATGAGATTTAGATTATAATAACAATGAACTTCCTATGCCTATTAGTTTATTTCTATATTTATATATACGCAATATGCACACACCACCCGTAATCGTTTTACAATTCAAATGGGTTACAAAGTTAAGTCATATTACTTTGCACAATATACAGTATATTTACCAAAAAGAATCACTTTTATAATGCACAACACTATCGTAAAGTATTTTACTCTCACGTAACACTATCTGTCACGGTCGAAATGCAATAATTCTCCATTTTTAAATGGACCGAGCAACGGACCCTCACGTTCAACTGACTATGATATATGTACTGTACTAGCAAGATGTTGATTTCTCCTCTCTTGCAGCGTGACAAGACGTCACACAGCATTGCCAATAGTTTCACTATTTCCTTGACATTGATCGCTACTCGTAACAACATTTTTAAGTGGTACACGCTTTAATTTTTTTTATTGAATTTGTGAAGGTTTAGTTGTTGTTGTTGTTCCCTAAGCTGCCTGGCCGAACAGCCCCGAGTCCCTGAGAAAGGCCATGGCCACGATCGGGCTTTCCCACAGAGCTCTCATTGAGTGTAGATTGTGTTGTTGGCGTAAGTGGTTGTGTGAAATGCAGTCTTCTATGATATGTTTAATGGGTGCTGTGTTACATCCCGGGCAGGCGTCGACAACGGAGTCATCCAGTCTCTTCTGATAGCTCAGGAGAGCTGGATGGTGTCCGCATCTCAGCCTGGCCAGGTGGACTCTGTCCTCGCGAGGAAGGGAGGATTCGGAAGGATGGATTTCGGGAGGTCATGCATGCAGCTGCGTGTTGTCTGTGAGTGAGTGGATGGATCGGTGAGAGATATGAGTATGGATGTGCTTTTGGAAGTTGGTTCGGGGTGGGCAGGGAGGGAGAGAGGACAATAATTGTGTGTGATACCGTGTGCTGGGTGTTGTTTTGATATTTCTTGGTGTCTGTGGGTGTGTTGCCATGTAGTTTAGTGGGTGGTCTTGGTTCGTGGAGGCTGCTGCCAGGAATTGAGTGCCTCTCATGTCCAGATGGTCTTTGACTTTGAGGATTTTGGTTTCTTGATGTAGGTGATCTGTGGGTGAAGTTGCTGTGCAGCCTGTAATGATCTTCAGGGCTTTGTTTTGAACAGTCTGTAAGGTCTTATGATGTGTTTCAGCTAGGTTAGAAGCCCAGGCTGGGCTTGCGTATTCCATCACTGATCTTATGTATTGTTTATATACTGTGGTGGTAGTTTCTTTGTTATGTCCAAATTTTGTGTGAGCAAGTGACCTGAGGGCATTAAGTATGGGTGTCAGTTTCTTTTTAATGTTTGTGGTGTGCTGTTTGAATGTCATATGAGTATCATATGTTACTCCTAGGATTTTGGGTGTGTGTGTATGTGTTAGGGGTGTGTTGTTTATGGTGAGTTGAGGGATGTATTCGTGTTCTCCTGTCCAACTTGTGAGCAGGGTTGCGGTGGATTTGGCTGGGGCTAGATTAAGTCTGTTTGTAGTGCACCAGCCATGTAGTGTGTTGAGATAGGGTTGAAGGAGATCTGTTGCTCTTTTTGGGTCATGGTGTGTGCATGTGAGTGTTATGTCATCTGCATAGGAGGCTAAGTTTATTTGGGGCGTATCGTGCATGTACAGATTGAAGAGTGCGGGCGATAGGACGGATCCTTGTGGGTTTAGTAATACGATTCACATGGCTGACCACTTTGAAGAAAACCTCCAAATAATTTGAATCGTGAGGGTGAACATGAAGGAGTTAATATAACCATAACTTGACTTGTAAACTAATGACAGTTTTTGTTTCAGGTTGACAACTGACTTCAATCATTAAGGAGAAGCACCAAGTGTATTGATGTCAAAAATACCAAACTGGTTGATTGTTTGATAATGGCTCCTGGGAATGAACACATCTTAGATACCCAGTACATATAGATAAGTGCTGTTTATATGTGTTAATACAGATCTTCCTCACTATCCGATGCCCCAATTTACGATATTATTATAGGGTCTTAGGTGTTTGGGTTTGGGTTTTGGCTGGTCCGAGAATGTATCGCCATTTACCTCATTAAATTTAGGGTTTGCTATACGATTTTTCTATTTAAGCTCGGGTTTTCAGGAACGTAACCCAATCGTAAATCGAGGGAGACCTGTAGGCTATACTTTATTTGGCTAGACAGTGAAAGAGCCACAACAGTAATGATGGAGATGTTTTGAGAAAGGATCAGTTGAGAAATTGGAAAGTGAAGAGCACACCAATGTAAAAAGAAAGTGTTAGTTTATAAAGGAACGGAAGACCTTATTAAATGTGAAGAAGTGTTGGACTATTATGAAATGGAGATAGTTATTAAACGAGAAGAGGAAGTGTTAGTGAGTGGTGAAGAGACATTTCACAAAATGGAAATAGCACAGAGTCATGATGAAACTGTAAAAAATGAGAATAATAATCCTAGCGAGGGATCTGATGATAACGTTGAAAAAGAAATCCCTCCCATAGGCACCTCAAAGCAAAAAGTTAGAAAACACATGTGTGAGGTCTGTGGTAAAATGTTTGGTCATAAGCGAGACCGCGACCGCCACACTATTGTTCATACTGGAGTGAAGGAGTATAAATGTGAGGTCTGTGGTAAGATGTTTGGACATTCTAGTACGCTTACCAAACATTCACTTGTTCATACTGGAGTCAAGGATCATAAGTGTGAGGTGTGTGGCAAAATGTTTACTCTTAAGACTACGCTCACCCAACACTTACTAGTTCATACAGGGGTCAAGGAGTATGAATGTCAGGAGTGTGGTAAAATGTTTGGTCAGAAAGGTCACCTCACCAGACATTTATCAACTCATACAGCAATCAAGGAACATGAGTGTGAGGTATGTGGTAAAATGTTTGGTCAGAAGAGTAACCTCTCTGAACATTTATTACTTCATACAGAGGTGAAAAACTTTGAGTGTGAGGTGTGTGGTAAAGCATTTATTTATCAAAGTATCCTTGCCAAACATTTATTAGTTCATACAGGGGTAAAGGAGTTTCAGTGTGATGTATGTGGTAAAGAATTTGGGTATAAGAGTTCCCTCGCTAAACATTCATTACTTCATACAGGTGTTAAGAATTATGACTGTGAGGAATGTGGTAAAATGTTTATTGATAAAGGCAACCTGACCACACACTTATTGGTTCATAGAGGACTTAAGAAGTTTGAATGTCATGATTGTGGTAAGATGTTTAGTCAGAAGAGTCACCTTGCTAGACATGTATTAATTCATTCAAAAGAGAAAACCTTTATGTGTTATATTTGTGAGAAATGGTTCTCAGAGAGCAATACCCTTGCCAGGCATATGTTAATTCACTCTGGAGAGCAACAGTTTACATGTGATCTCTGTTTTAAATGTTTCAACTATAAAGGAAGCCTCACCAGACATATTTCAAAGCAACATAAAGAATCTGCCGTATATGTTGGTGGGCTGGATCTATCAGAGTGAGGGTTGGTGTCCTCTACTTCCCATAGCCGTTTCTGACTGTACCTTTATCATCATTCTTATTTCTAACTTTTTTCTTGAGAGTGGTGAAGGCAGTGGGGTCATAATGGTGTGCCCCATGGTTCCCTATTGTCTTACTCTCACAGCCCACTGGCACAAGTTGGCCTTTCTCTGGCGTCTGGATGCGGAGACCCCACCGCCCGCCACTTTGGTGGTGCAATCAGTTTCTGGAGCAGTGGACCACTGGTTCCTATCTTCAGAAAATTCCTGTGCTTGGTATGCTTCCAGCCAGGACCCCACTGGGGTAAATCAAATAGTAAAACAGTGGTGGAACTGCCATCCGGGTGAGGGACTGCTCTGGGTCTGCTCCTTCAGTGTTCATGGTCATAATCCACTTAGTGGAAATGGCACTGTGGAGTGGGTCAGTCGGGGCATGTCTGGGAGCCTGGAGGTAGTTTCCGCCATGGCCATCCCTTTTGGGGCGCTTCCTCCGGAAGCGGGGCGTCAGATTTGATGATGATGATGATGATAATTTATTTTATTTTTCTGTGTAGATGAGGGAGACAAGGTAGAACTGCCTGTGACGAGTGCCTCACCCAGAGTTTAAAGAGTGACAGGGCCAAAATCAAGAAATGTTCAAGCCAAAATGCCTGGACACACAAAGTTTGAAGCATTTTAAGTCAGGATGAGGGGAAGATGGATTCAGGGAGAGAGTTCCAGAACTCAGCTGTTGAATAGACAAAAGTTTGGGAATATCGTTTCACTCTTGGGTTGGAGAGTTGCACAGAGTAGGGGTGGGATTGTGTTGCAAGACGGGTGCTACGTACTCTCTACATAGAGGAGGTGGTATACTCTGAGAGAGCTCTGAGGAACACTGATTATTTTAATAGTGGTAGAATAACGTGAGAGATGCAATATTGCGGCGAAGAGAGAGAGATTACGAAGAGTCGGTGAGTGGATGTGAGTTAATGAGATGAAAGGCCCTTTCTTTTTTTACTTTGATATTTCAATTTAAATTTAAATTTACATTTAAATTTTAAGAATGCTATATGAGAGGATCCTCCCCACACATGCGAACAATACTCAATACATGGACACACTGCAAGAGCAAGAAGCCGTGCAAGGGTAAAGAACCCCCGGAGGCGGTTGAGCACACCCAGCTTCTGGGAAACTGTTTTAGCAAGAGTGGTAATATGGTCTTTCTATGCGAGATCAGAAGAAAAGGAGACACCGAGAATACTGAGAGAAGATGAAGAGTTGATTTGTGTATTGTTGAAGTATAAAGGATAGATCTGTGGGAGTTCTTGACGGGTAGATAAATGGAGAAATTGGGTTTTGGAAGCATTGAAAGCAACAAGGTTTTCTCTGCCCCAAATGAAAATGGTTGATAGGTCAGAAGATAAGTTTTCTATGGTATCATCATGTGAATTTTTGAGTTATTGCTAGCTGGGGGGGGCTCTGAAAAACTAGTAAGGTAGACTCATCAGCATTTGAATGGATAGGACTGGAGGTACAGTTGAGAAGATCATTAATGAATATTAGAAAGAGAATTGAAGATAGGACAGAACCCGAAGTTGATGAGGAAATGAGTGATGGCCGTCCACATCCGCTGCTATGGAACGGCCAGAAAGCAAATTAGAGATGAAGGCACAGATAGAGGGATAGAAACCGAAAGAGGGTAGTTTAAAAATTAGAGATTTGTGCCAGACTCTATCAAAGGCCTTCGATATGTCTAGCGCAATAGTAAATGTCTCACCGAAGTCCCGAAAGGAGGATGACCAAGAATAGTAAGATATGAAAGATGATCACCAGTAGAGCGACCCTTAACCCGGCAACGGCGAGAAAGCTCTTAAGAAGTTTTACTGGGCAACAGCGGCAAAGCTCTTAAGAGGGAAGGCCTAAAAAAAAAAAAAAAATTGTTAGGCCCCAGTAGCACTTAAAAAAAAATAAAAAAAATTCCCTCTATACTTCATATCACTCCTCCACATCCCCCCTTTCCCCTCCCCCTTCAATTATCACCCATTTTCCCTATTATTCCCTAATTCGTTGGTATATTTGTGTGTAAACATCTCCAAGCCGGTTCTATGGTGTGGTCATGTGACTAGCGAGTGTGTTGCGTAAGGCCAGGAGAGTGTGAGTGAGTCAGTCTGGCTTGAGGCCTCGTGAAGGGAGGGGTTGCCTGAATTTGCTCCACAATTCATGAATGGGCTGCTCCATGTTTATTCGCGATTTTGACCATAAAAATCTTATTCCCACTTGTTTTATTGTTGTTACAGGTTACTATCTTCATAGTGAAGGTAAAATAGGCGCATATGAATAAGTAATAACGATATTTATCGTAAAATGATGATTATAGGCATGAATGGAGCCTAATATGCTCGCCCAGAACAGTGGTGTTCAATACACCCAGCTCGCCGTTTATAGGTTAAGGAAGCCATACTGGCGATCTTGCTTTGTAAGCAACTGTATCTTGTTCTTGTAGACCTGGAATTTTGATGGGTACCCAATGGTGTCATTTAGTGGGCTATGAGAAAATTTGGTGTAGAAGAGTGGCTGGTTTGTGTGATAATGAAGATGTATGAGGAGTCACAAATGGCAATAATAGTAAACGGTTTACTTAGCGAGGAGTTTAGCGTTACTGTAGGAATCCAACAAGGTTCTTGTGTTTAATTCAGTTACCTTTATATTGGTTCTGGAGATGCTGGCTAGGTATTGTTAGAATTTGGCTCCCCTGGAAACTGCTATAGGCTATGCAGATGACCTAATTCGTATTGCAATAATGCACAGGATGCTTAGGGCAAATTTAATATTCGGATGGAGGGCATGGCAAATCTAGGATTAAGAAAAAAATATATATAAAACCAAGGTCATGTACAATTGAGTAGGACAAGGAAATTAGAAAGAAGTGGTGCAGACCCATGTGGGGGTGGCTGTTAATTTATTTCAATGTAGCATCCGTCATTACTGGGTACGTTTTTTTATATTTCTATGCATGAAGGGGACAAAAGGCAGGCTGCCTGTAACAAATGTCTCTCCCCAAAGCCAAAAGAGTGACAGAGAGCCAAATTCAAGGGATGTTGGGATCAAAATGCCTTGACACACACATTTTAAACCAGTCTAAGTCATAGGATGAAGGATAGATTCATTCAGTGAGAGAGTTCCAGTGTTCACTGGTTGAGTAGAAGAAAGACAGAAAATTTGCTAATTTTGGGGTTGGAGAGCTGGATAGAATGGGAGTGGGACTGTTGAAAGGCGGGTGCTTTGCACTCGCTGCAAGGGCGGAAGTATGCACTGAGAGAGTTCTGAAGAACACTGATTGTTCTAATAGCGATAATAGAGTGAACACTGATTGTTGTAATAGCGATAATAGAGTGAAAGAGATGCAACATTGTGGCATGTAGAAAGAGATTATAGGGAACTAGTTAGAGGAAGTGAGTTGATCAGGCAAAATGCTTTTGACTACTCTTTCTAGAAACTGTGCGGTATGGGTGGAACTTCTCCACATAAGCGAACAATACTCAATACAGGGGTGCACTGTGCCCTGATACAGAGCATAGGCATAAATTACATAATAAAGTATATAACTTATTTTTCTGACTTAAATAAAAATCATGAACAATAAGTATATAAATTAATGATTATAGGAAATGTTATCAGTAATATTAAGTCTTGACAAGCTAGACAAGATTATGATTATGTTCTATCTCTCCCAATGAAGATTATAAACAAATAATTCTAGGTACCGTAACTGGTTCTTTTTATTTTATTTTATTTTTTTCAATAATTTTAATGCTGTGTAGATTAAGGTAGTATGCCAATCCTTTCAAGAGTGTTCCCAACTAATTATTGTTGAGATAAGTATATATCAATTACAGTAAAACATGTTTTATCTAGATATGTCCAGAATCGACAATATCCGAATGATGGATATTTCTGGATAATTGGGTCATTGTATATACAGATTGCATTAATACAAATATACATTAGTACATTAATAAATGGCATTGTCTGCAGCCTACTTACAATAATACTAAACTATATTTCATAATAGATAGATAGATAGATAGATAGATAGGGGGTGAAGTTATTTATAAATATATCTCCAGTTCCATGCAAGCATGGAACCACCCCATCAGGGTCCAGAGAACATAGGGTCCACGCACGGCTGACAGAAAATGCGCGGTCTTCTGCGCATGACGTTAATTTCCCTATAATGGGGGCAGAGGTCAGTGAGAGTTCAATCACGTTGATTACTCGATCACGAACATACGAGGTGAATCAAAGCGGATGTTATATAATGTTACGTGTGTGTGGTATGATAATTATTTGGAAATATGAATGGTAAGATACCTATCATGAAATATATAGCATAAAGGCAATGATGTTACCATACAATTAACTAAAAAAATCAGCTGTTGAGACAAATATAATGTGTGTGTGTGTATTAAGCCGGTATCACACGAGAGCTTTTATAGTCAATATTCGATGATCAACATTTTTCTGGCAACATTTCTGGAATATTTTGCAACTGTATCGGAAACTAGACTGATGATTGATGAATTTAGGTAACTGAAATATTTTATATGTTGACCACATAAGCTGCCAGGCCAGTGTTGAGGATAAATGTTGTGTGAAAAAGCGCTTGTGTGATACCGGTTTTAGGCAGCTGGTCATATGACAGTAGCAACAATCATCAGCTTAACATGGGCAAGGTAAAATTATAAAGCACACAGACACACACAGTTTGTAAAATGCAGCGTGTGTGTATGCCCTCCTACTTTCGTTTTAAAGGAAAGGGGTGGAAAAGTATGATATTAGGAAAAAGTATCAGCTAGAAATCCCACACCCACACACGCACACAGATACAAGCGGCTTGTAAAATGCAATGTGTGCGTGTGTGTGTATGATCAAAAAGTCCTTGTCATTGTAAAGGTGGACAAGACACACACACATACTGTAGTTTGTAAAATGCATTGTGTGTGTATGTGTCCCTCCTACTTTCACGTAACAGAAAATCGGTGGAAAGGTCATATGATATAACTTAGGGGAGGTGTGGTGGAGTGGTCTTGCCACTGGCCTGGTAATCCAAAGGTCCCGGGTTCAAATCCCGATGTATCAATGGGAAAATATTATTGGGATGGAATTTGTGCTGTACCTGGTATCAGTGCATTACCACAAGCCCACCGAAACGTCAATAAAATACCCTCATTGTTCCCTGATTAAATAGCACTGTATGAATATTCCCATATTCAAAATATGCTATAGGGGTGCAATGCCTGGTGAGTTATCTGCTCAACAGGTGGTGTTGTGTGTGTGTAAGTTGTGAGAGTCCGAGTGTAGGGGTTGAGACAGTGAAGCACGGGAACGAGGTGGCTTCAGAGATGGGGTCGTTTCGGGCCATGAGTGAGCACCGTGCCTCATGTGAAGGCAAGATGGCAGGTGCTCGTTGTACTCTACGTGCTTCACATGTCTCACTCCCTAGACTGGAACAAGACCTCACGGGCTTCACTGTTCATTGTAAAGCGGTGAATGTTAAGGCTCTCAGCCTATGCCCGAGAGGAAGTAAGTTCGAATATAGAAAAAAAAAAAAAAAAAAAAAATTGTCAGCTTAACATTGACAAGCTAGAATTTAAATATACACATACAGAGTTTGTAAAAATGCAGTGTGTGTGTGTGTGTGTGTGTGATCAAAAAGTCCTTGTCTTTATAAAGGTGGGCAAGATACACACACATACATTCTCACTCTTTCTCTCTCTCACACACACATACTCACACACTCTCACACACACACACACACACACACACACACACACACACACACATATAAAGAAGCTGGAGAAGGTTCAGAGAGCTGCAACTAGGATGATACCAGAACTGAGAGAATTACCATATGAGGAAAGATTAAAGAAATTAGATTTACCATCTCTAATGGATAGGAGGGAGAGAGGCGATATGATTATGATGTACAAATGTGTGAGAGGACTCGAAAAGGTGGACAAGAAGGGTTATATTGTGAAAGATAATGGTAGAACTAGGGGGCATAGATATAAACTAATGAAAGGAAGATGTAAAGGAGATGTGAGAAAGTACAGTTTCCCTTACAGAAGTATAAGTAAATGGAATCAGTTGGAAGAGGAAGTGGTATGTGCCAAAAACATTCATATTTTTAAGGCAAAGTTAGATAATTGTAACTTAGGAAGCGGGACAATACAAGCCTAAAAAGCTCAACTCCTGTATACTACAAATAGGTAAATACAAATAGGTAAATACACATATTCTCTATCACACACACACACACACACATATTTTCTATCACACACATACACACACAGTTTGTAAAATGCAGTGCGTGTTTGTGTGATAAAAAAAAACTTTTCATTATAAAGGTGAGCAAGATACACACACACACATTCTCATTCTCTCTCCCGCACACACACACACTTTCGGTTTGTAAAATACAGTGTGTGTGTGTGTGTGATAAAAATTTGTTTTTATAAAAGTGGGCAAGATACACTCACACACCACACACGCATTCTCACTATTTCTACCACACACATACACTCACACATTCTTACTCAGACCCACACACACACTCTCTCACACATACACACACAAGCACAATTGTGTGTGCGTGTTTGTGAGTGTGTCCATTCCTTCTCTAATGACTAATATGCTTTTCCTTAGGATTAAATAGTCCCTAATCAGATATCAGTCCTACCCACTCTCTCTTTCTTTCACTCTCTCTCCCCCACCCCCTCTCTCTCTCTCTCTCTGCGAGATTCCTGATAGTCGACGTGGAGGCTTCAGCAAGGGCCTGCCGGCCCATACGGTCCGGAGGTCTATAGTAACTCTCTCTCTCTAATATGAAATGATGAGAATTAAAGCATTTTCTTAGTGTATATAAGTTATTTATTTGTATGCTCGCTATCATCTATAAATTATTACCTCATGTTTATGCACATTTAATTGTAAAATAAACTTAGCTTGATGTATTTTAAATTTTTATTTTGTCCTGTTTCATTAAATAAGACTAATTACAAGCACAGTTTAATAGATCACAAAAACAAGGCGTCTTAGAAACCGTCTTGGTGGTGTAATGGTTAAGGTGTCTAAAAATCTGTGTGTGATAACCCGGGTACGAATCCTGGTGGATCACATATATGCTTTCATTAATTTCATTGGAGGTGTTTGGTGTTGTGGTGAAATTAATAAAAAATAGATGAGGGGTTCAGGCAGAGCGTGGGGATTCTGAAGTCACTCAGCCTGCGTGTGGGTTAACCCTGTAGTCCTTTAACCCTGCACCCCATAATACCCTTGCCTTTCGGGGCAAGAACCGTCATTCCAGAGACAGGGAATATAAACTGAGTAATCTTGACCAAACCAATTTGTGAACCTTTTATCTATTGTTATATTTTGTTTACCAGTAAGCTAACATACCGTTAATACAGTATTTATTAGTGGCCCCTTCATCATTGACGATTTGCCTTATACAGTAATGGCACTCTTTGAACTCCAGAGTCAGCTGTTCAAATCACCCGCCCCGGAGTGCAAGAGACCAAATCATCGTAAGCGTACGCTCATAATTACTGACGGACTCGTCTTTATGATGCGGATGCCAACTACGAAAAAACTAAATAAAAAATAATAAAAGAAAAAAGAATAGAACTCTTATCTGCTTTACGCTTCCCGTAGTGCGGATGTTTGCTAGCGTGGTTTTCGCTGTAAGACGCTGACGCGTCATTCTTCCTTTTTGCTCCGGGGGTCAACGCCGACGGACGTGTCTGTCCCGAGCTCTCTACATTCTTCATTCTACTGTCTGGACAGTGAGTCTTTTGCTCATTTGTACTAATCTGAGATGTTAGAAGAGGCTTAGATTAGATAGGTCGGGCGTGCTGATTGGTTTGACCCCCATGAGTGTGTTTTTAAGGGTGCTTAGGTGAACGAGGCCACCATTGTTGTTATGTTTTATTTTTCTCTTATTTTAGCCTAGATTTAGGTTTGGAGGCTTGATTTTACTACCAGGGCAACGCTTTTTGGCCACCTTTCTGGTGGATTAAGCGTCTTTTGTGTTTTCATCGGCAGAACCTCTATAGTTTAAGGGTTGCTTTACTTAGTAGAGGATCTTCTTCTGGTTTCTGCGTCGTCTTCCCTACGCCCCAGTCGTCGAGATGGAGGAGGGTGCTGGTTCTTCCTGGAGGTAAGAGTTTTTGTTGATTCGTCGTAATTCTTGCCCTAGGCCACGTGGTCAGCCTCTGCGTAGGTATTGTTTATGGCTAGAATGTAATTTTAATTATTATTACATTAATGTTGTGCCATAACATGTGACCCTCTTCTTCTGGACGATAAGATAGTCTCAGTTGTTGAGGGTGTTAGGATACGTCTTAACTCCTTGCGACATATTATGTTCCAGTAAGTCCACGGAGGCGGGCGCCCGGTATCATTGCCACTGCACCACACAACTGTCAAAACCACACTGCTGGCCGTTAGAATTGTCGGAGAAACCTGGGTTTGCCACCAACCGACAGATCTTCATCTAACTTACCGGACTTACTGAGCTCCATATGACGCTAGAGCGTCATATAACTTATTGGAGAGGCATATAGATAAGTCCATATGACGCACTAGCGTCATATGAGTTTTTGGTCATAAGTTCCATATGACGCTAGTGCGTCATATGAGTCGCAAAGAGTTAAGTATATATACAGTGAAAGTCCGCTAATCCGGAGGCTGAAACCTCGGAATGCCCGATACCTCGGAAGGTTTTTTCCCAAAAAATATAATATTTTTCCCCAAAAATATATTATTTTTCCCCAAAAATAAGATTATAAAATAAGATTCATGTCTATCTTAAGTCAATTAATCGAGTGTTTTGGATTTACACCTCTACACCACCGAAACTTCACCGCACTGCCTCTATTCTAATTAATTATTAATTTGTATGTGTTTTAGGGCCATTTTTATGTATAAACCTGATACCTCGGAAAATCTGCTAATCCGGAAGTTCCGCGGTCCCCTGCCTTCCGGATTACAGGACTTTTACTGTATTGTGTGTTGTGCTAACTTGTTGCAGACATGTTAGTAGAACAATGGTTAGGATCTGTTTTCCTGCGGAAGGACTGTCTCGCACTACCTCGCCGGACGCCCCGATAGTGGCGTTCTAGTGTTGCACAAGATCCAATTATCCAGTTCGTTGTCTTGAACTAGAACGAACTCCCGGCGGAAGAGGAAGGCTTCCGCAGGGATTCCGGCTCAGCCGGAAGGACTCACCTATACTATTAAATAATTCCTAGCTCGGCGGGAAGACTTCTAATCTGTCATCGCGGTGGAAGAGTCATTGATAATCATTTCGTCCACGGCGGGCTAGTTGCTTTCTAGAAAGTTCTTTTCTAGGCAGCACAAGTATAGGTCAGTGATAATCGGTATCATAGATAAGCAGTCCTAATTCCTTCATGGAAAAGAACCACATTAGTTTTTTTTCCATAAGGGTACACAGGAAACTTAGAATAGTGGTGATCACTATATCTATTTTTCTTAGGTATTTAAAAGATAAAGGTTGTGTAAATGTCTCAGGTTGTCCTTATGAGCATTTATTCTTGGAAATGTATTTTCCAGGTACACGTTCTCCTCGGCGAGGAGCTCCGGACCGTCACCGATCCCGGCGGGGGGGGGGGACTTCATTATGGAACCAATATCTTTCTGTTCATCACCTCAATGTCTTAACCTTCCTGTCACAGGACACTCAGTCTGCGTCCGATGTGTCGCTTGCCTAGATCGGTATCGCGGCCAGTGCCTGACTAAGAAGTGTAGTGTGTGTACTAAACTCTGTAATGGTTTTATTAACCACAAGGAATATAAGTGTAGAGTAGCTCTTATGGTAATAAAGTTGTGTTACAATAACTACACTAAAGACATTGCCCATAAGGCGCTCCAATGCGATGATCAATCTCTTTGGGAGCTTCTCATCATTAAGTCACCCAGTGTAAACCCTCAGAAAACTAGCACTCATTCTGGAACTTTCATAAAGAAAACTTCTAAAATAGTTTAAAAAACAACAATAAGTTCTGAGGACTCCACCGATGATGACACACCTAAGAAAGATAGTCCCCCCCTCCGATCGGAGAAGCGGCATGCGCCGGATTCGTCTCCACAACAGCAGTCGAGACGTTGGTCCCGGTCAAGGTCTCCACTGCGCAGGCCTTCTCCACCGCCGGTCCAGCAGGCGGCAAAGAAAAAAAAAACACAGGAAGAGGCAGTGTCTCGCTCTAGTGTGGGGAAGAAACAATCCTGTACGGCGGTCTCGAGTGTCAGGCCTAGGCCATCGCCTTCGCCGGCGCCCGCACCTAGTAGGCTGCCCCGGCCTGAGCCGAAGGTCAAATCCGGCCAGTCGGGGGCGGTCACCAGGGTTGCGGAGACACCGCCCAGGGACGTTTTGCCTAGTAAATTATTTAACCACCCTGTCTGTCATGTTTCCCCGTCAGTGCGGCAACGACCGTTTGTGATTCCACAAAATAACGCGCCTCAGTGTCGCGTATCAACTCAAGTGCTTGCGGAACAGTATCGAGGCTATCCTCAAGAAACTAATGAGGTGCCCATTCAGTCGTCCATTCCAAACTTAGAGTGGGAAGACTTCGAACAACAGGTCTTAGAACCCGCCGTCCGGTCTGAAGAGGTTCGATCCATCTCAGCCCGGTCACTGGAAGCTCAGTCACTAGAGTCTATGGAATGCCAGTCTATCAGGGACGATTTTTCAGAACAGCTCGAGTCAGGGCAGAAAGTGGCGTCGTCAGGACAATCTGATGTAGAATCAACAGGGTCCACGACTAATACCTCGGAGTTTGTCACTAAAGAGGATCTTTAAAACTTTTTGGACAAGATTATGAATAAATATGTTGTGGATAGATCTGTGCCAGGTTCTCCCACAACACCGCCGGTTGCTAGACCTCTGGGTTCTTTACAGGTCACAGCTCAGCAAACCGTTGCTCCCTCCCTTGTCACTTCTAGTTTGTCAACTGCCACGTCGACTTTGACGACGGCTAATATTAGAGTACTGTAGTAACAGATGTTATTCCACCCCCCTTGGAGAAAACTCCCACTTAAGAAAGGTCCTATGCCCCTATTATATGGGCCGGATAGGTCCTGGTCGGACATAGTAGCTCTGAATCCTCAAGTCGCTCAACCGACAGTGTCTGGGGAACCTCCGGTCCCTGAACATTGGTGTATTCAGGTTAGCGAAAGTAAGAAACTTAGGGCGAAGAACATGTCGGGTGAGGTGCTGGATGTCATGGTTAAAGCTATACCTAATTTGTACACTCCAGATTATTTTGTATATGCACCTTCTCCCGCTTTGCCGCCGGCTTCATCGATAAGACTGTATGCGGACTGGTCTAAGCTGGATGGATTTAATGACATTAAATCTTTTTAGTCTAACGCCGGAGTTAGATGCCCATCCGATTAGAGTACAAAGGAGTACAAAGGAAATCAAGCAACAACAGTTCTAGTGACCCTTCTAGGTTGCTTGTTCTCCAAAACACTGAGGATCAAGTGTCCAAACAGTGGTTTAGAGTGGGTAAGGGAACATTGGAAAGGGAATTACTGCCCTGGAACTAATGTCCGTGGCAGGATTAGGAAGTTAGTAGGGGACTGAGGGGGGGATAAAATAAAGTTATTCATTTACAAACGCAGTCAGTCGCGGGTTTGATGCGAGATATTTGTCTAGGCGGAGTTTAAATGAATCAACGGTGATGCAGTCTATAACGTTTCGGGGAAGCCCATTCCACAAGTTGACAACTCGATTGAAGAAGAAATTCTTAGATTCGTGGGAGTTAAAAGATTTACCAATAATTTTGCAACCGTTTCCCCGCGTGTAATTAGATTGGTCGATAGTGAAGTACTTACTACAGTCCATATTGTCGATGCCTTTGATGATTTTGAACACTTGAATTAAGTCACCTCTTAATCTGCGCTGGGTTAAAGGAAATAGATTTAATTCTCTAAGACGCTCTTCGTATGGTTTGTTCTTTAGGCTAGGTATCATTTTGGTAACTCTACGTTGAACTCGTTCTAGCTTGTTTATATCTTTTTGGTAATAAGGGCACCAGGATTGAACGCAGTATTCCAGAAGAGGGCGGACTAAGGAATTGTAAAGGGTTAGGATAACTTCTTTGGATTTATGCTCAAATGACCCTATAAAGCCAATTATTTTGTTTGCCTTCTTAACAACTTCTGAACATTGTTGACTCGGTTTTAGGTTACTCGATATTGTTACTCCCAGATCAGTTTCTCTGTTTACATTCTTAAGCTGAGTGCCATTCATCGAATAGTTTGCTTTCTCATTTAGGTATCCGATATGTAAGTACTTAAATTTATCCGGATTGAAACTCATTTGCCAAATTTGGGCCCAACATGACAATTTATCTAGATTGTGTTGCATATCGTCAACTTGTTCTTTTGAGAGTACGCTATTTGCAATTTTTGTATCGTCAGCAAATTTTGAGATTGTACAGGTGAGACCCTCATCTATGTCGTTGATGTAAATTAGAGAGAGAATTGGACCTAGTACCGATCCCTGGGGTACCCCGCTACTTACATTGGTCCATTTAGATACCTTACCGTTTATGACTACTCTTTGCTTTCTGTCGCTGAGCCAATTTTCTATCCATTTCAACACACCGTCTTGTATTCCATGCGCTTTTAGTTTTAGCAGTAAAAGTTTGTGGGGAACTTTGTCAAAGGCCTTTTGAAAATCAAGGTATATAATATCTACAGCTTTACTCTCATCGTAGAGGTTGAGGATATCGTGGAAGAAGTCTAAGAGGTTTGTTAAACAGGAACGTTTTTTACGAAAGCCGTGTTGAGTATCTTTAACCCTTAAAGCGACTTAAGTAGGGTTAAGTATGTTATTTTCCTCTAAGTGATTTACGAGTCTGTCTCGTATGACCGTTTCTAGCATTTTGCATACAACTGAGGTTAAGCTAATTGGACGATAGTTACTGGGTAGGGATTTGCTGCCTTTTTTTAATATTGGTGTTACGTTGGCTAGCTTCCACTGATCAGGCATAGTTCCAGACTGCAAGGATTTATTGAATAGTAATGTCAGTGGTTTGGAGAGCTCATCCTTAGCTTCCTTTAGAACTCTAGGCGAGATTGTATCAGGTCCTGGCATTTTATTTACCTTGAGTTTATCTAAACAATTCAATACTTCTCTCTCTGTAACGGTGATATTGCTTAGAACATCTGAATTATCAATCTGAATCGGCGATGGTGTAGGGATATCACTGAGGTCTTCTGTTGTAAAAACTGATGCAAAGAAGGTATTGAGGGCATTACTCATTTGTACTTCATCTTTGGTGTATTCTCCATTTTCATCGACTAACGGTCCAACAGTTGAAGTAACTACTTTTTTCTTTCTGATATAACTATAGAATTCTTTCTGGTTTGTTTTACTTTGATTCGCAATATGTAACTCTAAGGTCTTTTTACTTTGCTTAATTAACTTTTTGGCTTTGCGTCGTAGCTCTACAAATTTCACCCGTTCTTCGTAATTTTGTGAGGATTTTAATCTATCATTAGCACATTTTTTAGCAAGCAGGCAGTTTGAAATATCTTTATTCCACCATTTGGGCTTATTATTATGGCCTGGACGCCGTATTTTCGATGGTATGCAGTCTTGCACTGCTTTTAGGTAAGTGGTTTCGAATAACTTCCAAGATGTATTTATGTCGTTATTGTTAATTAAAAAGCTCCAGTCAGTTTCTTTAAACATAGCTCTAAGTTTATGGAAGTTTGCTTTCTTGAAATTAGGGACTTTTTCGATGCTACTATTTGGTTCGTTACTAGTAAAGTTTAAAGTGAAAGTTATCGTACGATGGTCGCTGTTACTGAATTCATCACCAACATTCAAATTCTCTATTAATTCTTCTTTTGTTGCAAGTACAATGTCAAGAACGTTATTACCACGGGTCGGCGTTCGAACAAATTGATAAAGCGAACTCTCTTGCAAGTTCGTATACAAGTCATGTCCGGAGTGTGAAGTAAGAGTATCGCCCCACTTGGTCACAGGTAAATTAAAGTCGCCAAAAATTACGGTATCTTGTGAGTTACTTACATCTGCAATTTGTTCGTAAATTTCTCGGTCAGTTTGCACTGATTGAGCTGGAGGTCTGTATATTAACGCAAGTATTATTTTTGTACCTTTATTATTCTTTATTAGCACAAAAGATGTGTTGACGTTCACAATTTGAGGTTTTGACAAGAGGGTAGGGTTAAGAGTTTCTTTGATATAAAGTAAAACGCCACCTCCATTTCAATTTATTCGGCTTTTCTCAAACATTACATAACCGGGAAGTGAATACTCTGCTATAAAGTCTCTAGTCTCTAGACCAGCCTTGAAGCCCAGTCTTGCACATTGGAAAGATTGGCACGGGTCCTTCGCTCAGGCCCGTAGCCGGGGGGGGGAAGGGGGGGGGGGGGGGTCTCGGACAACCCCCCCTCCACCTGAAAGGTCCACTTTCTGAGAAAATTGAAGCCAAAAATCTTTACTTTTTCTTGCGGGTGCCCGACCCCGAAATGGGTTGAAATAGGGGAGCTATCCCCCCGCCAAAGGCGGCTTTCTAGGGCCTTTCCTAGCTGATGCTGAGAGGATTGGGTTCTAGTCATGTGGTGATGGGCTGGTCTATCAGAGTGAGAACTGAGCGATCTCTGCCATACCCATAGCTTACTCTGACTGTTCCTTTAACTTATATATTTTCTAGATCTCAAGTGACGGCGTCTTTTCCGTGGATTGAGCTCCCAATCTACCAAGATTGGAAGCCAAAGCGTCACATTTTTCCCTTGCCCCTCAACTTTCTCTTCATAATTGCTGAGGGGCATAGGGCCCTGCCCATGGGGCTTTGGTTTCCCGGGCGTTTCCGCACCCTCCTCAGCTCCCCGCTACGGAGTGGCTTCGGTCACCCAGTCTTTATTGTGGTCGGCAGGGAGGGTTCTGTGGGGGCGCTCGGTTATGGCCTTGGAATTGCTCGGGGCCTTGGGGCTGTTCGGCCAGGCAGCTTGGGGAACAACAACAACAACAACAACTTTTTCTTGCGAATTTGTTATATTTTTTTTTTTTTTTTTTTTTTTTTTTTAGGGGGGGGGGGGGGGGGTCGGACAACCGCCCTCCAACTGAAAGGTCCACTTTCTGAGAACATTCAAGCCGAAAATCTTTACTTTTTCTTGCGATTTTTTATAGACATTTTTTTTTTTTTTTTTTTTTGTATTCTATAATTAGATAACTAAACTTCTTAGTAAACGAGGGAATTAAGTATTGGTACCAAAAACTGAATACACAGTAAAATAAAATTTGTTGTGCAACTTTGTGAGTCATCCTCATTCAAATATGAACTTCGGAGGACGTTCTTAACGCTTCGTTACTCGAGTTAAGCAGTCATGGGAGTAGGACGTTTGGAGCATCATACTCAATTTTTTCTGCCTAAGCTCGTAAGTTAACTTTATCTTACCATTTACACTTGCATACCGGTATTATATAATTTGTATTGGTAGGTTTTAACTTTAGGCTACTATGGTGATGTTAGTATACTATTAAGTGTTTATTCTAGCTTATTTTAGGGCTAACCTACTTGATCACTTCCATTTCAATTTGGTTAGGTTAGGTCTCAGTCTCTCAGATGTCCCCATTATTATACATACTGTAAAATACTTTAACATGATGTCTTACAAGAAACAAAACTCCGCACAACACAAAAAACACCCACATTTCATAATTTCACCACCATCAGACAAGACCGGGCTGTCGGCGGGGGCGGTGGACTCATCACCCTGGTACACAAAGAAATATCATACATAGTAACCAGTGTACAAACCAAATCACTCCTCCCCCCAAATGATAACACAACAGAAATACAGTCAATTAAAATACGCACTGGTAACAACTCCAACATAACCATCATAAACACATACATCCCTCCCCAAACATCCCCTACGGTACCAAATGAATACAGACCACACTTACAACACATCACAAACACCCCACACACCCCACACATCATCCTGGGTGGTGACTTCAACGCCAAGACGTCGGCCTGGTTTGTCGACAACCCCGACACAGACAGAGGGCTGGTACTACAAAACCAAACCGATAACCTCATCATCCTTAACGACATCCATCAACATACCCATATTCCTCACCAAGCCCTCTATAACCCATCATCTCCAGACATCACCTTTTGCTCCCCAGAACTCGCCCCCACAACATCCTGGAGGGTGGTCAGAACCTTAGGCTCTGACCACCTCCCGATCATTATCACCACCAAAACCAGACTCACCCCAGCTAGCCACAAACACATACACCAATTATAAAAGAGCTAACTGGGAAGCATTCACAAATGAGACAGAACAACACTTCACAACTCTAAACAGTACACCCATCACTAACATCAACAATGCTGTACACATACTCAATAAAACTATCCAAAACGCTGACAAGAAACACATTCCAAGAGGTAACAGAAAAAGACACAACCCCAACTTCACACCAGAAATTCAAAACCTCATCAGACAACGCGACATACTGAAACACTCCCCAGCACCCCACACACAAGACATCACACAACAAATTCAAGCACTCAACACCCAAACTAACAACAAAATACAAGAACAACAAAAACTAAATTGGAATAACTTCCTACAAACACTTGATCACAAAACAAACCCCAAAAAACTATACAAAACACTAAACAGCATCACACTTTCCAACAGCAACACAACACAATCACATGCTGCAATCACAACAACAGACTCTACTCCTTCATGTAAACAACAAGCAAACACTCTCATCAATCACTTCTCACATGTCAGCCACCTAAAACCTCACAAAGACGACCGACGTGTCATCCGACGTAAGAGACAATTCCCCACAGACCCTGACTATACACCCTTCACCAATAACCAGACAAAGCATATCATCAACAATCTCAAGCACTCACCCGCCTGTGGCCTAGACAACATAAGCAACATACACCTCAGACACCTGGGACCACAAGGCATACAAGCACTCACTAACATATCAAACTACAGCTATTCACACAACACAATACCAGACATTTGGAAGCATGGTATCATCATCACATTCCCCAAACCCAACAAAGACCCCACGCTACCCTCCTCGCACCGCCCCATCACACTCCTTTGCTCCCCCTCCAAAGTCATGGAACGCCTAGTATTACAACTAATTACACCTGACCTACCCCTAGCTCCAACACAACATGGCTTTAGGCCACTGCACTCCACAAACACTCTTCTCACAGACCTTACACAAAGAGCTTTCGACGGCATCAATTCAGCTAGACCACCACACAGATCACTATTAGCCACACTCGACATTAGTAAAGCCTTCGATGCCATCCCCCGCCACAACCTAACAAACAAAATCTACAACACAAACATGCACAACAACACAAAACGGTGGCTGGCCAACTTCCTAGCAGGCAGATGTGCACACGTATCTTTTGCCGGTCAGTCATCTAAAATCAGAAACTTTCCAAACGGAGTCCCACAAGGATCCGTCCTATCGCCCGCACTCTTCAATCTGTACATGCACGATATAACTACACCCAATACGCCCCAAATAAACTTAGCCTCCTATGCAGATGACATAACACTCACATGCACACACCATGACCCAAAAAGAGCAACAGATCTCCTTCAACCCTATCTCAACACACTACATGGCTGGTGCACTACAAACAGACTTAATCTAGCCCCAGCCAAATCCACCGCAACCCTGCTCACAAGTTGGACAGGAGAACACGAATACATCCCTCAACTCACCATAAACAACACACCCCTAACACATACACACACACCCAAAATCCTAGGAGTAACATATGATACTCATATGACATTCAAACAGCACACCACAAACATTAAAAAGAAACTGACACCCAGACTTAACGCCCTCAGGTCACTTGCTCACACAAAATTTGGACACAACAAAGAAACTACCACCACAGTATATAAACAATACATAAGATCAGTGATGGAATACGCAAGCCCAGCCTGGGCTTCTAACCTAGCTGAAACACATCATAAGACCTTACAGACTATTCAAAACAAAGCCCTGAAGATCATTACAGGCTGCACAGCTACTGCACCCACAGATCACCTACATCAAGAAACCAAAATCCTCAAAGTCAAAGACCATCTGGACATGAGAGGCACTCAATTCCTGGCAGCAGCCTCCACGAACCAAGACCACCCACTAAACTACATGGCAACACACCCACAGACACCAAGAAATATCAAAACAACACCCAGCACACGGTATCACACACAATTATTGTCCTCTCTCCCTCCCTGCCCACCCCGAACCAACTTCCAGAAGCACATCCATACTCATATCTCTCACCGATCCATCCACTCACTCACAGACAACACGCAGCTGCATGCACGACCTCCCGAAATCCATCCTTCCGAATCCTCCCTTCCTCGCGAGGACAGAGTCCACCTGGCCAGGCTGAGATGCGGACACCATCCAGCTCTCCTGAGCTATCAGAAGAGACTGGATGACTCCGTTGTCGGCACCTGCCCGGGATGTAACACAGCACCCCATACCATTAAACACATCATAGAAGACTGCATTTCACACAACCACTTACGCCAACAACACAATCTACACTCAATGAGAGCTCTGTGGGAAAGCCCGATCGTGGCCATGGCCTTTCTCAGGGACTCGGGGCTGTTCGGCCAGGCAGCTTAGGGAACAACAACAACAACAACAACATGATGTCTCTGGTGAGGTCCAGTCCTATGAGAGTCAACATTCAGTCAATGCTACTGAAATTATGGACCCACAGGCCATGATAGGAAAATATAGGTTTGTTTTAAAGATATTCAATAGTGTTATTTATTTATTGTATCATGATGTATGTACTGTATGTATGTTACTTTGTTATTGTTGTACTCCGGCACTTGCCCCAGTTTTCCTCTACTTTGTTGTTGTATTTTATATTAAATGTATTTATGGTAGGCTATATATTTAATAATTTAATAATGTATTTATGGTAGGCTATATATTTAATAATTTAATAATGTATTTATGGTAGGCTATATATTTAATAATTTTGTATTGTTGTTTAATAGTAATTTCTGTCAAAATTAAATATTTACCCAATATACAATCTAATAATCTTGAGTTAGGCTATGAAAATAAGGGAAATTGAGGGATAAAATAGGCTAAGAGGTAATTTGTTTACAATAAATTGAGGGATAAAATAGGCTAAGAGGTAATTTGCTTACAATAAATTGAGGGATAAAATAGGCTAAGAGGTAATTTGCTTACAATAAATTGAGGGATAAAATAGGCTAAGAGGTAATTTGTTTACAATAAATTGAGGGATAAAATAGGCTAAGAGGTAATTTGCTTACAATAAATTGAGGGATAAAATAGGCTAAGAGGTAATTTGTTTACAATAAATTGAGGGATAAAATAGGCTAAGAGGTAATTTGTTTACAATAAATTGAGGGATAAAATAGGCTAAGAGGTAATTTGCTTACAATAAATTGAGGGATAAAATAGGCTAAGAGGTAATTTGTTTACAATAAATTGAGGGATAAAATAGGCTAAGAGGTAATTTGTTTACAATAAATTGAGGGATAAAATAGGCTAAGAGGTAATTTGTTTACAATAAATTTATAAAGATAAAGACAAATGTTGCCTTTTAAAAAAAAATAAAAAAAATTGTTTTTTAAATCTGGTGCTTCTGCATTTTTGTGTTACCACAGTTTGTTTTCCTAGTAGAGGGGACGTTATAGCTGTCCACTAAAACTACCTACCTAATTTGCTGCTTAAGCCGGTATCACACGAGCGCTTTTTCCCTCAACATTTATCCTCAACACTGGTCTGGCAGCTTATGAGGTCACATTTATAGTGTTTCAGTCAACTAAATTGCTCTATCATCAGTCTAGTTTCCGATACCAGAGCAAAATATACCAGAAATGTTGCCAGAAAAATGTTGATTATCGAATGTTGACTATAAAAGATCTCGTGTGATACCGGCTTTAGGTGAACAGAGGCATTGAGCGACTCCGAATGAGGAAACTGCCCATCGTGTCTTGGCTTGCCCGGGGATTGAACCTGTGATCTTCAGGTTAGGAGCCAGACATGCTAACCCTTATGCTACACTGGCAGGTCATCTATCTTAGGATAGGGTCCCTACCAGTGGGGAGGGCTATAAATCTTTTTACAATGGGATTTTTATATAATTTTCAGACAGTAATCAATATGAAGCCACAATTACCAACACTTTCAACTGTCTAAAAATATATAGGATAGGATGTAGGAAATATATAGGATAGGATGTAGGAAATATATAGGATAGGATGTAGGAAATATATAGGATAGGATGTAGGAAATATATAGGATAGGATGTAGGAAATATATAGGATAGGATGTAGGAAATATATAGGATAGGATGTAGGAAATATATAGGATAGGATGTAGGAAATATATAGGATAGGATGTAGGAAATATATAGGATAGGATGTAGGAAATATATAGGATAGGATGTAGGAAATATATAGGATAGGATGTAGGAAATATATAGGATAGGATGTAGGAAATATATAGGATAGGATGTAGGAAATTAACTTTTATATGATTATAATATATAATAAGAGGTGTATAGAGGTGTTATTCTTGACTATGACATTGATTATTTCATTATTTACCTATGTATAGCCTTTTGGAGAGCATCAAAATGCACCTAGAACTGCTTTTTTTTAAACAAACTTCTCTTGGGGGGGGGGGGGGAGCTTACAGTGCCCCCCTCCCCCCAGTTGATTTGGCTCGCTTCGCTCGCCACCCCCCACCTCCCAGAAAGGTCCAAATTTAGTGGAAAGGTACCCCCCCCCTCAAACAGGTCTGGCTACTGGCCTGTTGGCTAGACTGGGAAGCTGAAGCGCAGAATTTTGCGACCACAATAACCAGTAAATCAACGCATCAAATTCCTCAAGAACAGCATAGTTGGTTTTCTCTGCCTGTAGCCATTGCCGAGGGTGTACCTAAACAATCTTATAATTTTTAAGCGCTCCTAAATTATCTCTACAGTATGTGAAATGAGTGACCCATTATCTTGTCCTACTTCTGCACAGCTTGATAAGGATTACAAACTGAGGCAAAAGGCTTGGAGGCTTCTGTCTCAGTTTCTGGTCAGTCGCCAGCTAGCAGAATCGCTAGTCAGGACGACTGAAGCAGTACCTGACACACAGGCTACCAAGGCCCTGTCTCTTACTAGGCGACTTCTTTTGTAAAATTCAGTCCAGACCCTTGGCGACATCCGGGTCGCTTTCTTGGAAGCGGTCCGGGCTCGGCAGGATTTGCGAGTATTCTTGGTTAAGAAGTTGCCGGAGGACATAGGGCATAGGTTAGTCTTATCACCTGTTCTCACCACAACCCTTGTTTCACCAGATACTTGGAGAACAGTGTTTAGCCTCATAGACTCGGCGAGGAAGACTGCCACCACGCCTAGGAAGGAGTCAACTAAATTTCATTAGCCAAAATGTAGTCCTCAGAGTCACACTAGTAGTGCAAAGTTTTTTCCTTCCTTCAAGACTCCTTCCAAGCCTGGAAGCAGTGGCTCCAACCGAGGTAAGACCCAGGGGAAGGGCCAAGGTAAATGGTATACAGTGGAGCCCCCATCCTAGCTGCTAATCGGTTCCGCAGAAATAGAGCTAGGATTGAAACAGCCAAGATCGGGGCACTGTTCTTATGGGGAAAATTCAATCGGTTCCGTGATCATGCCAAAATTTGCGTCTTTTTCTATGTTTTGCCTATCAAAACATGTTTTATTGTACAAAAATTAAATTGTATGCATTATACTGTATCATATAATACACCATAGAATAAGTTTTTAATAACTAGAAAAAGAAGGCCCAATATCTAAACTATTACCGCACTTTTTCCCAGTGTTAGGCTATGAAAACATGTTTTTTGTCTAGGCTACATCAAGTAGCCTAGGCCTAAATCTTATGCATTGTAAATAATAATGTAGACATGGCTAAATGACAGTCCTAACCATAAATAGGCCTACTGTAGATTGGGGCATTGTTTCTATCATGCGAAAAAATTTAGGCCTAGCCTAGGCCTAGGTTCTAAATTCGTCCAGCCACCCCTCAAGTACCCATTTCGCCCCAAATACATCCAATAAATACATATTATGAGGAAAAGACGTATAAATACGTATTATGAGAAGATTACTTACCACACAGATTTTATTATAAATCATTGTCATATTTAGGCATGCCTAGGCTAACATCGTCTAGGCTAGGCATTTCAATCGCTTTCGTCCGACATGGACTGGTCTTTGCTCTGTGTTTTGAGCATGAAATTCCTTCATTGCTACCACCAGGCCAACCATCCCTATCACTAGATGTACTAGAGGTTATAATAAACGCGAGAGATAAGGGGTTCAGGCACAAAAAGGCTTGCAAACGGTTGTTTTGTCAACACAGATACTAGCTAAACTGCAAGCGTCTGCTTAATGATGACGTCATACAAAGATGGCGGCATCTTGCGCATTTGACGATCGGATCTCGGATTCACTCGGATTTCGTCTCTAAACGGCAAGCTACTGGCAGATTCTTTCGTTATGTTAAAACAAATTTATTGTTTTTGTTTGTTTTCTAGTTTTATGTTGAGTTTTTCGTTATTTTTGCTATTTTTTCGAGTTTCGGCTGGGATTTTGTTGCGAGAATTGAGGCTTTTGGCGCGAGAATTGAAATTGGGAATATTTGGTGTGTGGTGCGAGAATTGAATCAGCGAAGACCGGTGTAGCGAAGATGGGGGCTCCACTGTAAGGGACAATCCAAGGAAGTCAGGTCAGGAATCACGGCCCTCTACCCCTAGCCAGTCGTCTCAGCCCACCACATCCCAGTAAAAAAACTAGATCATCACACAGCTCTCTCACTCCCAGGGCCCACGAAGGGCGAGTCGGACAAGAGTGTTGCTCTGCCGGATAAGTCCAGTTGCGTGACTGGAGAATTCCGGACATGTTACCGGGCTTAGCCCGGTACTTAAACGACTGGCTAGTGGTGGCAGAATCCGAGATAAAATGCCTCCAACATATCAATATCATTCTACGTCATGTCAAATCCCTTGGGTTCAAGATCAACTTGGCAAAGTCGAATCTTGTCCCAACGAGGGTAATTCAGAGGGTAGGGCTGCTGTGGGACACAGCACACTTAACCCTCAGTCAGAGTGTGGACAATCGCAACAGGTTTCGCAGGAAGCTGTTTCGCTTTCTCCTCAGTCTGACTACCACGAGGAAAGTGTGGGAGTCCCTCGTCGGCTCTCTCAACTGGATTCAACTAACGGTACAGTTGGGCCGGTTGAAAGTAAAAAGTATCTTGGAGGGAAACAGACATTTTCCACTTTTGCCAGCGGACAAGTCATGGCATATCCCAACATTAATCCACAACTTACTGGCGGTCTGGGCGAGGCCAGAAACATTGCAGTCAATTATGACATGGGCATCTCCTCTGCCTACAGTTTGGGTAGACACAGATGCTTCGGGTACCCTGGGATCAGTCAAACCTCGGACACCAGGGTCAGGTTCTTTGGTCCCGGTTCAAGGATTTTCATATCAATGCAAAAGAATTGTTAGTCCCCTTATTTTTCCTTCAGGCACACTGTTCGACTCTAGTGGGAAAATCAATAGCCTTTCGAATGGACAATCTGAATGCAGTCACATGCATTCAGAAGCAAGGGTCAACGAGGTCTCGAGTGTTGCTAGAGTTGTCGGAAAAGATCTTTGTGTTAGCGGAAAAGCTAAACATTTATATTCACGCATCCTATCTGCTGGGCATGGCCAACGTATGGGCAGATGCACTGTCACGGAGGCAGAGCACATTAGTAGAACGAGCGCTCAAGCAAACCATCTTTCAGAAGATGATTGCAGAGCCTTACCGTCCACAAGTGGCCTTGTTCGCGTCAGAGGAGATCCACAGACTCCCTCTTCCTCACGCACTTGGTGCAAACCCCGGCGGAAGGACCAGACGCATTGCTGACGGAATGGAACAGATGGAATTCCATTTATCTGTTTCCACCACCAGGCGCTTCACTCATGTGTCAAGTAGTTCACAAACTACGGGATTATCGGGGCTCAGTCTCGATGATCGCACACCTGTGGCAGGCTCAGGTGTGGTACTCCCAATTGAAGACGTGGTGCGAGAACCCGGTGTCGCTCCCGATCTCGTAATTCCACTTAACCCTTCCTCCCCGGGTGTCATTTTAATATGACGCCACGAAATAAGGGCAGGTGCCCGGGTGTCCTTTCAGGAGATAGTAAGCTTGAAAGCCTATTCAGCTTGGTCTGAACACCGTGCGTCCGACGCATGTAAACAAAGCCGATCGTTGCGTCACCGCACCTCCGAAAACAAGAAGGAGAAGACTCGTTTGTTATTGTATGTCGTTGTTTCAGTAGTGAAAAGATCGTCATATTGCTAACATCGCCTGAAAATGCTCTCCACTAAAATCGTCATCACAACTGAACCAGTTGACTTAGAGAGCTCTACTCAACGTCAGTCTACAGATTGGAAACCGCACTACATTTATAGATGCGTGGGAAATTTCTAGCAGTTAAAATTAACCAAAATACAGTAGCCTAGGCCTAGACGTTTTTCGGCCAGATCGTCCGGGTAGCCCACCCTGTCCTTTGGAGATACAGCCCGGGCCAGGAGGGTTAAGAGACAATTGGCAACTTAAAGACCTCGCTAACCTTTGCCTTGTGGATATTCAGAAGGCCAAATGGGGAGAGCGTTACCAATAAATTGATTAATAAGTATACTCTCTCTACTAGACGTCAGTACCAATCTCACTAGAAAGCTTTTACTACTTGGATCGTGGAAACTGACCAAACCGTGGCCTCGGTGTCTTTAATTTTTAAATACTTAGACTACCTGCATGCTTCAAGCTTCGCCCACCACCACGCCAGCTCATGCCTACCTGGTCACTTGACAAAGCCTTGTCATTGCTTCATTCTCAGAAATATAGTCACAATCCTACTTTCGATTCAATCTTAAAGAAGGCTGTGTTCCTTGTGGCCTTGGCTACAGGAATCCGGGGGTCTGAGCTGCCGGCGATGAGCAACGAACCCAATTGTCTGAGGTTCGTGCGGTGTAATGCAAGTGTTCAAATTGTGATGTCGCCCACTTTTATTGCCAAAAACGAACACAATGAACATGTGTTTACTGAATTTGAGGTTCCGGCGCTCAAACACGGAGACACTCACCATAAGCTATGTTCGGTGAAGTCTTTAATATCCTATGTTAGAGTGTCCCGGCTTAACCAACCGGGAGCTCTTTGGGTTAATCAGACAGGTAAACGTCTTACGAAGCGGCACTTGGCAGCTATGTTAGTAGTAGTGATTAGGGAAAGTAATCCGGGAGACGTTGGGCGTGCTCACGACATAAGGAAGTGTGCAGTTTCACTTCGCTTTTTAAAGAATTACTCAGTCAATGATATTCAGCAAACAAACCTATGGGCGTCCAATCACACCTTTTCGACATTACCTGCCTGTTACTTTAGATAAACCACGAATGACCTGTGTTGCATTGAGACAGAGGGTCTGAAGTGTTCGTTGCTTCTTACTATTTTCTAATTTTAAGAAGAGACGGGGGGGGGGGGGGTTTGATAGCTAAGACCCTCAGCCCGCCGGACATGGTTAGTGCGTGTGCACTGTGATACTCAATATCCTATGGTTACTCGAGGACTCGAAAGCTAGTCAATTAGAGTCATAAATATTTTGTATTTGTATATTAGAATATGCAAAAGCAAATATTTTATTTTTTACACAGTTACATATGTTGTATGCATGTAAGTGAACTGTTTGTACATATAATTGATAAGTTTATATGGAGTGCAATTTTCTACAATCTCTATCCTAGATTGAAGAAGGTTTGTACGCAGGTATATTTTTAAGTACGCTACCTGTACCTCCTTTTAAAGTTTTATTGTATTTTTGTCACAAAAATTAAAAAGTTAGAGCTCTAAGCAAAGGTTTATTCTCATCCTATATTATTATTAGTGGTTTTGATATTTGTCACGAATGTCCCCCTCCAGACATGTGATATCAGGCACATCGTCAATGATGAAGGGGCCACTAATAAATTATAGGTGTGAGTCCCGAAGGGAAGAAGGAAAACCTAATATTTAGTAGTGGCCCCGGAATCATTGACGATTCCGGCTCTCCCAACTATCCCCTTCCCATTCGTTCTGATGTTTTCTTAGTTATCTTGATATATCAGTTAAGGAAGAATGAAGCGTCAGCGTCTTACAGCGAAACCCAAGCTAGCAAACATCCACACTACGGGAAGCGTAAAGCAGATAAGAGTTCTATTCTTTTTTCTTTTATTATTTGTTATTTAGTTTTATCGTAGTTGGCATCGGCATCATAATGACGCGTCCGTCAGTAATTATGAGCGTACGCTTACGATGATTTGGTTTCTTACGTTCCGAGGCGGGTGATAAGAACAGCTGACTCTGGAGTTCAAAGAGAGTTATTACTGTATAAGGCATATCGTCAATGATTCCGGGGCCACTACTAATTATTAGGTTTCTCCCTTCGGGACTCAAACCTATAATTGATCATCTTGATAGCATTTCTTCACTCAGTTATGATCATCCATTCTCTCCAAGTGTCCAAACCAGCCAAGTCTGCTCGTATGCATCACTTCACTGATACTCCTAATGTCCAGATGCTTTCTTAGTTCCTCAATACCCCATTCCTGAGTTTAACCTCACATATCCATCTCACCATTCTCTTATCATTCCATTAAATTCTATTAATATCCTTTGCTTTAACTGGCCACGTCACCTCATGTGTTAGGAGTGCGATGACCTATGCCTCAGAGACGTGGCCAGTTAAAGCAAAGGATATTAATAGAATTTAATGGAATGATAAGAGAATGGTGAGATGGATATGTGAGGTTAAACTCAGGAATGGGGTATTGAGGAACTAAGAAAGCATCTGGACATTAGGAGTATCAGTGAAGTGATGCATACGAGCAGACTTGGCTGGTTTGGACACTTGGAGAGAATGGATGATCATAACTGAGTGAAGAAATGCTATCAAGATGATCAATTATAGGTTTGAGTCCCGAAGGGAGAAACCTAATAATTAGTAGTGGCCCCGGAATCATTGACGATATGCCTTATACAGTAATAACTCTCTTTGAACTCCAGAGTCAGCTGTTCTTATCACCCGCCTCGGAACGTAAGAAACCAAATCATCGTAAGCGTACGCTCATAATTACTGACGGACGCGTCATTATGATGCCGATGCCAACTACGATAAAACTAAATAACAAATAATAAAAGAAAAAAGAATAGAACTCTTATCTGCTTTACGCTTCCCGTAGTGCGGATGTTTGCTAGCTTGGGTTTCGCTGTAAGACGCTGACGCTTCATTCTTCCTTAACTGATATATCAAGATAACTAAGAAAACATCAGAACGAATGGGAAGGGGATAGTTGGGAGAGCCGGAATCGTCAATGATTCCGGGGCCACTACTAAATATTAGGTTTTCCTTCTTCCCTTCGGGACTCACACCTATAATTTATTAGTGGCCCCTTCATCATTGACGATGTGCCTGATATCACATGTCTGGAGGGGGACATTCGTGACAAATATCAAAACCACTAATAATAATATAGGATGAGAATAAACCTTTGCTTAGAGCTCTAACTTTTTAATTTTTGTGACAAAAATACAATAAAACTTTAAAAAGGAGGTACAGGTAGCGTACTTAAAAATATACCTGCGTACAAACCTTCTTCAATCTAGGATAGAGATTGTAGAAAATTGCACTCCATATAAACTTATCAATTATATGTACAAACAGTTCACTTACATGCATACAACATATGTAACTGTGTAAAAAATAAAATATTTGCTTTTGCATATTCTAATATACAAATACAAAATATTTATGACTCTAATTGACTAGCTTTCGAGTCCTCGAGTAACCATAGGATATTGAGTATCACAGTGCACACGCACTAACCATGTCCGGCGGGCTGAGGGTCTTAGCTATCAAACCCCCCCCCCCCCGTCTCTTCTTAAAATTAGAAAATAGTAAGAAGCAACGAACACTTCAGACCCTCTGTCTCAATGCAACACAGGTCATTCGTGGTTTATCTAAAGTAACAGGCAGGTAACGTGTCGAAAAGGTGTGATTGGACGCCCATAGGTTTGTTTGCTGAATATCATTGACTGAGTAATTCTTTAAAAAGCGAAGTGAAACTGCACACTTCCTTATGTCGTGAGCACGCCCAACGTCTCCCGGATTACTTTCCCTAATCACTACTACTAACATAGCTGCCAAGTGCCGCTTCGTAAGACGTTTACCTGTCTGATTAACCCAAAGAGCTCCCGGTTGGTTAAGCCGGGACACTCTAACATAGGATATTAAAGACTTCACCGAACATAGCTTATGGTGAGTGTCTCCGTGTTTGAGCGCCGGAACCTCAAATTCAGTAAACACATGTTCATTGTGTTCGTTTTTGGCAATAAAAGTGGGCAACATCACAATTTGAACACTTGCATTACACCGCACGAACCTCAGACAATTGGGTTCGTTGCTCATCGCCGGCAGCTCAGACCCCCGGATTCCTGTAGCCAAGGCCACAAGGAACACAGCCTTCTTTAAGATTGAATCGAAAGTAGGATTGTGACTATATTTCTGAGAATGAAGCAATGACAAGGATTTGTCAAGTGACCAGGTAGGCATGAGCTGGCGTGGTGGTGGGCGAAGCTTGAAGCATGCAGGTAGTCTAAGTATTTAAAAATTAAAGACACCGAGGCCACGGTTTGGTCAGTTTCCACGATCCAAGTAGTAAAAGCTTTCTAGTGAGATTGGTACTGACGTCTAGTAGAGAGAGTATACTTATTAATCAATTTATTGGTAACGCTCTCCCCATTTGGCCTTCTGAATATCCACAAGGCAAAGGTTAGCGAGGTCTTTAAGTTGCCAATTGTCTCTTAACCCTCCTGGCCCGGGCTGTATCTCCAAAGGACAGGGTGGGCTACCCGGACGATCTGGCCGAAAAACGTCTAGGCCTAGGCTACTGTATTTTGGTTAATTTTAACTGCTAGAAATTTCCCACGCATCTATAAATGTAGTGCGGTTTCCAATCTGTAGACTGACGTTGAGTAGAGCTCTCTAAGTCAACTGGTTCAGTTGTGATGACGATTTTAGTGGAGAGCATTTTCAGGCGATGTTAGCAATATGACGATCTTTTCACTACTGAAACAACGACATACAATAACAAACGAGTCTTCTCCTTCTTGTTTTCGGAGGTGCGGTGACGCAACGATCGGCTTTGTTTACATGCGTCGGACGCACGGTGTTCAGACCAAGCTGAATAGGCTTTCAAGCTTACTATCTCCTGAAAGGACACCCGGGCACCTGCCCTTATTTCGTGGCGTCATATTAAAATGACACCCGGGGAGGAAGGGTTAAGTGGAATTACGAGATCGGGAGCGACACCGGGTTCTCGCACCACGTCTTCAATTAGGAGTACCACACCTGAGCCTGCCACAGGTGTGCGATCATCGAGACTGAGCCCCGATAATCCCGTAGTTTGTGAACTACTTGACACATGAGTGAAGCGCCTGGTGGTGGAAACAGATAAATGGAATTCCATCTGTTCCATTCCGTCAGCAATGCGTCTGGTCCTTCCGCCGGGGTTTGCACCAAGTGCGTGAGGAAGAGGGAGTCTGTGGTTCTCCTCTGACGCGAACAAGGCCACTTGTGGACGGTAAGGCTCTGCAATCATCTTCTGAAAGATGGTTTGCTTGAGCGCTCGTTCTACTAATGTGCTCTGCCTCCGTGACAGTGCATCTGCCCATACGTTGGCCATGCCCAGCAGATAGGATGCGTGAATATAAATGTTTAGCTTTTCCGCTAACACAAAGATCTTTTCCGACAACTCTAGCAACACTCGAGACCTCGTTGACCCTTGCTTCTGAATGCATGTGACTGCATTCAGATTGTCCATTCGAAAGGCTATTGATTTTCCCACTAGAGTCGAACAGTGTGCCTGAAGGAAAAATAAGGGGACTAACAATTCTTTTGCATTGATATGAAAATCCTTGAACCGGGACCAAAGAACCTGACCCTGGTGTCCGAGGTTTGACTGATCCCAGGGTACCCGAAGCATCTGTGTCTACCCAAACTGTAGGCAGAGGAGATGCCCATGTCATAATTGACTGCAATGTTTCTGGCCTCGCCCAGACCGCCAGTAAGTTGTGGATTAATGTTGGGATATGCCATGACTTGTCCGCTGGCAAAAGTGGAAAATGTCTGTTTCCCTTCAAGATACTTTTTACTTTCAACCGGCCCAACTGTACCGTTAGTTGAATCCAGTTGAGAGAGCCGACGAGGGACTCCCACACTTTCCTCGTGGTAGTCAGACTGAGGAGAAAGCGAAACAGCTTCCTGCGAAACCTGTTGCGATTGTCCACACTCTGACTGAGGGTTAAGTGTGCTGTGTCCCACAGCAGCCCTACCCTCTGAATTACCCTCGTTGGGACAAGATTCGACTTTGCCAAGTTGATCTTGAACCCAAGGGATTTGACATGACGTAGAATGATATTGATATGTTGGAGGCATTTTATCTCGGATTCTGCCACCACTAGCCAGTCGTTTAAGTACCGGGCTAAGCCCGGTAACATGTCCGGAATTCTCCAGTCACGCAACTGGACTTATCCGGCAGAGCAACACTCGTGTCCGACTCGCCCTTCATGGGCCCTGGGAGTGAGAGAGCTGTGTGATGATCTAGTTTTTTTACTGGGATGTGGTGGGCTGAGACGACTGGCTAGGGGTAGAGGGCCGTGATTCCTGACCTGACTTCCTTGGATTGTCCCTTACAGTGGAGCCCCCATCTTCGCTACACCGGTCTTCGCTGATTCAATTCTCGCACCACACACCAAATATTCCCAATTTCAATTCTCGCGCCAAAAGCCTCAATTCTCGCAACAAAATCCCAGCCGAAACTCGAAAAAAAATAGCAAAAATAACGAAAAACTCAACATAAAACTAGAAAACAAACAAAAACAATAAATTTGTTTTAACATAACGAAAGAATCTGCCAGTAGCTTGCCGTTTAGAGACGAAATCCGAGTGAATCCGAGATCCGATCGTCAAATGCGCAAGATGCCGCCATCTTTGTATGACGTCATCATTAAGCAGACGCTTGCAGTTTAGCTAGTATCTGTGTTGACAAAACAACCGTTTGCAAGCCTTTTTGTGCCTGAACCCCTTATCTCTCGCGTTTATTATAACCTCTAGTACATCTAGTGATAGGGATGGTTGGCCTGGTGGTAGCAATGAAGGAATTTCATGCTCAAAACACAGAGCAAAGACCAGTCCATGTCGGACGAAAGCGATTGAAATGCCTAGCCTAGACGATGTTAGCCTAGGCTAGGCTAAATATGACAATGATTTATAATAAAATCTGTGTGGTAAGTAATCTTCTCATAATACGTATTTATACGTCTTTTCCTCATAATATGTATTTATTGGATGTATTTGGGGCGAAATGGGTACATGAGGGGTGGCTGGACGAATTTAGAACCTAGGCCTAGGCTAGGCCTAAATTTTTTCGCATGATAGAAACAATGCCCCAATCTACAGTAGGCCTATTTATGGTTAGGACTGTCATTTAGCCATGTCTACATTATTATTTACAATGCATAAGATTTAGGCCTAGGCTACTTGATGTAGCCTAGACAAAAAACATGTTTTCATAGCCTAACACTGGGAAAAAGTGCGGTAATAGTTTAGATATTGGGCCTTCTTTTTCTAGTTATTAAAAACTTATTCTATGGTGTATTATATGATACAGTATAATGCATACAATTTAATTTTTGTACAATAAAACATGTTTTGATAGGCAAAACATAGAAAAAGACGCAAATTTTGGCATGATCACGGAACCGATTGAATTTTCCCCATAAGAACAGTGCCCCGATCTTGGCTGTTTCAATCCTAGCTCTATTTCTGCGGAACCGATTAGCAGCTAGGATGGGGGCTCCACTGTATACCATTTACCTTGGCCCTTCCCCTGGGTCTTACCTCGGTTGGAGCCACTGCTTCCAGGCTTGGAAGGAGTCTTGAAGGAAGGAAAAAACTTTGCACTACTAGTGTGACTCTGAGGACTACATTTTGGCTAATGAAATTTAGTTGACTCCTTCCTAGGCGTGGTGGCAGTCTTCCTCGCCGAGTCTATGAGGCTAAACACTGTTCTCCAAGTATCTGGTGAAACAAGGGTTGTGGTGAGAACAGGTGATAAGACTAACCTATGCCCTATGTCCTCCGGCAACTTCTTAACCAAGAATACTCGCAAATCCTGCCGAGCCCGGACCGCTTCCAAGAAAGCGACCCGGATGTCGCCAAGGGTCTGGACTGAATTTTACAAAAGAAGTCGCCTAGTAAGAGACAGGGCCTTGGTAGCCTGTGTGTCAGGTACTGCTTCAGTCGTCCTGACTAGCGATTCTGCTAGCTGGCGACTGACCAGAAACTGAGACAGAAGCCTCCAAGCCTTTTGCCTCAGTTTGTAATCCTTATCAAGCTGTGCAGAAGTAGGACAAGATAATGGGTCACTCATTTCACATACTGTAGAGATAATTTAGGAGCGCTTAAAAATTATAAGATTGTTTAGGTACACCCTCGGCAATGGCTACAGGCAGAGAAAACCAACTATGCTGTTCTTGAGGAATTTGATGCGTTGATTTACTGGTTATTGTGGTCGCAAAATTCTGCGCTTCAGCTTCCCAGTCTAGCCAACAGGCCAGTAGCCAGACCTGTTTGAGGGGGGGGGTACCTTTCCACTAAATTTGGACCTTTCTGGGAGGTGGGGGGTGGCGAGCGAAGCGAGCCAAATCAACTGGGGGGAGGGGGGGCACTGTAAGCCCCCCCCCCCCCCCCCAAGAGAAGTTTGTTTAAAAAAAAGCAGTTCTAGGTGCATTTTGATGCTCTCCAAAAGGCTATACATAGGTAAATAATGAAATAATCAATGTCATAGTCAAGAATAACACCTCTATACACCTCTTATTATATATTATAATCATATAAAAGTTAATTTCCTACATCCTATCCTATATATTTCCTACATCCTATCCTATATATTTCCTACATCCTATCCTATATATTTCCTACATCCTATCCTATATATTTCCTACATCCTATCCTATATATTTCCTACATCCTATCCTATATATTTCCTACATCCTATCCTATATATTTCCTACATCCTATCCTATATATTTCCTACATCCTATCCTATATATTTCCTACATCCTATCCTATATATTTCCTACATCCTATCCTATATATTTCCTACATCCTATCCTATATATTTCCTACATCCTATCCTATATATTTCCTACATCCTATCCTATATATTTCCTACATCCTATCCTATATTTCCTACATCCTATCCTATATATTTCCTACATCCTATCCTATATATTTCCTACATCCTATCCTATATATTTTTAGACAGTTGTTGTTGTTGTTGTTGTTCCCCAAGCTGCCTGGTCGAACAGCCCCAAGGCCCCGAGTAAGGCCAAGGCCATAAACGAGCGCCCCCACAGAACCCTCCCTGCCGACCACAATAAAGCCTGGGTGACCGAAGCCACTCCATGGCGGGGAGCTGAGAGGGTGCGTAAACGCCCGGGAAACCAAAGCCCCACCCAGGGCCCTGTGCCCCTCAGCAATTATGAAGAGAAAGTTGAGGGGCAAAGGAATAATGTGACGCTTTAGCTTCCAATCTTGGTAGATTGGGAGGTCAATCCACGGAAGAGACGCCGTCACTTGAGATTTAGAAAATATATAAGTAAAAGGAACAGTCAGAGTAAGCTATGGGTATGGCAGAGATCGCTCAGGTCTCACTCTGATAGACCAGCCCATCGCCAACAGTTGAAACAGTTGAACAGTTGACAGTTGAAAGTGTTGGTAATTGTGGCTTCATATTGATTACTGTCTGAAAATTATATAAAAATCCCATTGTAAAAAGATTTATAGCCCTCCCCACTGGTAGGGACCCTATCCTAAGATAGATGACCTGCCAGTGTAGCATAAGGGTTAGCATGTCTGGCTCCTAACCTGAAGATCACAGGTTCAATCCCCGGGCAAGCCAAGACACGATGGGCAGTTTCCTCATTCGGAGTCGCTCAATGCCTCTGTTCACCTAAAGCCGGTATCACACGAGATCTTTTATAGTCAACATTCGATAATCAACATTTTTCTGGTATATTTTGCTCTGGTATCGGAAACTAGACTGATGATAGAGCAATTTAGGTGACTGCAATAAGCTGCCAGACCAGTGTTGAGGATAAATGTTGAGGGAAAAAGCGCTCGTGTGATACCGGCTTAAGCAGCAAATTAGGTAGGTAGTTTTAGTGGACAGCTATAACGTCCCCTCTACTAGGAAAACAAACTGTGGTAACACAAAAATGCAGAAGCACCAGATTTAAAAAACAATTTTTTTTATTTTTTTTTAAAAGGCAACATTTGTCTTTATCTTTATAAATTTATTGTAAACAAATTACCTCTTAGCCTATTTTATCCCTCAATTTATTGTAAACAAATTACCTCTTAGCCTATTTTATCCCTCAATTTATTGTAAACAAATTACCTCTTAGCCTATTTTATCCCTCAATTTATTGTAAGCAAATTACCTCTTAGCCTATTTTATCCCTCAATTTATTGTAAACAAATTACCTCTTAGCCTATTTTATCCCTCAATTTATTGTAAACAAATTACCTCTTAGCCTATTTTATCCCTCAATTTATTGTAAACAAATTACCTCTTAGCCTATTTTATCCCTCAATTTATTGTAAGCAAATTACCTTAGCCTATTTTATCCCTCAATTTATTGTAAACAAATTACCTCTTAGCCTATTTTATCCCTCAATTTATTGTAAGCAAATTACCTCTTAGCCTATTTTATCCCTCAATTTATTGTAAACAAATTACCTCTTAGCCTATTTTATCCCTCAATTTATTGTAAACAAATTACCTCTTAGCCTATTTTATCCCTCAATTTATTGTAAGCAAATTACCTCTTAGCCTATTTTATCCCTCAATTTATTGTAAACAAATTACCTCTTAGCCTATTTTATCCCTCAATTTATTGTAAACAAATTACCTCTTAGCCTATTTTATCCCTCAATTTATTGTAAACAAATTACCTCTTAGCCTATTTTATCCCTCAATTTATTGTAAGCAAATTACCTCTTAGCCTATTTTATCCCTCAATTTATTGTAAACAATTACCTCTTAGCCTATTTTATCCCTCAATTTATTGTAAGCAAATTACCTCTTAGCCTATTTTATCCCTCAATTTATTGTAAACAAATTACCTCTTAGCCTATTTTATCCCTCAATTTATTGTAAACAAATTACCTCTTAGCCTATTTTATCCCTCAATTTATTGTAAACAAATTACCTCTTAGCCTATTTTATCCCTCAATTTATTGTAAGCAAATTACCTCTTAGCCTATTTTATCCCTCAATTTATTGTAAACAAATTACCTCTTAGCCTATTTTATCCCTCAATTTATTGTAAGCAAATGACCTCTTAGCCTATTTTATCCCTCAATTTATTGTAAACAAATTACCTCTTAGCCTATTTTATCCCTCAATTTATTGTAAACAAATTACCTCTTAGCCTATTTTATCCTAAAATTTATTGTAAGCAAATTACCTCTTAGCCTATTTTATCCCTCAATTTATTGTAAACAAATTACCTCTTAGCCTATTTTATCCCTCAATTTATTGTAAACAAATTACCTCTTAGCCTATTTTTATCCCTCAATTTATTGTAAACAAATTACCTCTTAGCCTATTTTATCCCTCAATTTATTGTAAGCAAATTACCTCTTAGCCTATTTTATCCCTCAATTTATTGTAAACAAATTACCTCTTAGCCTATTTTATCCCTCAATTTATTGTAAACAAATTACCTCTTAGCCTATTTTATCCCTCAATTTATTGTAAACAAATTACCTCTTAGCCTATTTTATCCCTCAATTTATTGTAAACAAATTACCTCTTAGCCTATTTTATCCCTCAATTTATTGTAAGCAAATTACCTCTTAGCCTATTTTATCCCTCAATTTATTGTAAACAAATTACCTCTTAGCCTATTTTATCCCTCAATTTATTGTAAGCAAATTACCTCTTAGCCTATTTTATCCCTCAATTTATTGTAAACAAATTACCTCTTTAGCCTATTTTATCCCTCAATTTATTGTAAGCAAATTACCTCTTAGCCTATTTTATCCCTCAATTTATTGTAAGCAAATTACCTCTTAGCCTATTTTATCCCTCAATTTATTGTAAACAAATTACCTCTTAGCCTATTTTATCCCTCAATTTCCCTTATTTTCATAGCCTAACTCAAGATTATTAGATTGTATATTGGGTAAATATTTAATTTTGACAGAAATTACTATTAAACAACAATACAAAATTATTAAATATATAGCCTACCATAAATACATTATTAAATTATTAAATATATAGCCTACCATAAATACATTATTAAATTATTAAATATATAGCCTACCATAAATACATTATTAAATTATTAAATATATAGCCTACCATAAATACATTTAATATAAAATACAACAACAAAGTAGAGGAAAACTGGGGCAAGTGCCGGAGTACAACAATAACAAAGTAACATACATACAGTACATACATCATGACCACTAGGGACCACCTAGGAAATAGTGATCACAATTCTGTGTATTTTAATATACAATGGAAAGGTAATACCAGAGAGAATACAACATTAATACCTGACTTCAGATAAGCCAATTATGGTGGGTTAAGAGAAGCCCTGTTAGCGGACCCTATGGTCAAAAAATTAAGTCGATCCAGGTGTCCAAATGAGTGTATCCTTTCTCAGGCACCTGTCATCTTAAGTCAGGAGGAGACGTCAAACTTGGTAGATACATACGATAATTTTATCAAGTCAGTATTCAATGCGCAAAATAAATATCCCCAAAAGAAAATTTAGATCAACACAGAACCAACCCAAATGGATGAATAATAGACTATTAGATCTTCTAGGACAAAAGAGAGGAATATATAGAAAAATTAGAAAAGGCGAAATTCACCTACTTGCTTACTATCAGAATCTATCAAGACAGGTAAAAAAGGATATTAGGAAAGAAAAAAGAAATTATGAAATTAAGGTTGCCAATGACTCAAAAAATAATCCTAAAGCTTTTTACCAACTATATAAATCCAAGGTTAGAGATGTAATTGGTCCCCTTAAAACTTCTATAGGAAAATTGACAGAAAGTGATTTAGAAATGTGCAGTACATTAAAGTCAATTTCTTTCCGTTTTCACTAATGAAAATTTGGCACAGTTTCCAGAAGTCCGTAAGGTATACAGCGATAGTATAGAAAATAGGTTAAGTACGGTTACTATAAGTAGAAATGATGTGGTTAAGGAAATTGACAGACTGAAACCTCATAAATCGCCTGGTCCTGATGAGGTATATGCTAGAGTATTAAAAGAATGCAGAGATGAGTTAAGTTATCCATTAACATTTCTATTTAACAAGTCATTAGAAACAGGTATAGTTCCAGAAGCTTGGAAGCTTGCAAATGTAGTTCCGATCTTCAAAAAAGGTGATAAATCAATAGCATCCAATTACCGTCCCATTAGTCTCACTTCAATCATAGGAAAACTACTAGAGTCAATTATTGCTAGGAAAATGAGAAACCACTTAGAAACATTTAACTTAATCAATTCTTCTCAGCATGGATTCACTCAGGGACGGTCTTGCCTTACTAATTTGCTTAGTTTTTTCTCAGAGGTATATGAAGCAGTAGATAATGACAAGTCATATGATATTATATATTTAGATTTCAGTAAAGCTTTCGACAGAGTCCCTCATGAGAGATTGATGAGAAAGGTTGAGGCACATGGAATAGGTGGGGCGTTGTTAGGATGGATTAGGTCATGGCTAATTGGTAGGAAGCAGAGAGTCAGCATAAATGGTACCAAGTCAGAATGGGGAGCAGTCAAAAGTGGTGTCCCCCAGGGATCGGTATTAGGTCCCCTGTTGTTTCTTATATACATAAATGACCTAGATTTAGGTATAACTAGTAGGATAAGTAAATTCGCAGACGATACTAAAATAGGGAGATCAATTGATTCAGATAGCGATATAGAGTGCCTCCAAAGGGATCTAGATACCTTACATGAATGGTCAGTAAATTGGCAGATGAAGTTTAACATTGACAAATGCAAGGTATTAAAGATAGGGAAGATGCAAACAAATGTTAAATATAAACTAGCTAATTTAGAATTAGAAAATTCAGACTGCGAGAAAGATCTAGGAGTGTTTGTTAGCAATGATTTGAAGCCTAGAAAACAGTGTATAAGCGTTCGTAATAAGGCAAACAGGATTCTCGGGTTCATCTCTAGGAGTGTGAGTAACAGAACTGCTGATGTTATCTTAAAACTTTACTTGTCATTAGTGAGACCCCACATGGATTATGCTGTCCAATTTTGGTGTCCTTATTACAGAATGGACATAGATTCATTGGAGAGAGTACAGCGTAGAATGACAAAAATGATCCATAATATTAGAAATCTTTCGTATGAAGAAAGGTTGAAGAAATTAGGTTTACATTCGTTAGAGAGACGCAGAGTTAGAGGGGATATGATAGAGGTGTTCAAGTGGGTTAGTGGGATTAACAAAGGGGACATGGCAAATGTACTAAAGCTCAGTGATAGCGAAAGAACTCGTACCAATGGTTTCAAATTAGATAAATTTGTTTCAGAAAAGATATAGGCAAGTATTGGTTTGGTAACAGAGTTGTAGATGGGTGGAATGGACTACCAAGTGCTATAGTGGGATCTAAAACTGTAGGGAGCTTTAAGATAAAATTAGATAAGCATATGGACGAGAAGGGTTGGGTGTGAAGGGGGATCAGCCGGGTTGGGCCAATCAACGCTCTGCAGACCTCCATAATCCTGCGTTAATCTCTAACCGTTTTGGTAAGATGATCCTCAGGGTATTAGAGTGTGAAGCCTATAATTGGGCTTTGTAATTGAATTGGGGTTGTGTGGGACAGGGATCTGCCTTGCTTAGGCCAATCGGCTTTCTGCAGACTCCCATTTTCTTATGTTCTTATGTTCTTATGATACAATAAATAAATAACACTATTGAATATCTTTAAAACAAACCTATATTTTCCTATCATGGCCTGTGGGTCCATAATTTCAGTAGCATTGACTGAATGTTGACTCTCATAGGACTGGACCTCACCAGAGACATCATGTTAAAGTATTTTACAGTATGTATAATAATGAGAGACTGAGACCTAACCTAACCAAATTGAAATGGAAGTGATCAAGTAGGTTAGCCCTAAAATAAGCTAGAATAAACACTTAACCCGGGAGCTGCGGGGAGACTCTTAAGAGTTCCCCCGGCGCACTGCGGGGAGACTCTTAAGAGTCAGAGAAAATAAAAATCAACTTTTGACATCGAAAAAAAAAAAAAAATTTATATTTTTTTTTTTTTTATTTTTTTTTATTTTTTTGGCCCCTGGGCCATGCAAAATCTCAGTCCTCTACCTCCCCTCCTTGCCCACTTTCCTCCTCTCCTTCAGTTATCACCTATTTTCCCTGTTATTCCCTTATTCTGAGGTATATTTTCGTGCTAACATTAGAAATCCGATTGGAGGGTGTGGTCATCACTGATAGCAAGCGAGTGCAAGAGAGAGAGAGAGTATCGATCGACTGTGTCTCAGTGGCCTTGGGGGAAATTGGCGGGAAAGCAGATTGCCTCACCCATACATTATACAACTCGCGGGCTATATCTCCGATTTTGACCATCCAAACGCTGTTTTCACTCGTTTTATTGTTGTTTCAGGTTAATACCTTTATAATCAACCCATAATAGGCGCATATGGATAAGTATTAATGCTATTAATGGCACAATGAATATTTTAGTGGCGGAAACACCTCAAATACGTCAGCACAGGGGGACGTTTCCAATTACCCCCATGCGCACTTCAGAGGTTAAGAACGTCCTCCGAAGTTCATATTTGAATGAGGGTGACTCATTCAAAGTTGCACAATAAATTTTATTTTACTGTATATTCAATTTTTGGTACCAATACTTAATTCCCTCGTTTACTAAGAAGTTTAGTTATCTAATTAAAGAATGCCAAAAAAAAAAAAAAAAAAATGATGTCCATAAAAAATCGCAAGAAAAAGTAACGATTTTCGGTTTCAATTTTTTCAGAAAGTGGACCTTTCAGTTGGAGGGCGGTTGTCCGACCCCCCCCCCCCCCCCCTAAAAAAAAAAAAAAAAAAAAAAAAAAAAAAACTATAACAAATTCGCAAGAAAAAGTTGTTGTTGTTGTTGTTGTTCCCCAAGCTGCCTGGCCGAACAGCCCCAAGGCCCCGAGTAATTCCAAGGCCATAACCGAGCGCCCCCACAGAACCCTCCCTGCCGACCACAATAAAGACTGGGTGACCGAAGCCACTCCGTAGCGGGGAGCTGAGGAGGGTGCGGAAACGCCCGGGAAACCAAAGCCCCACCCAGGGCCCTATGCCCGCCCCTCAGCAATTATGAAGAGAAATAAAATGCCCCAGAACGAGAAGCCCACCACAGAAGCCATGAACGAACACCACACAGAAACACCAAAGGAAAGGTCCACAGAACGAAAGGACCAGCTGACCGAGCCAGCCATTTCAGACAGCCCAAGCCGCAGGGCTAAACAGCTCCAGGACACACCCATTTACCTTTTCTAAAACTGACCATTTTCCACACCTCACGTACACTAACCCCCTCGTGTCCTACACTCCTAACTACAAAGATGATGAACAGGAATATACATTCATATTAAAAACACCCATGCCTGTCCCGACGTTGAGCCAATGCCAACACATCAGACAGCCATAATTATATCTATGTATGTTCTTGCATCCGAGAAGTAGATGTTATATATCTTAGAAGTTAAAACACCCACGCTGTCCCTAGACCTCGTATATCATTTTCCATGACGAGTATAGATATATGTAACCCGTGCCCAGTCGCCCCTTGCACTGTTCCTCTAGTAACTAAGTATTAATATTAACATTCCCTAACATCTTGTCTTGCCAGACTAAGCTTCTGAAGACCCATCGCCCCATAAATCTATGTATGCAATCCTTAGGTTAAGTATTTTTATCCGCCATTGTGTTCACCTTTTTCCATTTACTTTCCACAATTGTCATACGTCTTCCCCTTGCCTCCTTCGTATCCACAGCCCACACTACGCCAATTTATTTCGTGTCTTACACCTCTTACCCCAACCAGAGATTGTATAAGATAACCTGGTTACCAGGATCTGTCATAAGTACCCCGAAACAATAACTAAGTACCCCTACGAACTGCCGCTGTGGGTGGTATTTTATATTTAATAGAAAACGCAGTTCCCAGGGCCAACTAATAGTATCCATAACCCTCTGACTGATCACATAACTCTATCTTTTCCAGACTCATATACCACCCCATAGTTGCATTCCCCGGTAGCATTTGGCTAACATATTCTACTGCCTTTTCAAACTTCCATATCAATTGTAGCCTAATGCCACCCCCACGCCCAGGGACCTTAGGGGCAAAATTTCCCTGTAGCCCTTGAACTCCCCCCCCCCCCCCTCTCATTAAAACACCCGCGCTTCTCGACTCTTGTCCGACCTAGCCTCTCTCTCATACCTCTTGAAGATCCTTGAATTGTCCGTTACTAACGCTCTCCAACCTTTTATATATATACTCCTATCCAGCCTACCTTCACTTAGTAGGCCAGAACAACATTAGAACTTTACTAGCCCCTTGCATGCCATCTATTCTCTTACAACACATTCACAACCCTGCACCCAATGGTCGTCGGTGCGAGGCTAGCCGCCCCGCCAGTAACTAACTTCTATTGCCATACTTCCAGATAAATGTGGCAGAGTTAGCAACCCAGTCTCCACCATATCCAGCAAACCCTACAATTAACAACCAGCCGAGTAAAACCAGCTAGCTAAGGCACCTTCGGTTTTGGTATTAAAGACACTCCCATCTGTCTCATACACAGAGGGTTATTACAAACACTGGTGATATGGCAAGCCCCTAGCCACAGCCGCCGGACGACTATATCAGAGAGAGGGCGCCCAGCTCCCCCTTTTTGCCCACCCGAGGAGGGAGACCCCCACCCCCGCGAAGGTATACCTGGCCCCTGTTTTGACTTTCGAGTCATTGCCAGGTAGCACAGGAATTCTTCCTATCGATGAACTAACCATGAATGACTAACACCTTTACTAACCTCTATTAACTCACAATAAACCATTTACCTTTCTTGCATGCTCTGATCACTAAATTAGCACCTCAGCTATACCATAGAATGAAGATTGAACAATCTAGAGAGACGCTCCTATCACAGCTGTCCCCATCCTCCTCGCAAAGTAGATCCAGTCTCTCTCCCCTAAATACGTCCAGTATAGCCAAAATAGTACCTCTTACTAAGGCTCAGTTATATGAAAATATAAAGGCTTCCTATCGCCCTGTGCCACAACAGTAAATACCATCTTACCTAGTCCCCATATCTATTGAGAGCTCAATTAAGTCCATAAGACTCGAGATCCCTACTGTCTACAGGGTCCAGAACCGAGCCTATAAATCTAACTCCCGCCCCCCGTCAAATCAGTTGAAAGCTAGACACCAACCAGGGGTCACTACCCTGCAGTTAATTTCTAGCTCTGCCCTTGTGTTGTTCCGGAGTGAGATCCCAGAACCGGCAGACTCCGTGGCAGATTTGGATAGAAGGACCTGCCCACGTATTGAAGAACTTCACACATATGGCCCCCCTGGACGGCCGCGGAACCAGTCGTTAGCCCCCAACATCATGGACGCAAGATAACCAGGACCAGACCCATCAGATACTACCCAAGATTCCCTTTAGCAGTACTACATATTACTGTGCTGTTTTAGATTCACTAATTAATATTTCTACGAAGTGGCTAAGACCTTGCCCAGTGTAATTCATACTTAACCATTCCATTTGGGACGTACTAAGCGATCAGTGCTCTTTAATTAACAGGCGACCTTGACTCTCGTAATTATCTTATTCAGATATTAAAACTCTAGTGATATCTAACGTTCGCCCACTGATTTGCGTTCTATGTATTTCTGAGACAAGGATATAAAACTTAGATCAGTACCCCCTGAGGTTACTAGAATTCCCGTGCTCTAAAAATGCGTGTCTAATCTAGTCTGTGAACTACTACTTGTGCACCAGAGCTACCAGTAATAAATCTAACAGTGAATATGAATCTATAAGTAACATTGATGGTCTTCGGTATATAAACCTGTGAAATCAAAGCCAGTGATCAGAAGATTAATACCTGAACGTTGGAAGTGGGAGACTAGGCTCCATCCAGATCCACTTATGCTAGTGTTGTTCAATTCTATTATATTGTCTTACACAAGTATTCTGCAGTGGTATATCAATAAACGTGATCATGTAACTTGCTACCATGTGTTTCTTTGTGTTCTCTATTCCTCATATATTGTATTGTGCATGCAGCCTTATATACCCAGTCAATTTAGAACTCACATTACCCAAGTTAAACCTGTAGAAAAACAGGGCATAACATTGGCGGCAGCGGTGGTTCTTGATTCGGATAAAAGGTTGCATTACACTGCAAGTTTGGAACAGTAGAAGCATGGCAACATCGCGAAATCTTCAGCCACTCGCACACATTCCCAAGTATGATGTAAACACATATGATATCACCAGTTACTTAGACATAATAAAGCCAGTGTACGATGTGGTACTTCATAATGACCGCGAAAAAATCGCCATGGCAATTTTGCATATTGTACAGTTGGGAGAAGCCGTTTCCCAACTTGTTGATAAGCCTACCTTTAAAGAATTTATTCACCAAATGGTGACAAAGAATACGCCAGAGAGTACCTGGAACCAGTTTCGATCCTTCGTGATCCGGACTTTAGATCCACTTTTGGGTTCCCCCGTCGCCCCCAAAATAATAAAAGTCGACGAGATCAAGTATGAAGGGGATATAAATGTGACCCTCATACAACTCTACAGATACGTGAGGACCACGTATAGCTATGAAGATTACGACCAACAAAATGAACTCTTATTCACCGCATTGTTAAACATCCTCCCACCCCACATCACCGCCCATCTCGACCCGTATGGCTTATTCGAAGAACATATGCTCGCCATCAGAGAAGAATGCCTACGCAGTTCGATGAATCCCCTATCCAACCTTTTAGCCCCTATCCAAGACTCCGTGCACCCTTCCAAAATGACTTCCGGTGAAAGTCCAACCCCAGTGAACTCTTCCCCCACCAACCCTCCGCAGCCCCCCCAACAAGCCCCGTATTCTAGCTATGCCTACCTATGTAGGCCTACCACAACATATTTTCCCCATGACCCCAGAAATGTTCAGCTATCCCCCCACCAACAAAATTTCCCTTGTGACAGTTTTCCGTCGGTAGCTTGTGACAGTTTTCAGTCAGTAGCTCCCTTCCACCCCCACACAATTCACACCCCTAGAAAACTTCGAAACCCCACACTTGACTCGCCCTCTCATGTCAAACAAACTCACCAGTCCCAGAGAACCTCTAACCAGACCGTGACTGCCACCAAGAAAATTCCCAAAATTCGTCCTATTAACAACCCCAAATCAATACATCAGTCCTCTACCAATAACCCCTGTTCTACACCTAACTCTCCCCCCACCAACCCTCCGCAGCCCCCCCAACAAGCCCCGTATTCTAGCTATGCCTACCTATGTAGGCCTACCACAACATATTTTCCCCATGACCCCAGAAATGTTCAGCTATCCCCCCACCAACAAAATTTCCCTTGTGACAGTTTTCCGTCGGTAGCTTGTGACAGTTTTCAGTCAGTAGCCCCCTTCCACCCCCACACAATTCACACCCCTAGAAAACTTCGAAACCCCACACTTGACTCGCCCTCTCATGTCAAACAAACTCACCAGTCCCAGATAACCTCTAACCAGACCGAGACTGCCACCAAGAAAATTCCCCAAACTCGTCCTGTTAATGTCAAACAAACCCACCAACCCCAGATAACCGCTAACCAGACCGTGACTGCCACCAAAAAGATTCCTAAAATTCGTCCTGTTAACAACCCCAAATCAATAGATCAGTCCTCTACCAATAACCCCTGTTCTACACCTAACTCTTCCCCCACCAACCCGCCGCAGTCCCCCCAACAAATCCCGTTTCCTAACTCGCTCACCTCTCACCACCCTGACCCTCCCACACGCGCCGTTAATCCTCCCCTCACGCGTGACGACCTAAGGACCCAACTATGTTCCCCCCCTTCCCCCAGAAATACTCGGCTATTCCCCCACCAACAAAATCTCCCTTGTGACAGTTTTCCGTCAGTAGCTCCCTTCCACCCCCCCACAATTCACACCCCTAATAAACTTCAAAACCCCACACTTGACTCACCCCCTCATGACAGACAAACCCACCAACCCCAGATAACCTCTAAGCAAACCGTCACTGCCACCGACACACCCCACCACTCTGATCCTCCCACACGCGCCGTTAATCCCCCCCTCACGCGTGACCCCCACCAAAGTGATTCCCCCCCCCTCATGCGTACCGAACACCTGCTCACCAGTCGGTCCCCCACCATCATGAGGCCAGCTAAACTATCAACCTCCCCCTCTTCACCGTTACCCCACCCGCCCCAAATTGACTCACCCCCTCATGACAGACAAACTCACCAACCCCAGATAACCTCTAAGCAAACCGTCACTGCCACCGACACACCCCACCACTCGGATCCTCCCACACGCGCCGTTAATCCCCCCCTCACGCGTGACCCCCACCAAAGTGATTTCCCCCCCCTCATGCGAACCGAACACCTGCTCACCAGTCGGTCCCCCACCATCATGAGCCCAGCTAAACTTTCAACCTCTCCCTCTTCACCGTTACCCCACCCGCCCCAAATTCCCCCCCCAAAGATCCCGCTCGACGAAATACCACTCCCATCCCAATCCAACCACAAAACTTTTTCCACCTTGGTTAAACCCCAAAATACTCTCTCTCTCGCCCCAAACAACATAATCAACCTCTCAACTTCAACCACTCCTCGAAATCCCATCCATGTCTCTCCCGGAAATAAAATCAGTCTAAATTCAACCCCTCTCAAACCACAACCCTGCCTGCCCAGACCCCCCCACCATCTCCCTATCAAATCCCCACACCCCAAACCTCCAAACCACCCGATCATAGTAAACTCTCAACCTTCAGCCTTACTCACCCTTCCCCAAACCCCACTCACGACCACAACTCTCTACACAATTCAACCCCTCCCCAGCACCAACCTCTTCCGCAACAACAACCCCGACTCGACCTGCCCGTTTCATCTTTAAAACCCCCCTATCACTACCCCCGACCGAAACCACTTAGACCCCCCCTCCAAAACTGGCCCCGGGCCAGCTCGCCCCCAGACCCACATTCCTAACGACATGAACTAACGGTATATCCACCCCGCCCTTCCAAAGTGAAAGTGAACCACCACCCCCTATTACCAGACCGTCACCCAGACTAACGGCGACCCTAAATACCCTGGGGGGGGTATATCAGGGGGGGGGGGCCCCCTGATGATGATGAGGATATTATTGTACTAAATTGTTTCGAATGTTTTCAATTCCTAAGCGATTGGGCATGATTCTATACATTTACATGTTTTCCATATACTGTATATATTATTTTTTTTTCCTTAGTCATACTACTTTTCTTGTTACCTACACTTTTCTGACTATCTTTTAAATTTGCTTTATACATTGTTAAACACTTTACCTCTTCTTAATTTCCTGTGTTCTTAATTATCTGCCCTTTCTTAAATTTACATGTTTTCCATATACTGTATATACTATATATTTTTTTCCTTAGTCATACTACTTTTCTTGTTACCTACACTTTTCTGACTATCTTTTAAATTTGCTTTATACATTGTTAAACACTTTACCTCTTCTTAATTTCCTGTGTTCTTAAGTATCTGTCTTTTCTTAAATTTACATGTTTTCCATATACTGTATATATTATTTTTTTCCCTTAGTCATACTACTTTTCTTGTTAACCTACACTTTTCTGACTATGCTTCTTTTTACTTCACCCTTGAGGCTCGAGGACGAGCCTATAATGAAGGAGAGGGAAGTAAAATGCCCCAGAACGAGAAGCCCACCACAGAAGCCATGAACGAACACCACACAGAAACACCAAAGGAAAGGTCCACAGAACGAAAGGACCAGCTGACCGAGCCAGCCATTTCAGACAGCCCAAGCCGCAGGGCTAAACAGCTCCAGGACACACCCATTTACCTTTTCTAAAACTGACCATTTTCCACACCTCACGTACACTAACCCCCTCGTGTCCTACACTCCTAACTACAAAGATGATGAACAGGAATATACATTCATATTAAAAACACCCATGCCTGTCCCGACGTTGAGCCAATGCCAACACATCAGACAGCCATAATTATATCTATGTATGTTCTTGCATCCGAGAAGTAGATGTTATATATCTTAGAAGTTAAAACACCCACGCTGTCCCTAGACCTCGTATATCATTTTCCATGACGAGTATAGATATATGTAACCCGTGCCCAGTCGCCCCTTGCACTGTTCCTCTAGTAACTAAGTATTAATATTAACATTCCCTAACATCTTGTCTTGCCAGACTAAGCTTCTGAAGACCCATCGCCCCATAAATCTATGTATGCAATCCTTAGGTTAAGTATTTTTATCCGCCATTGTGTTCACCTTTTTTCCATTTACTTTCCACAATTGTCATACGTCTTCCCCTTGCCTCCTTCGTATCCACAGCCCACACTACGCCAATTTATTTCGTGTCTTACACCTCTTACCCCAACCAGAGATTGTATAAGATAACCTGGTTACCAGTATCTGTCATAAGTACCCCGAAACAATAACTAAGTACCCCTACGAACTGCCGCTGTGGGTGGTATTTTATATTTAATAGAAAACGCAGTTCCCAGGGCCAACTAATAGTATCCATAACCCTCTGACTGATCACATAACTCTATCTTTTCCAGACTCATATACCACCCCATAGTTGCATTCCCCGGTAGCATTTGGCTAACGTATTCTACTGCCTTTTCAAACTTCCATATCAATTGTAGCCTAATGCCACCCCCACGCCCAGGGACCTTAGGGGCAAAATTTCCCTGTAGCCCTTGAACTCCCCCCCCCCCCCTCATTAAAACACCCGCGCTTCTCGACTCTTGTCCGACCTAGCCTCTCTCTCATACCTCTTGAAGATCCTTGAATTGTCCGTTACTAACGCTCTCCAACCTTTTATATATATACTCCTATCCAGCCTACCTTCACTTAGTAGGCCAGAACAACATTAGAACTTTACTAGCCCCTTGCATGCCATCTATTCTCTTACAACACATTCACAACCCTGCACCCAATGGTCGTCGGTGCGAGGCTAGCCGCCCCGCCAGTAACTAACTTCTATTGCCATACTTCCAGATAAATGTGGCAGAGTTAGCAACCCAGTCTCCACCATATCCAGCAAACCCTACAATTAACAACCAGCCGAGTAAAACCAGCTAGCTAAGGCACCTTCGGTTTTGGTATTAAAGACACTCCCATCTGTCTCATACACAGAGGGTTATTACAAACACTGGTGATATGGCAAGCCCCTAGCCACAGCCGCCGGACGACTATATCAGAGAGAGGGCGCCCAGCTCCCCCTTTTTGCCCACCCGAGGAGGGAGACCCCCACCCCCGCGGAGGTATACCTGGCCCCTGTTTTGACTTTCGAGTCATTGCCAGGTAGCACAGGAATTCTTCCTATCGATGAACTAACCATGAATGACTAACACCTTTACTAACCTCTATTAACTCACAATAAACCATTTACCTTTCTTGCATGCTCTGATCACTAAATTAGCACCTCAGCTATACCATAGAATGAAGATTGAACAATCTAGAGAGACGCTCCTATCACAGCTGTCCCCATCCTCCTCGCAAAGTAGATCCAGTCTCTCTCCCCTAAATACGTCCAGTATAGCCAAAATAGTACCTCTTACTAAGGCTCAGTTATATGAAAATAAAGGCTTCCTATCGCCCTGTGCCACAACAGTAAATACCATCTTACCTAGTCCCCATATCTATTGAGAGCTCAATTAAGTCCATAAGACTCGAGATCCCTACTGTCTACAGGGTCCAGAACCGAGCCTATAAATCTAACTCCCGCCCCAGTCAAATCAGTTGAAAGCTAGACACCAACCAGGGGTCACTACCCTGCAGTTAATTTCTAGCTCTGCCCTTGTGTTGTTCCGGAGTGAGATCCCAGAACCGGCAGACTCCGTGGCAGATTTGGATAGAAGGACCTGCCCACGTATTGAAGAACTTCACACATATGGCCCCCCTGGACGGCCGCGGAACCAGTCGTTAGCCCCCAACATCATGGACGCAAGATAACCAGGACCAGACCCATCAGATACTACCCAAGATTCCCTTTAGCAGTACTACATATTACTGTGCTGTTTTAGATTCACTAATTAATATTTCTACGAAGTGGCTAAGACCTTGCCCAGTGTAATTCATACTTAACCATTCCATTTGGGACGTACTAAGCGATCAGTGCTCTTTAATTAACAGGCGACCTTGACTCTCGTAATTACCTTATTCAGATATTAAAACTCTAGTGATATCTAACGTTCGCCCACTGATTTGCGTTCTATGTATTTCTGAGACAAGGATATAAAACTTAGATCAGTACCCCCTGAGGTTACTAGAATTCCCGTGCTCTAAAAATGCGTGTCTAATCTAGTCTGTGAACTACTACTTGTGCACCAGAGCTACCAGTAATAAATCTAACAGTGAATATGAATCTATAAGTAACATTGATGGTCTTCGGTATATAAACCTGTGAAATCAAAGCCAGTGATCAGAAGATTAATACCTGAACGTTGGAAGTGGGAGACTAGGCTCCATCCAGATCCACTTATGCTAGTGTTGTTCAATTCTATTATATTGTCTTACACAAGTATTCTGCAGTGGTATATCAATAAACGTGATCATGTAACTTGCTACCATGTGTTTCTTTGTGTTCTCTATTCCTCATATCTTGTATTGTGCATGCAGCCTTATATACCCAGTCAATTTAGAACTCACATTACCCAAGTTAAACCTGTAGAAAAACAGGGCATAACAAGAAAGTTGAGGGGCAAGGGAAAAATGTGACGCTTTGGCTTCCAATCTTGGTAGATTGGGAGCTCAATCCACGGAAAAGACGCCGTCACTTGAGATCTAGAAAATATATAAGTTAAAGGAACAGTCAGAGTAAGCTATGGGTATGGCAGAGATCGCTCAGGTCTCACTCTGATAGACCAGCCCATCACCACATAACTAGAACCCAATCCTCTCAGCATCAGCTAGGAAAGGCCCTAGAAAGCCGCCTTTGGCGGGGGGATAGCTCCCCTATTTCAACCCCTTTCGGGGTCGGGCACCCGCAAGAAAAAGTAAAGATTTTTGGCTTCAATTTTCTCAGAAAGTGGACCTTTCAGGTGGAGGGGTGGTTGTCCGAGACCCCCCCCCCCCCCCCCCCCCAGAGTATTCACTTCCTGGTTATGTAATGTTTGAGAAAAGCCGAATAAATTGAAATGGAGGTGGCGTTTTACTTTATATCAAAGAAACTCTTAACCCCACCCTCTTGTCAAAACCTCAAATTGTGAACGTCAACACATCTTTTGTGCTAATAAAGAATAATAAAGGTACAAAAATAATACTTGCGTTAATATACAGACCTCCAGCTCAATCAGTGCAAACTGACCGAGAAATTTACGAACAAATTGCAGATGTAAGTAACTCACAAGATACCGTAATTATTGGCGACTTTAATTTACCTGTGACCAAGTGGGGCGATACTCTTACTTCACACTCCGGACATGACTTGTATACGAACTTGCAAGAGAGTTCGCTTTATCAATTTGTTCGAACGCCGACCCGTGGTAATAACGTTCTTGACATTGTACTTGCAACAAAAGAAGAATTAACCTCTGAAGTGCGCATGGGGGTAATTGGAAACGTCCCCCTGTGCTGACGTATTTGAGGTGTTTCCGTCACTAAAATATTCATTGTGCCATTAATAGCATTAATACTTATCCATATGTGCCTATTATGGGTTGATTATAAAGGTATTAACCTGAAACAACAATAAAACGAGTGAAAACAGCGTTTGGATGGTCAAAATCGGAGATATAGCCCGCGAGTTGTATAATGTATGGGTGAGGCAATCTGCTTTCCCGCCAATTTCCCCCAAGGCCACTGAGACACAGTCGATCGATACTCTCTCTCTCTCTCTTGCACTCGCTTGCTATCAGTGATGACCACACCCTCCAATCGGATTTCTAATGTTAGCACGAAAATATACCTCAGAATAAGGGAATAACAGGGAAAATAGGTGATAACTGAAGGAGAGGAGGAAAGTGGGGAAGGAGGGGAGGTAGAGGACTGAGATTTTGCATGGCCCAGGGGCCAAAAAAAAAAAAAAAAAAAAAAAAAAAAAAAAATACAAAATATTTTTTTCGATGTCAAAAGTTGATTTTTTTTTTTCTCTGACTCTTAAGAGTCTCCCCGCAGTGCGCCGGGGGAACTCTTAAGAGTCTCCCCGCAGCTCCCGGGTTAATAGAGAATTTGAATGTTGGTGATGAATTCAGTAACAGCGACCATCGTACGATAACTTTCACTTTAAACTTTACTAGTAACGAACCAAATAGTAGCATCGAAAAAGTCCCTAATTTCAAGAAAGCAAACTTCCATAAACTTAGAGCTATGTTTAAAGAAACTGACTGGAGCTTTTTAATTAACAATAACGACATAAATACATCTTGGAAGTTATTCGAAACCACTTACCTAAAAGCAGTGCAAGACTGCATACCATCGAAAATACGGCGTCCAGGCCATAATAATAAGCCCAAATGGTGGAATAAAGATATTTCAAACTGCCTGCTTGCTAAAAAATTTGCTAATGATAGATTAAAATCCTCACAAAATGACGAAGAACGGGTGAAATTTGTAGAGCTACGACGCAAAGCCAAAAAGTTAATTAAGCAAAGTAAAAAGACCTTAGCGTTACATATTGCGAATCAAAGTAAAACAAACCAGAAAGAATTCTATAGTTATATCAGAAAGAAAAAAGTAGTTACTTCAACTGTTGGACCGTTAGTCGATGAAAATGGAGAATACACCAAAGACGAAGTACAAATGAGTAATGCCCTCAATACCTTCTTTGCATCAGTTTTTACAACAGAAGACCTCAGTGATATCCCTACACCATCGCCGATTCAGATTGATAATTCAGATGTTCTAAGCAATATCACCGTTACAGAGAGAGAAGTATTGAATTGTTTAGATAAACTCAAGGTAAATAAAACGCCTGGACCTGATACAATCTCGCCTAGAGTTCTAAAGGAAGCTAAGGATGAGCTCTCCAAACCACTGACATTACTATTCAATAAATCCTTGCAGTCTGGAACTATGCCTGATCAGTGGAAGCTAGCCAACGTAACACCAATATTAAAAAAAGGCAGCAAATCCCTACCCAGTAACTATTGTCCAATTAGCTTAACCTCAGTTGTATGCAAAATGCTAGAAACGGTCATACGAGACAGACTCGTAAATCACTTAGAGGAAAATAACATACTTAAAGATACTCAACACGGCTTTCGTAAAAAACGTTCCTGTTTAACAAACCTCTTAGACTTCTTCCACGATATCCTCAACCTCTACGATGAGAGTAAAGCTGTAGATATTATATACCTTGATTTTCAAAAGGCCTTTGACAAAGTTCCCCACAAACTTTTACTGCTAAAACTAAAAGCGCATGGAATACAAGACGGTGTGTTGAAATGGATAGAAAATTGGCTCAGCGACAGAAAGCAAAGAGTAGTCATAAACGGTAAGGTATCTAAATGGACCAATGTAAGTAGCGGGGTACCCCAGGGATCGGTACTAGGTCCAATTCTCTTTCTAATTTACATCAACGACATAGATGAGGGTCTCACCTGTACAATCTCAAAATTTGCTGACGATACAAAAATTGCAAATAGCGTACTCTCAAAAGAACAAGTTGACGATATGCAACACAATCTAGATAAATTGTCATGTTGGGCCCAAATTTGGCAAATGAGTTTCAATCCGGATAAATTTAAGTACTACTGTACATATCGGATACCTAAATGAGAAAGCAAACTATTCGATGAATGGCACTCAGCTTAAGAATGTAAACAGAGAAACCGATCTGGGAGTAACAATATCGAGTAACCTAAAACCGAGTCAACAATGTTCAGAAGTTGTTAAGAAGGCAAACAAAATAATTGGCTTTATAGGGTCATTTGAGCATAAATCCAAAGAAGTTATCCTAACCCTTTACAATTCCTTAGTCCGCCCTCTTCTGGAATACTGCGTTCAATCCTGGTGCCCTTATTACCAAAAAGATATAAACAAGCTAGAACGAGTTCAACGTAGAGTTACCAAAATGATACCTAGCCTAAAGAACAAACCATACGAAGAGCGTCTTAGAGAATTAAATCTATTTCCTTTAACCCAGCGCAGATTAAGAGGTGACTTAATTCAAGTGTTCAAAATCATCAAAGGCATCGACAATATGGACTGTAGTAAGTACTTCACTATCGACCAATCTAATTACACGCGGGGAAACGGTTGCAAAATTATTGGTAAATCTTTTAACTCCCACGAATCTAAGAATTTCTTCTTCAATCGAGTTGTCAACTTGTGGAATGGGCTTCCCCGAAACGTTATAGACTGCATCACCGTTGATTCATTTAAACTCCGCCTAGACAAATATCTCGCATCAAACCCGCGACTGACTGCGTTTGTAAATGAATAACTTTATTTTATCCCCCCCTCAGTCCCCTACTAACTTCCTAATCCTGCCACGGACATTAGTTCCAGGGCAGTAATTCCCTTTCCAATGTTCCCTTACCCACTCTAAACCACTGTTTGGACACTTGATCCTCAGTGTTTTGGAGGACAAGCAACCTAGAAGGGTCACTAGAACTGTTGTTGCTTGATTTCCTTTGTACTCCTTTGTACTCTAATCGGATGGGCATCTAACTCCGGCGTTAGACTAAAAAGATTTAATTTCATTAAATCCATCCAGCTTAGACCAGTCCGCATACAGTCTTATCGATGAAACCGGCGGCAAAGCGGGAGAAGGTGCATATACAAAATAATCTGGAGTGTACAAATTAGGTATAGCTTTAACCATGACATCCAGCACCTCACCCGACATGTTCTTCGCCCTAAGTTTCTTACTTTCGCTAACCTGAATACACCAATGTTCAGGGACCGGAGGTTCCCCAGACACTGTCGGTTGAGCGACTTGAGGATTCAGAGCTACTATGTCCGACCAGGACCTATCCGGCCCATATAATAGGGGCATAGGACCTTTCTTAAGTGGAGTTTTCTCCAAGGGGGGTGGAATAACATCTGTTACTACAGTACTCTAATATTAGCCGTCGTCAAAGTCGACGTGGCAGTTGACAAACTAGAAGTGACAAGGGAGGGAGCAACGGTTTGCTGAGCTGTGACCTGTAAAGAACCCAGAGGTCTAGCAACCGGCGGTGTTGTGGGAGAACCTGGCACAGATCTATCCACAACATATTTATTCATAATCTTGTCCAAAAAGTTTTAAAGATCCTCTTTAGTGACAAACTCCGAGGTATTAGTCGTGGACCCTGTTGATTCTACATCAGATTGTCCTGACGACGCCACTTTCTGCCCTGACTCGAGCTGTTCTGAAAAATCGTCCCTGATAGACTGGCATTCCATAGACTCTAGTGACTGAGCTTCCAGTGACCGGGCTGAGATGGATCGAACCTCTTCAGACCGGACGGCGGGTTCTAAGACCTGTTGTTCGAAGTCTTCCCACTCTAAGTTTGGAATGGACGACTGAATGGGCACCTCACTAGTTTCTTGAGGATAGCCTCGATACTGTTCCGCAAGCACTTGAGTTGATACGCGACACTGAGGCGCGTTATTTTGTGGAATCACAAACGGTCGTTGCCGCACTGACGGGGAAACATGACAGACAGGGTGGTTAAATAATTTACTAGGCAAAACGTCCCTGGGCGGTGTCTCCGTAACCCTGGTGACCGCCCCCGACTGGCCGGATTTGACCTACGGCTCAGGCCGGGGCAGCCTACTAGGTGCGGGCGCCGGCGAAGGCGATGGCCTAGGCCTGACACTCGAGACCGCCGTACAGGATTGTTTCTTCCCCACACTAGAGCGAGACACTGCCTCTTCCTGTGTTTTTTTTTTTCTTTGCCGCCTGCTGGACCGGCGGTGGAGAAGGCCTGCGCAGTGGAGACCTTGACCGGGACCAACGTCTCGACTGCTGTTGTGGTGACGAATCCGGCGCATGCCGCTTCTCCGATCGGAGGGGGGGACTATCTTTCTTAGGTGTGTCATCATCGGTGGAGTCCTCAGAACTTATTGTTGTTTTTTAAACTAATTTAGAAGTTTTCTTTATGAAAGTTCCAGAATGAGTGCTAGTTTTCTGAGGGTTTACACTGGGTGACTTAATGATGAGAAGCTCCCAAAGAGATTGATCATCGCATTGGACCGCCTTATGGGCAATGTCTTTAGTGTAGTTATTGTAACACAACTTTATTGCCATAAGAGCTACTCTACACTTATCTTCCTTGTGGTTAATAAAACCATTACAGAGTTTAGTACACACACTACACTTCTTAGTCAGGCACTGGCCGCGATACCGATCTAGGCAAGCGACACATCGGACGCAGACTGAGTGTCCTGTGACAGGAAGGTTAAGACATTGAGGTGATGAACAGAAAGATATTGGTTCCATAATGAAGTCCCCCCCCCCCCCCCCCCCCGCCGGGATCGGTGACGGTCCGGAGCTCCTCGCCGAGGAGAACGTGTACCTGGAAAATACATTTCCAAGAATAAATGCTCATAAGGACAACCTGAGACATTTACACAACCTTTATCTTTTAAATACCTAAGAAAAATAGATATAGTGATCACCACTATTCTAAGTTTCCTGTGTACCCTTATGGAAAAAAAACTAATGTGGTTCTTTTCCATGAAGGAATTAGGACTGCTTATCTATGATACCGATTATCACTGACCTATACTCGTGCTGCCTAGAAAAGAACTTTCTAGAAAGCAACTAGCCCGCCGTGGACGAAATGATTATCAATGACTCTTCCACCGCGATGACAGATTAGAAGTCTTCCCGCCGAGCTAGGAATTATTTAATAGTATAGGTGAGTCCTTCCGGCTGAGCCGGAATCCCTGCGGAAGCCTTCCTCTTCCGCCGGGAGTTCGTTCTAGTTCAAGACAACGAACTGGATAATTGGATCTTGTGCAACACTAGAACGCCACTATCGGGGCGTCCGGCGAGGTAGTGCGAGACAGTCCTTCCGCAGGAAAACAGATCCTAACCATTGTTCTACTAACATGTCTGCAACAAGTTAGCACAACACACAATACAGTAAAAGTCCTGTAATCCGGAAGGCAGGGGACCGCGGAACTTCCGGATTAGCAGATTTTCCGAGGTATCAGATTTATACATAAAAATGGCCCTAAAACACATACAAATTAATAATTAATTAGAATAGAGGCAGTGCGGTGAAGTTCCGGTGGTGTAGAGGTGTAAATCCAAAACACTCGATTAATTGACTTAAGATAGACATGAATCTTATTTTATAATCTTATTTTGGGGGAAAAATAATATATTTTTGGGGAAAAATATTATATTTTTTGGGAAAAAACCTTCCGAGGTATCGGGCATTCCGAGGTTTCAGCCTCCGGATTAGCGGACTTTCACTGTATATATACTTAACTCTTTGCGACTCATATGACGCACTAGCGTCATATTGAACTTATGACCAAAAACTCATATGACGCTAGTGCGTCATATGGACTTATCTATATGCCTCTCCAATAAGTTATATGACGCTCTAGCGTCATATGGAGCTCAGTAAGTCCGGTAAGTTAGATGAAGATCTGTCGGTTGGTGGCAAACCCAGGTTTCTCCGACAATTCTAACGGCCAGCAGTGTGGTTTTGACAGTTGTGTGGTGCAGTGGCAATGATACCGGGCGCCCGCCTCCGTGGACTTACTGGAACATAATATGTCGCAAGGAGTTAAGACGTATCCTAACACCCTCAACAACTGAGACTATCTTATCGTCCAGAAGAAGAGGGTCACATGTTATGGCACAACATTAATGTAATAATAATTAAAATTACATTCTAGCCATAAACAATACCTACGCAGAGGCTGACCACGTGGCCTAGGGCAAGAATTACGACGAATCAACAAAAACTCTTACCTCCAGGAAGAACCAGCACCCTCCTCCATCTCGACGACTGGGGCGTAGGGAAGACGACGCAGAAACCAGAAGAAGATCCTCTACTAAGTAAAGCAACCCTTAAACTATAGAGGTTCTGCCGATGAAAACACAAAAGACGCTTAATCCACCAGAAAGGTGGCCAAAAAGCGTTGCCCTGGTAGTAAAATCAAGCCTCCAAACCTAAATTTAGGCTAAAATAAGAGAAAAATAAAACATAACAACAATGGTGGCCTCGTTCACCTAAGCACCCTTAAAAACACACTCATGGGGGTCAAACCAATCAGCACGCCCGACCTATCTAATCTAATCCTTTTCTAACATCTCAGATTAGTACAAATGAGCAAAAGACTCACTGTCCAGACAGTAGAATGAAGAATGTAGAGAGCTCGGGACAGACACGTCCGTCGGCGTTGACCCCCGGAGCAAAAAGGAAGAATGACGCGTCAGCGTCTTACAGCGAAAACCACGCTAGCAAACATCCGCACTACGGGAAGCGTAAAGCAGATAAGAGTTCTATTCTTTTTTCTTTTATTATTTTTTATTTAGTTTTTTCGTAGTTGGCATCCGCATCATAAAGACGAGTCCGTCAGTAATTATGAGCGTACGCTTACGATGATTTGGTCTCTTGCACTCCGGGGCGGGTGATTTGAACAGCTGACTCTGGAGTTCAAAGAGTGCCATTACTGTATAAGGCAAATCGTCAATGATGAAGGGGCCACTAATAAATACTGTATTAACGGTATGTTAGCTTACTGGTAAACAAAATATAACAATAGATAAAAGGTTCACAAATTGGTTTGGTCAAGATTACTCAGTTTATATTCCCTGTCTCTGGAATGACGGTTCTTGCCCCGAAAGGCAAGGGTATTATGGGGTGCAGGGTTAAAGGACTACAGGGTTAACCCACACGCAGGCTGAGTGACTTCAGAATCCCCACGCTCTGCCTGAACCCCTCATCTATTTTTTATTAATTTCACCACAACACCAAACACCTCCAATGAAATTAATGAAAGCATATATGTGATCCACCAGGATTCGTACCCGGGTTATCACACACAGATTTTTAGACACCTTAACCATTACACCACCAAGACGGTTTCTAAGACGCCTTGTTTTTGTGATCTATTAAACTGTGCTTGTAATTAGTCTTATTTAATGAAACAGGACAAAATAAAAATTTAAAATACATCAAGCTAAGTTTATTTTACAATTAAATGTGCATAAACATGAGGTAATAATTTATAGATGATAGCGAGCATACAAATAAATAACTTATATACACTAAGAAAATGCTTTAATTCTCATCATTTCATATTAGAGAGAGAGAGAGAGTTACCATAGACCTCCGGACCGTATGGGCCGGCAGGCCCTTGCTGAAGCCTCCACGTCGACTATCAGGAATCTCGCAGAGAGAGAGAGAGAGGGGGGGTGGGGGAGAGGGAGAGAGAGTGAAAGAAAGAGAGAGTGGGTAGGACTGATATCTGATTAGGGACTATTTAATCCTAAGGAAAAGCATATTAGTCATTAGAGAAGGAATGGACACACTCACAAACACGCACACACAATTGTGCTTGTGTGTGTATGTGTGAGAGAGAGAGTGTGTGTGTGGGTCTGAGTAAGAATGTGTGTGGTAGAAATAGTGAGAATGCGTGTGTGGTGTGTGAGTGTATCTTGCCCACTTTTATAATATTTTTTTTTTATCACACACACACACACTGTATTTTACAAACCGAAAGTGTGTGTGTGTGCGGGAGAGAGAATGAGAATGTGTGTGTGTGTATCTTGCTCACCTTTATAATGAAAAGTTTTTTTTTATCACACAAACACGCACTGCATTTTACAAACTGTGTGTGTGTGTGTGTGATAGAAAATATGTGTGTGTGTGTGTGATAGAGAATATGTGTATTTACCTATTTGTATTTACCTATTTGTAGTATACAGGAGTTGAACTTTTTAGGCTTGTATTGTCCCGCTTCCTAAGTTACAATTATCTAACTTTGCCTTAAAAATATGAATGTTTTTGGCACACACCACTTCCTCTTCCAACTGATTCCATTTACTTATACTTCTGTAAGGGAAACTGTACTTTCTCACATCTCCTTTACATCTTCCTTTCATTAGTATATATCTATGCCCCCTAGTTCTACCATTATCTTTCACAATATAACCCTTCTTGTCCACCTTTTCGAGTCCTCTCACACATTTGTACATCATAATCATATCGCCTCTCTCCCTCCTATCCATTAGAGATGGTAAATCTAATTTCTTTAATCTCTCCTCATATGGTAATTCTCTCAGTTCTGGTATCATCCTAGTTGCAGCTCTCTGAACCTTCTCCAGCTTCTTTATATGTGTGTGTGTGTGTGTGTGTGTGTGTGTGTGTGTGTGTGTGTGTGTGTGAGAGAGTGTGTGAGTATGTGTGTGTGAGAGAGAGAAAGAGTGAGAATATATGTGTGTGTGTATCTTGCCCACCTTTATAAAGACAAGAAGGACTTTTTGATCACACACACACACACACACACACACTGCATTTTTACAAACTCTGTATGTGTATATTTAAATTCTAGCTTGTCAATGTTAAGCTGAAATTTGTTTTATTTTATTTTTTTTTATTTTTTTTTCTATATTCGAATTTACTTCCTCTTGGGCATAGGCTGAGAGCCTTAACATTCACCGCTTTACAATGAACAGTGAAGCCCGTGAGGTCTTGTTCCAGTCTAGGGAGTGAGACATGTGAAGCACGTAGAGTACAACGAGCACCTGCCATCTTGCCTTCACATGAGGCACGGTGCTCACTCATGGCCCGAAACGACCCCATCTCTGAAGCCACCTCGTTCCCGTGCTTCACTGTCTCAACCCCTACACTCGGACTCTCACAACTTACACACACACAAGACCACCTGTTGAGCAGATAACTCACCAGGCATTGCACCCCTATAGCATATTTTGAATATGGGAATATTCATACAGTGCTATTTAATCAGGGAACAATGAGGGTATTTTATTGACGTTTCGGTGGGCTTGTGGTAATGCACTGATACCAGGTACAGCACAAATTCCATCCCAATAATATCTTCCCATTGATACATCGGGATTTGAACCCGGGACCTTTGGATTACCAGGCCAGTGGCAAGACCACTCCACCACACCTCCCCTAAGTCATATCATATGACCTTTCCACCGATTTTCTGTTACGTGAAAGTAGGAGGGACACATTCACACACAATGCATTTTACAAACTACAGTATGTGTGTGTGTCTTGTCCACCTTCACAATGACAAGGACTTTTTGATCATACACACACACGCACACATTGCATTTTACAAGCCGCTTGTATCTGTGTGCGTGTGTGGGTGTGGGATTTCTAGCTGATACTTTTTCCTAATATCATACTTTTCCACCCCTTTCCTTTAAAACGAAAGTAGGAGGGCATACACACACGCTGCATTTTACAAACTGTGTGTGTCTGTGTGCTTTATAATTTTACCTTGCCCATGTTAAGCTGATGATTGTTGCTACTGTCATATGACCAGCTGCCTAAAACCGGTATCACACAAGCGCTTTTTCACACAACATTATTATTACTAACCTCTATTAACTCACAATAAACCATTTACCTTTCTTGCATGCTCTGATCACTAAATTAGCACCTCAGCTATACCATAGAATGAAGATTGAACAATCTAGAGAGACGCTCCTATCACAGCTGTCCCCATCCTCCTCGCAAAGTAGATCCAGTCTCTCTCCCCTAAATACGTCCAGTATAGCCAAAATAGTACCTCTTACTAAGGCTCAGTTATATGAAAATATAAAGGCTTCCTATAGCCCTGTGCCACAATAGTAAATACCATCTTACCTAGTCCCCATATCTATTGAGAGCTCAATTAAGTCCATAAGACTCGAGATCCCTACTGTCTACAGGGTCCAGAACCGAGCCTATAAATCTAACTCCCGCCCCCAGTCAAATCAGTTGAAAGCTAGACACCAACCAGTGGTCACTACCCTGCAGTTTACCTCTAGCTCTGCCCTTGTGTTGTTCCGGAGTTGAGAGATTCCAGATCCGGCAGACTCCGTGGCAGAGAAGACTGATAGAAGCATCTGTCCATGTACAAGTCCTAACGTGCACCTTATAACCTTCACACAAATTCGTGGGTATATAAGTGTGTAGCCAGCAACGATCATCAAGAGATCCGACTTGAGAACTTCCTACATTTTGGACCATCTGGACGGCCGAGGAACCAGTCGTTAGCCCCCAACATCACCGGAAGCAAGATAACCAGGACCAGATCTACCCATACTATTCAAGATTCATGTTGCTAGTACTAAGTGTTATAGTACTAGCTTGATGCTCACTCATTAACTTTCTATAAATGGCTAAGACCTTGCCCAGTGTAATTCATATTTAACCATTCCATTTGAGACGTACTAAGCGATCAGTGCTCTTTAATTAACAGGCGACCTTGACTCTCGTAATTACCTTATCCAGATATTAAAACTCTAGTGATATCTAACGTTCGCCCACTGATTTGTGTTCTACGTATTTCTGCCTTAAGAATATCAAACTTAGTTCAGTACCCCCATGAGGTTACTAGAGATTTCCGTGTTCTACAATATACGCGTGTCTAATCCTAACTGTGAGCTGCTACTTGGGCACGCGACCAGCCAGCAAGAGGTAAAATCAGTGACATTGAATTATACGAATATATTGGGGTCTTCCAGTAAAATAAAAACTTGCTAATTAAACCCGTGATCAGAAGAATATACCTGAACGTTGGAAGTGGGAGACTAGGCTCCATCCAGATCCGCTAATGCTAGCAGTTCCCTTCTATCATTTGTTTTGTGCGAATATAACTATCTTTCTATGCTCTTTATTTCTTTATTTCAATAAACGTGAACTTGTGTCGTGTTACCGTGTGTTTATTTTGTGTTCTCTATTCCTCATACCTTGTATTGTGCATGCAGCCTTCTATACCCAGTCATTCAGAACTCACATTACCCAAGTTAAACCTGTAGAAAAACAGGGCATAACAATCTTTCAAAGCTGATTGCAGAGCCCTACCATCCACAAATAGATTTGTTCGCGTAAGAGGCATGCCACAGGCTGCCCCAGTACCTCACACGCCGGAATCTCATTCCGGCGGGGGGTCCGGACGCATTTCTGGTAGAGTGGAACAAATGGAGCTCCATTTATCTGTTTCCACCTCCAGACGCATCCTTAATGTGCAAAGTAGTTCACAAACTACGGGATTATCGGGGCATGGTCTCGACGATCGCGCCCTTGTGGCCGGCTCAAGTGTGGTACAGTAAACCCTCGCTCTTTCGGACTAATTGGGGGAGACCCCTGTCCGAAAGAGTCAAAAGTCCGAAAGGGCCGAGTCCGAACTCACACTTCAGCCATTCGGACTTGTCCGAATGTCTGAAATAATGCATCTATCTCCCTTATACATATACATATATATGGTGAGTTATCTGTTCAACAGGTGGCGTTGTGTGTGTGTAAGTGTGAGAGTCCGAGTGTAGGGGGTGAGACAGTGAAGCACGGGAACGAGGTGGCTTCAGAGATGGGGTCGTTTCGGGCCATGAGTGAGCACCGTGCCTCATGTGAAGGCAAGATGGCAGGTGCTCGTTGTACTCTACGTGCTTCACATGTCTCACTCCCTAGACTGGAACAAGACCTCACAGGCTTCACTGTTCATTGTAAAGCGGTGAATGTTAAGGCTCTCAGCCTATGCCCGAGAGGAAGTAAGTTGGAATATAGAAAAAAAAAAAAAAATAATAATATAACTATGTCTTATTTGGTCTTTTTTTAATCTATGAATCAATTCTAATACGATGGAATTGAAAACAATATTACCCTTCTAATACACAAATAATAAAATGAAAAAGAGAGTAAATAGAAATGTCTCCTTTGTCTTTCAGAAACATAAGTCCGTCTCGTATATGTTAGTATTTTATCGCTCGCTCGCCCCTAGCCACTCTCTCTCTATCTATTTATCTCTAATGCATCTAACTAACTCCCTTATACATTAACATAACTATGTCTTATTTGGACTTTTTGTAATCTATAAATAATTTCTAATGCGATGGAATTGAAAACAATATTATCCTTCTAGCACACAAATAATAACATGAAAAAGAGTCAATATAAAAGTTTCCTTTGTCTTTTCAGAACCAATTAAGTCCGTCTCATAATAGTTCGTGTTTATCGCTCACTTCCCCTTCTGCAACTCTCTTTCTATCTATCTTGTCTTTTCAAAACCAATTAAGTCCGTCTCATAATAGTTCGTGTTTATCGCTCACTTCCCCTTCTGCAACTCTCTTTCTATCTATCTTGTCTTTTCAGAACCAATAAGTCCGTCTCATAATAGTTCGTGTTTATCGCTCACTCCCCCTCTGTAACTCTCTCTTTCTATCTATCTATCTCTCTAATGCATCTACGTAACTCCCTTATACATTAACATAACTGTCTTATTTGGACTTTTTGTAATCTTTGAATAATTTCTAATGCAATGGAATTGAAAACAATATTATCCTTCTAGCACACAAATAATAACATGAAAAAGAGTCAATATAAAAGTCTCCTTTGTCTTTTCATGACCAATTAAGTCCGTCTCATAATAGTTCGTGTGTGTTTATCGCTCACTCCCCCTCTGTAACTCTCTCTTTCTATCTATCTCTCTAATGCATCTACGTAACTCCCTTATACATTAACATAACTATGTCTTATTTGGACTTTTTGTAATCTTTGAATCATATAATATATAATAAATATAAGGCCGAAACTCGGCTCTTGGTCCGAATGCGAAATAATTTTTCTCAGCCTTTCGGACAAATCCGAAAGGCTGAACCATGAGTTCGAATTGAAATGCTTGTCCGAAAGCCTTGGAATTCCGAAAGAGTGAAGTACGAAAGAGCGAGGGTTTACTGTACAACCAATTAAAGATGTGATGCGAGAACCCGGTGTCGCTCCCGATCTCGTACTTCCACTTAGAGACAATTGGAAACCTCAAGACCTCGCTGACTCTTGCCTTGTGGAGATTCAGAAGGCCAAGTGGCTAGGCCAAGTTGGGGGAAACCGTGACTCACAAGTTGATTAATCAGTATGCTCTATCAACACAACAACAGTACCAATCACACTGGAAGTCATTTCCTACCTGGGGGGTAGAAACTGGTCAACAACAGTCCTCGGTGGCTCTGGTGTTTAATTATTTAAATTACCTATTCGACGGTCAATGTTGTCAGTTGCCACATTAAGGAATCACCTCACAGCAATTAGGGCACCATGTTTAGATTTAACTGGTTTGTCTGTACCGGAGGTGGAGGAACAGGGTTTCATGGGGTCTTGCTTCAAGCTTCACCCTCCTCCTCGTCAACTCACACCCACCTGGTCTCTTGATCTGGCCCTTGAGATGCTGCAGTCCCGTAAATATTGCAAGGATCCTCCCTGCGAACTAATACTTGAAAAGGCAATTTTTTTCTGATGGCACTGGCTACGGGTGACAGGGTGTCTGAGTTGACGGCGATGAGTTCGGAGCCAAACTGTCTAAGATTTTCAAGGCGCAACATGGGTGTACATATTGCTCCTGCTCCTAACTTCATTGCTAAGAATGAACATAGTAATCATGTATTCACAGAGTTCGAAATCCCAGCTCTGAAACAGGTTGACAGGCACCATTTACTGTGTCCAGTGCAGTCACTCATACTATTTATGCGGGCTTCCCGGCCCTCACAGGCGGGAGCCCTCTGGGTCTTCACGGACAGGTATTCGGTTACAAAAACGCCGGCTAGCTGCGTTATTAGTTGAAGTCATTCGAGAGAGTAATCCGGGCGTGTTTGCTAGATAACACAATATCCGTAAATGGGCGGCATCATTCCGATTCCACCATAATTACTCCCGAGAAGATATTCAGCAGACCCAAGCGGTCATCAAATCATACTTTTCTCACACGTTACCTGTCCGTCAATCTCATGAAACCTTCTCGTACATGTGTAGCATTAAGGCAGAAAGTCTAGTGTTAAACTAATTTTGTGACATGAAAGGGGGGGGGGGGGGGGGGGGGGGGGGGAGTATCCTAGCTAAGGACTCTACCTGCCTCTGAAATGAGACAAAATGTAACAAGTATAAAGGTCATGTGATAATCCGTTCCTTAGGCTAGAATAAGCCTACTCAGGAACATTTCTTAATTTTTAGGTGAAACACTATGGATGCAATAGGGTTTCCAAGATACTCAATAATCTCAGGGATGAGATTTAGAGTAAGAGTACAAATATTTTGGTAATATAGTACCTGAGACCATGAATATGTAGGCCTACATATTAACAAATTTGGGTGCTAATGAATGTTTCATTTACCCTGGGACATATAAGCTATATGAATAGTTTATTCTCGTGTTACACCAACTGTTCTATCAAACTTAAAGGTGCTAACACCACAGGCTTCCTTTAAGAAACGCTGCCTGTAACCCTCTTTTATATTTTTCTTTGATATTAAACTAACCTGATTACCTGGGTTATTAGTGGTATGTGATGTTTATGATGAATGTCCCCACTCCAGTCTTGAGAATTCAGGCGCATCATCAATGATGAAGGGGCCACTAATATATTATAGGTTTGAGTCCCGAAGGGAAGAATGAAAACCTAATATTTAGTAGTGGCCCCAGAATCATTGACGATTTTTGCCCTCCCTGCCATCCCCTTCCCATTCATCTGCTACATTTTTGAGAGTCTCGATATGTCAGATTAAGAAGTAATGTGCTCGCGGGAGCGGGGTAGCGAGCGTGCCCAAAAGCAGACGCATGAGAAGCACAAGCCAGGTCTAGTTTAATTTTTATTTTTTATGCTTTATTTTTATTACTAGTTTTTCCTAGTAGTGGACCCACATCGTAAGGACGAGTCCGTGAGTGGTTATTAAGAGTGTTTCACTCACGATGTAAGGCAATCGTATTTTGAGTTCTCCTTGGGCGGGAAGTTTGAACAGCAAGCTTAGAGTTCAAAGATTGGCCATTACCTACGTAAGGCGCATCGTCAATGATGAAGGGGCCACTACTAAATATTAGGTTTTCATTCTTCCCTTCGGGACTCAAACCTATAACCTAAGCGTCTCCTCAGCTCATCTTTTGTTATTCTATCCTGCAGTTTGGCCCCACACATCCATCTCACCATTCTCATCTCATTACGTTCCATTCTGTTGACATCCTCTACTTTAACGGACCATGTTTCTGAGGCATATGTCATTGCACTTCTAACACACCTTTCCCTTCAGGGGGAGAGGCATTCTTTTCATGGTCAGGATTGGCAGCAGTTCTCTGAACTTCCCCCAGCCACATCTAATTCTAGCGATAGTGGCAGCCTCAGCCCCACCACCGGCAGAGATGGTATCTCCTAGGTAACAAAACTTGTTCACCAGCTCCAATGACTAATTTCCAAAATTCACAGCCACAGGATCATCATTTAACACAAGCTCGCCCTTGCACACTACGCACTCAAATTCCTCGATTTCTGATTTATCCTTCGGCAGGGGTCCTTTTATTCTACTAGGCTACAGCGCTTACTCCCATGGTGCACCCAACATCGATAGACGCAACTATTAAGGCAATTATATTCAGCTTAGGAAGGACGTCTACCCATTAAAAGGTTACAGACTTGTTTAGGTTTTATCGCCATCTATAAGAGTACTGACCGCATAAACAAGTTTTTTTTTTCCGGCACTTTAAAATTTCTGAGAATTCCGGTTAACCTTTCTGGCCCGGGCTCGCCCTCCTAAGGACGTTGTTGAGATCCGGGCGATATGGCCGAAAAACGTCTACGCCTAGGCTACCGTATCTTTGTTATTTTAACTGCTAGAAAATTCCCACGCATCTCTAAACGTACTGCGGTTTCCAATCTGTAGACTGGCGTTGAGCTCTAGTCAACTGGTTCAGTTGTGATGACGATTTCCGTGGAGAGAGTTTCGAGGCGATGTTAGCAATATGACACAATATTTAGTAGTAGCCTCTACGTCTCCAACGTAGAGCTATATACTTATCGTATAATTCCGTTCCGCTCTGGAGCGGGCAATTATCGTAATCACTAGCGCGATTAAATCGATAACATCTAGAGTAGCACCTTACTCTCTCTACTAGGTACGTTGTACAAACTTTTGAGGCTACTATTTTAAAGGAAATGAAAATATTGATGAGAAAGAAAAGAGAAAATTGCAGAACATTGTCCATCCTATCTGGCTCCTTAAGCCGTTGTCACGGGTCCACCGCACAACCCGACCGGGTTCATTAGATCATTCCTTTTCGCGCTACACTCTATGCCAACACACTTTTTCTGGTGCTCTGTTTTTGTGCCTACCACACCTGTCACCTCCCCTTTGGGGGGAGTTGTGGGCCTTTTAACACCTTACGAGCGGCCTAGGCGGTAATTTATATGTACCGCCCAGCGGGGTGTTTTTACCCTAAATAGGGTTGTTTACGTGATCATTTTCATGCCTAAATAAGACCCAGAGCGTAAAACAAGTATCTATCCCTGAAAGGGCATAAACAGAGCTTTCCAATGACACCCCAACCATCCTTGTACGACTACTGGTTTTCTTGCAACGATCGCGCAACACGAGTGCAAAAACCATGTAATTAGGTACTTTCCCCTGTGTAGCGAGTGTGAGGGGGGATGGAAGGGTGGTTTTCACTTCAGTTGGCCCACCGCGGTCATAGCCTTACTACGCTCCTCACACCGCTCAGCTCTCTCTCTCTGCAACATTACGTGCTGAAAATTGCACACGACATAAGTTGTGAACCGCCGCTTAGTCCAAATTTCTTTCACACGACATAAGTTGCGCGCCGCCAATAAAGGGTTAAGGTACCTGTGATTCTAGACAGATGATACGTGCTGTAGGCACGCTAAAAAATGGGCTCAAATGTGTTTTTCTTGGGAGTGTAGCGTCGAAACTGGAGGTTACTTTTTGCCATCTGCGCATGCGTCGCCGCTTGGGCGACACTCGTTCATTTAGGCTTTGCCTTTTGTATTAATTTCACTTGCGGTGGCTTTAGTTTTGTCTTTAGTAAGCTTCTTGTCATTATAGTTTTTTGTCACTGCCTTTATTTTTGCTTTTCTTTTCGCGAAATTAGCCTAGGCTTACTTGTGCCCTTCTAGTTGGTTGGAAGGGGGGCGCTGACCCTTGTAGGGCCGATCCCTTTTGATGGTCTTTTTACTTGTTGCTGACTCTCTTCAAGAGTGCAGGAACTAGTGCGCCAGGTAATTTCATATATTACTGCCTCAAGTACCGAATAGGCTAACTTCCATTTTTGGCCTAGCCTTGAAGGGGGGCGTTTTGGTTTAGACTGCGACTCTGCGGCCTCCTCAATCTGGCATAGGCTAATCTGCCCCTGTATTGATATTACGGCCCCAGTGCTCTATCTACCTGACGCTTCGGTCACTTGTTGCTTCCCCTCATCAAGGGTACGGTAACTGGTGACTCCCTGTATTTTCATATATTACTGGCTCAGGTACCGAATAGGCTCACTTTTTTAGCCTAGCCTAGAAGGGGGGCGTTTGGTGTACAACTCTGTGGCCTCCTCAATCTGGCATACATGCCCCTGTATTGATCGGCGGCCCCAGTGCTCTGTATTCCTGTCGCTACGATCCCTTATTGCTTACCCTCATCAAGGGTACGGTACCTAGTGGCTCCCTGTAATTTCATATATTACTGACTCAAGTGCCGAATAGGCTAACTTCCGAGTTTTGGCCTAGCCTAGGGGGGGGGGGGGGGGGGGGGGTTTGGATTTCAACACTGTGGCAACCTCAATCTGGCATACAATGCTCACTTTTTGATTGACGGCTCCAGTGCTTTGTCTACCTGGCCTCAGTCCCACAAAACCGCGAACGTAGCCCGTTCTGATGAGTTTTTATCTGACAGTTTTTATTCTGTCTACTGCCCCCCACTACGGTCGTGCACTTGATTACCCACAGGCTCTCCCGCGCCTGATGTGACTTTAGGAGGGTTACCTTTGGGCCCCTCCGCTTTTGGAAGGGACTTTTCTTTTACTGGCCTTCCACCTTCATGGTGCCGCAGACCTCTCAGACACGTACCGATGGATTTCCGCCCTGGGTCGGGGACTTCCCGCTCTAGGTCGGCCCTTTCATTTACGGTCCCATGGTCTCACTGGGCCCCTCCGATCTAGAACGGGACTTTCCGTTCTATGTCGGAGGTCTGTTTTCACACTGACTGATACCCACAGACGCTCTAGAACGGGACTTTCCGTTCTATGTCGGAGGTCTGTTTTCACAATGTCTGTTACCCACAGACGCTCCCACGTCTGCTGTGACTTGCCAGGCTACCTTTCCTGGGTCCTCGGCTTACGGCGGGGCCCATCTGGGCGTCTCCGCTCTCGGACGGGCCTTTTCCCTCACGCACTACTGCCGTCTCATACCACTTCCCGCGCCTGAACGTACGAGTCCGTATATGGACGATTCCGCCTGCCTTGGAACGCGGACGTTCGATGTCGGTACTTTTCCGCTCTCTCACGCACTACTGCCGTCTCATACCACTTCCCGCGCCTGAACGTACGAGTCCGTATACGGACGATTCCGCCCGCCTTGGAACGCGGACGTTCGATGTCGGTACTTTTCTGCTCTCGACCGGACGTTGCTGTTTACGGTCGCGCTACTCGTGCCTCAGTTTAGGCCTAGACTGGTCGTCCTGCACTTCCATTAAGACGTATTTTAATGCTCCTTTTTACCAGGCTGTGCTTTCTGACCTACAGGACCTCTTCACTGATACTGGCCTTAAGGTATCGGTCTCCATTATATTTTGGGGTGGGGTTTCCTTCAGTTCTTCAGAGGGTTGAGCCTACCCCTTGGTTTTTTCTGACCTGGGGTTTGGGGCTCTTTGGCCTGTTGCTGGTTCCCCTATGGCCTTCCTGATCCTACTTTTGGAGAGTTCTCTTCAGCTTTAACTTCCAGGGGGACATGGGGGGGCACTCTCCTTCATTCGACGGGACTCCAGTCTCCAGGCCTAGTGAGAGCTTTTAGGCTACTCCCTGACCTGGTGCCTGTAGCCTATTCTGGGATCTCTGATCTTTATTTTGTGCATGACCTCATGACTGATACTCCTGCATGCCTGGCCTCCTATTTCGGGGGCCCTCTTTGGCCTTCTTCTTAAGGATTCATCGACTTTCAGTGGTTTTTTCGTGGTGCTTCCGACCAGGCTTTCGTCTCGTCTCTGCCAATGACATACATGCGTGCATTGCCATGGCCTTTATTTTCATGGTGCTTACAAACAGGCTTTATTCTTGTTACTGTCGATGACATACAGTACGTGCATGCCTTCCCGGGGTCTTCACAGGTTTTTTTTCTTCTGGTTCCAGTGTAGTATGTCTACTTCGCTCTGCTCTCGCCACGGGTTCCTCACCGGGTGGTGAGTTCCACCCACCCTACATCCTACATTCCGCTCCATGGCGGATTTCCGCCCCCGAGCGGAGCGGCCCGTTCTGGTTCACTCCTCTCTGGGTCGGTGCTAGGGTGCTTTGCTTTGCCTCTGTATAGGGACTCGGTTGCAGTAGTTCACGGACTTCTCCTTTTCATCGGATTGTGCTCCCACTCTACTCTGATGGTACCCTTGGGCATCTTCTTCTCTTCAGTACCTTCAACCTTTGGGTATTATTATTATCCTCTTCCATTATAAGGCTTTTCATGCCTTCCCTCTCGGGACTTGCACGGGGTTCTTTGCACTTGCTGGTTCGCCTGGTCTCTCCCTGACCCTCCGCATGGGGGGTCCCTCTTCACCCTTCACCACGCACAAGGGGGGGGGGGGGATACTCACTTTCATGAAAAGTGCTTCATTTGCAGGGTGTAGTGACCACTTTTGTGCGCTTTTCTGCCCTCGTGCCTGTTTCGAAGGGCCCCCCTTTTTCGTCCTTCCCTTCCTCAACATGGGAAGGGGGTACTCTCCTATCACGGATTCAAGGGTTTTTCCCGATATTGTGCTTGCACACATTTCCTGTACAGTGGAGCCCCCATCCTAGCTGCTAATCGGTTCCGCAGAAATAGAGCTAGGATTGAAACAGCCAAGATTGGGGCACTGTTCTTATGGGGAAAATTCAATCGGTTCCGTGCTCATGCCAAAATTTGCGTCTTTTTCTATTTTTTGCCTATGAAAACATGTTTTATTGTACACAAATTAAATTTTATGCATTATACTGTATCATATAATACACCATAGAATAAGTTTTTAATAACTAGAAAAAAAAGGTCCAATATCTAAACAATTACCGCACTTTTTCCCAGTGTTAGGCTATGAAAACATGTTTTTTGTCTAGGCTACATCAAGTAGCCTAGGCCTAAATCTTATGCATTGTAAATAATAATGTAGACATGGCTAAATGACAGTCCTAACCATAAATACTGTAGATTGGGGCATTGTTTCTATCATGCGAAAATGTTTAGGCCTAAACCATAAATACTGTAGATTGGGGCATTGTTTCTATCATGCGAAAATGTTTAGGCCTAAACCATAAATACTGTAGATTGGGGCATTGTTTCTATCATGCGAAAATGTTTAGGCCTAGCCTAGGCCTAAACCATAAATACTGTAGATTGGGGCATTGTTTCTATCATGCGAAAATGTTTAGGCCTAGCCTAGGCCTAAACCATAAATACTGTAGATTGGGGCATTGTTTCTATCATGCGAAAATGTTTAGGCCTAGCCTAGGCCTAGGTTCTAAATTCGTCCAGCCACCCCTCAAGTACCCATTTCGCCCCAAATACATCCAATAAATACATATTATGAGGATGTATATGTACTTACACACAGATTTTATTATAAATCATTGTCATATTTAGCCTAACCTAGGCTAACATCGTCTAGGCTAGGCATTTCAATCGCCTTCGTCCGACATGGACTGGTCTTTGCTCTGTTTTGAGCATGAAATTCCTTCATTGCTACCACCAGGCTAACCATCCCTATCACTAGATGTACTAGAGGTTATAATAAACGCGAGAGATAAGGGGTTCAGGCACAAAAAGGCTTGCAAACGGTTGTTTTGGCAACACAGATACTAGCTAAACTGCAAGCGTCTGCTTAGTGATGATGTCATACAAAGATGGCGGCATCTTGAGCATTTGACGATCGGATCTCGGATTTCGTCTCTAAACAGCAAGCTACTGGCAGATTCTTTCGTTATGTTAAAAAAAAAAAAAAAAAAAAAAATCTAGTTTTATGTAGAGTTTTTCGTTATTTTTGCTATATTTTCGGGATTCGGCTGGGATTTTGATGCGAGAATTGAGGATTTTGGCGTGATAATTGGAATGGGGAATATTTGGTGTGTGGTGCGAGAATTGAATCAACGAAGACCGGTGTAGCGAAGATGGGGGCTCCACTGTACTTCATACATGGGACATCAGTATCTTTTAACCGTCCCTCCTATTTACCTGTGGTAACTCTTTGTGGCCCGCCTGCCTTCTTCCCCTGCTCTGCCTGGGGCGCTTCATACATGGGCCATCGGTATATTTTTCCTTTCCGGTTGCAGTGAGGATGTCCTTTTCTCCCTGCGCACACCATGGGGGTTCCCGTCCTGCCATGCCCGTTGGGACATGGAGAGTCCTACCCATGTCTCGTGCTCCAACCGCGATGGTTTAACCCTCGGAGGTGTAGACCGTGTCTCGTCGATATTGACCTTTGGGTCTCGTCCTACGTTCCCGGACGCTGTAGAGGCGAGGTAGCGCCTCTGAGCTACATGATTGGGGTTTTGCTCTCTCTGTCAAGGACCACCTCTGACGGTTTCCGCGCTTCCTAGACGAAGGGGTGCGTGCTATGCTTCCCCTTCCCTCTGCTGTCTCCCTGGCGCCTGAACGCTTTTCCCCCAGTGCCTCGTTCGGACGTCCCTACTGTTTCCGAGGACGCCGGGTCGTAGGGGAGACGCCGCTCTACTTCACCACGTCGCCGACGGTCTACGGCTCCACGCCGCCCTGTCTCTTCCCCTGTACGATCTCCAGGCGTGCTTCCGTACTGGGCGGTGTTCTTGCCTACGTAACCTGCTCTCCCTGTGGTTGCTGCTCCGGTTGTCCATCCTCCCACTCGCTCCCAGGCGGCATCGACTTCTTTAGTCATGCTCCCTGCGTGTAGCCTGGGGCTGGTTGGTCGGCCTGTCCACGTTCCGTCCCTTGGGACGTTTCCGGTCCCTAACGGACGTCGCTTCCCTTCCCTTTACGGGAAGCCGTCATCGTGGGGGAACGTGGCGGCATCCCGCCCGGAACGAGCTCTTACACATGCCCAAGGGGTGCGCCCGGTGCCTGCGAGTTGGCAGGTACAGCTCGAAGCCTTTGCCCGACACGACGTACATGTCGACGTGCCCACTCTGTCGGCCTCGTATGAGTTTCAGTAGTGTCGTTCCATAGTTTCTCTTTTCCTGTTCCTTGTGGCTGACGGAGGGCGTCGACTTCGGGGTTCGGTCGGAGATGGGTTCTTCACCACTCCCTCCTGTCGGCTGCTCCTCCGTGTCGAGCCTCGTCATGCCTTCATCCGGGGTTTCACCTCCATTTTGGGCCTGGTTCTTTGCCCCTCCGTTATCTTTCTGAACGTCTGCCACGTTCCTTCATGCCACCAGAGAAGGGTGCCCTGGAACGAGTTCACAAGCCCTGGCGGCGCACTGCTCGCATGCTCTCCACCCTCTTCGAGCGACTGCACCTAGCTCGGCTTCCCCTCAGGCTTATTGTAGCCTGTCCGACTAGGGTGCTCGGGAAGGGTGGGGCCCAATTCGGGCGAGTGCGACTGCAGACTGGAGTGCGACCGCCTCCGTCGGCTTCATTCAGTGTCCCTTCCATGAGGCTGCGCGTTGTCGCCAGCCTCTGTGGTTTTCCTTCTGTACACTGGCACCGGTGAGGTCCGCACGTCGCTGTTGCTTTCTGTGCTCCCTCCGGAGGGGCTCTTCTCTGCCCCTGCATGGCATGGGTCTTCCCTCTTTGCTGCTGCGAGGCTCTTCGCTCCCCGTCCGCTTGGGATGTCACGTCCCTCCTCAACCGCTTCCTCTTAGTTGAGGTCGGCAGACCGGCTCGTAATGAGGCCGCCAGACTCGGGGCCCCTACCGGCTCTTGCGTCCCCACTCTCGGTTTAGCTTCGCCGTTCGTGGGCACGCCGGGTAATACGGCGGGGTCTGTCCTCGAGGTGCCGGTCCACGTTTCCACTTCGTCAACCTGCGTGACTTCGGCCTGTCTCCCCAGACGTCGCCTAACTTATTCTGTCCATGCACGTGGATGGAATTATTAGGGAAGTCTCGCCTCAGCGGGGCTTCCTGTCGCATGTCTTTCTGGTCTCCGTGACGGACAGCGAGGTGTTGTGACCGGTGGTCGACCTGTCGTGCCTCGTATTAATGACTCTACTTATGTCACGTTCGGCGGTTTACCCTTCGGTCTCCATGTCGCCCCTCGTGTCTTTATGACCCTCGTCGGACTGGCCTTGCCTCCCCTGCTCACTCGGGATCTTCCGCTCCTATTTTTCCTTGGTGGGTGGGATCTTCTCTGCGAACTCTCCCACACACTGTGTACACGACGCTCTCCTTGTTCCTCGGTTCGGTTTCCTGGTCGCCGTTCCCGAGTCCTGCCTTCCACCGTCGCACGATGTGCCGTGGGCGGGCCTCGACTGGGACAGGTCGAGCACGCCTGTCACCCTGAGTCAGGTGACTGCGTAGTCTTTTCGTTCTTCAGGACCTGGCGGGGTACCTGTTTTACCACGCACTCCTTTACACCGTCGCACTGTGTGTAACCTACCTACCCGGGACTGCCAACCTATGGGCGGTTGCTCTGTCGATGGGACAGAGCACCCAGGTAGTTTGATCTTTCCAACACACCATATTCGATGTGTTTCTGCCACCCGCCGCCCTTTTTGATGTGCAAAGTCCTCCACAGGCTGAGTGGGTACATGGACTTTGTTTGGTTATTCACTTCCATCTGGCCGGCACACGCCTGGTCAGCTCAGCTGTGGCGGTGGCGCCCGAGTCCTGTTCCCCTATCGTTCCCCGATTTCCAATTGGGATCGATTGGTGACCTAGGGACCTCGTTGGCCTTCACATCGTGGATGTTTGTGAGGCAGGGTGGCTGCCGACGTTTAGTCGATCTTTGACTGTCAAATCCTCTCCACTGGACACATTCTCAGTGGCAGACTTCCGTCTCTCACTGGCACGGTTTTCCTTCTGGGATGACCAACACATCACGGACACGCCTGTCGGTGGCGTTCGTGTTTCCCTACCTCATTTGGTTATTTTTGAGATGCGTCCCAACATATGCACCACGCTTAGGACCTGCCTGTCGGCCATTTGGGTACCGTTTGAGTCATTCACGGGGTTTGGTCGTTCCTCACAGGGCATTGGATTTCCTCATGCGGGCCTGCTTTGGGCTTAGGCCTACCCCGCGTCAGATTCCTCCTCAGTGGTCTCTGGCGGAGGCTCTCCCACTGCTCTCGTCTGCCTCTTACACTATTTACCCCGCGCCTGAACACTTCCATGCCATGACACTGTTCCTTCTGGCTTTGGCGGCGGGTGACGGCGTTCGGAGATGGCTGCCATGTCTAGGACCCGGCATTGCTTACGTTTTCTCCCGTCCTTGGGTCAGTTACTTTGGCTCCGTCTGTTCGTTTTGTAGCTACAACCGTACGCGACACTCCTGTTTTTAGGCCTTTCCTGTACCGGCTTCCACACGTGGTAGGGTTCATCGTCCGTTATGCCCGGTTCAAACCCTGCATACGTATGTGTACTCAGCCAGGCCAGTGTCGGGGTTGACATTACGGGTGGCTCCTACGTCCGATAGGAGGCTTGATCAATGTGCTGTGGGACTTCGCCTGTGTCGGGTTCTTCGGGCCAGTAACCCGTACGTTCAGGGCACAGCTCATGCTGTCCGTTCGTACGCTGCTACATTCAGGTTTTACTTGATTTTTCTCGCCCGGACTTTGCCGACACAGGGCTTTGGTCTTCCCCCACCACGTTTGTCTCCTCCTCTCTGTCGTTGTCCACCGACAGACCGGGGCGGCCTTGTAGTGCGTTGGGCCTACAGGTTCCCTCGGGGTCTACCTGCAGGGTTCCTTCTGTATCTTGTCCTTCTCCTGTCCTGTCCTTCCCTTATTGGGAGGGGGGGGGGAGGGAAGGGTATTGCACTATACCCATACTTGCACCTATGTTAAAGATTAATAACTGGGCTAAGCTTTTGTGATACTTTCTAGTCTTAAGTATACTACATTCTTTCGGTATGTCTTGTCCTCATACCACTGAACTTTTCTCATAAGGCTTTTAGTGCTCGTCACTGACACTGCTCATGTAGTTTCTCGTCACATCCTGTACGGTACTCCTATTCGGCGTATGCCGGTATTTACTCGTTACAGTATGGGTCGTCTTGCTTTCTTCCGGAAGGAGGGGGGGGGGGGCATCCTGGAATTTATATATTCATCATTATGAAATGCATAATTCTTTGTCTTAGGCTAAGTTATCTCATGGAATAAGACTTGACTGTACTTGACCTCTCTTGATATGCACCTGTCTGTACACTCTTTATATAAACTCTCTTGTTTAAGTCAGTCTTTCCATGGTCCTGATATTTCCTAAGGGCTAAGTTTGTGTTTTTTCGCTTGGATGTCCGCCTCCAATTTGTTACTCTAGCTCTACGTTGGAGACGTAGAGGCTACTACTAAATTGGGAGGTTTGACACTCTCCCAATACCAAAGAAGGAAAACCTTCTATTTGGTAGGTAGCCTCGGAGTATCCAACGTCATAGTATCCCGCCCTCACACCGTACCCCTGCCCATCCAATCTTGTCTACTTAACTTGATACCTGGATGATCTAATGAACCCGGTCGGGTTGTGCGGTGGACCCGTGACAACGGCTTAAGGAGCCAGATAGGATGGACAATGTTCTGCAATTTTCTCTCTTCTTTCTCATCAATATTTTAATTTCCTTTAAAATAGTAGCCTCAAAAGTGTGTACAACGTACCTAGTAGAGAGAGTAAGGTGCTACTCTAGATGTTATCGATTTAATCGCGCTAGTGATTATGATAATTGCCCGCTCCAGAGCGGAACGGAATTATACGATAAGTATATAGCTCTACGTTGGATACTCCGAGGCTACCTACCAAATAGAAGGTTTTCCTTCTTTTGTATTGGGAGTGTCAAACCTCCCATTTCAACACTAAATCTGTCTTAGCAGACCACACAACAACAAAGCTCCGACGTCTGCTTGCTTTCGAAGGTGCGCGCGTCGCCTCCGACCAGCTGTGTTTACATACGTTGGACGCACGGCTTTCAAAACACGCTTAATAGGCTTTCAAGCTTACGGATTTTAAAATGACACCCGGGCTCCTGCCCATCTGCCGCGGTGTCATTTTAAAATGCTACCCGGGCGAGAAGGGTTAAAACGGGGAAATTAAAATATGGGTTATTAACCCTCCGGTACCGGCTACGCATTAAATAAATATTCCCCGAAACCCGGGGGTTTTGGCCGAAAAATGTCTACGCCTAGGCTACCGTATGTTTATTATTTTGACTGCTTCCGCATTCCCGCGCATCCCCAAGCGTAGATGTGTTTCGTACCTGTAGAATGGCGTTGAGTAGAGCTCTCTAAGTCAACTGGTTCAGTTGTGATGACGATTTCCGTGGAGAGAAGTTTGTGGCGATGTCAGCCATATCAGCCACTTTTCAATACTAAACAATAATAGTACAATTAAACACACAGCCACACAAGAACAAGCGACGCCTCTCCTTCTTGTGGTCGGAGATGCGCGGCGTCGGTCCAACCGGCTGTTGTTTACATGCGTCGGACGGACGGCTTTCAAAACAAGCTTACAGGCTTTCAAGCTGCCGGAGCCTCAGAGCCCTACCGGGTTCCGTGGGCCGCTTTTGTTATGGGTGCCTAAGAGCCCTACCGGGTCTGAGGGGTTAAAATATTTTTTTAATAAATCTTTATACAAAATGTTACCTCCACCTACCGACTTAATTGAGAGTTTCTTTAACCTTCTAATGGGTAGACGTCTTTCCTAAGCTGAATATAATCGCCTTAATAGTTGCCAGAATATAATAAAAAGGATATCACCCGTACTGAATAGAACAGAAGACCTGGTAGACTAAATAATAGAAGACTAAATTAATTTAATAAAAAGAAAAACAGGTCTGATATTAACACGATTGTCAATAATTTATATTCATTATATCGAAATTTTGGAATTAACAGTCATTGAAAGGCCTACAAAAGAAAAGTTTTGCTCCTTTTATAGAAAATAATCTAAACAATAAAAATAATTTCACAAATAAATTTAAGAATATAGTCTTTGCTTTTATGGGATATATTAGAGCTAATTCTAAGAAATCCAAAGATAAACCTATTAAAGATAAAGTTATATCCACTTTAAATTATTCCTCTAAAATTTTAGACAAAATTAATTAATAGTCTTATTAATTCAAAGAAAGTTAAGTCCATATTACCGGATGGTTGTAAAGAATTCAAACCATTAATAGTGTATTCATATGAACGACCTGTTGGGTCTATTATTTGTAATTATAATAAAGTTTTAGGAAATCTTTCAGATAATGATATTTTCAATAATAATAAATGCGTATGTGAAAGAGTCATGGATATGCCAGCTAACAGACGTAAAGTATTAGTAAAGTTCATTTATAGTCCGATATGTCATATATTAACAGGTGATGTAGAACTAGTTAAAAATTTTGCAAACGACAAATTAGCGGAGCTATGTCGTAAAGGGTTTAAATATAGACTAGGGAATAATAAAGTAACATGGGCCTCATTGGGCTATCCTTAGTTGGAATTATGCAAGGCTGGTACATGTCATATTTGTAACAAACTATGTGGTACCAACTCTGTAAATTGCTAACTGAATAAATATTATTATTATTATTATTATTATGGGACAACATTTTAAAAGATATTGTTTTTTTCAGTCAATAGATTAAAAGAGAAATTGTTAAAAATTGTGCGCTGCGATGCTTGAGAGCTAGAAGCATGGTCTAAATTATTAATTAAGTTAATTAGAAATAAAATTTTCTCACTCAAAAATGAATTTAATTTTTCACATTTTGTAATTATAATTATAATAAGCTTAAAGCTGATTTAATAAATTTACATAAACATTTTGTAATCACTACAGTAGATAAAGCCAGCAATAATTATAGCTTCACATGTAAGAAATTTTATCTTGAAAACATGAAAAAAGAATTAGGCATCAACCCATCAGACCCGGTTGGGCTCTGAAACACCCATAACAAACACCCCCCGCGGAACCCGGTAAGGCTCTGAGGCTCCGGGTGCTTGCGTATATGCTTTCGAATGGCGCGCGTACATTTTTGCTGTTGTGGGGTGGTAGACAGCGCCACCAGACGTGAACTACGCCACGGCATCAGTCTCTACCCCGACGCCATCATGGATAGTGCGCCAATAAGTTATTCCGCTGTGTCCGATACCGTGCTCCCTACGACGCCCGCCCAAGCTCGTCGCGTCTTACGCAGACGACACCGCCTAAATGTGTTATCTCCAGGAGGTATTGAGGAGACATTGAGACTTTATGAGCGTGCTGAAGGAGAGCATATTGTTGATGATGAAGACAGTGATAAATCGTACAATTATAAGTTGAGTGATTATGGCGATGACAGTGACAATGGTACTCAATTTAGGGGATTTGCGAGTGAACATAAGAAAGATGAAGGTGATGTAACAGCTTTCGCGGAAGCTGTTGAAGGTGAAGAGAGTGAAGTGGGGAAAGTGAGTGAGTGGGAGAGCTCAAGGTCAATCTCCAAGTTTCACTTGAGTGACACGACTCCAAGCCCTTTGCCAGCTAAATCGCCTTTCAAGCTACGGTTTTATAAGAAGCAGGTACTTGAGAAGGCGGCCGCGGTAGCCAGGGAAGAAGCCAAAACACTTGGTGAGGATGAGGCTGTGAGTGAGGGTGAGCGTGGTGACTCATCTCGCCCGCCATTGTCTCCCTTATCTACCCAAGCCACCCAAGATGACCCGGGCGCCCCCCATTCTTTCCCACCACCCCCACCACTGCCAAGGGTTGAGGACCCCCCACTTTCGGCCTATTTGCCTCCTAGGTCCCCCGACAGGAGACATACTGCTGCCGAAAAGGGGAAAGGCAGGAAATATGTGAAAAAAGGACAGCAGACTAGGCGGGCTTTGTTTGAGGCTCCCGCGGCGTCCACCCCTGCCGGCCCCAGCCATACGCCCCCGCAACTTTCCCCACGGTCCTCCCCACCTCTCCAGCCTTCAACATGTGTGCCTGACGAAGTTTTTGAGCTCGCATCACCAATACCTGGGCCTAGTGACAGTGGAACATTGCTTCCTGCCACTCGTCGCAGGCAAAGGAGCCCAGAACCTCGGGGGGACATAGCCTCACCTGCCACTCCCACCTCGCCCCCCCGCACGCCGCCCACGCATCACTCGTTCCCCGCCAGATTATGTGGGGGACACTGACGATGAAGGGCACCTCACAGATGACTCTGGCCATGACTATATAGGTCCACCATCAGGGCAAGATGACCACTCAGACGACGACGACGACTACATGGACATGGATGACCCTCAACCCATCCGCTCCGCCCGGGGGCGTCGTGCTGTGGCCCACCCTGGCCGCCCTAGGGCGCGCGCCTCCCGAGTTGGCCGTGGGCGTGCTGGGCCACCACCTGGAGCTCCTCGTGTGCGTCGCCAAAACCCATTCTACGTTTTCCAGTGGGAAGACCTGGCTGACCGGGAAGATTATAACCCTGATGTGCCAGCATTTTATGAGGTACAGGAGGGTTCAAGAATTACCCCCAATTTTCCCGCAGGCCCCAATGCTCCACCACATGAGCTTTTTGAGGCCTTTTTTGATGAGGAGGTTACCGGATTTGTCATCAAGGAGACAAACAAGCAGCACCAATTCCAGGTCCACATGTTTGACAAGGTGACCAAGGGCCACATGAGGCAGTGGACCGAAGTGACTCTTCACAAGTTCATGGTCTTCCTGGCACTCACCATGCTAATGCCTCATGTCAAGAAGCATAGGTTGCCTGACTATTGGATCACCAATGATCCACCCCTGCCTTCGGGAAATATATGTCTCGCGACCGGTACCTTGACATCCTCGCAGCGCTCCATCTTGTCACCAACACCGACGTCCACTGCCCAGACAAGCTGTGGAAGATTAGGACGTTGTACGAGATGATGCGACACCGCTTCTCCTCCTACTTCAAGCCCTTCCGCAAGGTCGTCATTGACGAGTCTCTTGTGCTGTTCCGGGGAAAGCTCAGCTTCCGGCAGTACATCCCCTCAAAGAGACATCGCTTTGGCATAAAATTCTTTGTGGTGTGCGACTGCCGAACTGGCTATGTCCTGGACTTCCTGGTCTACAGCGGGAAGGAAGGGGACGTGCTTGTGGACCCCCTCATTGGCTTTGGCGGAGCAGTGGTGCAAGCCATGATGGACCGCTATTTCCATAAGAATCACGTCCTCTACACGGACAACTACTACACGTCCCCCATTCTCTCAAAGTACCTCCATGAGCGCAAAACGGAGACTGTAGGCACAGTACGAGGGAGAAGGAAGGGCATGCCACCTTTTCCTCCAAAGACCAAGAAAGGCGATGTGTTCCGGAAGAAGTCGGGGCCCATTCTGGCTATCCACTGGCACGACCAGCGGAAGGTCAACCTCCTGAGCACCATCCACAAGGGGGAAATGGTGGAGACTGGCAAGGTGGATCGCCGCACCCAGGCCAGGGTGACCATGCCCGATGCTGTCCTGGACTACAACATCAACATGAGGCTGGTGGACAAGTCCGACATGCAGATAGGCTTCATTGACTGTCTGCGTACCTCATGCAGATGGTACAAAAAGTTCTTTCTGCACATGGTGGACATGTCCATTCTGAATGCCTACAATATATACAAGCTTCGGAATGAGAACACACCCAGGAAGTTCAATAGCCTGCGGAGGTTCCAAAAGCAGGTGCTGAAGGAGCTCCTGGAGAAGTATGGTACGCCACAGAGGGCAGTGGCACATGCTGGGCCCGCCGCTACTGACCGCTTGCACTGTGCATATTACATGAATATGCACAGGCTCATTTCCCTGCCTCTGACAGCAGCAGGAAGAAAGCAGCAGAAGCGGTGCCATGTCTGCTACAACACCAGGCTGAGGGCAAGGTCAGAGAAAAAGTCCACCGTGGAGTGCAAGGTGCCACTCTGTGCTGAAGGGTGCTTCTTTGATTACCACTCCAAGCAGGAGTTCTAATCATAGTGAAAGTACCAAAGACAGTGACAATATGTAGGCTATATATATAGGCAATAAGTGGGAAGTAAACCAATTTATTGTTATACAAAAGTCATGTATTATGAGAAAATTGATACAAATACAATTACACCATAATAATATGTGAAAGTGACACATATGTATATAATAAGTGACATTCATAATGATTACAACCTATAGAAATATATAAATCAGTGAAAAAAGACAATAAATTGTATATAAAACATTTACAAAGCATATAACTAAGTGAAAGTGACACAAGACCTAATATTTAATGGCCAAAGTATAATAAACACCTGTGATAATGAATAATCAGTGCCTAATATAACAATAACCTACCGTAAAACCGTGTAACTTCGGACATTTTTCGAGGTTTTTTAATGATATCTCCTGACTGTGAACACATTATAGAGATATAACTAGGTCAAGTGATGTGTGGTGATAGTGCGCGGTAATCCAGGAAGCCTCCTAAAATTATCCCCCATAATAAGAGAGCTATCCTTAATCTAAATGGTGTCCGAAGTCATCTTGAAAAGTGGCTGACTTCGGACATGTATGGATAACTTCGAACATAAGTGATTTCTTATGGAAAATGATTGCCAAGAAAGCTGGGATAGCTTCGGACAAGCGGAGGGGAACTTCGGACGTACGTTCGTGGTTTTATTTCATTCATTTTTCGGCTCCTACTATTCTATATGAATATTTTATTATTGCTGCTTATTCCTGTCCGATGTCTTACTGGAAAATGCACAGTCAATACTTTTAGGCCTGTATAATTAGTATAGGAGGGGGTTATATAGGATGTTTAACAAATATTCTTTTTGGATCTGTTTTCGTTAGGCATTGAACTCACTCTTGGAAAATATTGAGCAGGAAAAATAACCAATGATGTCAAATCAATAACTCAAAAATTAACTAGGCCTAGTGAAAATATATAGGTATGTATAGGCCTACTCTATCACTGCATATCAATTTTTATGAATTTGAGCATTTTTATAGGTATAACGTATGTGTTGGTGTTTCTTACGGCAGATAATAATGTTTTTGGACATGATGTATGCCTCTCCTAATTTATATATATTATATATCCAGAATTATCCTAAATAGGCCTACATAAATCGGTTAGCATATTATCATATTTTTATGGGTTTTTGGACTCAGAGAATGATTATTTGATCCACCATTTTAATGATGGACAAGTATTATGAATTATTTTCATAGGGCAAATAATAACAAACGATTTGTTTGTTCCATGTCCGAAGTTACAATTTTTTTTGTGGAAAACACACTAGGTTAAATGATAGTGTTCTTTGCTAGAGCGTTATACAAGTGTAACAAATTTCCTTTGGTGGATGTTGTCTCTGGTAATTTTACTACAAAATTATATCAGTCACAACATCATTCATACAAACAAATTTCTTCAGGGTGATAGAAGTTTGGCAGGGTAGCGAAAAATGTAAAATTTTTCGTCATACAGGTATATATAATATTTTTTTCGTGTACATATACTCATGTCAGTTCCCTAGGGCTTTTACATGCTCTTCCTTTGCCATTTCTCTAAACGGACCCCACAAAAAAAACAATAAAAGCGTTTCCATTATATAATGACAATGGCTAATTACTTATTATCGCCGATGTCCGAAGTTACGACCCAAGTCCGAAGCGACCCGGTTTTACGGTACCTCAATTACTAAAAAAACGTACGGTATCGAGTGAAAATGAGCATTATCAGTGACAGTGACACTCTCTAAAGCATATTTACCAAAGTGAAAGTGACACAAGACCTAATATTTGATGGCCAAAGTATAATAAACACCTGTGATAACGAATAATCAGTGCCTAATATAACAATAACCTACCTGAATTACTAATAAAGCGTACAGTATCGAGTGAAAATGAGCAATATTAGTGACAGTGATACCCTAATACACATACTTTATATAATTGGCCTCAAAATAACTATAAAGATATCAAATAAACATCACATTGTCAATATCAACCACTAAAGTCGTCTATGGGAGGCAAACACTCTGGCGCGACGAGCGGCTAGGTGTGTGGTAGCCGGGGCCGGGGCGACGCATCCGAACGCGGGAAGAATTTGCCGCCGTAAATAACTCTATTTCCCGCGCTCGCCATTATGCAACCACTGGGGCTAGAGACCTCTACTCAACGGCATTCTACAGAGGAAGGTTTGTGGAACATTTTATTTTTTTATTCATAACAATACAGGTGAGTGAACATAGCCCAATAATCGTCAAAACACCCGGGAACACAGTACAGTCGCGAGCTAAGGGCGCCGGGTCTGGAGGGTTAAAGGTAACATATTACATAAAAATATTTGTGGTAATTCTGTTTATGAAATTCAAAATAATTTGAATATTGATAACTTAATTGATGAACATACCAAGAAAAATGTAACATTTGATATTAAACTTTCTGATAAGAACAAGTGCATTGCAAAATTATACATGTTACCTAAATTTCATAAAAGACCTTATAAATATCGCTTTATTGCCGGAGCAACATTTGCTACCACTAAAACTCTGTCAGAACAAGTTGTAAATTGCTTAAAATACATTAAAAGTACTCATAAAAGATATTGTAATACCATCAAGAGAAGAACTGGCATTAACTATTATTGGAGTGTTGACAATTCGTTAGAAGTTATTGATAAAATAAATACCATGCCGAAAGTTACCTCGGTACATAGCTTCGACTCTTCAACTTTGTATACCAATTTGCCTTCAGATTTAGTATATTCAGAGCTTTGCTTTATTATAGATTTGCACTTTGACAGATTCGTTAAGAATAGTAATTATTTCATAAATGTTTATACATATTTTAATAATGCATCACTTAGCTCTACTCCCATTAGTTCAGTATATTTTGATAGAACTAAACTTAAAGATGCCCTTAAATTCCTCCTTTTCAATACTTATGTTAGATTCGGGCCTTACATTTTCAAACAAATATTAGGAATTCCTATGGGTGGAAATGCTAGCCCTTTAATTGCAGATTTATTCTTGCTTGCTTTAGAATTTAAATATATAAAAGACTTAGTTAACAGTAGCAAGAAAAATAAAATCCCAGACAAATTAGCACTTGCTAAATTATTAAGTAATAATAGTAAATATATTGATGATACAGTATTCTCGTTTGCAATTTGTTAAATTTTAATCAAGTTTCAAAACTTATTTATCCTAATTCTATTCCCCTCACACAAGGTAACGTAAATGATGAAGTTGAAAATGTTCTTGATATAAATATAGAGATTGTTGTTGTTGTTGTTGTTGTTCCCTAAGCTGCCTGGCCGAACAGCCCCGAGTCCCTAAGAAGAGATTGTTAATGAACATTGCATACTTAAAGTATATCACAAAGTTGATGATTTTAATTTTAACGTAATAAACTTTCCTTTCCCTAGTAGTAATATCGATAGTAAAATAACTTATAATTGTTTTTATTCCCAGTTAATAAGATTTTGTAAAATTGCACTAAAGTAGATGACTTTTGGGCTAGAGCTAGGTTACTATGCAGACTCTTAGTAGACAGAGGTTTTGAGGCAAGTAAATTGTTACATAAATTTAATCTTTTTAGGGTCAATTATTGTGATTGTACTGTATTCTAAAATTTGACATCAATAATTTTAATCAAGCATTTTTAACTTGAAGTTTCTTGTATAACCTCTGCTTACTTTTTGTCTGTTTGTATTTATTGTTTTTCTTTTTCTATTATTATTATTGATGATTTAAACAAAAAATAATTGATTTGTTAGTAGTCTTGGCAAATCCAACGTCAAGGCTATTAACCTAATTGCAATGACGACTTGTCTATTTTGACTGCTATGTCGTCATTCCAACCGCGGTTAAAAAGAAAACGTCTAGAGTCTACTCCTTATCTTGCTCTAGGAGACGTTGTACATTAACCAAAACTACCACCGAAGGTGAAAAAAGCATAGAAGAGAAGAAAAAGGGGTTTACCTTAGTTACCGCTTAAGGCCCATCCCGTGTTCCGTCATGTGCAGATCCCTGTCGAACGTGCGCATGAGCGACCCTCTCTTGTCATCATTTTTTCACGCGCTCCATTGAATGAAGTCGCTTTTGTTGTGCTCCTTTAATTCACCCTGTTTAGGTTCGTTTCGGCTAATCTGTCCTTCTTTTTTGTTAGACAGATGTTACGTGATCTAGGGCACACGTAAATGGGCTCCTAAGTGTGTATAATGGAGACGCGTGTGGAAATAGCCTACCGAAGGTACGGGGGCGCCTGGCGTTCCTCGTATATGTTTTTCATTCTTTCTCTTTTCATATTCTTTTTTCCTGTTAGTCTGGGCATAGTTTAGCTTTTAGCTTAATTTAGCCTAGCTCGTTTTCTCATTCAGGAATTGCTATGCCCCTATGAGTTTTCATTTTTTCATAGCCTAGGTGTACCGTTGGTAAACAATCTGAGATTTCGTTGGTGGCGGTGCTGTTTGTAGAGTTTGTGTCGGCCGCATTATTAGCGTTATTCCCGAGTCCCCCCTTTCGAGTCCTTCACTGTGTCTCAAGGGCCTGGGCGACAGGTGGTTCGTGATACTCCAGGGGTACCCCACGGGGGCCCCTCTTTCACACCACAGGGTTTTTCGCCCCTGACACATTCTCTGCTCACGGCTAGGCCACCCTTTTTCTCACCAGTTTCATTTACTGGTTTTTGTTTTTTCTTCCTGTTTCACCTCCATCCTTTCATAGTCTTTTGCCCAATCCAGGGGTACCTCACGGGGGCCCCTGTTTGTGCGAAACCACCCTCCCTGCCACTTCTACTCATGGGCTTTGCTCTATCTCTGTGGGTTGGGTGGTTCCTGGGGGATGTGCCTCCTCTCCCCTGGTGTGTCTTCCTTGCCTCTCCCTTTACCGGTTGAGTCAGGATAAATTCAAGGAAGACACTGCTCAGCTTGATGGCCATCATTGCTTGGAGTTCATAAGGAGATGACGCATTTTTTGTGGCCTTTTTTGGTATTCCCTAGACGCTCCTCTCGCTTTTTTCGGCGCCGGACCATCTCGGCCGGTCCCGCAAATTTGCGGGAGCTCGATTCGGTCCTCTGGGACGTTTCGGCTCCCCGCAAATTTGCGGAGATCGTTGGGGGGTCCCGCAAAATTGCGGGAGGGTGGTGTCGGTACGGTTATGCCTCCATTGGCCCGCAAATTTGCGGTAATAGTTGGCTTTCACTATTGACTTTTTTTATGTCATCTTGTTGCCTGATACTATATTGGTGTATGCACTTTACTGGTGTTATAGGCCCTGCATGTAAGATGTTGAGTGGTGGTTAACACTTTCTCCATCTTTGCAGGTTCTACTAGTGCTCTTCCGCCTTGGCCGCCCTCCTCACCTACCTCTGTGCTCCCATTTTAGGGTGAGTACGGATACCTGTTTGCATGTGTGTTCCTGTTTCCCCATGCTCCTTCCCTGGTTCTTCTTGGACATTCTCTCCACTTACTCCTTCGACGTGCTGATTATGGTGGGTGTTCTTCTAGTGCAGGTAGGCTTCCTTGCTTTCGCCTTGGTTGTCGCTCCCCGTGCTTGGAGAGCCACAAGTCCTGCTTGCGCCACTCGCTCTGTGTGTCCTCTACGGCCTACCTCCCTGCTCTGTGTGGCACGTGTCTGGCCCTGGTGATGTGCTGCACCATGGCCCTGGTTCCTCGGCGGCGGCTGTGGCCTCTGCTTCCCTTCCGTCGGTCTGGACGATGGTCTCCCGCCACATTAGGACTGTGGGCCACCGTTCCCCGGCCTTTGTTGCCGACCAGATCCGCGTCGCCCTGGGTGTCTCTGACCCGACTGAAGGCCGTTCACCTGACCCTCTCCCTGCTCGGGCCCTCTCCCCTGGGTCCCGCAGCCGGTCGTCCCATCGTCGGGGGGTTCCCCAGCTCCGTCCACGCTCTCGCTCGCCTCGTCGTTCGTCCTCTACTGCCCCTCGTCGTCCTCCTGATCGCCTTGACGACGCCCATCGCCCTCGTCATGGTTCTCGCCCTGAGGCCGGGGTTAGCGGCTCTGCCCCTGTGCGCCCTCCCCTGGCCTCTACGGATAGGGGCTCTACTCCCTTCCGCCCGCTTCCCCAGCCCAGACGACTTCCTCTTACGTTGTCCTCTCCGCGCGCAGTTGTTCATGCTGTAGCTGGCCCTCTGCTCCCTCCTCCTACACTGTCCAGGAGGGTCCGCCTGGATGTCGTTGCTTCTCCTACTTCACCTGCTTCAGTGCCTATTCTTCCTTCACGGTCTCGTCCCACGGTGGTGGTCCCTCCCTCCTCCGCCTCGGTGTCGGGCCGCCCTGTTATCTCAGCCCCGGGGATCCTTGCTCTGTTTCCCCCCGCGGCTCCTTCTGGCCTCCTTTCACCCGGCCAGCCTTCCAACTCCCGTCGTCCTGCTCCTCCTCATTCTTCTCTTCCTGACCTTCACTTACCGTCTCGCCAGGGGGGTACCCCTCCTCTTGCCTCGGTGGGGTTTCGCGAGGTTTCGGGGTCCCCTTTCTCAGGAGCTGACATGTCGCTGGAAGAGGGGAATGGTGCTGTTTCCTCCTCGGCCGTTCGTGATCGGGGACGAGTCCTTCAACGGCGACACAACCGTCGTCGCTCGCCTTCCTTGGGCCGCGACGCTGCTGGTTCGTGTCGTGGGTCTCGCTCCCGCTCACGCTCGACCCTGCGGGCCGACCAATCTGGGGGGGGGGGTCGCCTCTCTCGGATCGATTGTCGGCTATGCAGGGCTGGGTTGTGTCACGCTTCGACGGGCGCTTGGAGTCGATGGAAGACTCCCTCTTCTCGCCCTTCTTGGCGGTGACTCACCCTCAGCGCCTCACCCTACCTACCCCTGCTACGGTCCCCCTCCCTTCTGCAGGCCTACGCTCTGGTCAGACTTCAGCCGCCCTGACATCCTTCCGGCTGTTCAGTCCCTGGCTGTGTTGACGGGTCTGTCCTCCTATGGGACAGGTTTGTGCGACGCCGGTACGCCTGGCTTAGCCATCATGCTCGGTCACCCTCTCCCATTGGAGGCCTGGTTTGCTGAGGCCTTCGACTAAACACACCGATCCGTCGACGGCTCTCCTTCAGTCCCTCCCCCGGAGTCATCACTGATTTTGCCTCCTCTTGTGTCTGTCGGCGGGTTGAACGGCGCGTTCTGGTCCTGGATGAGCGCGCCCGTTCTTGAACTTTGTTCTATTGCTACCCCGTTGTTCTCTCACCCGGATCAGCCCTCTGTCGCCAAGGTTTTTCCCTTGCGACAGAGGGTGACGGACTTATTGTCTTGTCTTTAGGTTCCCTCCAGACATCTGTTCACCACCTGCGGCTTTTCGAGGCGTCTGCGCCAGGCGATCTTCGCGAGGGTTTGGACCGCGTTCAGCGGGTCCACCTTCGGCTCGCGGTGTCTTTGGTTCCCGAGCTGAAGGCGGTTTTGTGCGCGGCAACTCGGCAACGCCCGACGGTAAAGTCGTCGTTCTGCCGGCCGGCCCCCTTGGATATTCGTCAGGGTTTGTTGTACTCTGCGCTATATACGTCGGGTTTTTTTAAGCAGGATGCTTGGGAATGCTACGCTTCTCTGTCGGCGGCCCCTGCTTCCGACACGCGACGCCGCGCTGTGTCGTTGCGGACCCTGCTTACGTCACGCACCGACGCGCTGTGCCGCGCGGGGTCTTCTCAGTCCCGTCCTTCTGCCGGTCCTCTTCGGGGTGCTGCTGCAAGTGCTGCCGCCTTGCACGGGCGCAGGACTGGGACGTTGCAGGCCAGTGCGTCGGTTCCGCCTCGCACTTCTGTTCTTGCCCCTTTCATCCCCTCCGTGTCGGGGCTGGCCGGCCTTCCACTTCCGGCCGCCCTTCGACGGGGTCAGCCCCGCGCCGGCCTGGGGTTGGGGTGGCCCGCCCTTTTCGACGAGGTTGGGGGGGGGGGGGGTAGAGGAGGTCAACGTGGCGCTCATGCCCGCACGGCCCGTACCGGGGGTACCTCCACGTCAACACAATGTGTAGTTCTCTGGGTCGGCCTCCTTGTTCTCCTTCTCGCCTGGCCGACCGGGTCGCTCCCCTCCTCTCGGGTGCTCCCTCGGGTTGTTTTCGCCCTTGCGCCCCTCGGTAGCCGCGAGGGACGTTGGGGGCGGCGGGTTGCGCGGAGGGGTCTCACCTGGAGGTGGACGTCCAGACCCCCACTCCGCTCTTGTCACCGACGCCGGCCCATCTCTTCAGAGGTGGCCCACGTGTTCACTTCCATGCCCGAGCTGGGTAGCGTCGAGGGAGTTGACCGCCGGTCACCCGGTTTTCCTCTCCCGTGTCTTTCTGTTACCGTCGACGAACTGCGACGCGATGCGACCGGTGGTGGATCTGTCGGCCCTCAACGGGCACATCGTGCACACACGGTTTCGGATGCTGCCGGTACCCCTGGTACGCCTGGCCCTGTGCCCTCTGTCGTGGGTAGTGTCGCTGGCCCTCCAGGATGCGTCTTGGCTCGTTCCTCTCCATCCTCGCTTCCAGCGATTCTTGGCCGTTCGGACTTCCGATCGTGTGTTCCTGTTCGACGGCCTTCCCTTCGGTCTCCACATCGCGCCGCAGATCTTCTCCGCACTGGTGGGGCAGGCTCTGGGTCCTGTCCTCAGGAGCGGGCTCCAGATCCTGTTTTCCTTGGTCGATTGGTTGGTAGTTTCCGACGCCCTAGGACTGTGCATTGGCGACGCCCTCACAGTCGTTCGCAACATCGCACGGTTAGGGTTCCCCTTCGATGTTCCCAAGTCACGCTTGACCCCGTCGCGTGTCGTGCCATGGGTCGGTCTCGCATGGGTTTTGTCCGGCGCTACGGTGACCCGGGGTCTGCCGGCCGCGGTGCACCTTCGGTGGACGGTCTTCGCCGTGTTGCACTCGGTCTCCCTCCCGGGGTGGCTCTGGGACTCGTTCGTGGGTTCGCTGCATTGGGCCGCTCTGCCCCTTCCCTTAGGGAGCCTCTGGCTACGCCGCCTCCTCCTCATGGGCACCGCGGTGTTTCCGTTGCCCCTATGGATCGGCTCCTGCCGCTCCCGCGTACCGTTCGCAGACGCTTCGGTCGCTGGGTTGCTCGGGGCTCGCTCTCTGCGGCTGTGCCCTGGACCGCCCCCCCGCCGACGGTCTGGGTAGCCACAGATACGTCGAGCGAGGATGGGTGAGGTTCCCGATCGAACCTGGGACGTCCACTTCCCGGCAGATGGGTGGGTCTCCCTCCTCTTACCCGTCTATGCCCTCGGACTGTTGGTTCCTTTGTTCTTCCTGCGGGACCACGCGCTGGCCCTTCGGGGTAAGTCGGTGGCCTTCGGGTTGGACACTCAGACAAGCTGTCCCCTGTTACCTTATGCGGGGGTCCTCCAGGTCGTTGACTCTATTGGGGGTCTCGGTGGAGTTGTTCTTCCTCGCGGACCGACACCCCTTCTCCTTGCATGCCTCCTCCCTGCCCGGGCCTGCCACCCTGTGGGCGGCCGCCCTGTCGAGAGGGCAGGGCGTTCTTGTAGAATGGGCGATGAAACGGACTGTGTTCGCCGACCTCGCGGCTTCCTGAGGTGTTCCGGAGGTCGCCTTGTTCGCATCGGGGGTGCCGCGCCAGTTGCCTCTGGACCTCTCCCTACGGCCTCGCGCTCCGGGGGGGGTCCGGACGCTTTCATGGTAGCCTGGTACAGGTGGCGGTCGATATACATCTTTCCACCACCAGACGCGCTGTTGATGTGCCCAGTCCTCGCGAAGCTGCGGCTGTACCACGGCTGCGTCTGGCTCCTCGCGCCTCTGTGGCCGGCACGGACTTGGTCCGCCCGGTTGCCGCGGTGGTGCCCGAGTCCGGTCCCTCTACCTGTCTCCGGCTTCCACTTGGGCTAGGTTGGGGACCTGCGGACCTCGTTGGCCTTCGTATCGTGCTTGTTCATGAGGCACGGTGGCTCCCGGTCCCCGGCCGGGCCCTGACTGACTTCCTGCAGCGTTCCTGGCCGTCTTCTCCTTGGGGGACTTACGGGTCCCGCTGGAGGTCTTTTACTAGGTGGCTACGGGCCACTCGCCTGCCAGTTGGCTCTCCTTCCCTCGTCCTACGCTCCTTGTTTCACCTCTTCCGTACACGTCGCTTTCCAGTCGACGCTCTACGTACCCACTTGTCTGCCGTCCGGGGGGTCTTTGGGTCCGTCGCTGGGCTGGTCGTTCCGCCACAGGAGCTGGATTCCTTCCTGACGGCTGCCTTCCGGGATCGACCGCCTCCGCGCCAGGTCCCTCCGCAGTGGGATCTGGGGCGGGCTCTGGTCCTTCTGGCTTCACCCACGTATACAAGGGCCGCTACGCCGGTTCCGTTGCTCGGGCATCCACTCTTCCTTGTCGCTTTTGCCACTGGGGATCGGGTGTCTGCACTAGCGGCATTGTCACGGCCCCGGGACTGCGTGCGATTCTCCCCGTCCTTGCATGGCGTCTCGTTCGCCTCCTCCCCTCCTTTTGTTACCACGCATGGGAGGGAGGCCCCCGTTTTCCAGCCTTTCGCCGTCCAGGCTTTACGGCGTGCGCATCCTCGCCATGTGTTGTGCCCGGTCTCAGCCTTGCACTCCTCTGTTGCGTCTGTGGCGCCGCCTTCGGGTACTGCTGTGTGGGTGTCTCCTCGGACAGGTGGGAGGCTCTCGCAGGTGCAGATGGGCCGCCACGTTTGTCGGACCGTTCGTGCCCGTCACCCTGTTTGTAGGGGTTCTGCGCACGATATCAGATCCTTTGCTGCCTCCTTCCGGTTCCTGCCACGTCGATCCTTCCCTGCCATCGCCTCAGCGGTTTTGTGGTCTTCTATCAATTCCTTCATCTCCTCCTACCTCTCCGTGTCCAGTGTTCGACCCCCTCGGCCGGTGATTGCTCTCGGGGGTCGTGTTTCCTGGTGCTCCCTGGTCTTCCCCCCTTGTCCCTCGTTCTTTTCCTTTGTTTTATTTGACAAAGGGGGGGGGGGGGGGACGGGTTTGCAACACTGGATTGCAAGTTTGGGATTATGTATTGTTCCAGTACATAAGTGTTTTTGCCACATTGAAAATTGTGTTTTGTTCTTGTGTTCAGTGTTTTTGTTGGTTTTTGAAGAAAAGGGATTTTGGGTACAGTACCTTTTTGGTTTCAGACAAGTCTATGTTTTTGCATTACTATGAATGACGGGCATGTGTTAAAACTGTTCTTTTTAGCTACTCCTCAGTTTTTCACTCTTTTATTAAACTCTCTTGTTTAAATTGTGTCTTTGTCATTCGTAATTTTGTTTTATGCATTGGTTTTTTTGGTAGGTTGGGCTTGGATGTCCTCCTCCTATTTGTTATGCAGCCTTGACGTTGGATTTGCCAAGACTACTAACAAATTGGGAGGTTTGACGTACCTCCCAACCTACAAAATAGGAAAACCTACTATTTGGTAGTAGCCTTGGAAAATCCAACGTACATAATACCCTCCCTCACGCCGGACCTCTGCCCATCCGCGTTCTTCTGCTGACGTGAGATGTGATGACAAGAGAGGGTCGCTCATGCGCACGTTCGACAGGGATCTGCACATGACGGAACACGGGATGGGCCTTAAGCGGTAACTAAGGTAAACCCTTTTTCTTCTCTTCTATGCTTTTTTCACCTTCGGTGGTAGTTTTGGTTAATGTACAACGTCTCCTAGAGCAAGATAAGGAGTAGACTCTAGACGTTTTCTTTTTAACCGCGGTTGGAATGACGACATAGCAGTCAAAATAGACAAGTCGTCATTGCAATTAGGTTAATAGCCTTGACGTTGGATTTTCCAAGACTACTACCAAATAGTAGGTTTTCCTATTTGGTAGGTTGGGAGGTACGTCAAACCTCCCATTCTTGTTAAAAGAGTACTCTTTGTTTAAATCTGCTGTTGCTTCTTCAAATTTTGCAATTAATTGTCTTTATATTATATCTATTCATTGTCGATAGTATCAATTGCTTGCTTTTGCGATTTCCTTAGTTTATTTGTACTGTACAATAAATGTAGGTTATTTGTAAGGTAGCTATTGATAGGGGTCACTTGAGGCATGCTATGCTTACAGGTACCTACCCGATAGCACTATCGTTAGTGAGTGCTGTAAAAATGTTTGTAATATTATAGATATCTTATCAATATTTGTATGTTGTACTATTGTTAATGTCTTGTCATGTTGCAAATTTGATTTTAAATGAACATTTTGACATTTGACATGTAGTTTCTTTATTCATGCAGAGTTTAGTAAAATTTACCAGAACGTCCCGGACTTCTCAAATTGACTAATTCCATGAACGTGACGATAGTGCGTTGTTATGTGTGTGATTAGTTTGCTTGGGACCCAGATTAACTTGCTAATGTAGTAATGTACACCCTATGTGGTGGATTGTGTTCTTTTATTTTAAAAAAAATATTTTAGTAAGCGTTGTTTCCACATAGCGATTTTGATAAGTTAATTTGACTTTATATTGTCTTTGTCCCAGTTTTGGTTTGCTTTGTTTGCAAGTTTTACATTTTAATCTACCATATATCTTTCCTAAGCTTGATAAAATCGTCTAAGTGTGGCTAGAATATAATTAAAATGACGTTGCTGGTACAGGAGGGGTTAAACGGTACTCTACTGTATGTGGTTTTGTGTTATTTTGTAAGTACAGTAAACCCTCGTTACGTCGGACCTCTAAATGTTGGAAACCCGTACTTGCCGGATCGGCAACGTCCTCCCGGTTGCCTGATATTTCCGTCATACTGTAGTTCCGACAGTCTCTAACGGTGTCGGATCCTATCTAAGTTTTCGGAAAAATAAGGGCAAATGTCCGTCATAACCGTCCAATGTACGTCGTCTGATATCTCGTATGTTCCCGAGATGTGTCCGACAGTCTCGAAAGTGTCGGATGATGCGCTCCCGTCCCCGGAACATAAGGGTGAATGTCCGTCAAAACGGGGATCCGTCAGTTTGATTCCGGGACCCGGAGTGCCGGTATAAAGGCTACGCTCTGAACTGAGTCACCCGCTTGGACGAGACGCGTCAGTACGATCTAGCTGGTGTTGTGTTACACATCTCCTCTGTGTATATTCCCGTTTATCATGCCTCCCAAAGCGTAAGGTGACCTCGATATCACTTGAGATGGAGAAGGGGAGTGAGGTGGTCAAGGAGAGTGAGGTGGAGAAGGACAGTGAGGTGGAGAAGGACAGTGAGATGGAGAAGGGGAGTGAGGTGGAGGACAGTGAATGGACCGGTTTTCAATACATACATACATAGATAAAATTTTAAGACTGAGTGCTCCACACATACGTGCAGTTTCAGTCTCTTGTCCTAATGGCGGTGTTCCAGGCAACCCTGTTAAGGGCTACTTCACTTGTCAAGTTTTTGGATTTGAGATCGGCACGTATAGTACGATCCCAGGTCTTCCTCGGTCCACCCCTTGGTGCAGCTCCCTTCACAATCAAAGACCTGCATTTTTTCACCCAATTTTGTTCATCCATTCTCTCCACATGTCCATACCATCCCAGTCTACTTGTACGCATCACCTCGCTAATACTCTTTATACCTAAACATCTCCTCAGCTCAACATTTGTTATTCAATCCTGTAGCCTGGCCCCACACATCCATCTCGCCATTCTCATCTCATTACGTTCCATTCTGTTGACATCCTCTACTTTAACGGCCCATGTTTCTGAGGCATACGTCATTGCACTTCTAACACATGAGGCATACACCTTTCCCTTCAGGGGGAGAGGCATTCTTTTCATGGTCAGGATTGGCAGCAGTTCTCTGAACTTCCCCCAGCCACATCTAATGAAGAGGTGTGTTGTTCCATATAAACTACTATATAGTACTGTATGTGCTATTATATTAATATATTGAAATCTAGGGTACGAATAGGGTAGCCTCCGTTTTCTAGGTTGATGCCGAGGTCGCATTTAGTACGTTGTCATGGTTGCATGAAGTTTGCTCCCGTTTCCCTATTTAATCCCCGGCTGAAGTTTGTTCCCATTTCACTATTCCTTATTCGTCGGATTTTTCCTCTTTCAGGTCGGATTTTGTCCTCTTTTAGATCGGACACAACCCGGAATTCGGACATCTCGGAAAATCGGACATTTTGGACTGGGTGTCCCCCCAATTAGTCCGAAATAGTGAGGGTTTACTGTATGTTATGATCAACAAAGCATACTGGATGTCTGGTTGGGGTGACAGTGTCAAGGAATACCTGTTTCAATGGTTAACACAATTTACATATAATTTTGTTTTTTGCAAGATGCCGTAATTCCTGTGAACATTAGGCGTTTGTCATGAATCGCTAGGTCAAGTTGCCTGGGCTTGACATCTACCAATAACAGTTTGACAGTGCAGGTTCGATCCGCTGACCCTTTGATCAACAGCCGACGCCCTACTGACTATGCCACGGCTCGCGACGGCCCATATATCTCAATTTTTTTATAACTTGAGACTCTACTGTACACAACCATAATACCACTAGATAATATTAAAGTTTTCTATGGCGAACATGTTTATTTATCATTATTACAATTTTCCGTCAACTTGAGACTAATGTACAGTTGTGGACAGATGAACCAGATACAGCCTTGGTCTGTCCAAGACCTCAATAGAGGGCAGCACAATTAGTGCCCATAAATTACGGTTTTGACAACCCATAAGGGAAGGAAGGAAAAACTAATATTTATTGGTGGCTCCTGGAGTCAATGACGTAAGAGCCTATGTTAATATGGCCTCGTTCCGGGCTCCTCTGAGCCCGGGTTAACCTGGATCACGGTGGTCGAGAACCAAGATCATCATAGGGGGTACCCCTTAATCATTCCTACGGTACGTCATTGGGTTGGAGCCACTGAAAGTAGGAAATAAAAAGAAAAGAATTAGCACAGTTTGAACACCGCGCCCACGCGCGCTCCGGTCTTCCTCAGCTTCCCACACACCTGTAGTTGGCTGTTCCTCCCAGGAACCTTCTCTAATGTAATATCAAGTTGAGCATGTGTATGGGACGGGGATGGTGGGAGGGCACTTTTCGTCATTGACTCCAGGAGCCACCAATAAATATTAGTTTTTCCTTCCTTCCCTTACGGGTTGTCAAAACCGTAATTTATTGGTGGCTCATTACGTCAATGACGTAAGAGCCTAGAATATCACGACCGGTGGAGGGACCTACATAAGCTCATCACGCTAAACCGCGAGAAACTAATAGGAAGACCAAAACGAAAACTGTGACATGTGTCTAAATATAGTATAGTCGTAAGAAAAAGATGTATAAGGCGCGTACCATTAAAGAAGCCTTATCTCGGAAAGACAGAACTACTGAGGTGTGAATACTGATAATTGTATATCACAAAAATAAAATTAAAATAACGTTATGCATTTATAGTTGCAATAACGTATCGATCTTGTTATGTAACAGATCTAGTGCAGTAATAGCACTCTTGTTATCCATTCCGGATTGTGTGTCCTGCCAACTTGTCCTGGAATTAACGTGACTTTGTCATGGATGTCCGTTCTGAGACCCATTGGTCAATGGTCTCAGTCCTTTGACAATACGCACTTATTAAGTTTCTTGTCCTATGTGGTCTAACCGGAGAAGGCCTGGACTGTGACAACGTTAGGTCCTTCTCGATTAACCAGATAAAGGTGTGGGGAGATGTTCCTGGTGTTCCTTTTGTTCTTACACTGGTGTAGTAACAAAAGGTACAGAACTCTTAGTAGCAAAATTATGTAGACTTCGTCATGGATGTCCGTTCTGAGACCCATTGGGCAATGGTCTCAGTCCTTTGACAATACGCACTTATTAAGTTTCTTGTCCTATGTGGTCTAACCGGAGAAGGCCTGGACTGTGACAACGTTAGGTCCTTCTCGATTAACCATTGAGGAAGTGAATGGCGATTAGGGGCTCTGAGCTTACCACGAGCCTGCCTAACAAACCCCATTGGTCTTAAACTAGTACACGTCAAGAAGGGTTTCTTTATGACGATACGTGGTTTATAAGTGTGTTAATTGTTAGCTCTTTTAACGTCAACTTAGAAACTTTGGTGCTTCAGGGACCCAGCCACTGATGGAGACAGCTGGTTTTGAATTTGCATTCCAAGGTGTAAATTGTATTAAGCGTGAACTATCCTGTCTTGGAGTTGACGCTGTGTGTTGGCTAGTGGGTGTATCTGTGACATCCTTGTCGTAGGATGGTAGCCATTTGGATTAGAGGATGTCCATATCGCAAGTGTTGTATCTGTCTACGGGTTGGGGAACCCTGGTAGAGATGTTGCCTGGATTAATGGGGAATGTTTTGGGCTAGAAAGCATATCTTTTACCCGAGCAAATCTAGAGAGAACTGGTCCGGGTAGGGACCTGTTTCTCGAAGCCAATTACAGTCGTCATGGTGTCCAACTGGTGTGACATTGACCTGGAGGTCAATGATAATGCATGAACTTTGGGAAAATTGTGGGGCTGTTAGTTCTTGGGTATGATGTGACACTGACTAAAGGTTGTCCATTTTCTTTGACTGATGAACTTCAGAACGACTGATAGTGCCGACCTATCAGAGTCGAAGTGTCTGTGTCCAATCCCAACAGTGGGAGGTGGGTTTGGCCAATGTGTCACTTATTACCTTTACTTGAGATTTTCCCCCGCAACGCCAGGGGATGTCGAATTTTCTTTGGGATGGATTTTGTTTTATAGTCTGGAGTTGTGTATCCCCTATTACTCCTACTCCTTCTGCCGATTGTGTAGGAGTGAGAATTCTGATTTCTCTAAATTTATTCTGAACTTCCTTTTGTCACATGTTACGTGACTATCAGGGTTTGATTTTTTGGCTATGGAGTGGAGAAGACCACAGTATTTTACAAACTTGAAGGCTAAAATTTTTTTTTTTTTTTTTTTTTTTACGCTGACTTTTGAGTAGAGGGGGAAGAGTTTGTTTCACTCTCTTGGTGAAAGCTGGGAGCTATGTCGTGCTGGAAGGAATTCTGGTGAACCTTCTCGTTCTGATTCTGAAAGGGATAGCTAGGACCTTTTTTGGTACCTCTTGTATTGGGATGTGCCAGAGGACTCTTCTATATCTGGAACAATTATCCAGACCTTAGACTGTAGAATCAGTTCTATTTGGTGACTAGTTAGTATCCTGAACTTTCTATTGTGAATTGATTTGTTGAGGAGTAAACATGTCTATCTTAGGGTTTTAGTTGTAGACTGTCTCTTTTGGGGAGAGAAATATGTGTGATAGAAAGCTGGGATGCCTTCTGGCACCTGGGACACAACATTGTCTCTCAACATTTTATTAATATTTTGATTCTAGAGGAAGTTGTCCATTGTTGGCCTGAACTCTGAGGAGGTGTTAGTTTGTTTATTAAACTGCTCCAACCTATCTATCTGAGGGCTTAGTACCCGAGCCTGAACGGGCAATCAAACTACATGTGAATCTGGGTGAAGATTGTGCTAGAGTGGCCATATCTTTGGGTATTCTTGGACAATTGGATGAGTAGATACTGTCTAGTTCTAGTTGCTTCAAAATTTGTAATAACGGTGGATCCCCAGATCGACCTTGGTGATTTCACCTACATCACTACAAGCGCAAACAAGAGCCAATCTTGACATTCCCGGTGGTCGTGCGAGAATTACCCCGTGGAGCTCCTCTGATAAAATGAAGTGTGGACTTGGAGTGTTGTTGAGGGATCGACTCTGTTACTTGCCTCATGGCTTGTGCGGGGTGTTGTTGTGTGATAAAATGTTGACAGCAACCTCTGGGTTCTTTGACGTAGTCTAACGTCTTTGTCAATCCGTGCAGGGTAGGTGTATTTATCATGGGGTTAATTAGGTGGTTACAACTTATTATTTGGGGATCTGAGATATTTCCTGAACTTCTGGTGGATAGAGTGGGAGTTTTTTTATGTATGCCTAGTGGTAAATTGGAGCTCCTCCAAACTTTGACTCAGTCAACCACTTGGCCCTGGCTCATCTCTTAGAGTGTATACCCCCATCGTAGGGTTTTTGTTCCTTGACATTTTTGTGGAGCAACCTCTGGATTTATAAAGATTAGAGAGATTTAATGGTAATATGTCCCTCCGTCTTATTCACGCCAGACTATGGTTTGCCGCGTTTCCTGAAGGAACCGTGGGTGTCTGTGTGTAAGAAAAGTACTTCGCACTCAATCGAATTGGGATTTTGTTTTTTTTGTTTTTTTTTAATACGTCCAGCAAAGGGCCTTGTGCTTCTTTGTACGTATATTCTTCAGCTCGTCCATTTTAATAATCCACTACTTTGGTAGTGATGCCAAATTTGGAAGACCTGTGTCAGCATTAGTAGGTGTTACTCTGGTGGTTGTTTCCCGTATCGGGAGCTGTTATTTTACGAGCAGGTTGTTTAGGATGGACAGGTACCTGAGCCAGTGGAACTGTGTTTGGTATGTCATGTTGTGATCGGGAAGGAGCAAGAGAACTACTTTGAGATCTCGGATAGTCTTATCTAAAGGCGTAACAATTTTCCGTTGGGTTTGCTTGCCACATTCCTGCATGGATTTAATAAAAATTACTTGAAATTAGCCCAACTAGCCTCCTGGGTTTATGTATTTCAGCTTCAGTATTCATCTGACTCAGTTTTTTTAGGGAGAATCAATGTGGGTGGAGAAAACCACGGGGTTGAATCAACCTGTTATTCAATAGTATCACCTAGCCATACTAGGGAAGGAGGGGGAGGGGATGACATGTTCAGCACTTGGCTCAGCCAAGGCGGTAGAGGAGGCAGGTAATTCTTTGTTTATTCGGAGAAAACAGGATTAGCAGGGTGACCGGCCATGTCAGATAATTGTCCCCGGCCTGGGGATATGTGTGTAGGGTGCAGGATTTGAAATCCTGATTACACGTCAGATAAGTTTGGGACTTCCAAGGTGGGTAGCTTTTATGTTTGTGGTTTGATAATTTCCCAGGACCCCAATGGGAATATGTCTAACGGCTTTAATGGACTATCCTTAGTTGGGGTTAAGCCCGGTTGGTACCCATCATATTTGTAACAAATGATGTGGTACCCATTTTGTAAAAGCTAATTGAGTAATGTTATTGTTATTATTATTCTTCTTATTCTTATTCTTCCGTTTATTACTGGAAGGCTCTGAGCCGACCGACCTGTCATTTTCTTGTCGGGAGATGGGGACTAGTTAGGAGTTCTAGGAGAGATGATTCTAAAAAACTTACATATTTTAGTATTGCTGGTACTTGGAGATTCTTTGTAAAAGGTACCTGAATTGTTAGATTTTACTGAACTCCATATAGATAATATGCCCGAGGGTATACCTGTTTTTTGGGTCATTGTTATAAGCAAAGCTTATTGGATAGTGAAGGTACCCTTAGCCGGTGAACCTGAAATGTCTAGTAATTTGTCAAATGAACTCACCTTAACATATAAGGTGTTAGGATACTCCAGTGGTTGTCACTTGGAGGGGGAGGGGATGTTTTACTTGTTGAAAAGATTCTTCTCCGGTAGTGTTGTCGCTCCTTGAGCCTGGAGGATATAACAAGTAGTCAGTGTTGTATGGTGGAATTAATACCGGAATTATTAGGTCTACTGTACCTAGGTTTTGGTAACATAGGGTCTAGTCATGTCCCGTTTATTTTAATCCGACTCCCTTTGTCTTTTATGTAAGAAGTAGCCTAGTGAATTAATATTCAGTATAACTGGATATAATTACCCAGAAATTTGTTAGGCATGTATAGCCTTTTTAGGAAGGGACAGGAAACTTGTACTTGTTTCCTGGAAATTAGTTAAAATATGTGATTCGTGAGAATACACTTCGTAGGTGACTTGGAAATGTCTAGAGTTTTGCCCAGTGAATTCATTTTAGAGATATGGGTTATTTAGCCGAATGAAGGGAGCAACAGGTGAGATGGTTATGTCTACCATGGGGGCAAAAATGGGCACTAGCCTTGTATTGTTTATTTTAAATAAAAATGATCATAAGTATGACCCAGCCTAGAGTAATCGGCAAGAATTTCCATTTGATTCCTTTCTTGGAACCCTGGTTTGTTTTTCTTAGAGTATGACAAAGTTTAGGGTACTGGGTAAAATAATATTTGTTTCTCTTACTGGGACCTGGCATTGTCCTTGTCCCAGTATGGCACAGCCTTGAATCACCTGGCACCCTTATGGTGGTGGCGGTATGGTGTTACCCGGGAATATTGGTATTCTGGATTGACCCACACATTTTTTTTTTTTTTTTTTTTTTTTTATTAATTTAAACTGATTAGAAAACTTACTTATTTAAGCTTTTGCCCTTATCTTAAATCTGTTAGGTATGTTAACTATTACCTTAGCTGGGAGGGTTCTGTGGGGGCGCTCGGTTATGGCCTTGGCCTTGCTCGGGACCTTGGGGCTGCTCGGCCAGACAGCCTGAGGAACAGCAACAACAACAACAACTATTACCGTAGTTAATGGGGTCTGACTTCTTTATTAAAGTCTGACCTAACCTAGAGTACCCGGTAATAATTTCTAGTTAAATTTTTATATTGTGACTTGGTATGTTTTTTAAATTAAAGTTTGGGTCCGCTTAGGGTACCCGGTGGAAAAAATGCTGTTTAGGCTAGGCCTAGAGTAACCGAGACTTTCAAAAGAATTTTGTTGTGATATATGCTGTCGTCTTGACAGTCGTCAGAGTACTCGGTAAAGTAATATGTGCTGTTGTTTTGACAGTCGTTGGAGTACTGTACTTGGTAAACTGGCTTACTGGAGCCTGGCCGATTTTATGGTATTATGTTACGACCCGGTTGCATTGTGTTATAATACCACTCGGTATTATAATGCTTGGGTAGATGGCCGTAGTCTGTATGTATTCGGGTTTGGCTTTATGTTTGTATGGTATTATTGTATCCAATGAACATGTACTAATCAGGTCAGTTTAATATCAAAATATAAAAGGTTACAGGCGGCGTTTCTTAACCCTCTCCGACATATGACGCGATTTTGAGCATATTAGGGATACTTTAAAGCCTTTGTTACCATCAGGGGTATTTAGAAACCTTTAGTTTAGTTACTTCAACCTCTGCAGTTGTCTTTGAGTTAACTGTGGGCAGAAAACTAATTTTGGAGAGGTAATTATAAGTGAGAGAACTCCATTTATTATTGCTAACCTGGCAACCTCTGCATCATATGAGTCTGAAGGGGTTAAAGGAAGCCTGTGGTATTAACGCCTTTAAGTTGCATAGAACAGTTGGTGTAACACAGGAATAAACTATCTATTCAGTTTATATATTCCAGGGGAAATGAAACATTCATTATCACCCAAATTTATTAATATGTAGGCCTACATAGGCCTATTCATGGCCTTAGGTAATGTTACCAAAAATTATTTATACTCTAGACCTAATCCCTGAGATTATGGAGTATATTGGAAACCTTATTTCCTTCATAGTGTTTCCTCTTAAAAATTAATTAATCACTTTCTTTAGCCTAGGGAACGATTATCACCTGACCTTAATACTTGAGGTTGTATGGTGGTATGTTATTATTGTATTTCCGGCCCCTCTGGGTACCCTGGACTTTCGCCATACTCGGTAGTCCTGGTAACCGGGCCTTGGTAACCGGGCCTTATTGAGCTAAGGACCCGGGAACTCGGGAACTTGAGGTTGTATGTTGTTATGATATTATCCGCCCATCTGGGATCCGGGACTGTCACCATATCTGGCGGTCCTGGTATCCGGGCCTTGGTACCGGGCCTATCGAGATAGGGCCTAGGGTTAATAATGAAATGTAATTGTATTTCATTTTGTAATACAGTATAGAGACTATCAGCTGTAGTCTTGCTGGTTCTAATGAAACAAATGCCTTTAAGTTGACTGAAGGTAAATATGATGAGGCACTCGTGATTGAATAATGTTAAAGTGATATGAATTCACTTTTTAAAGGAAAAACTTGGAAGTAAATACAGAAAGTATCGTAGTTTATTGTGGTATGAAGCATTGAATGAAAATAGGTTAAAATTTTCTGGAAATTTAGGCTTAGGAAATTTGTTCCGAAGTACAAATATTACGGTGGCCTGAAAAATAATCTCTGGCCAGGGCACAACCAGAGGTTACCTGTCAGGAATTACAGATAAATGAATCTTATACTTACCTATAATTCCTAACCCGGGAACTGTGGGGAGACTCTTAAGAGTCAGAGAAAAAAAAAATCAACTTTTGACATCGATTTTTTTTTTTTTTTTTTTTTTTTTTTTTTTGGCCCCTGGGCCATGCAAAATCTCAGTCCTCTACCTCCCCTCCTTCCCCACTTTCCTCCTCTCCTTCAGTTATCACCTATTTTCCCTGTTATTCCCTTATTCTGAGGTATATTTTCGTGCTAACATTAGAAATTCGGTTACAGGGTGTGGTCATCACTGATAGCAAGCGAATGCAAGAGAGAGAGAGAGTATCGATCGACTGTGTCTCAGTGGCCTTGGGGGAAATTGGCGGGAAAGCAGCTTGCCTCACCCATACATTATACAACTCGCGGGCTGTATCTCCGATTTTGACCATCCAAACGCTGTTTTCACTCGTTTTATTGTTGTTTCAGGTTAATACCTTTATAATCAACCCATAATAGGCGCATATGGATAAGTATTAATGCTATTAACCCTTAATTAGCGGCGAGCAACATAAGTCGAGTTAAATAAAGCTGGACTATGTGGCGGCGCTCGACATAGGTCGAGTGGCAATTTCAGCACGTAATGTGGCTGAGAGAGAGAGACAAGTGGTGGCAGGAGACTAGCGAGCGTATGACTGCTCCAGACCACCGCGGCGAACCTACTGACACAAATCTCAGCTCCCTCCTCCCTCTCTCACTCGCTACATACTCAATTATGTACCGAAAGTATCGAATTACCTGCTTTTTGCACTCGCGTTGCACGGTTATTGCAAGAAAACTATCCATCATACAAGGATTGTTATGGTGTCATTCGAAAGCTCTGTTTATGCCCTTTCAGGGATAGGTACTTGTTTTACGTTCTGGGTCTTATTTAGGCATGAAAATGATCACGTAAACAGCCCTACTTTGGCTAAAAACACCCCGCTGTGCGGTACATATAAATAAACCGCATAGGCCGATCGTAAGGTGTTAATGGTACAATGAATATTTTAGTGACGGAAACACCTCAAATACGTCAGCACAGGGGGACGTTTCCAATTACCCCCATGCGCACTTGTTAGGTTAAGGGAATATCTGTCATGGTATCATGTTAAAACACAACCAGCACAGAACAAATTAGGCTTAGGAAATTTGTTCCTAAGTACAAATCTTACGGTGGCTGAAAAATAACCTCTGGTTAGGCAGCAGGCACAACCGGGGGTTGTCTGTCAGGGCTCACAGATATAAGCTGCTTGACACTCGCATATCATTTAACACTTAAGTCAGTATCTATCGAGCTACAATGTTAAAACACACTATCACAGAACAAAAAGACACTGTCGCTAAAGAGCCGAGGTTCGTATGACACGACATACAGAAATAAACACAATAATTCGAGGTTTTAGAAAGTGAAAGTGGCTCTGATAACACGCCCGCCGACCAGCCCAGACTACGAAGTCCTTACTTACAGGATTACAAGTGAAATTGGTCCAAACAAACACATTCCTAAACGCGTATATGATTTCAACTGCACTATATATTCCTAAATGCGTATATGATTTCAACTGCACTAATATTCACTATGGACCAAAAATGACACGCTCAAGAGGGGCTATGCAACCCTGAGCATGAGGTAAGGACACGCACGTCTACCTTGGCTGGGTCGGTGGGCGAGAGAGAAGGTTCCTGGGAGGAACAGCCAACTGCAGGTGTGTGGGAAGCTGAGGAAGACCGGAGCGCGCCGGTGTTCAAACTGTGCTAATTCTTTTCTTTTTATTTCCTACTTTCAGTGGCTCCGACCCAATGACGTACCGTAGGAATGATTAAGGGGTACCCCCTATGATGATCTTGGTTCTCGACCACCGTGATCCAGGTTAACCCGGGCTCAGAGGAGCCCGGAACGAGGCCATATTAACATAGGCTCTTACGTCATTGACGTAAGGAGCCACCAATAAATTATCTGGTAACAGTGATGGTGTGGGGGTAGGAGGTGAAGGTATGGGGTGGAGGGAGGGAGGCGAGGGAGGGGGAAGGAGGGTACAGGAGTGAGAGGGGGAACTAGCGGCGAGGTGGTAGCAAGTGGGGGTGGAGGGAAGTGGTTGGCTAATTACTTTACTATGAAAACATAATTTTGTGTTTTGAATATTCTGTGGTATTATGATTGCACAATATTGGATTGCTGGTAATAATGAAACATAATACTGCTAAAGTTGTAGCAAATTGAAACAAAGACATCCTCCAATATGAAACTATGGGTTTTTACCTCAAGAATCTTAGATTGGGGAGGGGAGAGGGTATTATTTGTTAGTAGTCTTGGCAAATCCAACGTCAAGGCTATTAACCTAATTGCAATGACGACTTGTCTATTTTGACTGCTATGTCGTCATTCCAACCGCAGTTAAAAAGAAAACGTCTAGAGTCTACTCCTTATCTTGCTCTAGGAGACGTTGTACATTAACCAAAACTACCACCGAAGGTGAAAAAAGCATAGAAGAGAAGAAAAAGGGGTTTACCTTAGTTACCGCTTAAGGCCCATCCCGTGTTCCGTCATGTGCAGATCCCTGTCGAACGTGCGCATGAGCGACCCTCTCTTGTCATCATTTTTTCACGCGCTCCATTGAATGCAGTCGCTTTTGTTGTGCTCCTTTAATTCACCCTGTTTAGGTTCGTTTCGGCTTATCTGGCCTTCTTTTTTGTTAGACAGATGTTACATGATCTAGGGCACACGTAAATGGGCTCCTCAGTGTGTTTAATGGAGACGCGTGTGGAAATAGCTACCGAAGGTACGGCCTGGCGTTCCTCGTGTGTGTTTTTCATTCCTTTCTCTATTCATATTCTTTTTCCTGTTAGTCTGGGCATAGTTTAGCTTTTAGCTTATTTTAGCCTAGCTTGTTTCTCATTCAGGAATTGCTATGCCCCTATGAGTTTTCATATTTTCATAGCCTAGGTGTACAGTTGGTTCACAATCTGAGATTTCGTGGTGGCGTTGCTGTTTGTCGGGTTTGTGTCGGCCGCATTATTAGCGTTATTCCCGAGTCCCCCCTTTCGAGCCTTCACTGTGTCTCAAGGGCCTGGGCGCTTGGTGGTTCGTGATATCCAGGGGTACCCCACGGGGGCCCCTCCCTCACACCACAGGGTTTTTTCGCCCCTGACACATTCTCTCCTCACGGCTAGGCCACCCTTTTTCTCGCCAGTTTCATTTACTGGTTTTTGTGTTCCCTTACTGTTTTCTCCTCCATCCTTTCATACCCTTTTGCCCAATCCTGGGGTACCCTACGGGGGCCCCTGTTTGTGCCAAACCACCCTTCCTGCCACTTCTCCTCATGGGCTTTGCTCTATCTCTGTGGGTTGGGTGGTTCCTGGGGGATGTGCCTCCTCTCCCCTGGTGTGTCTTCCTTGCCTCTCCCTTGACCGGTTGAGTCAGGATATTATCAAGGAAGACACTGCTCAGCTTGATGGCCATCGTCGCTTGGAGTTCATAAGGAGATAACGCTTTTTTCTGGGCCTCTTTTGGTATTCCCTAGACGCTCCTCTCGCTTTTTCGGTGCCGGACCATCTCGGCCGGTCCCGCAAATTTGCGGGGGCTTGATTCGGTCCTCTGGGACATTTCGGCTCCCCGCAAATTTGCGGAGATCCTTGGGGGGTGCCGCAAAATTGCGGGAGGGTGGTGTCGGTACGGTTATGCCTCCATTGGCCCGCAAATTTGCGGTAATAGTTGGCTTTCACACTTGACTTTTTTTATGTCATCTTGTTGCCTGATACTATATTGGTGTATGCACTTTACTGGTGTTATAGGCCCTGCATGTAAGATGTTGAGTGGTGGTTAACACTTTCTCCATCTTTGCAGGTTCTGCTAGTGCTCTTCCGCCTCGGCCGCCCTCCTCACCTACCTCTGTGCTCCCAGTTTAGGGTGAGTACGGATACCTGTTTGCATGTGTGTTCCTGTTTCCCCATGCTCCTTCCCTGGTTCTTCTTGGACATTCTCTCCACTTACTCCTTCGACGTGCTGATTATGGTGTGTGTTCTTCTAGTGCAGGTAGGCTGCCTTGCTTTCGCCTTGGTTGTCGCTCCCCGTGCTTGGAGAGGCACAAGTCCTGCTTGCGCCACTCGCTCTGTGTGTCCTCTACGGCCTACCTCCCTGCTCTGTGTGGCACGTGTCTGGCCCTGGTGGTTGTGCTGCTCCATGGCCCTGGTTCCTCGGCGGCGGCTGTGGCCTCTGCTTCCCTTCCGTCGGTGTGGACGATGGTCTCCTGCCACATTAGGACTGTGGGCCACCGTTCCCCGGCCTTTGTTGCCGACCGGATCCGCGTCGCCCTGGGTATCCCTGACCCGACTGAAGGCCGTTCACCTGGCCCTCTCCCTGCTCGGGCCCTCTCCCCTGGGTCCCGCAGCCGGTCGTCCCATCGTTGGGGGGTTCCCCCGGCTCCGTCCACGCTCTCGCTCGCCTCGTCGTCCTCCTGATCGCCTTGACGACGCCCATCGCCCTCGTCATGGTTCTCGCCCTGAGGCCGGGGTTAGCGGCTCTGCCCCTGTGCGCCCTCCCCTGGCCTCTACGGATAGGGGCTCTACTCCCTTCCGCCCTCTTCCCCAGCCCAGACGACTTCCTCTTACGTTGTCCTCTCCGCGCGCGGTTGTTCATGCTGTAGCTGGCCCTCTGCTCCCTCCTCCTACACTGTCCAGGAGGGTCCGCCTGGATGTCGTTGCTTCTCCTACTTCACCTGCTTCAGTGCCTATTCTTCCTTCACGGTCTCGTCCCACGGTGGTGGTCCCTCCCTCCTCCGCCTCAGTGTCGGGCCGCCCTGTTATCTCAGCCCCGGGGATCCTTGCTCTGTTTCCCCCCGCGGCTCCTGGCCTCCTTTCACCCGGCCAGCCTTCCCACTCCCGTCGTCCTGCTCCTCCTCATTCTTCTCTTCCTGACCTTCACTTACCGTCTCGCCTGGGGGGTACCCCTCCTCTTGCCTCGGTGGGGTTTCGCGAGGTTTTGGGGTCCCCTTTCTCAGGAGCTGATGTGTCGCTGGAAGAGGGGAATGGTGCTGTTTCCCCCTCGGCCGTTCGTGATCGGGGACGAGTCCCTCGACGGCGACACAACCGTCGTCGCTCGCCTTCCTTGGGCCGCGACGCTGCTGGTTCGTGTCGTGGGTCTCGCTCACGCTCGCCCCTGCGGGCCGCCCAATCTGGGGAGGGGGTAGCCTCTCTCGGATCGATTGTCGGCTATGCAGGGCTGGGTTGTGTCACGCTTCGACGGGCGCTTTGTGTCGATGGAAGACTCCCTCTTCTCGCCCTTCTTGGCGGTGACTCACCCTCCGCGCCTCACCCTACCTACCCCTGCTACGGTCCCCCTCCCTTCTGCAGGCCTACTCTCTGGTCAGACTTCAGCCGCCCTGACATCCTTCCGGCTGTTCAGTCCCTGGCTGTGTTGACGGGTCTGTCCTCCTATGGGACAGGTTTGTGCGACGCCGGTACGCCTGGCTTAGCCATCATGCTCGGTCACCCTCTCCCATTGGAGGCCTGGTTTGCTGAGGCCTTTGACTTCACACACCGATCCGTCGACGGCTCTCCTTCCGTCCCTCCCCCGGAGTCGTCCCTGATTTTGCCTCCTCTTGTGTCTGTCGGCGGGTTGGACGGCGCGTTCTGGTCCTGGATGAGCGCGCCCGTTCTTGAACTTTGTTCTATTGCTACCCTGTTCTTCTCTCCCCCGGATCAGCCCTCTGTCGCCAAGGTTTTTCCCTTGCGACAGAGGGTGACGGACTTATTGTCTTGTCTTTAGGTTCCCTCCAGAAGTCTGTTCACCACCTGCGGCTTTTCGAGGCGTCTGCGCCAGGCGATCTTCGCGAGGGTTTGGACCGCGTTCAGCGGGTCCACCTTCGGCTCGCGGTGTCTTTGGTTCCCGAGATGAAGGCGGTTTTGTGCGCGGCAACCCGGCACCGCACGACGGTACGGTCTTCGTTCTGCCGGCCGGCCCCCTTGGTTATTCGTCAGGGTTTGTTGTACTCTGCGCTATATACGTCGGGGTTTTTTACGCAGGATGCTTGGGAATGCTACGCTTCTCTGTCGGCGGCCCCTGCTTCCGCCACACGACGCCGCGCTGTGTCGTTACGGACCCTGCTTACGTCACGCACCGACGCGCTGTGCCGCGCGCGGGGTCTTCTCAGTCCCGTCCTTCTGCTGGTCCTCTTCGGGGTGCTGCTGCAAGTGCTGCCGCCTTGCACGGGCGCAGGACTGGGACGTTGCTGGCCAGTGCATCGGTTCCGCCTCGCACTTCTGTTCTTGCCCCTTTCATCCCCTCTGTGTCGGGGCTGGCCGGCCTTCCACTTCCGGCCGCCCTTCGAAGGGGTCAGCCCCGCGCCGGCCTGGGGTTGGGGTGGCCCGCTCTTTTCGACGAGGTTGGGGGGGGCGGGGGTAGAGGAGGTCAACGTGGCGCTCATGCCCGCACGGCCCGTACCGGGGGTACCTCCCCGTCAACACAATGTGTAGTTCTCTGGGTCGGCCTCCTTGTTCTCCTTCTCGCCTGGGCGTACCGGGTCGCTCCCCTCCTCTCGGGTGCTCCCTCGGGTTGTTTTCGCCCTTGCGCCCCTCGGTAGCCGCGAGGGACGTTGGGGGCGGCGGGTTGCGCGGAGGGGTCTCACCTGGAGGTGGACGTCCAGACCCCCACTCCGCTCTTGTCACCGACAACGGCCCATCTCTTCAGAGGTGGCCCACGTGTTCACTTCCATGCCCGAGCTGGGTAGCGTCGAGGGAGTTGACCGCCGGTCACTCGGTTTTCCTCTCCCGTGTCTTTCTGGTTCCGTCGCCGACCTGCGACGCGATGCGACCGGTGGTGGATCTGTCGGCCCTCAACGGGCACATCGTGCACACACGGTTTCGGATGCTGCCGGTACCCCTGGTACGCCTGGCCCTGTGCCCTCTGTCGTGGGTAGTGTCGCTGGCCCTCCAGGATGTGTCTTGGCTCGTTCCTCTCCATCCTCGCTTCCAGCGATTCTTGGCCGTTCGGGCTTCCGATCGTGTGTTCCTGTTCGACGGCCTTCCCTTCGGTCTCCACATCGCGCCGCAGATCTTCTCCGCACTGGTGGGGCAGGCTCTGGGTCCTCTCCTCAGGAGCGGGCTCCAGCTCCTGTTTTCCTTGGCCGTTTGGTTGGTAGTTTTCCGACGCCCTAGGCCTGTGCATTGGCGACGCCCTCACAGTCGTTCGCAACATCGCACGGTTAGGGTTCCCCTTCGATGTTCCCAAGTCACGCTTGACCCCGTCGCGTGTCGTGCCATGGGTCGGTCTCGCATGGGTTTTGTCCGGCGCTACGGTGACCCGGGGTCTGACGGCCGCGGTGCACCTTCGGTGGACGGTCCTCGCCGTGTTGCACTCGGTCTCCCTCCCGGGGTGGCTCTGGGACTCGTTCGTGGGTTCGCTGCATTGGGCCGCTCTGCCCCTTCCCTTAGGGAGCCTCTGGCTACGCCGCCTCCTCCTCATGGGCACCGCGGTGTTTCCGTTGCCCCTATGGATCGGCTCCTGCCGCTCCCGCGTACCGTTCGCCGACGCTTCGGTCGCTGGGTTGCTCGGGGCTCGCTCTCTGCGGCTGTGCCCTGGACCGCCCCCCCCCCGCCGACGGTCTGGGTAACCACAGATACGTCGAGCGAGGTTGGGTGAGGTTCCCAATCGAACCTGGGACGTCCACTTCCCGGCAGATGGGTGGGTCTCCCTCCTCTTACCCGTCTATGCCCTCGGATTGTTGGTTCCTTTGTTCTTCCTGCGGGACCACGCGCTGGCCCTTCGGGGTAAGTCGGTGGCCTTCGGGTTGGACAAGACAAGCTGTCCCCTGTTTCCTTATGCGGGGGTCCTCCAGGTCGTTGACTCTATTGGGGGTCTCGGTGGAGTTGTTCTTCCTCACGGACCGACACCCCTTCTCCTTGCATGCCTCCTCCCTGCCCGGGCCTGCCACCCTTTGGGCGGCCGCCCTGTCGAGAGGGCAGGGCGTTCTTGTAGAATGGGCGATGAAACGGACTGAGTTCGCCGACCTCGCGGCTTCCTGAGGTGTTCCGGAGGTCGCCTTGTTCGCATCGGGGGTGCCGCGCCAGTTGCCTCTGGACCTCTCCCTCCGGCCTCGCGCTCCGGGGGGGGTCCGGACGCTTTCATGGTCGCCTGGTACAGGTGGCGGTCGATATCCATCTTTCCGCCACCAGACGCGCTGTTGATGTGCCCAGTCCTCGCGAAGCTGCGGCTGTACCTCGGCTGCGTCTGGCTCCTCGCGCCTCTGTGGCCGGCACGGACTTGGTCCGCCCGGTTTCCGCGGTGGTGCCCGAGTCCGGTCCCTCTACCTGTCTCCGGCTTCCACTTGGGCTAGGTTGGGGTCCTGCGGACCTCTTTGGCCTTCGCATCGTGCTTGTTCATGAGGCACGGTGGCTCCCGGTCCCCGGCCGGGCCCTGACTGACTTCCTGCAGCGTTCCTGGCCGTCTTCTCCTTGGGGGACTTACGGGTCCCGCTGGAGGTCTTTTACTAGATGGCTACGGGCCACTCGCCTGCCAGTTGGCTCTCCTTCCCTCGTCCTACGCTCCTTGTTTCACCTCTTCCGTACACGTCGCTTTCCAGTCGACGCTATACGTCCCCACTTGTCTGCCGTCCGGGGGGTTCTTTGGGTCCGTCGCTGGGCTGGTCGTTCCGCCACAGGTGCTGGATTCCTTCCTGATGGCTGCCTTCCGGGATCGACCGCCTCCGCGCCAGGTCCCTCCGCTGTGGGATCTGGGGCGGGCTCTGGTCCTTCTGGCTTCCCCCACGTATACAAGGGCCGCTACGCCGGTTCCGTTGCTCGGGCGTCCACTCTTCCTTGTCGCTCTGGCCACTGGGGATCGGGTGTCTGCACTAGCGGCATTGTCACGGCCCCGGGACTGCGTGCGATTCTCCCAGTCCTTGCATGGCGTCTCGTTCGCCTCCTCCCCACCTTTTGTTACCACGCATGGGAGGGAGGCCCCCGTTTTCCAGCCTTTCGCCGTCCAGGCTTTACGGCGTGGGCATCCTCGCCATGTGTTGTGCCCGGTGTCAGCCTTGCACTCCTCTGTTGCGTCTGTGGCGCCGCCTTCGGGTACTGCTGTGTGGGTGTCTCCTCGGACAGGTGGGAGGCTCTAACAGGTGCTGCTGGGCCGCCACGTTTGTCGGACCGTTCGTGCCCGTCACCCTGTTTGTAGGGGTTCTGCGCGCGATGTCAGATCCTTTGCTGCCTCCTTCCGGTTCCTGCCACGTCGATCCTTCCCTGCCTTCGCCTCAGCGGTTTTGTGGTCTTCTATCAATTCCTTCATCTCCTCCTACCTCTCCGTGTCCAGTGTTCGACCCCCTCGGCCGGTGATTGCTCTCGGGGGTCGTGTTTCCTGGTGCTCTGGCGAAGATCCCTGGTCTTCCCCCCTTGTCCCTCGTTCTTTTCCTTTGTTTTTTTTTGACAAAGGGGGGGGGGGGTGTATGGGTTTGCAACACTGGATTGCAAGTTTGGGATTATGTATTGTTCCAGTACATAAGTGTTTTTGCCACATTGAAAATTGTGTTTTGTTCTTGTGTTCAGTGTTTTTGTTGGTTTTTGAAGAAAAGGGATTTTGGGTACAGTACCTTTTTGGTTTCAGACAAGTCTATGTTTTTGCATTACTATGAATGACGGGCATGTGTTAAAACTGTTCTTTTTAGCTACTCCTCAGTTTTTCACTCTTTTATTAAACTCTCTTGTTTAAATTGTGTCTTTGTCATTCGTAATTTTGTTTTATGCATTGGTTTTTTTGGTAGGTTGGGCTTGGATGTCCTCCTCCTATTTGTTATGCAGCCTTGACGTTGGATTTGCCAAGACTACTAACAAATTGGGAGGTTTGACGTACCTCCCAACCTACCAAATAGGAAAACCTACTATTTGGTAGTAGTCTTGGAAAATCCAACGTACATAATACCCTCCCTCACGCCGGACCCCTGCCCATCCGCGTTCTTCTGCTGACGTGAGATGTGATGACAAGAGAGGGTCGCTCATGCGCACGTTCGACAGGGATCTGCACATGACGGAACACGGGATGGGCCTTAAGCGGTAACTAAGGTAAACCCCTTTTTCTTCTCTTCTATGCTTTTTTCACCTTCGGTGGTAGTTTTGGTTAATGTACAACGTCTCCTAGAGCAAGATAAGGAGTAGACTCTAGACGTTTTCTTTTTAACCGCGGTTGGAATGACGACATAGCAGTCAAAATAGACAAGTCGTCATTGCAATTAGGTTAATAGCCTTGACGTTGGATTTTCCAAGACTACTACCAAATAGTAGGTTTTCCTATTTGGTAGGTTGGGAGGTACGTCAAACCTCCCAATTATCATTATTATTATTATTATTATTATTTGTATTACTATAAGGACCAGGGTGCAGGGTGCACCTGCACCAGGGTGCAGGGTGTCAAACGAGAGCCGATTCCATTATTGTTAGTGTTTATTATTGTATATGTAAATACAAAAGTAAGGTTTATAGTTCATAATATGTCTTCGGAAGTGATAAAATGGCCAAGGCAATGCTATTCCATGTTAATTTGTTTGTACTCCTTCTCATATTCATTAAAGTCTTCACACAAAATTGCTCCGGTTTAACACCCTGAGCTCATGAACACTATGTGGCACTAAAACTCATGATTAAAACGGCAGAGGTAAGCTGGGCAAATTCCAAAAAGATACGAAGCTATGGGGAAAAAACGTTACATGAAAGGTAGAAGACGAGCACGAGACAGAACATGCATAAAGAGATCAAGATACAAAGTGGGGGGTGACAAACTATAGAGGGCAACCTAGCAGTAGTGCAGGATAGGGGTAGGTGGTGGTGGATTACAAAGAAACCTGTAGCTGGAGTGTGAATTATTATATGAAGAACAATTAATTTAAACTTTGGTAATGGCATAATAAATATGTTGTCTAACATCTCACTTACCCACCTTCGATTGTGATAGTAATATAACGAATTCTTATGCATAATACCACAAGCCTTGATAAAATTAGGTAGAGGTGTGAGTAGCATGATAAACACACTATAGGCAACTCACTCTCGCTCGCTCGCTCTCTCTCTCTCTTGGAACATAAGCACAAACCGTTTGTCGGTTGTATATTTAATTTACTTTGAAACATTATATATACAGTATATATATACACAGTATTACAGTAAAGGAAGCAAGCTTTATCTACCTATTTATCTTTGCTATATTCATTGTATGTTTTAGTTGTTATTTAGTTGTTTTACTGTTATAGCAAACTGGGTCGACCGTGATTATATTTTCATACTACACTATTTGTATTTGCAGTGCAGTTCCTTGATTTTGTAAAATAAATACTACCATATTGTTTTAGACATAATTGTATGCAACTGACAGCAGCCCTTTCTCTGTATCATCCTACTTACAAAGCCATAGGCGGATGCAGCAAACTCACTGGCTCTCATGTTCCCGATTTTGACTCCTCTGAATTCTCCACTTTATGGCTCATATTATCCTGTCATTCTCATACTAAATACTTCTGTGTTGTCTATCTTTCCCTTAACTCTACTGACTTTCCCAAATTCTTTGAGTTTCTAAACTCTTTACTGGAACACATCCTAGCCATCTCTCCTTTCTCAGAAATCACCATCTTAGGAGAATTTAACGCTCACCACCACCAATTGCTCTCCTCTCATTCCACTGACCAACTTGGTGAACAATCTATATATTTTCTATCCTAAATGACCTACAGTAGAGCAGTTGGTTCAGCAACCCACCCGTATCCCAGATAGCTTCGGAAATCGGCCTAACATTCTTGACTTATTTCTAACTTCTAACCCTTCCTCTTATACTGTCGATCTTTTCCCTCATTTGGGCTTCTCTTACCTATCTCTCTTACCTGTCCTATCTCTCCAGCACAGCCACCCGATTGAGCCAATCTAGCCAGCCGGCGGAAATTGTAGCACTTTGGCACTGCTGACTGGGAGGTTCTCCGGCAGTACTTCTTTGATTTCCCATGGAATGAATTTTGCTTCCGTTGCCGGGGACCCTCGGAGAGTGCTGAACGCATTACCAAGCTAATCCACTCGGGCATGGAGGCATACATTTCATATTCTTTCCCTCAGACTAATGTAAAAAAATCTTGGTTTACTCAAGCTTGTTCTACTTCTGTCCACAATAAGGATGAAGCATTCAAACGGTACCAACACCTTCAAACTCAAGAATCTTATTCTTCCTATGTTTCTGTTCTTCGACTCACCAAACACTCTTTCATCGATTCTATATTAAATGCACTGAAATATCCAATATCTAATGATAATGTCAAACAGGTAGAGAGAGGTATCTTGACCAGGATTCGAACCCACTCACTCCAGGTATATTTGGAAGAGCTGAGCACCATAACCACTCAGCCATATGCTCATGGCCAAGTGGTTATGGTGCCCACCTCTTCCAAATATACCTGGAGTGAGTGGGTTCGAATCTTGGTCAGGTTACCTCTCTCTGAACTATCCAACTCTAAGCTCTTCCCAAGCTTTCTGGTATCTAGCCAAAAACCTCTCCACCAATTGTTCTTCTTCGTCTTTCCCTCCCCTTTTCCACTCTGACGGCACTACCGTCACTTCTTCCTCGACAAAGCTAAACTCTTCACCCAAACTTTCGCTAAAAACTCCACCTTGGATGATTCCGGTGTTATTCCTCCCTCTCCAACTAAATTAAATCTCCAATTAAATATGTGCTCTCTACCCTCTCTGGGCTTAATACTAAGAAAGCGTGATGGTGTTCCTCCTGTTGTACTAAAAAAAAATGTGCTTCCGTGCTGACTCCCTGCCTAGGCAAACTCTTTCGTCTCTGTCTCTCCTCTAATGTCTTTCCTTCTTGCTGGAAGTTTGCTCTCATTCAACCTATCCCAAAGAAGGGGTGATCGCTCTCAACTCTACAACTATCATCCAATTGCTCTCCTTTCTTGCATCTCTAAAGTTTTGGCAACTATTCTTACTTCGAAATTTCTTAAGCATCTCTCTGCCCATGTAAATCTACTTTCAGATCGCCAGTATGGCTTCCTTAGGGGTCGCTCTACTAGTGATCTTCCTTCATATCTTACTAACTTTTGGTCATCCTCCTTTCATGATTTTGGTGAAACCTTTTCTATTGTGCTAGACATATCCAAGTTCTTTAATAGAGTCTGGCACAAATCTCTAACTTCTAAACTACCAACCTTTAGTTTCTGTCCCTCAATTTGTGCCTTTATCTCTATTTCCCTTCCTGGCCGTTCCATAGCTGCAGTTATGGACGGTCATCTTACACTTCCTCAATCTATCAACTATCAGCTATTCATTCATATGCTGATGACTCTACCTTACACTATTCAACTAGTTTTTCAGAACCCCCCAGCAAGCAATCTCTCAAAAAGTCACGTGACAATGCCATAAAACACTCATCTTCTGACCTATCCACAATTTCCATTTGGGGCAGAAAATATATTGTTGCTTTTGGTGCTTCCAAAACCCATTTCTCCATTTATCTACCCATCAATAACTCCCACAGGACTTTCCCTTATACTTCAACAATACACAAATCAACATTTCATCTTCTCTCAGTATTCTCGGTGTCTCCTTTTCTCCTGATCTCACTTGGAAAGATCATATTACCACCCTTGCTAAAACAGCTTTCCAGAAGCTGGGTATGCTCAATCGTCTCCGGGGGTTCTTTACCCCGGCACAGCTTCTTGCTCTGTACAGAGGCACAGTGCATCCATGTATTGAGTATTGTTCACATGTGTGGGGAAGATCCTCTCACACAGCATTTCTTGACAAGGTAGAAAAGAAAACCTTTCGTCTCATTAACTCATGTCCACTCCATGACTCTCTGCGATCTCTCTCTCTTCTTCGCAAAGTTGCATCTCTCTCGCTATTCTACCGATATTACAATAATCAGTGTTCCTAACCCTCTTTCAATGTATACCACCTCCTCTACGAAGAGTACGTAGATCCCGTCTTCCAACACAATCACACCCTACTCTTTGCAACTCTCCAACCCACGAGTGAAACGATATTCCCAATCTTTCCCCTATTCAACACCTGAGCTCTGGAACGCTCTACCCTGAATCCATTTTCCCCTCATCCTATGACTGTAATTACTGTAAACTCTGTGTGTCCAGGCATTTTGGCTCGAACTTTCCTTGATTTTGGCCCCGTCACTCTTTCAACTATGGGGAAGGCACTCGTCACAGGCAGTTCTGCCTTTTGTCTCACTAACTCACATAGCAAAATTATCTACTAACTATAAAATTACCATGCTTTTATTTCAGTCTTGCTCTACAGGTTTTGTGTGAGTCAATTATTTAGTAAGATTAAGATTACCCTCTTTAACCTCTGAAGTGCGCATGGGGGGTATGAGACACCACACTCCTGTGCGGACGTATTTGAGCTGTTCCCATCACTAACATCGTTATTTTACCATAAATAGCATTAATACTTATCCATATGCGCCTATTATAGGTTGATTATAAAGGTATTAACCTGTTACAACAATAAAACAAGTGGAAACAGCGTTTGGATGGTCAAAATCGGCGATACAGGCCGGGAGTTACATAATGTATGGCTGAGGCAACCTCACTTCTCACCACTTTTCTCCACGTCTGGAGAGAGACTGTGGATCGATACTCTCTCTCTCTCTCTCTTGCACTCGCTTGCTAACAGTGATGACAATGCCCTGCTTGCAACTCGCTAATGTTAGCACGAAAATATATCACAGAATAAGGGAATAACAGGGAAAATAGGTGATAACTGAAGGAGGGGAGGAAAGTGGGGAAGGAGGGGAGGTGGAGGAGTGATATTTGGCATGGCCCAGGGGCAATAAAAAATAAAATAAAATAAAAAAATAAAAACAAAAAATAAATTTTGTTTTGGGTGTTTTAACCCTCTGTTCCCGGAAGGGCTCTTGAACGCCCATAAAAAAGCATACACGAGCTGCCCGGAAGGGCTCTTAAACACCCATGAGGTCAAAGCCTGTGAGCTTGGTGTGCGAGGCGTCGGTCCGACGCATGTAAACAACAGCCGGCTGGACCGACGCCCCGCATCTCCGGCCACAAGAAGGAGAGCGTCGCTTGTTCGTGTGTGCCTGTATGTTGTTGTTAAGTATCGAAAAGTAGTGTAAAGTGGCTGTTTTGGCCATAAAGTTATCTCCAATGAAATCATCATCACAACTCAACCAGTTGACTTAGAGAGCTCTACTTAATGCCATTCTACAGGTAAATAACACAGCTACGCTTGGGGATGCGTGGGAATGCTGGAAGCAGTCTGATTAACGAATATATGGTAGCCTAGCCTAGAAGTTTTTCGGCCAAAACACCCGGGTTTCGAGGAATATATATATAATACATAGCCGGGGCTGGAGGGTTAAATGGATTTTTTTTTTTCCCTGACTCTTAAGAGTCTTCCCGCAGTCCGCCGGGGGAACTCTTAAGAGTCTTCCCGCAGTTCCCGGGTTAAGGATGTATAATATCTAGAGTTACCAATAATGGTATTGTAAAGTCGGTTTGTAACTAAATATATTAAGAAATCAATAGACCTTATAATATTGATTGGCAATATTTGTCAAGATTGTATTATTGGTAACCTAAAGAAATATTGAATTAAGACATTTTATGTTACGTGCAATAGTTTTAAAGCCCCATAAATGAAATATATGCGTATATAATCCATACCAAGTGTGTTTTTTCGTACAACAATTCTGACAACAATAAACACAGAAATGCTGCAACTCCTCCTTTTCCAATCATCTTTAAGATACTGACCTTGTTGTTAAGCTTCATGGTATTCACAATTTACTGTTAAATAGTATACAAAATCACAGGTCATATATTCACATAAATGAAAATTCTCTGTTTTTTGAGAACGGGATTAAATTATTAATGAGGACTGATAATTCGTTGCTCCCGTTTATCTTTTTCGCCTTTAATCTCTTCCTGTTTTCTGTAATCTGTTAACAGTTAATTCATCAAGCTTTATGTATCTCTCCTGGTTCATCTTTCTCTAGATTGTTAGTAGCTATATCTCAAACATTCGAAGTCTACTTTTGCCTATGTCATGATATTATGAATTTCAATAACTACCTTAAACACATATATACAGTATTATCATAAAGCAGCACAAGGCATTATTTTCGTTTTACTAGTTGTATATACTATGCATCATTGCTCACCATAATTATTACAACCCTATTCAGTATTTTCATTGTAATGTATGCCCAACCCTTTCTTAATACGTGTAAGCTTTTTCACTTTAATTTCACGATCATTATAGGATGTTCCTCAGTTTTGGAATGCTATTTATCTATAAAATCGGTAGTGGCTATCTCAATTACTCCTCCAACTACAAGACGTCCCGCCAAAAATTAATGAACTCATTTACTATATGCCATAACAAGTGAAGAAGCGTATCCTCATATCTCTGAGGCACTAACCAACTGTATACAGCTTAGAACCCGTAGCAAGGAATGGCCCTAACGCTATCTCATTTAACGCTTTCACTTCTACTGATGCCGTCAAAACGTAACAAAAAACACCTGGTATACCGGAAAGGTCCTGCATAATCGTGCTTTCATTTGATATTAATTATGCTTACACCACCCTTGCGACATGATTGTTGAGCATATCTACCAAGAGGTACGACCAATAAATATAACTTAGTTTTTAATGTGGGGATATTATTTTATAACATGGTCTTTTGCGCCTCTATATCGAAACTTTTGAGGATTGTATTGACACATTATATATAACTGGTTGCTTTTCTTGAACAGGTGTATTGCTATGTAAATATATATTAGCCATCCTTTGTTCATTCATGTATTCATTTATATTATATTGTTTACATTTTTATGGACGTATATAATGAAAAGTGATTATATACCCGTGGTAATGCCAACACTGATAACACCTACGGTACTCTTGGAAAACACTTTAATTGGCGTGTTATTAATACCGTATTATATACACCATATATGCATTGAATACTTTCGTTAATAACTATGACCTATACACTCACCATTATGCTGAAACACTAACTATAATATTTGAAGTTTGACTGACTCACCAACTGACAAATATTAACAATTTCTATATTTCCCCGTGTTAGCACTAATTGTGCTGCCCTCTATTGAGGTCTTGGACAGACCAAGGCTGTATCTGGTTCATCTGTCCACAACTGTACATATACAGTATAGCCTACTTATCACTACTAGATAATATTTAAGTTTGGTAAGATTCACATACATAACAATATTATTGCACATAGATAGTACACTCAGATACCATAGTCTCTGGCCCACTTATATACTGTACTGTATATTCATGGACTTGACCTAGGCCTACTTCTAATTATTATGGAAGGTATTGTATATCTCTAGGAACAAATTTATGAATATAATTGTCTATACATCAGCTAAAAAAAATATATATTATTACCGGTAATTGAAATCAAGTTCTATCCAAAAATCAATCCAGATAATAATAACTGCATATAGAAACCCTAAGCCGTCCATGAATTGATATAAGTGAGTTAGAGACTATGGCATCCGAGTGTACCACTACATAATAGATACATTCTCTATATACTGTACCCAGTCAGTACCGGTGCAGTCCTTTTAACTTTATTCTGGCTACTACTAGACAATTTTATTCAGCTTCAAAAGGGCCCCCAGAAATTAAGAGGCTTCGAACCATCTTACTTAACCCTTTTTACTAAAGGTAGCGCCAGCGAACTTGACAGTAATCTTGACCCCTTAACTTCTTATAACTCTAAATGAACGAAAGCAATCGGACTGACCTTTCTATCATTTGGGAAGAGTCCCCCAGGAAATAGGTGTGGATATTTACAGCCAGTTTGCTCTAGGCCCTTTTGAGTTACAGAGAGGTCAGGGTTCAAGATTATTGTCAAATTCGTTGGCGCTACCTACACCACAGATGCTTCCTAACCCTTTCACGCTTATGACGCAATTTTGAGCCTATTAGGGATACTTTAAAGCCTTTGTTACCATCATGGGTAATTAGAAACCTTTAGTTTAGTTACTTCAACCTCTGCAGTTGTCTTTGAGTTAGCTGTGGGCAGAAAACTAATATTGGAGAGGTAATTATAAGAGTGAGAGAACTCTATTTCTTATTGCTAATCTGGCAACCTCTGCGTCATAAAAGCGTGAAAGAGTTAAACTGCACAGGTGTCTACATATAGATGGACTACAATAATAAAGACGTCGCTGGTAATAAACCCTCCACAAGGGTTACAGTTCACAAGATATACCCAGTCTGTTCCCAAATATTTGGTTAACTTCTTCTGTACCGGCCACGTCTATTGTATTATATTCTAGCTACAGTATATAGTATTATATTATAGCTACAGTATTGGGAGGTTTGACATACCTCCCAACCTATCAAATAGGAAAACCTACTATTTGGTAGTAGTCTTGGAAAATCCAACGTCAAGGCTATTAACCTAATTGCAATGACGACTTGTCTATTTTGACTGCTATGTCGTCATTCCAACCGCGGTTAAAAAGAAAACGTCTAGAGTCTACTCCTTATCTTGCTCTAGGAGACGTTGTACATTAACCAAAACTACCACCGAAGGTGAAAAAAGCATAGAAGAGAAGAAAAAGGGGTTTACCTTAGTTACCGCTTAAGGCCCATCCCGTGTTCCGTCATGTGCAGATCCCTGTCGAACGTGCGCATGAGCGACCCTCTCTTGTCATCACATCTCACGTCAGCAGAAGAACGCGGATGGGCAGGGGTCCGGCGTGAGGGAGGGTATTATGTACGTTGGATTTTCCAAGACTACTACCAAATAGTAGGTTTTCCTATTTGGTAGGTTGGGAGGTACGTCAAACCTCCCAATTTGTTAGTAGTCTTGGCAAATCCAACGTCAAGGCTGCATAACAAATAGGAGGAGGACATCCAAGCCCAACCTACCAAAAAAACCAATGCATAAAACAAAATTACGAATGACAAAGACACAATTTAAACAAGAGAGTTTAATAAAAGAGTGAAAAACTGAGGAGTAGCTAAAAAGAACAGTTTTAACACATGCCCGTCATTCATAGTAATGCAAAAACATAGACTTGTCTGAAACCAAAAAGGTACTGTACCCCAAATCCCTTTTCTTCAAAAACCAACAAAAACACTGAACACAAGAACAAAACACAATTTTCAATGTGGCAAAAACACTTATGTACTGGAACAATACATAATCCCAAACTTGCAATCCAGTGTTGCAAACCCGTACACCCCCCCTCCCCCCCCCCTCGGTCAAATAAAACAAAGGAAAAGAACGAGGGACAAGGGGGGAAGACCAGGGATCTTCGCCAGAGCACCAGAAAACACGACCCCCGAGAGCAATCACCGGCCGAGGGGGTCGAACACTGGACACGGAGAGGTAGGAGGAGATGAAGGAATTGATAGAAGACCACAAAACCGCCGAGGCGATGGCAGGGAAGGATCGACGTGGCAGGAACCGGAAGGAGGCAGCAAAGGATCCGACATCGTGCGCATAACCCCTACAAACAGGGTGACGGCACGAACGGGCCGACAAACGTGGCGGCCCATCTGCACCTGCGAGAGCCTCCCACCTGTCCGAGGAGACACCCACACAGCAGTACCCGAAGGCGGCGCCACAGACGCAACAGAGGAGAGCAAGGCTGACACCGGGCACAACACATGGCGAGGATGCCCACGCCGTAAAGCCTGGACGGCGAAAGGCTGGAAAACGGGGGCCTCCCTCCCATGCGTGGTAACAAAAGGAGGGGAGGAGGCGAACGAGACGCCATGCAAGGACGGGGAGAATCGCACGCAGTCCCGGGGCCGTGACAACGCCGCTAGTGCAGACACCCAATCCCCAGTGGCCAGAGCGACAAGGAAGAGTGGACGCCCGACCAACGGAACCGGCGTAGCGGCCCTTGTATACGGGGGTGAAGCCAGAAGGACCAGAGCCCGCCCCAGATCCCACTGCGGAGGGACCTGGCGCGGAGGCGGTCGATCCCGGAAGGCAGCCGTCAGGAAGGAACCCAGCTCCTGTGGCGGAACGACCAGCCCAGCGACGGACCCAAAGACCCCCCGGACGGCAGACAAGTGGGTACGTATAGCGTCGACTGGAAAGCGACGTGTACGGAAGAGGTGAAACAAGGAGCGTAGGACGAGGGAAGGAGAGCCAACTGGCAGGCGAGCGGCCTGTAGCCACCTAGTAAAAGACCTCCAGCGGGACCCGTAAGTCCCCCAAGGAGAAGACGGCCAGGAACGCTGCAGGAAGACAGTCAGGGCCCGGCCGGGGACTGGGAGCCACCGTGCCACATGAACAAGCACGATGCGAAGGCCAAAGAGGTCCGCAGGGCCCCAACCTAGCCCAAGTGGAAGCCGGAGACAGGTAGAGGGACCGGACTCGGGCACCACCGCGGCAACCGGGCGGACCAAGTCCGTGCCGGCCACAGAGGCGCGAGGAGCCAGTCGCAGCCGTGGTACAGCCGCAGCGTCGCGAGGACTGGGCACATCAACAGCGCGTCTGGTGGCGGAAAGATGTATATCGACCGCCACCTGTACCAGGCGACCATGAAAGCGTCCGGTCCCCCCCGGAGCGCGAGGCCGGAGGGAGAGGTCCAGAGGCAATTGGCGCGGCACCCCCGATGCGAACAAGGCGACCTCCGGAACACCTCAGGAAGCCGCGAGGTCGGCGAACACAGGCCGTCATCGCCCATTCTACAAGAACGCCCTGCCCTCTCGACAGGGCGGCAGGCCCGGGCAGGGAGGAGGCATGCAAGGAGAAGGGGTGTCGGTCCGCGAGGAAGAACAACTCCACCGAGACCCCCAATAGAGTCAACGACCTGGAGGACTCCCGCATAAGGAAACAGGGGACAACATGTCTGAGTGTCCAACCCGAAGGCCACCGACTTACCCCGAAGGGCCAGCGCGTGGTCCCGCAGGAAGAACAAAGGAACCAACAGTCCGAGGGCATAGACGGGTAAGAGGAGGGAGACCCACCCATCTGCCGGGAAGTGGACGTCCCAGGTTCGATTGGGAACCTCACCCAATCTCGCTCGACGTATCTGTGGCTGCCCAGACCGTCGGTGGGGGGGCGGTCCAGGGCACAGCCGCAGAGAGCGAGCCCCGAGCAACCCAGCGACCGAAGCGTCGGCGAACGGTACGCGGGAGCGGCAGGAGCCGATCCATAGGGGCAACGGAAACACCGCGGTGCCCATGAGGAGGAGGCGGCGTAGCCAGAGGCTCCCTAAGGGAAGGGGCAGAGCGGCCCAATGCAGCGAACCCACGAACGAGTCCCAGAGCCACCCCCGTCCACCGAAGGTGCACCGCGGCCGGCAGACCCCGGGTCACTGTAGCGCCGGACAAAACCCATGCGAGACCGACCCATGGCACGACACGCGACGGGGTCAAGCGTGACTTGGGAACAGCGAAGGGGAACCCTAACCGTGCGATGTAGCGAACGACTGTGAGGGCGTCGCCAATGCACAGTCCTAGGGCGTCGGAAACTACCAACCAATCGGCCAAGGAAAACAGGATCCGGAGCCCGCTCCTGAGGAGAGGACCCAGAGCCTGCCCCAGCAGTGCGGAGAAGATCTGCGGCGCGATGTGGAGACCGAAGGGAAGGCCGTCGAACAGGAACACACGATCGGAAGTCCGAACGGCCAAGAATCGCTGGAAGCGAGGATGGAGAGGAACGAGCCAAGACGCATCCTGGAGGGCCAGCGACACGACCCACGACAGAGGGCACAGGGCCAGGCGTACCAGGGGTACCGGCAGCATCCGAAACCATGTGTGCACGAAGTGCCCGTTGAGGGCCGACAGATCCACCACCGGTCGCATCGCGTCGCAGTTCGTCGACGGTACCAGAAAGACACGGGAGAGGAAAACCGGGTGACCGGCGGTCAACTCCCTCGACGCTACCCAGCTCGGGCATGGAAGTGAACACGTGGGCCACCTCTGAAGAGATGGGCCGGCGTCGGTGACAAGAGCGGAGTGGGGGTCTGGACGTCCACCTCCAGGTGAGACCCCTCCGCGCAACCCGCCGCCCCCAACGTCCCTCGCGGCTACCGAGGGGCGCAAGGGCGAAAACAACCCGAGGGAGCACCCGAGAGGAGGGGAGCGACCCGGTCGGCCAGGCGAGAAGGAGAACAAGGAGGCCGACCCATAGAACTACACATCGTGTTGACGTGGAGGGACCCCCGGTACGGGCCGTGCGGGCATGAGCGCCACGTTGACCTCCTCTACCCCCGCCCCCCCCAACCTCGTCGAAAAGGGCGGGCCACCCCAACCCCAGGCCGGCGCGGGGCTGACCCCTTTGAAGGGCGGCCGGAAGTGGAAGGCCGGCCAGCCCCGACACGGAGGGGATGAAAGGGGCAAGAACAGAAGTGCGAGGCGGAACCGACGCACTGGCCTGCAACGTCCCAGTCCTGCGCCCGTGCAAGGCGGCAGCACTTGCAGCAGCACCCCGAAGAGGACCGGCAGAAGGACGGGACTGAGAAGACCCCGCGCGCGGCACAGCGCGTCGGTGCGTGACGTAAGCAGGGTCCGCAACGACACAGCGCGGCGTCGTGTGTCGGAAGCAGGGGCCGCCGACAGAGAAGCGTAGCATACCCAAGCATCCTGCTTAAAGAACCCCGACGGATATAGCGCAGAGTACAACAAACCCTGACGAATAACCAAGGGGGCCGGCCGGCAGAACGAAGACCGTACCGTCGGGCGTCGACGAGTTGCCGCGCACAAAACCGTCTTCAGCTCGGGAACCAAAGACACCGCGAGCCGAAGGTGGATCCGCTGAACGCGGGCCAAACCCTCGCGAAGATCGCCTGGCGCAGACGCCTCGAAAAGCCGCAGGTGGTGAACAGATGTCTGGAGGGAACCTAAAGACAAGACAATAAGTCCGTCACCCGCTGGCGCAAGGGAAAAACCTTGGCGACAGAGGGCTGATCCGGGTGAGAGAAGAACGGGGTAGCAATAGAACAAAGTTCAAGAACGGGCGCGCTCATCCAGGACCAGAACGCGCCGTCCAACCCGCCGACAGACACAAGAGGAGGCAAAATCAGTGATGACTCCGGGGGAGGGACGGAAGGAGAGCCGTCGACGGATCGGCGTGTGAAGTCGAAGGCCTCAGCAAACCAGGCCTCCAATGGGAGAGGGGGACCGAGCATGATGGCTAAGCCAGGCGTACCGGCGCCGCACAAACCTGTCCCATAGGAGGACAGACCTGTCAACACAGCCAGGGACTGAACAGCCGGAAGGATGTCAGGGCGGCTGAAGTCTGACCAGAGCGTAGGCCTGCAGAAGGGAGGGGGACCGTAGCAGGGGTAGGTAGGGTGAGGCGCTGAGGGCGAGTCACCGCCAAGAAGGGCGAGAAGAGGGAGTCTTCCCTCGACTCCAAGCACCTGTCGAAGCGTGACACAAAAAAAAAAAAAATGTCTGCATACCCGACAATCGATCCGAGAGAGGCGACCCCCCCCCCCCAGATTGGTCGGCCCGCAGGGGCGAGCGTGAGCGGGAGCGAGACCCACGACACGAACCAGCAGCGTCAAGGCCCAAGGAAGGCGAGCGACGACGGTTGTGTCGCCGTTGAGGGACTCGTCCCCGATCACGAACGGCCGAGGGGGAAACAGCACCATTCCCCTCTTCCAGCGACACGTCAGCACCTGAGAAAGGGGAACCCGAAACCTCGCGAAACGACCGAGGCAAGAGGAGGGGTACCCCCCCTGGCGAGACGGTAAGTGAAGGTCAGGAAGAGAAGAATGAGGAGGAGCAGGATGGGAAGGCTGGCCGGGTGAAAGGAGGCCAGAAGGAGCCGCGGGGGGAAACAGAGCAAGGATCCCCGGGGCTGAGATAACAGGGCGGCCCGACACCGAGGCGGAGGAGGGAGGGACCACCACCGTAGGACGAGACCGTGAAGGTTTGGTAGCTATTTCCACACGCGTCTCCATTAAACACACTGAGGAGCCCATTTACGTGTGCCCTAGATCACGTAACATCTGTCTAACAAAAAAGAAGGCCAGATAAGCCGAAACGAACCTAAACAGGGTGAATTAAAGGAGCACAACAAAAGCGACTGCATTCAATGGAACGCGTGAAAAAATGATGACAAGAGAGGGTCGCTCATGCGCACGTTCGACAGGGATCTGCACATGACGGAACACGGGATGGGCCTTAAGCGGTAACTAAGGTAAACCCCCTTTTTCTTCTCTTCTATGCTTTTTTCACCTTCGGTGGTAGTTTTGGTTAATGTACAACGTCTCCTAGAGCAAGATAAGGAGTAGACTCTAGACGTTTTCTTTTTAACCGCGGTTGGAATGACGACATAGCAGTCAAAATAGACAAGTCGTCATTGCAATTAGGTTAATAGCCTTGACGTTGGATTTGCCAAGACTACTAACAAATATAGTATTATATTATAGCTACAGTATATAGTATTTAGACAATTTTGTGCAGGTTAAGGGGGTCACCGGCTTTTTTTTTATATCTTTCTCTCCTTTTCTCTCTTTCCCTGGCTTGTATCCATTCGGCCCCATTCAGCCAACTGTTTTAAGACGTTTATCCCCATTAGGTGTCGATTTTTTCCTGGCGAGCAATAGCGAGCCAGTATTGTATGGAGAAATTCGGCTTTGCCGGACAAATTTTTCTATCGAAAAATGTACAAATTTAGCTTGCTGTCAAAACAAAAATGTATATATGCTGGCTCACTACCGCTCGCCAGGAAAATATTGACACCTGGATGGGGGTAAACGTCTTAAAACAGTAAGCTGAATGGATACAAGCCAAAGAGAGAGGGAGAGAAAGATAAAAAAAAAAGCGAGGTGGGCTCCCTTAACCCCTTCCTCCACGATGACGCCTTTTTACCTTTACTTTTGGCTAAAGTTAGACGATAAAATTCAGGTTAAGGAGGACGTATGTTATTCATAGGATTTACTGAGATTGTATTTACCCCTTTGAGTCCTAGAGATAGATTATAAGCTAAAGATATTCATCTAATGGTAACCAGAATATGAAAATAAGTCATCGTGCTGAAGGGGTTAAGAAGGATATAAGGTAGCTAAAAGGATGATTGAGTTAGTCTGTAGCCTTCTAAATTTTGGTAGACGTCCTTCTTAAGCTGAATAAAGACGTCTAATATTTGCCAGAATAAAATGAAAAAAAGGTCGCCGGTACACAAGGGGTTAACCTGATCTCCAAGAAGCTGGTTTACACTGAGAGAACTCTGGCTGTGGTTGGCTTCTTGGAGTCTACTACAGGTTTACCATAAAGGATTACCTGTCACAACAAGGTAATGTCATTTGGAACCAGGGTGTCCAACAAAGCCAAGTCCAATCTATTTAGTGTTGCCAAGCTAAAATTGTGGTGTCTTTGTATGTGATCAAAAGGCCAAACCAATGCTATTTTATTATTTGGAAGTTATATAAAGGCCAAACCAATGCTATTTTATTATTTGGAAGTTATATAAAGGCCAAACCAATGCTATTTTATTATTTGGAAGTTATATAAAGGCCAAACCAATGCTATTTTATTATTTGGAAGTTATATACAGTAAAGGCCAAAACAATGCTATTTTATTATTTGAAAGTTATATAAAGGCCAAAACAATGCTATTTTATTATTTGGAAGTTATATACAGTAAAGGCCAAACCAATGCTATTTTATTATTTGGAAGTTATATACAGTAAAGGCCAAAACAATGCTATTTTATTATTTGGAAGTTATATACAGTAAAGGCCAAAACAATGCTATTTTATTATTTGGAAGTTATATACAGTAAAGGCCAAAACAATGCTATTTTATTATTTGGAAGTTATATACAGTAAAGGCCAAAACAATGCTATTTCACAGTTTGGAAGTGATAAATAGGCCAAAAAATGCTATTTCATAGTTTGGACATTATAAAGGGCCAAAACTATGCTATTTCATGTTATATTTCTAATATACACCCTGGCCAGAACAATACACATCAGAACTATAAGATACTTGTCACAACTATTACTGTCACCATTATTAGATACTTGTTGGAACTATTACTGTCAGAACTATTAGATATTTATCAGAACTATTACTGTAGCTACTTGTCAAACCAATACATAACTGTCAGATCCACTATTGTAACTAATTGTCAGAACCAATACATAACTATCAGAACCATTACTGTAACTACTTGTCAGAACCAATACATAACTGTCAGAACCATTACTGTAACTACTTGTCAGAACCAATACATAACTGTCAGAACCATTACTGTAACTACTTGTCAGAACCAATACATAACTGTCAGAACCAATACATAACTGTCAGATCCACTATTGTAACTACTTGTCAGAACCATTACTCTACCTACTTGTCAGAACAAATACATAACTGTCAGAACCATTACATAAAGGTCGGCGGCAATGGCGGGAGGCGGACGCAAGTTTTTGAGGCTCCGGCATATTTTCTTACAGTTTCTTACAGTAGATCCTCTGGAAAAAGGCAAACTAGGCCTGTGTATCCAGCTCAGTACCAGTACTTGCACTGCTGCGGTCGTTCACGGTGTTGGCGGCGGCGGTAGCAGACGCAACATTTTTACTATTCTGTATTTTTGTTTTATAATCAAACTTCAAATCTTGTCTTCCCCATGCTTTATCAAGATTACTTTCAAACTCCCTTATTGATTCGGAATCGACTACATACTGGGGCAGTGCGTTCCACTCATTTACCACTCTATCACAAAATGAGTTTTTTGCCTTCTCAAGCCTATTTCTTTCTTTGTAAATTTCTTAGAGTGTCCTCTCCTTCTTGTTCCCTCCCGCATCAAGAAGATACCTTCACACACATCCTCATCGTACTTTCCTGACACTATCTTAAAAGTCTCTTATCATATCCCCTCTCTTTCTCTGCCAGTGTCGGAAGCCCCAGTGTCCTCAACCTCTGCTCATAGCCCGCATTCTTCAACGTTGGTACCAGCTTGCTAGCTCTCCTCTGCACTTTCTCCACTGCTTCTATATCCTTTACCATATATGGAGCCCACACCTGGTTCGCATATTCCAGGTGCGGCCTAACCAGCACTGTATAGAGATTCCTGAAGATTTCTTCGTCAAGTGACACAAATGTCCTCCTTATCAGCCCTACAATTCTATTGGCTTTGTTTATCTTTTCCGCTAAATGTTCTGAGAAATTTAACTTATTGTCTATCCCTACTCCTATATCCTTTTCTGCATTCACTTCCTCCATCGCTTCATACATACGGTAGATACATACATACTGTATCCTACCTTGTCTATCTTGCTTGTCCCAATCCGCATGTACTTGCATTTTTTTGGATGAAAAGGCATTAACCAATGCTCAGACCATCCCTTCATGCCCTCCACATCTCCTTGAAGCAAACCCACATCTTCCTTACTCCTCACTCTTCTATACAGCTTAGTGTCATCCGCATACAGGTATACCTCACTTCAATTAGTTATAACTTCAGGTAAGTCGTTGATAAATATAACAAACAGCAGTGGTCCCAACACAGATCCCTGAGGTAGCCCACTTGTAATTTCCCTCCGCCCCGAGCCTATTCCATTCACCAGAACCCTCTGTTTCCGATCTTTCAGGAAGGCTTCTATCCATTTCACACATTTCTCCCCTATATTATAGCTTCTAACTTTCTCTATTAACCTTTTATGTGGGACCTTATCGAAGGCCTTCATAAAATCGCAATATACCACGTCTATTACATCACCATCTTCTAGAATTTGCATCCAATCATCTACCACCTTAATTAGCTGTAGTACCGTCAACCTCCCCGGCAAGAATCCGAACACTCTCCCACTGAAAAGTTGGTTTGACTTCATATGCTCCATTATTCCTTCTCTAATTACCGTTTCCATTAGTTTACACACAACACTTGTCAAACTGACTGGTCTATAATTCCCTGGGTCATTTCTCTTTCCCTTCTTAAATATAGCTGGTATGTTCGCCTCTCTCCAGTCCATCGGGATTTGTCCAGTATTAAACGATTCCTCAAATAACATTTTCAATGGCTCTACTAACATCTCACCTCCTTCCTTTATGATTCTTGGGTGTATCCCATCCGGTCCCGGTGACTTACTTCTGTTCATTTTTTCTATAGCCCTTCTTATTCTAGCATGGGAAAACTCTATTAGTTCTAGTGCCGGTGCCTGTTTGAAGGGAATAGTAGGCACTGCATCATCCGACTCCACTGTTAGTACCCCCCCAAAGTATTTCCCCAGCACTACATGCACATGGGAAAGGATAATAACACGGAATTTCGAGTGCATACGGAGCTAGCAAGGAGAGGAAGGACTCGTGAAGTGTTTGGAAGATCAATTGGTGTGGTGGAGGGGTGATATATAGTGTAATAAGACAAGAGTAACGGGACAGCGGTAGTGTTGTGAGTTGTTGAGATTGTAAACAAACATGGCGGAAGGAATTTCGGGAATGACGGAGGCGGAAGAAAGGCTACAACGTTTTCGTGGGTTTAAGAGTACAGATAAGAAGTTAGAAGAGGTTATTAATGTTGTGAAGGATTTGGAAAAGTGGAAGAGGGATACGGAGAAATGGAAGGGGGATATTGGTGAGAAAGTTAAGGTACTGTGTGGTGTGTCAGGTGGGGAAGGGAATAGGCTAGCGAAGGAAGCGAATGTAGGCCTATTTCGGAAGTTAATAATAGCTTAGAGTAGATGAACTGGGAGCAGAGAATATGGCATTGAAGGAGCAGCTGAAGGAATACGAAGGACGATTCAAGGAAGTAAAGGAGTCAACTGCATGGACGGTGGTAGGTGAACAGAAAGTTAAGGATTTGGAGGATATTGTGAAAGAACAAAAGGAAGAAATGAATATAACCAAAAAAAAGTTTTGAGAGTGCAGTCGTAGGTGTCATGAAGAACAAGGAGAGTGTCGTGAGGGAGGCCATGGACAGGGATAGGGGTGTAATCATGCATGGAGATATAGAGGCTCATATGAATGATAATGGAGTGAGAAAAGTGAGGGATATGGAGAAAGTGAAGGAGGTCATGAAAGGTGTGGATGTGGACGGATGTGGATGGGAAGGGCAGGTGGAGGAAGTTAGTAAGATAGGTAGATATTAAAGGGGAGAGATGAGACCTATAAGAGTACAGTTTAAAACCAGGGCAGTGGCAGAGACAGTGACAAATTTTAGTTGGAGGCTAAACACAAATGAAGAACTGAAACATATAAGACTAAAGAAGGATTTGAGCATAGAACAAAGACAAAAAATAAAGGAATTACAGGAAAAGGCTAATGAAAATAATGGAAAGTTGGGTGAGGAGGATAAGAGGAATTTTTACTGGAGAGTGAGGGACGGGAAATTGAAGAAGTGGTTTATACGAATAGAAGGGAGAAGGAGATCAGGGAGGGAAGAGAATGTGATAGGAGTTGTGACGGAGGAGGAGAACAGGGTGGAAGTGTCACAGGGAGAGACAGGAGACGAAGCTGCAGACCCAGTAGTGCCAGGGTGGGAGTAGGGTACGGACAGGAGGAGCGGGATGGTGTAGTTGCTGAAGGAATGGTAGAAAGATTAAGGATTCTGTTTAGTAATGTGGATGTGTTTACCCAGGACAAGAAAAGAGAACTGATGTGTAGGCTGCAGGATGAAGAGGAAAACCTGATGCCATAGCCTTACAGGAAGTAAGACCAAAAAATGCTAGAATTGAAAGGGAACTGGTGGAGTATAGTTTGGAGGGTTTTGAGTTGTATGAGAGGAATGCTATTAGAGCAGAGGTTGGAAGAGGACTGTTTATTTATGTAAGAAAAGAGCTCAAGGTAAATGAGGTGGATATGAGACAACAGTATTGTGAGTATTTGTGTATTGAAGTAAAATGTGCAAGAGGGTCAATTCTAATTGCCTATATATATAGAAGCCCAAATAATAGTAGGGAAGAGGATGATAACCTACTGAAAGCAATGGAGGAAATAGATAATAGAGAGAACAAATATAAGATTTTGATTGGAGATTTCAATTTGCCAAGGATCAACTGGGCAAATTGTACTACTGTACTCCAGCGGGACAGTGTAGCCTGGAAAACAAGTTTATAGAGAAAGTGAGAGATTGTTTTTTAACGCAACATATTACAGAGATGACAAGATATAGAGATGGGACGCAGGGGAGTGTACTTAATTTGATATTTAGCAATAAGGAGGATATAGTGGAACATGTCAATGTGGATAGCCCTATAGGTCGTAGTGACCATGCCTGTATAAGTTTTAGTTGCAATATTAAAACAGAGAGGGATAATAGAAGCAATACAAAAATATACATGTATGATAGAGCAGATTATGAGCTGCTGAGACGGTGTTTGGACATTGACTGGGGGGAATACTTGAACGGTGAAGACGCTGAAGGAATGTGGAGGAAGATTAGAGTCAAACTGGAGAATGCTATATCCAAATGTGTACCAGTAAGGGAATATAAGGATATAAACAAAATTGAGGAAAAGAACGAACCCAGAATTACCAATGAAAAGAAAGCTTTGGACATTGATAAGAAGAAAGAAACGATTGTGGGAAAGACTAAAATTGTTAAAAAAGAACAGGGGGTCTAGTATAGAAGCTAAAGAAGTGGATTTGGAACGTAGACAAATAAACAATAAAATAAGGTGGGAGACAAGGAGGGGGGTGAAAGAGAGGGAGAGAGAGATTGCAAGAAATGTGAAGGATAATCCAAAAATATTCTGGAAGTATATTCAGGAAAAGTTAACAAGAAGAGTAGGTATCCCAGAACTGATAGGAGACTTGGATGATAGGAATAGAGCAGAAACTGATAAGGAGAAAGCAGAGGTGCTGGTGAAATATTTTGGGGAGGTACTAACAGTGGAGTCAGATCATGATGCAGTGCCTACTATTCCCATCAAACAGGCACCAGCACTAGAACTAATAGAGTTTTCCCATGCTAGAAAAAGGAGGTCTATAGAAAAAATGAACAGAAGTAAGTCCCCGGGACCGGATGGGATACATCCAAGAATCATAAAGGAAGGAGGTGAGATGTTAGTAGAGCCATTGAAAATTTTATTTGAGGTATCTTTTAATACACGACAAATCCCGACGGACTGGAGAGAGGCGAACATAACAGCTATATTTAAGAAGGGAAAGAGAAATGACCCAGGAAATTATAGACCAGTCAGTTTGACAAGTGTTGTGTGTAAACTAATGGAAACGATAATTAGAGAAGCAATAATGGAGCATATGAAGTCAAACCAACTTTTCAGTGGGAGACAGTTCGGATTCTTGCCGGGGAGGTCGACGGTACCACAGGTAATTAAGGTGGTAGATGATTGGGTGCAAATTCTGGAGGATGGTGATGTTATAGACGTGGTATATTGCGATTTCATGAAGGCCTTCGATAAGGTACCACATAAAAGGTTAATAGAGAAAGTTAGAAGCTATAGTATAGGGGAGAAATGTGTGAAATGGATAGAAGCCTTCCTGAAAGATCGGAGACAGAGAGTACTGGTGAATGGAATAGGCTCGGGGTGGAGGGAAATTACATGTGGGGTACCTCAGGGATCTGTGTTGGGACCACTACTGTTCGTTATATTTATCAACGACTTACCTGAAGTTATAACCAATGGAAGTGAGATATACCTGTATGCGGATGACACTAAGCTGTATAGAAGAGTGAGGAGTAAGGAAGATGTGGGTTTGCTTCAAGGAGATGTGGAGGGCATGAAGGGATGGTCTGAACATTGGTTAATGCCTTTTCATCCAAAAAAATGCAAGTACATGCGGATTGGGACAAGCAAGATAGACAAGGTAGGATACAGTATGTATGAAGCGATGGAGGAAGTGAATGCAGAAAAGGATATAGAAGTAGTGATAGATAATAAGTTAAATTTCTCAGAACATTTAGCGGAAAAGATAAACAAAGCCAATAGAATTGTAGGGCTGATAAGGAGGACATTTGTGTCACTTGACGAAGAAATCTTCAGGAATCTCTATACAGCGCTGGTTAGGCCGCACCTGGAATATGCGAACCAGGTGTGGGCTCCGTATATGGTAAAGGATATAGAAGCAGTGGAGAAAGTGCAGAGGAGAGCTAGCAAGCTAGTACCAACGTTGAAGAACGCGGGCTATGAGCAGAGGTTGAGGACACTGGGACTTCCGACACTGGCATATAGGAGAAAGAGAGGGGATATGATAGAGACTTTTAAGATAGTGTCAGGAAAGTATGATGAGGATGTGTGTGAAGGTATCTTCTTGATGCGGGAGGGAACAAGAACGAGAGGACACTCTAAGAAAATTTACAAAGAAAGAAATAGGCTTGAAAAGGCAAAGAACTCACACTCTAAGAAAATTTACAAAGAAAGAAATAGGCTTGAAAAGGCAAAGAACTCATTTTGTGATAGAGTGGTAAATAAGTGGAACGCACTGCCCAAGTATGTAGTCGATTCCGAATCAATAAGGATGTTTGAAAGTAATCTTGATAAAGCATGGGGAAGACAAGATTTTAAGTTTGATTATAAAGCATAAATACAGAATAGTAAAAATGTTGCGTCTGCTGCCGCCGCCGCCAACACCGTGAACGACCACAGTAGTGCAAGTACTGGCACTGAGCTGGATACACAGGCCTAGTTTGCCTTTTTTCAGAGGATCTACTGTAAGAAACTGTAAGAATACTGTAACTAATTGTCATAACCAATACTGTAACTAATTGTCAGAACCATTACTCTACCTACTAATTGTCAGAACCATTACTGTAACTAATTGTCAGAACCAATACATAACTGTCAGAACCATCACTGTAACTAATTGTCAGAACCATTACTGTAGCTACTTGTCAGAACCATTACTGTAGCTACTTGTCAAACCAATATATAACTGTCTGATCCACTACTGTAACTACTTGTCAGAACCAATACATAACTGTCAGAACCATTACTGTAACTAATTGTCAGAACCATTACTGTAACTAATTGTCAGAACCATTACATAACTGTCAGCACCAATACATAACTGTCAAAACCCCTACTGTAGCTACTTGTCAGAACCATTACGGGCGGGTGCCCAACCCCGAAAGGAGTTGAAATAGGGGAGCTATCCCCCCGCCAAAGGCGGCTTTCTAGGGCATTTCCTAGCTGATGCTGAGAGGATTGGGTTCTAGTCATGTGGTGATGGGCTGGTCTATCCGAGTGAGAACTGAGCGATCTCTGCCATACCCATAGCTTACTCTGACTGTTCCTTTTACTTATATATCTTCTAGATCTCAAGTGGCGGCGTCTTTTCCGTGGATTGACCTCCCTACTGCCAACCTAGAAGTTGGCAGATTGGGAGCCAAAGTGTCACATTTTTCCCTTACCCCTCAACTTTCCCTTCATAATTGCTGAGGGGCACAGGGCCTTGAGTGGGGCTTTGGTTTCCCGGGCATTTCCGCACCCTCCTCAGCTCCCTGCCTTGGAGTGGCTTCGGTCACCCGGGCTTTGTTAGTGGTAAGCAGGGAGGATTTTGTGGGGGCGCTCATTTATGGCCTTGGCCTTGCTCGAGACCTTGGGGCTGTTCGGCCAGACAGCCTGGGGAACAACAACAACAACCATTACTGTAGCTACTTGTCAGAACCAATACATAACTGTCAAAACCACTACTGTAGCTACTTGTCAGAACTATTACTGTAGCTACTTGTCAGAACCAATACATAACTGTCAAAACCACTACTGTAGCTACTTGTCAGAACTATTACTGTAGCTACTTGTCAGAACCAATACATAACTGTCAAAACCACTACTGTAGCTACTTGTCAGAACCATTACTGTAGCTACTTGTCAGAACCAATACATAACTGTCAGATTCACTACTGTATCAATTAGTCAGAACCAATACATACCTGTCAGAACCACTATTGTAACTACTTGTCAGAACCATTACTACAGCTAGTTAGACACTGATACAGCATGCTCCATGGAAATATGTTCTGATAGTTTACTCTTTAGTGAGAAAATGTCACCACATAGACTACATTCATATTTCTTTTTACCAGAATGAATTAATAAATGTGTTGTGAGGCCACTTCTCTGAGTAAACCGCTTCCCACACACTTCACATTTGTACTTCTTCTCTCCTGAATGAACTACAGAGTGTGTTTTCAGGTTACCCTTACGAGAAAACTCCTTCCCACACACCTCACACTTGTACTGCTTCAACCCTGAATGAATGAAGGTATGTATCTTGAGGCTACCACTTTGAGTAAACTGTTTCTCACATATGTCACACTTGAATTTCTTTATTCCTGAATGAACTACAGAATGTATTTTAAGATAACATTTCTTGGCAAACTCTTTCCCACACACATCACACTTGTAGTTCTTTTGCTCAGAATGAACTTGTGAATGTATTTTGAGACTACTCTTTTGACTAAACTGGCTCCCACATACATCACAAGCGAAGTTCTTCACACCAGAATGAACTACAGCGTGTCTAGTAAGATTACTCTCACTAGCAAATACTTTATTACACAAGTGACACATGTGACTCTTAACTGTTGTTGTTGTGAGGATGGAGTGTGAGATGGCTCCCTCATTGTTACTGTTAGTTCCCTCAGTAGGAACAGCTTCTTGAGGGTCTACATCACACTGCACATTTTTTTGCTCTTCATATTTCTCCAAAGGTTCATACTTTACATTGTTTCCATAACCAGTAGCATGTCTGTCGTCACAACTCCCCAAAATGTCACATTTTACATTGTTTCCATAACCCGAGTTGGTTATATTATCACTATAATTTTGCACTTGATACATATATCCCTCAGGATTCTCATGGCTATATATGCCATGGATAGCTGATCCGGTCTCCATTATCAAACTTCAGGCTCTAGCAAAGTGAAATAAAGATAATTATTTATGGATTTGTTGTTGTATATACTTTCCAGATTGTTAGGTCTGAAATAGATCCGACTATAGTACTGTAATGGTCTTTGTTTTCAATACTAGACTAATTATGACTTATTTACATGTTCAAGTAACCCTTATAGCCACTAACGATGCACATCTACAGCACTTACACATTTATACTTGATGTCTCTTTCAAACTTTGACGATACAGGTAGCAAACCTATTTTTGCGACTTAATCGATCTTCAATACTAATTCAGGTTCTTTATAATGTACATATTCAACTGAGCTCTTTCTCAGCTTTGTATGGGTAACCACTTAACTTTCCTCAGAATTTCCTCTAAGTTAATGATGCAATTTCATTAATTGGTATGGCTGCCTCAATATGCACATTCCCAGCTACCTTTAGGAGCTGAAAGGGTTGAGAGAAAATATACCGTACTGTATATACAGTATATGGTACTTGTTCAGATAATTATGCTAGAGTTACTTTATATAATAGGACCAAGTAAAGCAACATAAACTCCAAGGGCCTCATAACATGACTTCAAAGACAGTATTTGTATATATAATTAAGGGGAGATTTTCACTTTAGAGATATTTTTTTTTTAACCTCCTTCTCCTTCATGTTGAACCCCATTAGCTTTGAGATTTGAAGACAATTTTAAGACATTTCGCCCAATTTCTGTCAATTTTAAGGCCTTCCGTGCCATTTAAGTGTCGTTTTTTTCCTGGCGAGCAATAGCAAACCTGTAATTTAGGAGGAACCAGCCTTTGGCCGGGAAATTTATCTACCAAAAAATGTACAAATACATATCGAAGGGGGGTCTTGAGGGTAATTTTTAAAAGCGTGATGGGGGTCTAGGAAGCAAATTAAAATCTCCCCTTAAGCTCAATTGTGTGATACTTTAATATGGGCTGTATTCTCAGTGGACACAGTCTGACTGATTCAGGACACAACCGACCAATCAGAATGACTCTCCTCCTTGATTCTACCACCTCATTGGCCTCAACAATATATGTATTTTTTTAATTATAAATTTTTTTTTTCTGTCTTAACCTCGGGACTGTAGGCTGTTCAGTAACCCGTAACTTATGAAGCCCCGAGATTATCGATTGAAAGTTGGAGATGATGGGTGCTTCATGTGTCGCACTAGATGAGATGGTGACAGTAGAGCTTCAAGGTGTTGGCTGCTTCCTTTCTGCTACACTAGATGGTACAACTTTATTTATTACGTCACTTGAATGGATTATGTTTTGTTGTTGTAGTAGCCCCAAGATTCCCATTTATGGCAATCCCGCGGCGACCAGGTAGTCTGCCACTTCCTCCGGGTGGGTCCAGAGATCTTTTGAGTGAAATGATATTGAAGTTATATCTGTGCTGGGCAAGTGCTGGTCAGTGGAGTATTAAGTGTTCAGTGTTGTCAGTGGGATGTTGACAGCAAAGACAAGAAAGATCTTGAGTTGGATCTATTCTGTGTTTGTAATCTTGTAATGACGGGAGGTGGCCGTACCTGAGGCGTACAAGTGTGACTCGGGTTCTCTGGGAAGCGTGTTTTATGGATCATACTCACTATCGGGAGGAGTGAATTGTGGTGACTGGGAATATGGCTCTATGTGTACCACATAACTAATTATTGGAGAAGGTTAACCCCTTCAGTACCGGTGACATCCCTTACATTACATGCTGGCAATTATTTGACGATTTTACTCAGTTTAGGAAGGACATCTGTCTATTACTCTAAGGCTACAAACTAATTCCATTAATCCATTTAGCTACAACATATCATTCCAAAGCTTCATAAAATCGTCTAAATATTGCTAAAATCAAATAACACAGACGTCACCGGTACAGGAGAGGTTAATGATGACGGACTGGTACAGATGTTGTTGTTGTTGTTACTGACTGGTACAGGTGTTGCTAATAATGATGACTGGTACAGGTGTTGTTGCTAATAATAATGATGACTGGTACAGGTGTTGTTGTTGCTAATAATGATGACTGGTACAGCTGTTGTTGATGCTTCACTCTTGCTGTGGACCTGTAACAACACCAAATATTACATCATAGAAGTAAATAATCACAGTTTTCTTTATATTCTGATCAAACAATTTCACTCAGGTTATCCAGAAGGTAACACATCGTTTCATAAAGAGAAAGAGGAAATAGTGAAAGACAGGAAAGAGTTATGGAAGAGTATGCTTCAAAATTATATACCTAGAGAAGCTAAAGATGCTAGGAAACAAAAATGTGAAGATGCTAAAAAGGAAGCAAAGCATAAACATAGGACAAACTAATAATTTATTAGTGGCCCCTTCATCATTGACGATGCGCCTTACGTAGGTAATGGCCAATCTTTGAACTCTAGCTTGCTGTTCAAACTTCCCGCCCAAGGAGAACTCAAAATACGATTGCCTTACATCGTGAGCGAAACGCTCTTAATAACCACTCCCGAATTCGTCCTTATGATGTGGGTCCACTACTAGAAAAAACTAGTAAAATAAATAAATAATAAAAATAAAAATTAAACTTGACCTAGCTTGGCGCTTCCCAGGCGTCTGCTTTTGGGTACTGCTCGCCATCTTGTTCACCGCAAAGAACTCATTTTGTGATAGAGTGGTAAATGAGTGGAACGCGCTGCCCCAGTATGTAGTTGATTCCGAATCAATAAGGAAGTTTGAAAGTAATCTTGATAAAGCATGGGGAAGACAAGATTTGAAGTTTGATTATAAAGCAAAAATACAGAATAGTAAAAATTTTGCGTCTGCTGCCGCCGCCGCCAACACAGTGAACGACCGCAGTAGTGCAAGTACTGGAACTGAGCTGGATACACAGGCCTAGTTTGCCTTTTTCCAGAGGATCTACTGTAAGAAACTGTAAGAAAAAAGGAATTCAAATTTAGAAGGGCAACGGCGAAGCCTCCCCTCGTAATCACGTCTTCCGCCGCCAACAAAATAACACAAACAACAAATCGTTCTTCTGGCCTAAGACAGACAAATTCAATATGCCACGACTGGCACAGTTTGCAAATGAATTTGATTTGGGTTATTTAAGGCATATAGTGCCAGCATGTCACTAACAATAATTCGAGTTTCGAAGGATAACGGCGAAGCCTCCCCTCGTAATCACGTTTTACGCCGCCCACAATTAACATCTTTTGGCCTTGAAACAGACGAACATTACGCCGGCCGATATTAAAAAGTGGGGAACCACAATCGCCGCGCGAGTCACGGCGAAGCAATCGCCGCGCGAGTCACGGCGAAACAATCACCGCGCGAATCACGGCGAAGCCGGGAAATAAACTCACCGTTTTCGATCTTGTAGCTCCCAGTTCGACTATTTTGCTTTATCATTGGCGACTTATCCGCCGGATCTAGAATCAAAAATCCGTGTTAGCGCTCGAGGATCGCCGAGGTTGATTCATGTATCACAAGACGAATGAGGTCAGTGTTTTTGCACTCGGGTAAGAAGTTTATCAATTGGTAGCACATATAATAGGCTACACACTACTCAATTACATTTCGGAGGAATGTTTAACGTAAGGGGAATTAAGCAGAGGTGGGCGCGCTCCGGTGGGACCGGTAATGCGGCAGCGCTCCGCGCTCATCAGACATAAGGTAACGCGGCAGCGCTCACACGCTCCTTTTGTCAGCAGACCCGATGCGCTTCCCGCTCCGCGCTCCTGCGCTCCGCGCTCCCAAAAATAGGTATATATATAAAAAAAAAAAAAAAAAAAAAACAGCTTCTAGAAGTCATTTAATTATTTACCTTTGTCCTTCACTTTGTCCTTTGTCTTTCACTTCACTAAATTCCAAGAATTCAAAACATTAAAAAAAACTCAAGTCATGGTGTCTTTCTGAAGTTTAACTGTTTAAGTTTCTCACTTTCTCAGTTTCTGTTATTCTTTATGTCATATCAATGAATCAAATGTCAATGATATGATATGATTGATATCATTGCAAATGTCAATGATATGATATGATTGATATCATTGTGAGTTTGTGACATTGTGACTGTCCATTGATATCTATGATATGACAAAGAATTACAGAAACTGTCCAAACTGAGAAACTAGGTCCGAAACTGCCAGGTCCGACGGTATATAATTTATAATAATTATATATATATACGGCCGGGACTAGGGTCTTGTCAGATGTCAGTTGTCACGCCCAGTGCCAGGTCCGTATATAATTATATACTGACTCGCCGAAAAAAAATTATAGCAGCGAAACGACTGCACCTATGGCTTTCATATTTTTAGTTTTTTACCACATGTACCCTTCTGCATACCCACCACGGCACCACCACTACCCCAAACCCCTCCTCCCACCCACTCGCTGACTATCGGTCACCTCACAAGGAAAAAAAAAGAAAATATGTGGCGGCGAAACGATTGCACCAATCGGTTCCATATTTGTGTGACAAGTGCCTTACCCTTATGCCTTCCCTCCACCACACTCCCAACTTCCTCCCACAACCCACTTCCAGCGTATCCGTACGAAGAAAAGGAAAACAAATAAAATCTGTGGTGGCGAAACTACCTCACCAATCGGCTTCATATTTGTAACACGAGTCAATTACGCTTCTACCTTCCCCCCACCATCCCCCAAACCACCCATACATTCAAGTAACATTCCGATAGTATCGATACCATAAAATGATAAAAGTCTCTGAAGTCTATAGTGTCTTTTGACTATCAGACAGTCAGACAGCCTCGGGTAACACCGTACGAACGGTACGATGACTGTACACGATAATGACGTTTTTGTACCTGTTGTTGACAGGAAAAATCGCCTCCGGAGCGCCAGAAAGGAGCGCGAATTTCTAGCTGCGCTCCCCGCCTGCACTCAGATTTCAGAATTTTGCCGCTCCTCGCTCCGCGCTCCTCTATATTGGTAATGCGCACCGGATCGCAGAGCGCAGAGCGCCAAATGGCGCGCACCTGCCCATCTCTGGAATTAAGATTGTTTAAGAGTTATTCAAACTTTATTATTTTTTACAAATTAGTAGCATGTAATAGGCTACACAATACTCAATTACATTTCTGAGAAATGTTTAATGGAAAAACAATTAAGATTGTTTAAGAGTTACTCAAACTTGATTCTTTTAACGTAGAGATTATATATTTATATTAATTAGTCCAGCCTAGCATGTCCTTATGAGCTTTGATTCTTGAAATTTCTTCTCACACAGGTTCGACAGTGAGACACCTAGGAAGTCTAATATCTCTGTGGGGGTGAGGAGGTAATCATGGACAAGAATAGTTACTTTTTCTGCTCAGCTCTGGGCTGTCAGAGATTAGCAGTTATGGGGCACTTACTCTGTGTAAAGTGTGTCACTTGCCTAGACCGTTCGAGAGGTCGATGGCTATCAAAATCTTGTCCCAAATGTTCAGCCCTCCGCAATGTCTTGATTAATGATGAAGATAGTCAATGTAAGGCTATTCTCCAATATATTAAATTGGGTATGTAACATATTGTAAGACAAGGGCTCATAAATCCCTCCAGTTAGATGATCAAACTCTTGAGGATTCATTAAAGGATCCAGTGACTACCTCACCCCTTCCGAGATCTTCTTCGGGAGACTCTTCATCACACCACCGAAAGAGACCTCAGAACAAAAATCCGCCGGAGGAACTAGCTTCGACCAGCCGGCGAGATAGGTCAAGATCGCCCTTGCCACAAACAAAGCCCCCGTCAGATGACCAGGAGGCTAAGAGGTCCCGCTCGAACTTTGACTCCGCATTAACTGCCGGGGACAAACCAAAGTCGAGCCGGCATAAGACGTCCTCCTCATCAAGTAGGAAGACAGCTAAGGAACCGTCAAAATCAAGACAGAAATCCTCAGCGAAAAGAGAGAAATCAAGAGACACATCTAGTGCGGTCTCAGGCTATTCCCACCAATTTACTATCCCCCATAAACCTACACCGGAACCTGTCGCTTTACCTGTGTTAGGGAAAGAAAGAAGTGGCAGTGTAGTTTCTCACCGGCGGAGACATGAGAGCTCCCCAGACCGGCATTCACCTGTTCAGGAATCCCTCATGTCAGATCCCAGATTTAAATGTCACTACACCAGTCACCAGCGGCTCGCTGGTGTAGTGACTAGCGTCTTGGACTTCCACCCAGAAGGCCCAGGATCGCGCCCACGCTCGGCGCATTAAAGGTTTTTCACAAGTACTGAGTCGTTACCGTCCCTCATGAGCAAGGGGATGGGGTAGTAGTACAGGACCCCAATGGAAATACGCCTAATCGGCCTTATTGGGTTATCCTTAGCTGGCGCATGCGCTAGCTTTAAGAACTATTATTATTATTATTAATCTCCCTGGTCATGAGGATCCCTATCAATCAGATACATATGAAACCGATGCCCGGGTCGATGAGCCTGGGTGGGAAACTCAACCAGCCCCATCGAGCCGGTCAACGGGATTACTAATGAAGGGGCCACTTATCGAAATATACCAACAGGGGGGATATACTGAGGAAGTGGGGTCTAGCCAAAGATCAGTCTCTCAACAATCTGGGATGCAGGGCTCAGAGGCGTCACATCCTGCGCCCCAATCTGATCAAGACAGTGAGGTTGATATAACAAAGGACCAGTTGCGAAAACTATTTGATTTTATGAGACAGATTAAGAGTGAGAGACAGACAACTACCACAACACCTGTAACCCCGGCAGTGCGACCTCTTGGGCAAGTAGTGGTACATCCTCAAGTTACAGTAACTTCTCCTCCCCCTGCCCCCACTGTCAGCCCTATGGCTTCGATTCCAGGCACCTCTGCTCTCTTGCAACCTAACATGAAATTGTTTTCGGGTCTGTTAGCTCCCCCACTAGACAAGTCCATCCCCAACAAAAAGGGCCCTATGCCACTCTTGTATGGACCGGATACTTATTGGTCAGTACTTATTGGTCAGATACAGGAAAGATACTTACTAAAAGGCAGGGATCTTTACTTTGTGTTTGTGGACCTGGAGAAGGCCTTTGATAGGGTACCTAGAGATGTTGTACAGTGGGCTATGAGGAAACTTGGTGTGGAAGAGTGGCTGGTGCGTGTGATAATGAAGATGTATGAGGATTCGCGAAGTTCGGTGAGGGTGAAGGGTGTACTGAGTGATGAGTTCGCAGTCCGTGTTGGAGTCCATCAGGGTTCAGTGTTAAGCCCCCTCCTCTTTATTATGGTCTTGGAGGCGCTGTCTAGAATTTTTAGAGGCGGACTCCCGTTGGAACTGTTTTATGCAGACGATTTAGTCCTAATAGCTGACAGTATGCAGGATGCTGAGGCCAAATTCAGAGAGTGGAGAGAGGGCATGGCGAGCAAGGGTTTAAGAGTCAATATTAACAAAACCAAGGTTATGCATTGTAGTTTGAGACGAGGCAATGTGGAAAAGAGCGGTGCATACCCATGTGCAGTGTGTGGAAAGGGAGTGGGCGTTAACTCAATTCAATGTAGCATCTGTCGATGTTGGGTACACCATGGGAGTAAGCGCTGTAGTAGAATAAAGGGGCCCCTGCCGAAGGATAAGTCAGAAATAGAGAAATTTGAGTGCGTAGTGTGCAAAGGCGAGCTTGTGTTAAGTGATGATCCTGTGGCTGTGAATTTTGGAAATGAGTCTTTGGAGCTGGTGAACAAGTTTTGTTACCTAGGAGATACCATCTCTGCCGGTGGTGGGGCTGAGGCTGCCACTGTTGCTAGAATTAGGTGTGGCTGGGGGAAGTTCAGAGAATTGATGCCAATCCTGACCATGAAAAGAATGCCTCTCCCCCTGAAGGGAAAGGTGTATGCCTCATGTGTTAGAAGTGCAATGACGTATGCCTCAGAAACATGGGCCATTAAAGTAGAGGATGTCAACAGAATGGAGCGTAATGAGATGAGAATGGTGAGATGGATGTGTGGGGCCAGGCTACAGGATAGAATAACAAATGTTGAGCTGAGGAGACGTTTAGGTATAAAGAGTATTAGCGAGGTGATGCGTACAAGTAGACTGGGATGGTATGGACATGTGGAGAGAATGGATGAAAAAATTGGGTGAAAAAATGCAGGTCTGTGATTGTGGAGGGAGCTGCACCAAGGGGTGGACCGAGGAAGACCTGGGATCGGACTATACGCGCCGATCTCAAATCCAAGAACTTGACAAGTGAAGCAGCCCTTAACAGGGTTGCCTGGAATGCCGCCATTAGGACAAGAGACTGAAACTGCACTTATGTGTGGAACACTCAGTCTTAAAATTTTATGTATGTATGTATGTGTATGTAGTACTTACCCCACTAAGCCCCGACCTCGCACACGCCTTGGTTACAGGTGAGTTACCTGTCCCAGAACAATGGGTTATAGAGGGAAGTGAAAAGAAGAAATTAATGGCCAAGAACCATTTGGGAGAGGTACTTGATGTTGTTATTAAGGCCATCCCACATTTTTTCAACCCTCAATATTTTGTGTACACATCATCCCCCGCCTTGCCTCCTACTTCCGCCGGAAAACTTTTTTCGGACTGGACTAAAACTGATGGATTGAATGACTTAAAAGTGTTGCAGGGTTTGACCCCAGAACTAAATTCCATTCCTTTCAGGGACTCTCAAGGGACCTCATTAGTTCATATTAAGGGAGGGGAGCATGGGCACTGGGTTACTTGGGGCCCAGCTGTTTGCCAGCACCATCACCAACACAAATAGTCACCAACTTCCAGCAGAAGACAATCATTGGTTTTCTATGCCAGTAGGCAAGGTGGACGGGATTCCCCAACATATACTTGATTTTATGGGGGCCCCAAAATTATCTTTGTGCGAACTACCTGAACCTTTTTGTTCACCCACACAGGCTCAGATTGACAAAGATCATAAACTAAGACAGGTCTGGAGACTGGCATCCCCACACCTACTCAACCTACAACTGGCAGCCTCTCTAGCTAGAACGGCTGAGTCGGTTACGGACGCCGGATCTCAGAAGGCCCTTTCTCTGACCAGACGTCTTCTCCTCCAAAACTCAGTTCAATTTCTTGGCGATATCCGGACAGCTCTCTTTGAGGCGGTACGGGGGCGCCAAGATTTGAGAGTGCAATTTGGTGAAGAAACTTCCGGCGGAGATCGGTAGAAGGTTACTCCTATCCGATATTTGTACAGCTACTTTAGTCTCCCCAGAAGTATGGAGGATAGTATCGTTCCTTCTAGACCAAACAACTGCCACCAATTCTAAACCCAAAGGTGAGCAGGCAGCTAAAGAAAATTTCAGAACTAAAAGTTCCTTTCGTGGTCAGTCGTCACAGTTTAAACAGTCAGCCAAGACTTTCACAACCCCTGCGCATTCCGGAGCACCTAGAGGGCGCGGTAACTTCAGGGGTAGAGGGAGGGGCTTTCGGGGCCAATACAAGGGTAAACCCAGCAACAATGGTAGCAAGACCTCTCAACCTCCCAAGCCAAAGTCAGAGTCACATTCATCCTCCAATAACTGAGACACACCACAGGGCTCTCTCACTCCCAGTGCCAATGCAAGGCGAGACGGATCCGAGAGAAGCTCTGTCGGACAAGACCAGTCACATGACTGGCAACTTCCGAGATCATTTTCGAGCATGGCCCCGGCGAACATGGGCAAGGACAGTGGTCCGCAAAGGTCTCTCGTGGCGGTGGTCCCGGCGACCCCGTTTACGTTTCCCCACAGAATTCAATCGAGTTTCATTAGAGGTGAAATCCATTATCAAAGAGATGGCACAAAAGCAGATCATAATCCCCAGTCCTACGTCAATGCCAGTGTTCATATCCCGGTTGTTTTTGGTGCCAAAAAGGGACAGTGTTCAGATGAGGCCGGTGATCGACCTCTCATATCTCAACACCCATATTCACAATCAGTCATTCAGGATGCTGACAGTGAATCAGATCAGGTTGTCACTCCCGCTGCAGGGCTGGATGTGCTCAATAGATCTAAAAGACGCCTATTGGCATGTCCCCATCAACAAACGCTTTCAGAGGTTCCTAGCCTTACGCAATGGGGATCAAACGTTTGTCTTCCAAAGAATGCCCTTTGGGTTAAATCTAGCACCCAGAGTTTTCACAAAATTAGTCCGACAGGCATTGCTACCATTGCTCAAACAGGGAATCATGATTTTATGGTACCTAGACGATTAGCTAGTGGTAGCCCAATCCAAGATAATGTGCGTTCACCATGTTCAACTAGTATTAGACCATGTAGAAGCCTTAGGGTTCAGGGTAAACTTAGCAAAGCCATCTCTCATTCCCACCAAACAAATCCAATGGGTGGGCCTTATCTGGGATACCGAGTTACTAACTCTGAGTCAGAGTGAAGACAATCGTCAGAGATTTCGCAGGAAACTCCTCCGATTTCTGCACTCCCAGACGACAACGAGGAAGATCTGGGAATCTCTGGTAGGCTCACTCAACTGGATACAACTGACGGTACCGTTAGATCGCCTGAAGGTCAAAAGAATTATCTTGGAAGGAAACAGGTGTTTTCCACTTTCACCGCCGGAAACACTGAGGACAATTCCAACCTTAATCCACAACCTCCTGGCGGCTTGGGCGAAGCCAGAAGTTATTCACTCCTCCTTGACTTGGACAGCTCCACCCCCGACGGTTTGGATAGATACAGACGCGTCAGGAACCCTGGGTTGGGGTTACCAATCAAACTTAGGCCACCAGAGTCAGGGTCGATGGTCAACATCAAATCATCTTCATATCAATGCCAAGGAGTTGCTAGTCCCACTATTCTTTTTACAGGAGCACGGCACGAGCCAGGCGGGAAAGTCCCTAGCCTTCAGAATGGACAATTTGACTGCAGTGACATGCATTCAAAAGCATGGGTCAGTGAGATCACGAGTGTTACAAGGGTTGTCGGAAAAGATATTTCGACTAGCCGCGATGCTCGGGATTTATCTTCACGCAACATATCTGCCCGGCGTGGCGAATGTATGGGCGGATGCTGACAGAGCACTCAAGTAGAATGGGTTCTCAGACAAAACATCTTTCAAAAGTTGATTGCGGAGCCCTACCATCCACAAGTGGACTTGTTCGCGTCGGAAGCAAGCCACAAGCTACCTCAGTACCTCACACGCCGGAGTCTAACTCCAGCGGGGGGTCCGGACGCATTTATGGTAGAGTGGAACAAATGGAGCTCCATTTATCTATTTAGTAGTAGCCTCTACGTCTCCAACGTAGAGCTATATACCTATCGTATAATTCCGTTCCGCTCTGGAGCGGACAATTATCGTAATCACTAGCGCGATTAAATCGATAACATCTAGAGTAGCACCTTACTCTCTCTACTAGGTACGTTGTACACACTCTTGAGGCTACTATTTTAAAGGAAATGAAAATATTGATGAGAAAGAAAAGAGAAAATTGCAGAACATTGTCCATCCTATCTGGCTCCTTAAGCCGTTGTCACGGGTCCACCGCACAACCCGACCGGGTTCATTAGATATTCCTTTTCGCGCTACACTCTATGCCGCACACACTTTTTCTGGTGCTCTGTTTTTGTGCCTACAATTCCTGTCACCTCCCCTTTGGGGGTGTTGTGGGCCTTATTTAAGGTACCTGTGATTCTAGACAGATGATACGTGCTGTAGGCACACTGAAAACTGGGCTCAGGTGTGTTTTTCTTGGAGTGTAGCGTCGAAACTGGAGGTTACTTCATTTTTTGCCATCTGCGCATGCGTCGCCGCTTGGGCGACCCTCGTTCATTTAGGCTTTGCCTTTTGTATTCATTTCACTTGCGGTGGCTTTAGTTTTGGCTTTAGTAAGCTTCTTGTCATTATAGTTTTTGTCACTGCCTTTATTTTTGCTTTTCTTTTCGTGAAATTAGGCCTAGGCTTACTTGTGCCCTTCTAGTTGGTTGGAAGGGGGGCGCTGACCCTTGTAGGGCCGATCCCTTTTGGTGGTCTTTTTACTTGTTGCTGCCTCTCTTCAAGAGTGCAGAAACTAGTGCGCCTGGTAATTTCATATATTACTGCCTCAAGTACCGAATAGGCTACCTTCCGAGTTTTGGCCTAGCCTAGGGGGGGGGGGTTTGGTTTTCAACACTGTGGCAACCTCAATCTGGCATACAATGCTCACTTTTTGATTGACAGACCCAGTGCTCTGTCTCCATGGATACAGTCCCACAAAGCCGCGGACGTAGCCCGTTCTGATGAGTTTTTGTCTGACGACAGTTTTTGTTCTGTCTACTGCCCCTCCTACGGTATTAATTATATCCCTCATCAAGGGTACAGTACCTGGTGGCGCCTTGTAATTTCATATATTACTGGCTCCAGAACCGATTAGGCTCACTTCCGTTTTTAGCCTAGCATTGATGGGGGGCGTTTTGGTTTAGACTGCGACTCTGCGGCCTCCTCAATCTGGCATACTCTGCCCCTGTATTGATATTACGGCCCCAGTGCTCCGTCTTCCTGACGCTTCGGTCACTTGTTGCTTACCCTCCTCAAGGGTACAGTACCTGGTGACTCCCTGTAATTTCATATATTACTGGCTCTGGTACCAAATAGGCTAACTTCCGTTTTTTCGCCTAGCCTATTCCAATTCATTATTAATCTGACTCAGGTACCGAATAGGCTAACTTTTTTAGCCTAGCCTAGAAGGGGGGCGTTTGGTGTACAACTCTGTGGCCTCCTCAATCTGGCATAAATGCCCCTGTATTGATCGGCGGCCCCAGTGCTCTGTATTCCTGTCGCTATGATCCCTTATTGCTTACCCTCATCAAGGGTTCAGTCCCTAGTGGCTCCCTGTAATTTCATATAATACTGACTCAAGTGCCGAATAGGCTAACTTCCGAGTTTTGGCCTAGACTGGGGGGGGGTGTTTGGCTTTCAACACTGTGGCAACCTCAATCTGGCATACAATGCTCACTTTTTGATTGACGGCTCCAGTGCTCTGTCTACCTGGCCTCAGTCCTGCAAAACCGCGAACGTAGCCCGTTCTGATGTGTTTTCCTCTGACAAGTTTTTATTCTGTCTACTGCCCCCCACTACGGTCGTGCACTTGATTACCCACAGGCTATTCCGCGCCTGATGTGACTTTAGGAGGGTTACCTTTGGGCCCCTCCGCTTTTGGAAGGGACTTTTATTTTACTGGCCTTCCACCTTCCTGGGTGCCACAGACCTCTCAGACGTACCGATGGGTTGCCGCCCAGGGTCGGGTACTCCCCGCTCTAGGTCGGACCTTTCATTTACGGTCCGATGGTCTCCCTGGGCCCCTCCGATCTCGAACGGGACTTTCCGTTCTATGTCAGAGGTCTGTTTTCACGCTGTCTGTTACCCACAGACGCTCCCATGTCTGCTGTGACTTGCCAGGCTACCTTTCCTGGGTCCTCGGCTTACGGCGGGGCCCATCTGGGCCTCTCCGCTCTCGGACGGGCCTTTTCCCTCACGCACTACTGCCGTCTCCTACCACTTCCCGCGCCTGAACGTACGAGTCCGTATACGGACGATTCCGCCCGCCTTGGGACGCGGACGTTCCCGCTCGATGTCGGTACTTTTCCGCTCTCCAACGGACGTTGCCGTTTACGGTCGCGCTACTTTTGCTTCGGTTTAGGCCTAGACTGGTCGTCCTGCACTTCCATTAAGACATATTTTAATGCTCCTTTTTACCAGGCTGTGCTTTCTGACCTACAGGACCTCTTCACTGATACCGGCCTTAAGGTATCGGTCTCCATTATGTTTTGGGGTGGGGTTTCCTTCAGTTCTTCAGAGGGTTGAGCCTACCCCTTGGTTTTTTTCTGACCTGGGGTTTGGGGCTCTTTGGCCTGTTGCTGGTTCCCCTATGGCCTTCCTGATCCTCCTTTTGGAGGGTTCTCTTCAGCTTTCACTTCCAGGGGGACATGGGGGGGGGGGGGGGGGGCACTCTCCTTCATTGGACGGGACTCCAGTCTCCAGGCCTAGTGAGAGCTTTTAGGCTACTCCCTGACCTGGTGCCTGTAGCCTATTCTGGGTTCTCTGATCTTTATTTTGTGCATGACCTCATGACTGATACTCCTGCCTGGCCTCCCATTTTGGGGGCACTCTTTGGCCTTCTTCTGGATTCATCGACTTTCAGTGTTTTTTTCGTGGTGCTTCCGACCAGGCTTTCGTCTTGTCTCTGCCAATGACATACATGCGTGCATTGCCATGGCCTTTATTTTCATGGTGCTTACAAACAGGCTTTATTCTTGTTCCTGTCGATGACATACAGTACATGCATGCCTTCCCATGGCCTACACGGGGTCTTCACAGTTTTTTTTTCTTCTGGTTCCAGTGTAGTATGTCTACTTCGCTCTGCTCTCGCCACGGGTTCCTCACCGGGTGGTAAGTTCCACCCTTCCTACATTCGTCCTACATCCTACATTCCGCTCCAGAGCGGATTTCCGCCCCCGAGCGGAGCGGCCCGTTCTGGTCCACTCCTCTCTGGGTCGGTGCTAGGGTGCTTTGCTTTGCCTCTGTATAGGGACTCGGTTGCAGTAGTTCACGGACTTCTCCTTTTCATCAGATTGTGCTCCCACTCTACTCTGATGGTACCCTTGGGCGTCTTCTTCTCTTCAGTATCTTCAACCTTTGGGTATTCTTATTATCCTCTTCCTTTATAAGGCTTTTCATGCCTTCCTTCTCGGGACTTGCACGGGGTTCTTTGCACTTGCTGGTTCGCCTGGTCTCTCCATGACCCTCCGCATGGGGGGTCCCTCTTCACCCCTCACCACGCACATGGGGGGGGGGATACTCACTTTCATGAAAGGTGCTCCATTTGCAGGGTGTAGTGACCACTTTTGTGCGTTTTTCTGCCCTCGTGCCTGTTTCGAAGGGCCCCCCTTTTTCGTCCTTCCCTGCCTCAACAGGGGAAGGGTGTACTCTCCTATCACGGATTCAAGGGATTTTTACCAATATTGTGCTTGCACACATTTCCTGTGCTTCATACGTGGGACATCAGTATCTTTTCCTTTCCAATTGCGATGTGGATGTCACTTCCTCCTTGTGCGCGTCGGAAGTCTTCAAGGCGCCAGATCGCCTTTCCTCCAAGTGCCTCGTTCGGGCGTCCTGGCTGTTTCCGAGGATTCCGCAACGAAGGTGGGTCGTCGCTCTCCTTCCCCATCCCGCCGACGATCTCTGACTCCTCTGTCCGGTTCAGGCCGTCCATGTGGCTCCACCCAAGGCTCAGGAGGCCACCGCTGACCGGTTTTGCCTCCATCCGCCCCATGCTTATGTACATGGCGGTATTCTTGGGTCACTCTACTACCGTCCCTCCTATTTACATGTGGTTACTCTTTGTGGCCCGCCTGATTTCTTCCCCTGCTCTGCCTGGGGCGCTTCATACATGGGCCATCGGTATCTTTTTCCTTTCTGGTTGTAGTGGGGATGTCCTTTCCTCCCTGCGCACACCGTGGGGGTTCCTGTCCTGCCATGCCCATTGGGACATGGAGAGTCCTACCCATACCTTACCTTTTGATACCTTTTGATGTGTTCGCCACTCTTCTAGCGGCACCAAGGAGCGCGACGCCCCTCGTTATGGGTGGTGATTTGGTGCAATAGACTGTTTGAAGCGACAGCTCGCTCCCTTGCGAAGATGGGCTCGTCTGGCACTTTTTGCAGTTCGACATCTAGGGCTCTCTTGAAGTTGTCTAACGAGATGTCCCTCATGTCTCTTACTCGCCGTGGGAGTTTGTTGAAGAGACGTGGGCCTCTGTGTGATAACCAGCCCTCTCGCAGAGACCCCATAGCACCCCTGTTATTCATCCGGGGGATTTCGCATTCCCAGCCTCTCCTATCACTGAATTTCATGACTATCGGAGTATGTAGGTTTGGTACTAACCCTCTGCGATTTTCCACGTGTATATTATTAGGTAACGTTCTCTTCTACGTTCCAGTGAGTACAGATTCAGTGCTCTTAAACGCTCCCAATAGTGTAGATGTTTTATCGAACTTATATGCGAAGTGAAATTTCTTTGTACACTCTCTACGTCATTTATTTCACCTGCTTTGTATGGGGATGTTAATACGCTACAGTATTCAAGCCGCGGTAGCACTAGAGATTTGAAGAGCGTTATCATAGGCAATTCACCGCGTGTTTTAAAAGTACGCAGAATCCAACCCGTTAGACGTTTCGCAGCCGCCACTTTGACCTGGTTATGTACTTTGAAACCCATATTTTCAGACATTAATACCCCAAGGTCTTGCACACTGTCTTTCCATTCTATTATGTGGTTAGATTCTGTTAAGTAATTTGTAATTTCTTTAACACCATTATTATCTCCGTACCGTATTAATTGGAATTTTTCCTCATTGAATTGCATGTTGTTTTCCCTGGTCCCATGTCTCGTGCTCCAACCGCGATGGGTTTAACCCTCGGAGGTGTAGACCGTGTCTCGTCGATCTTGACCTTTGGGTCTCGTCCTACATTCCCGGACGCTGTAGAGGCAAGGTCTCGCCTCTGCGCTCCATGTTCGGGGTTTCGCTCTCTCTGTCACGGACCGCCTCCGACGGTTTCTGCGCTTCCTCAACGAAGGGGTGCGTGCCATGCTTCCCCTTTCCTCTGCTGTCTCCCTGGCGCCTGAACGCTTTTCCCCCGGTGCCTCGTTCGGACGTCCCTACTGTTTCCGAGGACGCCGAGTCGTAGGGGAGACGCCGCTCTCCTTCACCACGTCGCCGACGGTCTACGGCTCCACTCCGCCCTGTCTCTTCCCCTGTACGATCTATGGGCGTGCTTCTGTACCGGGCGGTGTTCTTGCCTACGTACCCTGCTCTACCTGTGGTTGCTGCTCCTCCCACTCGCTCCCAGGCGGCATCGACTTCTTTAGTCATGCTCCCTGCGTGTAGCCTGGGGCTGGTTGGTCGGCCTGTCCACGTTCCGTCCCTCGGGACGTTTCCGGTCCCTAACGGACGTCGCTTCCCTTCCCTTTACGGGAAGCCATCATCGTGGGGGCACGTGGCGGCATCCCTCCCGGAACGAGCTCTTCCACATGCACAAGGAGTGCGCCCGGTGCCTGCGAGTTGGTAGGTACGGCTCGAAGCCTTTGCTGAACGCGACGTACATGTCGACGCGCCCTCTCTGTCGGCGTCGTATGAGTTTCAGTTGTGTCTTTCCATAGTTTCTCTTTTACTGTTCCTTGTGGCTGACGGAGGGCGTCGACTTCGGGGTTCGGTCGGAGATGGGTTCTTCCCCGCTCCCTCCTGTCTGCTGCTCCTCCGTGTCGAGCCTCGTCATGCCTTCATCCGGGGTTTCTCCTCCATTTTGGGCCTGGTTCTTTGCCCCTACGTTATCTTTCTGAACGTATGCCACGTTCCTTCACGCCACCAGAGAAGGGTGCCCTGGAACGTGTTCACAAGCCCTGGCGGCGCACTGCTCGCACGCTCTCCACCCTCTTCGAGCGTATGCACCTAGCTCGGCTTCCCCTCAGGCTTATTGTAGCTCCACCGACTAGGGTGCTCGGGAAGGGTGGGGCCCAATTCGGGCGGCTCGCCTCCGTCGGCTTCCTGCAGTGTCCCTTCCATGAGGCTGCGCGTTGTCGCCAGTCTCTGTGGTTTTCCTTCTGTACACTGGCGCCAGCTGCGGTCGGCACGTCACTGTTGCTTTCTGTGCTCCCTCCGGAGGGGCTCTTCTCTGCTCCTGCATGGCAGGGGTCTTCCCTCTTTGCTGCTGCGGGGCTCTTCGCTCCCCGTCCGCCTGGGATGTCCCGACCCTCCTCACCCGCTTCCTCTTCGTTGGGGTCGGCAGGCCAGCTCGTAACGAGGCCGCCAGACTCGGGGCCCCTACCGGCTCTTGCGTCCCCACTCTCGGTTTCGCTTCGCCGTTCGTGGGCACGCCGGGTAATACGGCGGGGTCTGTCCTCGGGGTGCCGGTCCACGTTTCCGCTCCGGCGACCTGCGTGACCTCGGCCTGTCTCCCCAGACGTCGCCTCTGTTATTCTGTCCATGGGATTATTCGGGGTAGTCTCGCCTCGCCAGCGGGACTTCCTGTCGCATGTCTTTCTGGTCTCCGTGACGGACAGCGAGGTGTTGTGACCGGTGGTCAACCTGTCGTGCCTCGTATTGATGACTCTCATTATGTCACATTCGGCAGTTTACCCTTCGGTCTCCATGTCGCCCCTCTTGTCTTTACGACCCTCGTCGGACTGGCCTTGCCTCCCCTGTTCACTCGGGGTCTTCCGCTCCTCTTTTCCTTGGTGGGTGGGATGTTCTCCGCGAACTCTCCCGCACACTGTGTGCACGCCACTCTCCTTGTACCTCCTCGTTCCTCGGTTCGGATTCCTCGTCGCCGTTCCCGAGTCCTGCCTTCCACCGTCGCAAGATTTGCCGTGGGCGGGCCTCGACTGGAACAGGTCGAGCACGTCTGTCACCCTGAGTCGGGTGACTGCGTAGTCTTTTCGTTCTTCAGGACCTGGCGGGGTACATCTTTTGCCACGCACTCCTTTCCGCCGTCGCACTGCGTGTACCCTGCCTACCCGGGACTGCCAACCTATGGGCGATTGCTCTGTCGATGGGACAGAGCACCCGGGTAGTTTGGTCTTTCGAACACACCGTATTCGATGTGTTTCCGCCACCCGACGCCCTTTTTGATGTGCAAAGTCCTCCGCAGGCTGAGTGGGTATATGAACTTTGTTTGGTTGTTCATTTCCATCTGGCCGGCACACGCCTGGTCCGCTCAGCTGTGGCGGTGGCGCCCGAGTCCTGTTCCCCTCTCGTTCCCCGATTTCCACTTGGGATCGATTGGTGGCCTCGGGCCCTCGTTGGCCTTCACGTCGTGGGTGTTTGTGAGGCAGGGTGGCTGCCGACGTTTAGTCGTTCTTTGACTGTCAAATCCTCTCCACTGGCCACATTCTCAGTGGCGGACTTCCGTCTCTCACTGGCACGGTTTTCTTTCTGGGCTGACCAACACGTCACGGACACGCCTGTCGGTGGTGTTCGTGTTTCCCTCCCTCGTTTGGTTATTTTTGAGATGCGTCCCAACATCTGCACCACTCTTAGGACCCGCCTGTTGGCCATTTGGGTCCCGTTTGAGTCATTCACGGGGTTGGATTTCCTCATGCGGGCCTGCTTTGGACTTAGGCCTACCCCGCGTCAGATTCCTCCTCAGTGGTCTCTGGCGGAGGCTCTCGTCTGCCTCTTACACTATTTACCCCGCGTCTGGACACTTCCATGCCATGACACTGTCCTTCTGGCTTTGGCGGCGGGTTGACGGCATCTCGGAGATGGCTGCCATTTCTAAGACCCGGCCTTGCTTCCGTTTTCTCCCGTCCTTGGGTCAGTTACTTTGGCTCCGTCTGTTCGTTTTGTGGCTACAACCGTACACGACACTCCCGTTTTTCAGCCTTTCCTGTACCGGCTTCCACACGTGGTAGGGTTCATCGTCCGTTCTGCCCGGTTCAAACCCTGCATCCGTATGTGTACTCGGCCATGCCAGTGTCGGGGTTGACATTACGGGTGGCGCCTACGTCCGATAGGAGGCTTGATCGCCGTGCTGTGGGACTTCACCTGTGTCGGGTTCTTCGGGCCGGTAACCCGTACGTTCAGGGCACAGTTCATGCCGTCCGTTCGTACGCTACTCCATTCAGGTTTTACTTGCTTTTTCTCGCCCGGACTTTGCCGACACAGGGCTTTGGTCTTCCCCCACCACGTTTGTCTCCTCCTCTCTGTCGTTGTCAACCGACAGACCGGGGCGTCCTTGTAGTGCGTTGGGCCTGCAGGTTCCCTCAGGGTCTCCCTGCGGGGTTCCTTCTGTCTCTTGTCCTTCCTTAATGGGGGGGGGGGAGGGAAGGGTATTGCACTATACCCATCCTTGCACCTATGTTAAAGATTAATAACTGGGCTAAGCTTTTGTGATACTTTCTAGTCTTAAGTATACTACATTCTTTCGGTATGTCTTGTCCTCATACCACTGAACTTTTCTCATATGGCTTTTAGTGCTCGTCACTGACACTGCTCATGTAGTTTCTCGTCACATCCTGTACGGTACTCATATTCGGCGTATGCCGGTATTTACTCGTTCCAGTATGGGTCGTCCTGCTTTCTTCCGGAAGGATGGGGGGGGGGGGGCATCCTGGACTTTATATTCATCATTATGAAATGCATCATTCTTTGTCTTAGGCTAAGTTATCTCATGGAATAAGACTGGACTGTACTTGACCTCTCTTGATATGCACCTGTCTGTACACTCTTTATATAAACTCTCTTGTTTAAGTCAGTCTTTCCATGGTCCTGATATTTCCTAAGGGCTAAGTTTGTGTTTTTTCGCTTGGATGTCCGCCTCCGATTTGTTACTCTAGCTCTACGTTGGAGACGTAGAGGCTACTACTAAATTGGGAGGTTTGACACTCTCCCAATACCAAAGAAGGAAAACCTTCTATTTGGTAGGTAGCCTCGGAGTATCCAACGTCATAGTATCCCGCCCTCACGCCGTACCCCTGCCCATCCAATCTTGTCTAATTAACTTGATACCTGGATGTCTAATGAACCCGGTCGGGTTGTGCGGTGGACCCGTGACAACGGCTTAAGGAGCCAGATAGGATGGACAATGTTCTGCAATTTTCTCTTTTCTTTCTCATCAATATTTTCATTTCCTTTAAAATAGTAGCCTCAAGAGTGTGTACAACGTACCTAGTAGAGAGAGTAAGGTGCTACTCTAGATGTTATCGATTTAATCGCGCTAGTGATTATGATAATTGTCCGCTCCAGAGCGGAACGGAATTATACGATAGGTATATCGCTCTACGTTGGATACTCCGAGGCTACCTACCAAATAGAAGGTTTTCATTCTTTGGTATTGGGAGAGTGTCAAACCTCCCAGTTTCCACCTCCAGACGCATCCTTAATGTGCAAAGTAGTTAAAAAACTACGGGATTATCGGGGCATGGTCTCGATGATCGCGCCCTTGTGGCCGGCTCAAGTGTGGTACAACCAGTTGAAGATGTGGTGCGAGAACCCGGTGTCGCTCCCGATCTCGTATTTCCACTTAGAGACAATTGGAAACCTCAAGACCTCGCTGACTTTCGCCTTGTGGATATTCAGAAGGCCAAGTCGCTAGGTCAGTTTGGGGAAACCGTGACTCACAAGTTGATTAGTCAGTATGCTCCATCAACCCAACGGCAGTACCAATCATACTGGAAATCATTTACTACATGGATTGTAGAAACTGGTCAATGATAGTCCTCAGTGGCTCTGGTATTTAAGTATTTAAATTACCTATACCACAAGAGGACACGGGCCGACTGCAGGAAGACATGAATGTAGTGTTCCAGTGGACCAGGGAAAACAACATGCAATTCAATGAGGAAAAATTCCAATTAATACGGTACGGAGATAATAATGGTGTTAAAGAAATTACAAATTACTTAACAGAATCTAACCACATAATAGAACGGAAAGACAGTGTGAAAGACCTTGGGGTATTAATGTCTGAAAATATGGGTTTCAAAGTACATAACCAGGTCAAAGTGGCGGCTGCGAAACGTCTAACGGGTTGGATTCTGCGTACTTTTAAAACACGCGGTGAATTGCCTATGATAACGCTCTTCAAATCTCTAGTGCTACCGCGGCTTGAATACTGTAGCGTATTAACATCCCCATACAAAGCAGGTGAAATAAATGACGTAGAGAGTGTGCAAAGAAATTTCACTTCGCATATAAGTTCGATAAAACATCTACACTATTGGGAGCGTTTAAGAGCACTGAATCTGTACTCACTGGAACGTAGAAGAGAACGTTACCTAATAATATACACGTGGAAAATCGCAGAGGGTTTAGTACCAAACCTACATACTCCGATAGTCATGAAATTCAGTGATAGGAGAGGCTGGGAATGCGAAATCCCCCGGATGAATAACAGGGGTGCTATGGGGTCTCTGCGAGAGGGCTGGTTATCACACAGAGGCCCACGTCTCTTCAACAAACTCCCACGGCGAGTAAGAGACATGAGGGACATCTCGTTAGACAACTTCAAGAGAGCCCTAGATGTCGAACTGCAAAAAGTGCCAGACGAGCCCATCCTCGCAAGGGAGCGAGCTGTCGCTTCAAACAGTCTACTGCACCAAATCACCACCCATAACGAGGGGCGTCGCGCTCCTTGATGCCGCTAGAAGAGCGGCGAACACATCAAAAGGTATCAAAAGGTAAGGTAAGGATGTTCAACAGTTGTCAGTTGTCAAATTAAGGAATCACCTCACAGCAATTAGGACACCATTTTTAGATGTAACTGGTCTAGCTGTACCGGAGGCGGAAGAAAAGGGTTTCATGAGGTTATGCTTCAAGCTTCGCCCTCCTCCTCGTCAACTCACACCCACCTGGTCTCTTGATCGAGCCCTTGAGATGCTTCAGTCCCGTAAATATTACAAAGAGCCTCCCTTTGACCTACTTAAAAAGGCTATTTTTCTAATGGCACTGGCTACGGGTGACAGGGTGTCTGAGTTGGCGGCGATGAGTTCGGAGCCAACTGTCTAAGATTTACAAGGCGCAACATGGGTGTACATGTTGCTCCTGCTCCTACCTTTATTGCTAAGAATGAACATTATAATCATGTATTTACAGAGTTCGAAATTCCGGCTCTGAAACAGGGTGACAGGCACCATTTACTGTGTCCAGTGCAGTCACTTAGGTTATTTATGCGGGCTTCCCGGCCATCACAGGCGGGAGCCCTCTGGGTTTCACGGACAGGTGTTCGATTACAAAAACGCCGGCTAGCTGCGTTATTAGTGGAAGTCATTCGAGAGAGTAATCCGGGCGTGTTGGCAAGATCACACGAATCCGTAAATGAGCGGCATCACTTTGATTCCTCCATAATTACTCTCTAGAAGATATTCAGCAGACCCAATTGTGGTCATCAAATCATACCTTTCTCACACGTTACCTGTCCGTCAATCTCATGAAACCTTCTCGTACATGTGTAGCATTAAGGCAGAAAGTCTAGTTTTAAGCTGATTTTGTGATGTAAAAAAAGGGGGGGGATCCTAGCTAAGGACTTTACCTGCCTCTGAAATGAGACAAAATGTAACGAGTATTAAGGTCATGTGATAACCGTTCCCTAGGCTAAAGTAAGCCTACTCAGGAACATTGATTAATTTTTAGATGAAACACTATGGATGCAATAGGGTTTCCAATATACTCAATAATCTCAGGGATTAGATCTAGAGTAAGAGTACAAATATTTTGGTAATACAGTACCTAAGGCCATGAATATGTAGGCCTACATATTAATGCATTTAGGTGATAATGAATGTTTCATTTTCCCTGGAATATATAAGCTAAATGAATAGTTTATTCTTGTGTTACACCAACTGTTCTATTGAACTTAAAGGTGTTAACACCACAGGCTTCCTTTAAGAAACGCCGCCTGTAACCCTCTTTTATATTTTCTTTGATATTAAACTGACCTGATTAGTACATGTTCCTTGGACCTTACCTGGTTTATTAGTGGTATGCGATGTTTATGATGAATGTCCCCCTCCAGTCTTGAGAATTCAGGCGCATCGTCAATGATGAAGGGGCCACTAATAAATTAAAGGTTTGAGTCCCGAAGGGAAGAAGGAAAACCTAATATTTAGTAGTGGCCCCGGAATCATTGACGATTTTGGCCCTCCCTTCCGTCCCCTTCCCATATATCTGCTACATTTTTGAGAGTCTCGATATGTCAGATTAAGGAGGAACGCTCGCGGTAAACAAGATGGCGAGCAGTACCCAAAAGCAGACGCCTGGGAAGCGCAAAGCTAGGTCAAGTTTAATTTTTATTTTTATTATTTATTTATTTTACTAGTTTTTTCTAGTAGTGGACCCACATCATAAGGACGAGTCCGGGAGTGTTTATTAAGAGCGTTTCGCTCACGATGTAAGGCAATCGTATTTTGAGTTCTCTTTGGGCGGGAAGTTTGAACAGCAAGCTAGAGTTCAAAGATTGGCCATTACCTACGTAAGGCGCATCGTCAATGATTCCGGGGCCACTACTAAATACAGTAAACCCTCGCTATCTCGGACCTCTAGAAGTCGGAAACCCGGACTACTCGGACTGGCATCGGCCTCTCGGAAAGTTCGCCGTATATCTCGGAAAATTCCGAGATGTAAGGGGAATACTCCGAGGGCCCCACATGGTCTGTCGGACAGGTGTCATATATCTCGGAAAATTCCGAGATCTAAGGGTAAATTCCGAGATCTAAGGCTACAGTGAGGTGGAGAAGGACAGTGAAATGGAGAAGGAAAGTGATATTTATAATATATGTCTGCTGGATACTGTACAGGTACTGTAATTTATCTTGAATCAAAGTTGTTAGTGATAGGGAAGTCTCCGTTTTCTCTGGTGGCTCGGACTCCCTCTTCCAATTCGGACATTTGCCTCTCTTAAGTCGGACATAAGTCGGACTTCGGACATCTCGGATTTTCGGTCATCTCGGACTGGGTCTCCCCCCAATTAGTCCGAGATAGCGAGGGTTTACTGTATTAGGTTTTCCTTCTTCCCTTCGGGACTCAAACCTATATTACACACACACACACACATATACAATATATATATATATATATATATATATATATATAGTAGCAGTTTCTACGTTTCCAACGTAGGGCTTAAGACCACAGCGGGCCGATTAATCGGTACTAACGCGAAGTACTAATAATTTCTAGAGTTGCTTCTCAATTCACTACTAGGCACGTTGTACACACTCCGAGACGACTAAAGAAGGAAAAGAAATTAGGATAGCAAAGGAGAGAAAAAGTTATAGTTACCCATTAAATCTAGCTGCTCTCCTCTTAACCATGCTCCATTTTCTATGAGCCTGCACCAGTACATATAACAGTATCAGTCTGGGCGGGTGCCCGACCCCGAAAGGGGTTGAAATAGGGGAGCTATCCCCCCGCCAAAGGCGGCTTTCTAGGGCCTTTCCTAGCTGATGCTGAGAGGATTGGGTTCTAGTCATGTGGTGATGGGCTGGTCTATCAGAGTGAGAACTGAGCGATCTCTGCCATACCCATAGCTTACTCTGACTGTTCCTTTAACTTATATATTTAGTAGTAGCCTCTACGTTCCAACGTAGAGCTATATACTTATCGTATAATTCTGCTCCGCTCTAGAGCGGGCAATTATCGAAATCACTAGCGCGATAAAACGATAACATCTAGAGTAGCACCTTACTCTCTCTCTACTAGGTACGTTGTACATACTTTGGAGGCCACTATTTGAAAAGGAAAATAAGAAAATATTGATGAGAAAGAAGAGAAAATTACAGGATTTTAGGCCATCCTATCTGGCTCCTTCAGCCGTCTTGACGGATCCACCCAACTGCCCGACAGGGTTCATTGGGCATTCCTTTTCGCGCTACTCAAGCCTTCACACTCGCGGTTTTCTATGCGCCCGATTTTTGTGCTGCTACTCCTGTCGCCTACCCTTTTGGGTGTGATGTAGGCACGGTTCAAATGGGCTCTTAGGTGTGTTACTTTGAGTATGGCGTCGAAACTGGTTGGTCACGCTTCTGCGCATGCGTCGCCCTTCGGCGATTGTTATTCTTTAGGCCTTTGCCTGTTTTTATCATCATTTTCACTTGCGGTGGCTTAGTTTTGTTACCTGGTCGGTTCTATTACGCTTTGTGCTTATTTTGCTTTCATTGCATGGTGTTTGCGAAAAGTTAGGCTAACTTGTGCATTTTCGTTTGTGATGAAGGGGGCATAGCCCCCCTTGCCTTGACAGGTTCTTTTGGCCTTATGTTTTGCTTACCTTCACATGAATGTTTCGCATTGGAGTGTGCCCTGTGTTTTTTGTTTTTATCTGCCACTCACCCAAGGCTAGGCCCCCTGTTCATAGCCTACCTTTTAGTTGGAGGGGGGCACCAGGGCTAGGCCTCATGTTCCTAGCCTAACTTTTTAGAAGGGGGAGAAGGGACTTTTGGTAGACCGTCAATGTTGCCTCGTCGCTTCTGTGGGGCACCCTTTTTTCGTCTGACGCTCGCTCCCGCGTTGTCTCTCCCTTATTTTGTTGGCGCTCCCCTTGGCCTTGGGTTCATTAGACGCAGTCTTCCCCTTAATTGAACTCCCTCATACATTGAGGTCCCCGCGGCACGGTCTTCACCTCCTTTGAGCTCTACGATGCCTTGAACTGTCGTCCCTTCCACCCTATTTGGTGACGCGGGTCTCTGGGATGGGCTCCGCGCCCGCTCCGCCCTGCAGCGTGGACAAATCCCGCTCCAGGTCGGTCCTATGCTTCCGACATGTTCAATTTTTTGGCTGCTGTGGTCAGATCACTCTGGACCCGCTCCGCCCTAGGATGGTACTATCCGTCCCTGGGTCGGTCCTCTGCATCGCACTGTGTTATTTTTGCTCATGCAAGCTCCCCTGACAGCTGTCCTGCTGTGCACTTGGGTTGAGCCTTTTGGTTGGTATTTACCTCCATCTCCCTTTCCGCTCGAGGGCGGACATATCCGCTCTGGAGCGGGCATCTCCGCTCTGGTGCAAGCATCTCCGCTCTGCAGCGATGTCTATTCCGCTCTGGACAGGGCCCCCTTGGGCTCCTTCTTCACTTTGGCTTCTACACTGGGTCTCTCCTCCACCTGTTCCGGTCTGGAGCGGACACCAGTCCCGCTCCTGGTCGGTCCTAGGCCTTCCCTCCTGCTGCCCTAGCCCTCCTGTTTTCACCTGGTTCTACTCTACGATTGTTCCGCTCTGAAGCGGACGCCAGTCCTGCTCCAGGTCGGTCCTAGGCCTTGCCTTCTGATGCCCTGGCTCTCTTGTTCGCTGTGCGCATGCCTTTCTCCTTTGCCTCGACTGCCATTGTCATGCATGCATGCCCCGCTCTGGAGCGGGAGGGTGTAGTCCGCTCTGGAGCGGGTCTGTCTGCTCCGCTCTGGAGCGGATTTTCCCGCTCTAGAGCGGACTTGCCCTCTCGGCCCTGGACCTATTTTTTGGCCAATATTGCCTTGTTTGTACTTGGGGTTTGTCGGTTACAGTGTCTCATAACCTTCTCCTTTACATCAGGCTGTGTTCCCACTCTGCACTGCTGGGTCCCTTGCCCTGCTATCTCCTCTTCGGTCCCTTCACCCTCGGGTACCCTTTCGGTCCTTATATGGCTGTCTTGCTTTATTTCAGGGTGTTTGAACCTGCACCTTGGTCTTTTCTGACCTGGGTTTTTGGGGTTCTTCGGACTGTTGCTGCTTATGATGTATGCTTGGCCCTCCCGCATGGGGGGGTCCGTCTCCGTCCTTCTCCACATGGGGGGGGGGGGTGTTATTACTTTTATGTACCTATCATAATGCATGGTATCTTTTGTGTGTTTTTTTGCGCATACTGTCATACCTTCCTTCATTTTCTGCATCTTCTTTCTCTGTGCTTCGTCTGGGACATCTTTCATTTCTCCCTTCGCTTACAGTGCGGATGTCGCTCCCTGCCTGCGCGCGCCATGGGTGTGCCCGTCCGGCTATGGGAGCTGGGCGTACTGGGTGTCCCGCCCATGCTGCGTGCTACTGCCGTGATGGCTTTACCCCCAGACGGTGTGGGCCGTGTCTCGTCAACATTATAGCGTTTGAGTCTCGCCCTACTTCACCGGATGCTGAGACGGCACGGGTCAACCTCACCGCTGCATGGTCGGGCGTGGCTCGGTCTGTTAAGGACCTTTTACACCGGGTCCCCCGCTTCATGGACGAAGGGGTTCGCGCCTTGCTGAACCTTCCTCTGGTGTCTCCGCGCCCTGTGGTCCCCGCTTCGCAGGTCCCTCAGTCTGGTGTGTCTCCGTTATCGGCGGACACAGCGGGGTCGATGCAGCACCGCTCTGCTTCTCCACGTCGCCGGAAGTCTTCGACGTCCCGCCGCCCTGCAGCTTCCGACCCCACGTCTCTGGGCTCGACGACTTTTCGCCCTCAGATGGCGATGCTTCCCCCGGTCCGTGTTCCTGCTGGTGTTTCGGCCTTCTCACCTGGTCGTCGTACCACCCATGGGCTGCTCAGGGAGATTGGGGCGGCGCAGGCCGCCGGACATCTACCGTTGGCTCCTCCGCCATCGTTGCCGTTGGCTCTGCTACCACCGTTCCCGCCTACTCCACCTCCTAAGGAGGCGGGGGATCTGTTTGCTTCGGCCTCTCCTCTTTTTGTCCGCGTTTTTCTCCCGGATTCTCCTGGCTTTGTCGGGTCTGACATTCCGTGTGGCCTGCCTTCTCCTGCTCGGAAGAGTGGACCCGTACCTCTGGCGTTGCGAGGCGCCAGTGTGGCAGTTTTAGGGTCTGGTTGGGTGGGGGCTGCCTGTGACCTCGTGGAACTGAGTGGCGGGAGCGGTGAAGTGTACGATGCCGTAGTGTTTGAGGACTCGCCACGGGAGTCTTTATCCTATACTCCGTCACCTCGTCGGTCGCCCAGCCGTAGGAGCCGTCGCCGGACCATCTCTTCATCTTCCTCGTCACCGACGTCACCGACGTTCCTATTCGGGCCATCCAGGAGGCCCAGGTTAGGGCTGCGGAGGCTAACGCTGCACGGTTTGCCTCCCTGCACGGGATGCTTGCTCTGATGGCAGGAGGCTTGGAGCGTCCTTACCTTTTTGTCCTCCTCCCATTCCTCCTGTGCTTCAACCTTGCGTTTTGGTTGTTCGACACTATTGCCTCCTAGGCTTGCTCTTGCTTGCCTGTCTCCGGATTTACTAAACCTTCTTGCAGGGCACCAGTTTTCGTCTGCTTCCAGCTCCTGAGACACGGTCTTACCCTCCATTGAACTCGCCAATACCTTGAGTTCCTGAGCTGCAGTCTTCACCTATATTGACCTCACCAATACCTTGAGGTTCCTGAGGCACAGTCTTAACCTCCATTGAGCTCCCCTATACCTTGAGGTTCCTGCGACACGGTCTTCACCTACGTTGAGCTCACCAATCCCTTGAGTTCCTGGGACACGGTCTTCACCTACTTTGACCTCGCTCATACCTTGCGGTTCCTCAGGCACAGTCTTACCCTACGTTGAGCTCCCCTATACCTTGAGGTTCCTGTGACACGGTCTTAACCTCCATTGTGCTCACCTATCCCTTGGGATGTCTTTTTCCTTCCTCCCTCCCCGGTGCCGCGGGTCTCTCGGAGGGGCTGTACTCGGCTCGCTCCGCCCTGGTGCGTGGATGACTCCCGCTCCAGGTCGGTCCTATGACTAGACACATTCTCTTATACGACCGCTCCCTTTATTACTGCAATCTGCCTGACGTCCTTCAACGGTGTCTTTGGCTTTGCTGAGCGGGACCCTTTAGGCCTCTCCACTTCAGTTGGGAATATTTTTATTACGAGCCTCTGACGTCTGGGCTAGGGCCTCACGGGGCCCGTTCCGCCCTAGGGTGGGCTCTATCCTCCTCTAGGTCGGGCCTATGCTTTGCCTCTGTTCTTTACCCACGGACGCTCCCACGTCGGCTGTGATGCTAGACCATTCAGTTGGGACGCTTGGATGTACATATCTGCTGTTTTTACCCAGGGAGGCTCCCACGTCGGCTATCGTGCTAGACGATTCTTTTGGGACTCTTGGATGTTCCTGGCCTTTCACCTTTACTGGTCCCTACAGGCCTCTGACGTTTGGCTACCCTACGCCCGCTCCTCCCTGGTGAGGCGACTCCGCTCTGGAGCGGACGATACGCTTTGGAGCGGTGACTGTCTTTTTCTTTCCGTGGATGCTTCCACGTCTGCTGTCCTGCTAGACTATTCTGACGGAACTCTTGGATGTTTTCCCTTTCACCCTTCTTGCTTCCTCACGCCTCTCCCATCCGTCTGCACTACATCTGCCCCGCCCTAGAGCGGAAGTTCCCGCTCTTGGCCAGTTCTCTTCCATACTTCTCCTGACACCATCCCGGTTCCTCACCTGTCCTATGCCGCTCTCCGCTCTGGGGCGGAGGTTACTTTCTGCTCCGGAGTGGGATTTCCGCCCCAGAGCGGAGCGGGCCGTTCGGGGCCCCCTCCACTCTGGGTCGGTTCTCGGTGGCCTTTGCCTTGCCTCTGGATGGGCCCTCAGTTGCTGTCATTCCTCTTACTACTGGCTCCGTCTCGCTCCCTTGGCTAGGTCATTCATCTTCCTACTGGCACCATCTCGCTCCATTGCCTCCCTAGGCCTCCTGGGCCGCTCCTGCAGCGTGCAACGCTTTCCGCTCTGGTGCGCAGCTTCCATTCCGCTCCAGGGCGGCGAGGACCTTTCCTCCAACATTCCACTCCAGAGCGGATTTTCCGCCCCGGAGCAGTGGGGACCTTTCTGGACCGCTCCACTCTGGGTCGGTGCTAGGGTGCTTTGCTTTACCTCTGGTTAAGGACTCCGTTGCAGTTGTTCATGGACTTCTCTTTTTTATCAGGCTGTGCTCCCACTCTACTCTGATGGTAGAGTGGAGACGAGGCGTCTTCTCCTCTTCAGTGCCTTCACCCTTTGGGTATTCTTATTATCCTCTTCAATTATAAGGCTTTCATGCCTTCCTTCTGGGGATGTGCACCTGCCCCTTGGTCTTTTCTGACCGGGGTTTTTCGGGGTTCTTGCTCTTGCTGGTTCGCCTGGTCTCTCCCTGACCCTCCGCATGGGGGGTCACTCTTCACCCCTCGCCTCGCACTGGGGGTGGGGGGTGGGGGGGATACTCACTTTCATGAAAGGTGCTCCATTTTCGAGGTGTAGTGAGCACTTTTGTGCGTCCTTCGGCCCTTGTGCCTGTTACTTTTCAGGAGTTTTCTTCCAGTATTTGTGCACCCATGACTTATCCTCCTGTATAACCCTCCGTTCGAAGGGTCCCCCTTTTTCGTCCTTTCCTTCCTACACAAGGGAAGGGGGTCTTCTCCGGTCACGGATTTACCGTTTTTTTCACATTATTGTGCTTACACACAATTCCTGTGCTTCCTACATGGGTCGGCAGTATCTTTTTCCTTTCCGATTGCAAGGAGGATCTCACTTCCTTCCTGCGCACACCATGGGTGTGTCCGTCCTGCCATGCCAGTTGGACGTAGAGAGTGTCCTCCCCTTATCTCATGCTACAGCCGCGATGGTTTTCACCCTCGGAGGTATAGTTCGTGGCTCGTGGATATTGTCCTTTGTGTCTCGTCCTCCTTACCCGGACACGGATGAGGCACGGTCTCGCCTCTGCACTATGTAGCCGGGACTTGCTCTCTATGTCAAGGACCACTTCCATTGGATTCCACACTTCATACGACGGAGGGGTACGTGCCATGCGTCCCCTTACCTCTGCTGTCTCCGTGGCGCCAGGCCGCCTTTCCTCCTGTGCCTCGGTCGGGCGTCCTCGCAGTTTCAGAGGACGCCGAAACGTCGGTGTGACGTCGCTCTCCTTCCCCATATCGCCGACGATTCCCGACTCCTACGTCCGGTTCATGCCATACATGTGGCTCTAGACGAGGCTCGGGAGCCCGTCACACTGCTTGCAACCTCCCTGCCCGAGCCTGCCGCCCTATGGGCGGATGCTCTGTCGAACGGACAGAGCGCCCGTGTTGTATGGTATTCCCAACACACTGTGTTCGACGACCTAGCGGCCTCCTGGAGTGTTCCACAGGTGGCCTGGTTCGCCTCATGCGAGGCACCCGGGTTGCCTGTGTTCCTGTACCGCTGGTTTACTCCTCCGGCGGAGGTCCCGGTCGCGTTCAGCATGGACTGGCGCAGGTGGCGGTCGGTTTATGTGTGTTCCACCAACCGCCGCCCTTTTTGATGTGCAATGTCCTCCACAGGCTGAGAGGGTACCAGTGCTTCGTTTGGTTGTCGCGCCCATCCGGCCGGCCCAAGCCTGGTCCGCTCGGCTGAAGCGGTGGTACCCGAGTCCAGTTCCCCTAGCATTCTCCGAATTCCTCTTGGTATCGATTGGTGTCCTAGGGACCTCGTTCGCCTTCACATCGTGGATGTTGTGCGGCAGGGTGGATACCTAAGTTTAGTCGATCTTTGAATGTCAAATCCTCTCCCCTGAATTAATTTTACATGGCAGACTTACGGCTCTCACTGCCGCAGTTTTCCTTCTTGGTTCCCTACCCATCCCGGACGCGACCATCGGTGGCGTTCGTGTTTCACTACCTCCATTGGTTAATATTGAGAAGCGTCCCAACATCTGCACCGCTCTTACGAACCGCCTGTCGGCCATTCGGGTACCGTTTGAGACTTTCATGGGGTTGGTCGTTCCTCCCTAGGACTTGGGTTCTTTTTTGCGATCCTGCTTTATGCTTCATCCGACGCCGCGTCAGCTTCCTCCTCAGTGGTTTCTGGCGGAGGCTCTCAAACTGCTCTCGTCTGCCTCTTACGCTCATTACCCCACGCCTGAACACTTCCGTGACATGACATTGTTCTTTATGGCTTTGGCGACGGGTGAAGGAGTCCCCGGAGATGACTGCCAGGTCTAAGGACCGTCATTCCTTACATCGTTCTCCCGTCCTTGAGTCAGTTACTTTGGCTCCGTCTGTTCGTTTGGTTGCTACAACCGTACGTGACACTCCCGTTTTTATGCTTTTCCTGTACCAGCTTTCAAACATGGTAGGGTTCGTCATCCGTTATGCCCGGTTCAAACCCTGCATCCGTATGTGTACTCGACCAGGCCAGTGTCGGGGTTGCCTTTCCGGGTGGCGCCTACGACCTGTAGGAGACTAGGTCGGCGTGCTGTGGGACTTCGCCTGTGTCGGTAGTTTCGGGCCAGTAACCCTTACGTTCTGGACGCAGCTCATGTTGTCCGTTCGTACGCTGCTACGTTCAGATTTTACAAAATCTTTCTCGACCGAACGTTGCCGACACGGGGCTTTGGTTTTCCCCCACCACGTTTGTCTCCTCCTCTCTGGCCATGTCCATAGGCGGGCCGGGACGTCCTTGTCGTGCGTTGGGCCAGCAGGTTCACTCAGGGTCTACCTGCAGCGTTCCTTCTGTCTCTTATCCTTCTCCCTTCTTGTTCTTCTTTTATTGGGGGAGGGGGGGGGGGGGTATTGCACTATACCCATACTTGCACCTACGTTAAAGGATTAATAACTAGGTTAAGATTTTGATGTAATTTCTCGTCTTAAAGTATACTACGTTCTGTTGGTGGGTCTTGGCCTCATACCACTGAACTCTTCTCATGGCTTTCAGTGCTGGTCACTGTGTATGCTCATGTCTTTTCTCGTCACCCCCTGTACGGTCCTCCTCTTCGACATATGTCAGTATTTACTCATTACATTCTGGGTCTTCCTACCTTTGTCCGGAAGGAGGGGGGGGGGGGAGCATCCTGGACTTCATATTTTATGATGAAATGCAGCATTCTTTGTCTTAGGTTAGTTATCCTGTGGCATAAGACTTGACTGTACTTGACCTCTCTTGATATGCACCTGTCAGTACACTCTTTCTATAAACTCTCTTGTTTAAGTTGGTCTTTCCATGGTCCTGATATTTCCTAAGGGCTAACGTTTGTGTTTTCAGCTTGTATGTCCGCCTCCAATTTGGTACTCTAGCTCTACGTTGGAACGTAGAGGCTACTACTAAATTGGGAGGTTTAACGACCCTCCCAATACCAAATGAGGTAAACCTCCTATTTGGTCGTAGCCTCGGAGTATCCAACGTCATAGTATCCCGCCCTCGCGCCGTACCCCTGCCCATCCAATCTTGTCTCTTGTAACTTGATACCGGGAATGCCCAATGAACCCTGTCGGGTAGTGGGGTGGATCCGTCAAGACGGCTGAAGGAGCCAAATAGGATGGCCTAAAATCCTGTAATTTTCTCTTCTTTCTCATCAATATTTTCTTATTTTCCTTTTCAAATAGTGGCCTCCAAAGTATGTACAACGTACCTAGTAGAGAGAGTAAAGTGCTACTCTAGATGTTATCGTTTTATCGCGCTAGTGATTTCGATAATTGCCCGCTCTAGAGCGGAGCAGAATTATACGATAAGTATATAGCTCTACGTTGGATACTCCGAGGCTACGACCAAATAGGAGGTTTACCTCATTTGGTATTGGGAGGGTCGTTAAACCTCCCAATTTTCTAGATCTCAAGTGACGGCGTCTTTTCCGTGGATTGACCTCCCAATCTACCAAGATTGGAAGCCAAAGCGTCACAATTTAGTAGTAGCCTCTACGTTCCAACGTAGAGCTATATACTTATCGTATAATTTTGCTCCGCTCTAGAGCGGGCAATTATCGAAATCACTAGCGCGATAAAACGATAACATCTAGAGTAGCACCTTACTCTCTCTACTAGGTACGTTGTACATACTTTGGAGGCCACTATTTGAAAAGGAAAATAAGAAAATATTGATGAGAAAGAAGAGAAAATTACAGGATTTTAGGCCATCCTATCTGGCTCCTTCAGCCGTCTTGACGGATCCACCCCACTACCCGACAGGGTTCATTGTGCATTTCTCATCATTTTCACCTGTGGTGGCTTAGTTTTGTTTACCTGGTAGGTTCTATTACGCTTTGTGCTTATTTTCTGCTTTCATTGCGTGGTTTTTGCGAAAAGTTAGGCTAACTTGTGCACTTTCATTTGTGATGAAGGGGGCATAGCCCCCCTTGCCTTGACAGGTTCTTTTGGCCTTATGTTTTGCTTACCTTCACATGAATGTTTCGCATTGGAGTGTGCCCTGTGTTTTTTGTTTTTATCTGCCACTCAACCACGGCTAGGCCCCCTGTTAATAGCCTAACTTTTAGTTGGAGGGGGGCGCCAGGGTTAGGCCTCATGTTCCTAGCCTAACTTTTTAGAAGGGGGAGAAGGGACTTTTGGTAGACCGTCCATGTTGCCTCGTCGCTTTGCTTGCCGATCTTTGGTTTTACTAAACCACCTTAGGCTCGCAGGGGTACGACGCTTTGATTTTCCTACACCTTCTGTGGGGCACTCTTCTTTCGTCTGACGCTCGCTCCCGCGCTGTCTCTCCCTTATTTTGTTGGCGCTCCCCTCGGCCTTGAGTTCATGAGACACAGTCTTCCCCTTACTTGAACTCCCTCATACATTGAGGTCCCCGCGGCCCGGTCTTCACCTCCTTTGAGCTCTACGATGCCTTGAACTGTCGTCCCTTCCACCCTTTTTGGTGGCGCGGGTCTCTGGGAAGGGCTCCGCGCCCGCTCCGCCCTGCAGCGTGGACAAATCCCGCTCCAGGTCAGTCCTTTGCTTCCGACATGTTCTCTTTTTTGGCTGCTGTGGTCGGGTCACACTGGACCCGCTCCGCCCTAGGATGGTACTATCCGTCTCTAGGTCAGTCCTCTGCATCGCACTGTTTTCTTTTTGCTCATGCAAGCTCCCCTGCCGGCTGTCCTGCTGTGCACTTGGGTTGAGCCTTTTGGTTGGTTTTTACCTCCATCTCCCTTTCCGCACGAGGGCGGACAAATCCGCTCTGGAGCGGACATCTCCGCTCTGGTGCAAGCATCTCCGCTCTGCAGCGATGTCTATTCCGCTCTGGACAGGGCCCCCTTGGGCTCCTTCTTCACTTTGGCTTCTACACTGGGTCTCTCCTCCACCTGTTCCGCTCTGGAGCGGACAACAGTCCCGCTCCTGGTCGGTCCTAGGCCTTCCCTCCTGCTGCCCTAGCCCTCCTGTTTTCACCTGGTTCTACTCTACGATTGTTCCGCTCTGGAGCGGACGCCAGTCCCGCTCCTGGTCGGTCCTAGACCTTCCCTCCTGCTGCCAGAGGAGGCCTTGCCTTCTGATGCCCTTGCTCTCTTGTTCGCTGTGCGCTTGCCTTTTTCCTTTGCCTAGACTGCCATTGTCATGCATGCATGCCCCGCTCTGGAGCGGGAGGGTGTAGTCCGCTCTGGAGCGGGTCTGTCTGCTCCGCTCTGGAGCGGACTTTCCCGCTCTAGAGCGGACTTGCCCTTTCGGTCCTGGCACTATTTTTGGGCCAATATTGCCTTGTTTGTACTTGGGGTTTGTCGGTTACTGTGTCTCATAACCTTCTCCTTTACATCAGGCTGTGTTCCCACTCTGCACTGCTCGGTCCCTTGGCCTGCCATCTCCTCTTCGATCCCTTCACCCTCCGGTACCCTTTTCGGTTCTTATATGGCTGTCATGCTTTATTTCAGGGTGTTTGACCCTGCACCTTGGTCTTTTCTGACCTGGGTTTTTGGGGTTCTTCGGACTGTTGCTGCTTCTGATGTATGCTTGGCCCTCCCACATGGGGGGGTCCGTCTCCGTCCTTCTCCACATGGGGGGGGGGGTTATTACTTTTATGTACCTATCATAATGCATGGTATCTTTTGTGTGTTTTTTGCGCATACTGTCATACCTTCCTTCAATTTATGCATCTTCTTCCTCTGGCTTCGTCTGGGACATCTATCATTTCTCCCTTCGCTTACTGTGCGGATGTCGCTCCCTGCCTGCGCGCGCCATGGGTGTGCCCGTCCGGCTATGGGAGCTGGGCATCCTGAGTGCCCCGCCCATGCTGCGTGCTACTGCCGTGATGGCTTCCCCCCAGACGGTGTGGCCCGTGTCTCGTCAACTTTATGAGGATTGAGTCTCGCCCTACTTCACCGGATGCTGAGACGGCACGGGTTAACCTCACCGCTGCATGGTCGGGCGTGGCTCGGTCTGTTAAGGACCATTTACACCAGGTCCCCCGCTTCATGGACGAAGGGGTTCGCGCCTTGCTGAACCTTCCTCTGGTGTCTCCGCGCCCTGTGGTCACCGCTTCGCAGGTCCCTCAGCCCTCGACGACTTTTCGCCCTAAGATGGCGATGCTTCCCCCGGTCCGTGTTCCTGCTGGTGTTTCGGCCTTCTCACCTGGTCGTCGTCCCTCCCATGGGCTGCTCAGGGAGATTGGGGCGTCGCAGGCCGCCGGACATCTACCGTCGGCTCCTCCGCCATCGTTGCCGTTGGCTCTGCTACCACCGTTACCGCCTACTCCACCTCCTCAGAAGGCGGGGGCTCTGTTTGCTTCGGCCTCTCCTCTTCTTGTCCGCGATGGTCTCCCGGATTCTCCTGGCTTTGTTGGGTCTGACATTCCGTGTGGCCTGCCTTCTCCTGCTCGGAAGAGTGGACCCGTACCTCTGGCAGTGCACGGCGCCAGTGTGGCGGTTTTTAGGGTCTGGTCAGGTGGGGGCTGCCTGTGACCTCGTGGGACTGAGTGGCGGGATCGATGAAGTGTACGATGACGTAGTGGTTGAGGCCTCGCCACGGGGGTCTTTCTCCTATACTCCGTCGCCTCGTCGGTCGCCCAGCCGTAGGAACATCTCTTCATCTTCCTCATCACCGACCGCAGACCCTGGATGGGTCCTTCCTATTCGGGCCATCCAGGAGACCCAGGTTAGGGCTGAGGAGGCTAACGCTGTACGGTTTGCCTCCCTGCACGGGATGCTTGCACTGATGGCGGGAGGCTTGGAGCGTCCTCCTCCCATTCCTCCTGTGCTTCAACCTTGCGTTTTGGTTGTTCGACACTATTGCCTCCTAGGCTTGCTCTTGCTTGCCTGTCTCCGGATTTACTAAACCTTCTTGCAGGGCACCGGTTTTCGTCTGCTTCCAGCTCCTGAGACACAGTCTTACCCTCCATTGACCTCGCCAATACCTTGAGTTCCTGAGCCGCAGTCTTCACCTATTTTGACCTCACCACTAGCTTGAGGTTCCTGAGGCGCAGTCTTCACCTACATTGAGCTCCCCTATGCCTTGAGGTTCCTGCGACACGGTCTTAACCTACATTGAGCTCACCAATACCTTGAGTTCCTGAGACACAGTCTTCTCCTCTTTTGCCCTCGCTCATACCTTGCGGTTCCTCAGGCACAGTCCTCACCTACATTGAGCTCTCCCCTACCTTGGGGTTCCTGAGACACAGTCTTAACCTCCATTGTGCTCACCAATACCTTGGGATGTCTTTTTCCTTCCACCCTCCCCGGTGCCGCAGGTCTCTCGGAAGGGCTGTAATCAGCTCGCTCCGCCCTGGTGCGTGGTTGACTCCCGCTCCAGGTCGGTCCTATGACTAGACGCATTCTCTTATACGACCGCTCCCTTTCTTACTGAAATCTGCCTGACGTCCTTCACCGGTGTCTTTGGCTTTGCTGAGCGGGACCCTTTAGGCCTCTCCACTTCAGTTGGGAATGTTTTTATTGCGAGCCTCTGGCGTCTGGGCTAGGGCCTCACGGGGCCCGTTCCGCCCTAGGGTGGGCTCTCTCCTCCTCTAGGTCGGGCCTATGCTTTGACTCTGTTCTTTCCCCACGGACGCTCCCACGTCAGCTGTGATGCTCGACCATTCAGTTGGGATGCTTGGATGTCCATATCTGATGTTTTTACCCAGGGGGGCTCCCACGTCGGCTGTCGTGCTAGACGATTCTTTTGGGACTCTTGGATGTTCCTGGCCTTTCCCCTTTACTGGTACCTACAGGCCTCTGCCGTTTGGCTACCCTACGCCCGCTCCTCCCTGGTGCAGCGACTCCGCTCTGGAGCGTACGATACGCTCTGGAGCGGTGACTGTCTTTTTCTTTCCGTGGATGCTTCCACGTCAGCTGTCCTGCTAGACTATTCTGACGGAACTCTTGGGTGTTTTCCCTTTCACCCTTCCTGATGCCTCAAGCCTCTCCCATCCGACTGCACTACTTCTGCCCCGCCCTAGAGCGGAAATTCCCGCTCTTGGCCAGTTCTCTTCCATACTTCTCCTGACACCGTCCCGGTTCCTCACCTGTCCTATGCCGCTCTCTGCTCTGAAGCGGGGCTTCCTTTCTGCTCCAGAGCGGGATTTCCGCCCCAGAGTGGAGCGGGCCGTTCGGGGCCCCCTCCACTCTGGGTCAGTTCTCGGTGGACTTTGCCTTGCCTCTGGATGGGCCCTCAGTTGCAGTCTTTCATCTTCCTACTGTTGCGGTCATTCATCTTACTACTGGCTCCGTCTCGCTCCCTTGCCTCCCTAGGCTAGGTCATTCATCTTCCTACTGGCACCATCTCGCTCCATTGCCTCCCTAGGCCTCCTGGGCCGCTCCTGCAGCGTGCAACGCTCTCCGCTCTGGTGCGCGGCTTCCATTCCGCTCCAGGGCGGCGAGGGCCCTTCCTCCTACATTCCGCTCCAGAGCGGATTTCCGCCCCGGAGCGGAGGGGACCATTCTGGACCAATCCACTCAGGGTCGGTGCTAGGGTGCTTTGCTTTACCTCTGGATAGGGACTCAGTTGCAGTAGTTCACGGACTTCTCTTTTTTATCAGACTGTGCTCCCACTCTACTCTGATGGTAGAGTGGAGGAGAGGCGTCTTCTCCTCTTCAGTGCCTTCACCCTTTGGGTATTCTTCTTATCCTCTTTGATTATGAGGCTTTCATGCCTTCCTTCCGGGGATTTGCGCCTGCCCCTTGGTCTTTTCTGACCGGGGTTTTTTCGGGGTTCTTGCTCTTGCTGGTTCGCCTGGTCTCTCTCTGACCCTCCGCATGGGGGGTCACTCTTCACCCCTAGCCTCGCACAGGGGGGGGGGGGGGAATGCTCACTTTCATGAAAGGTGCTCCATTTTCGAGGTGTAGTGAGCACTTTTGTGCGTCCTTCGGCCCTTGTGCCTGTTAATTTTCAGGAGTTTTTTTCCAGTATTTGTGCACCCATGAATTATCCTCCTGTATGGCCCTCCGTTCGAAAGGTCCCCCTTTTTCGTCCTTTCCTTCCTACACAAGGGAAGGGGGTCATCTCCTGTCACGGATTCGACGGTTTTTCACAATATTGTGCTTACACACAATTCCTGTGCTTCCTACTTGGGACGGCAGTATCTTTTTTCTTAACGATTGCAAGGAGGATATCTCTTCCTTCCTGCGCACACCATGGGTGTGTCCGTCCTGCCATGCCCGTTGGACGTAGAGAGTGTCCTCCCCTTATCTCCTGCTACTGCCGCGATGGTTTTCACCCTCGGAGGTATAGGTCGTGGCTCGTGGATATTGTCCTTTGTGTCTCGTCCTCCTTCCCCGGACACGGATGAGGCACGGTCTCGCCTCTGCACTATGTAGTCGGGAATTGCTCTCTATGTCAAGGACCACTTCCATTGGTTTCCACACTTCGTAAGACGGAGGGGTACGCGCCATGCGTCCCATTACCTCTGCTGTCTCCGTGGCGCCAGGCCACCTTTTCTCCAGTGCCTCGTTCGGGCGTCCTCGCGGTTTACGAGGACGCCGAAACGACGGTGTGACGTCGCTCTCCTTCCCCATATCGCCGACGATTCCCGACTCCTACGTCCGGTTCATGCCGTCCATGTGGCTCTAGACGAGGCTCCGGAGCCCATCCCACTGCATGCAACCTCCCTGCCCGGGCCTGCCGCCCTATAGGCGGATGCTCTGTCGAAAGGACAGAGCGCCCGGGTAGTATGGTATTCCCAACACACCGTGTTCGACGACCTAGCGGCCTCCTGGAGTGTTCCACAGGTGGTCTGGTTCGCCTCATGCGAGGCGCCCGGGTTGCCTGTGTTCCTGTACCGCTGGATTCCTCCTCCGGCGGAGGTACCGGTCGCGTTCAGCAAGGACTGACGCAGGTGGCGGTCGATTTATGTGTGTTCCACCAACCGCCGCCCTTTTTGATGTGCTAAGTCCTCCACGGGCTGAGATGGTACCAGTGCTTCGTTTGGTTGTCGCGCCCATCCGGCCAGCCCAAGCCTGGTCCGCTCAGATGAAGCAGTGGTACCCGAGTCCAGTTCCCTTAGCAATCTCCGATTTCCACTTGGTGTCGATTGGTGTCCTAGGAACATCGTTCGCCTTCACATCGTGGATGTTGTGAGGCTGGGTGGATGCCTAAGTTTAGTCGTTCTTTGGATGTCAAATCCTCTCCCCTGGATTCATTTTCCATGGCAGACTTACGGCTCTCACTGACACAGTTTTCCTTCTTGGTTGCCTACCCGTCACGGACGCGACCATCGGTGGCGTTCGTGTTTCACTACCTCCATTGGTTAATATTGAGAAGCGTCCCAACATCTGCACCACTCTTACGAACCGCCTGTCGGCCATTCGGGTAACGTTTGAGACTTTCACGGGGTTGGGCGTTCCTCCCTAGGACTTGGGTTCTTTTTGCGATCCTGCTTTATGCTTCGTCCGACGCCGCGTCAGCTTCCTCCTCAGTGGTTTCTGGCGGAGGCTCTCACACTGCTCTCGTCTGCCTCTTACGCTCATTACCCCACGCCTGCACACTTCCGTGACATGACATTGTTCTTTATGGCTTTGGCGACGGGTGAAGGAGTCCCCGGAGATGACTGCCAGGTCTAGGGACCGACATTCCTTACATCGTTCTCCCGTTCTTGAGTCGGTTACTTTGGCTCCGTCTGTTTGTTTGGTTGCTACAACCGTACGCGACACTCCCGTTTTTAAGCTTTTCCTGTACCTGCTTTCGTACATGGTAGGGTTCATCATCTGTTATGCCCGGTTCAAACCCTGCATCCGTATGTGTACTCGCCCAGGCCAGTGTCGGGGTTGCCTTTATGGGTGGCGCCTCCGACCAGTAGGAGCCTAGGTCGACGTGCTGTGGGACTTCGCCTGTGTCGGTAGTTTCGGGCCAGTAAACCTTACGTTCTGGACGCGGCTCATGTTGTCCGTTCGTACGCTGCTACGTTCTGATTTTACATACTCTTTCTCGCCCGAACGTTGCCGATGCGGGGCTTTGGTCTTCCCCCACCACGTTTGTCTCCTCCTCTCTGGCCTTCTCCACAGGCAGGCCGGGACGTCCTTGTCGTGCGTTGGGCCAGCAGGTTCACTCAGGGTCTACCTGCAGCGTTCCTTCTGTCTCTTATCCTTCTCCCTTCTTGTTCTTCTTTTATTCGGGGGGGGGGGTATTGCACTATACCCATACTTGCACCTAAGTTAACGGATTAATAACTAGGTTAAGATTTTGATATAATTTCTCGTCTTAAAGTATACTACGTTCTGTTGGTAGGTCTTGGCCTCCTCCCACTGAACTTTTCTCATGGCTTTCAGTGCTGGTCACTGTGTATGCTCATGTCTTTTCTCGTCACCCCCTGTACGGTACTCCTCTTCGACGTATGTCAGTATTTACTCATTACTTTATGGGTCTTCCTGCCTTCGTCCGGAAGGAGGGGGGGGGGGGGGGGGGGGCGCATCCTGGACTTCATATTATTATGATGAAATGCAGCATTCTTTGTCTTAGGTTAGTTATCCCATGGCATACGACTTGACTGTACTTGACCTCTCTTGATATGCACCTGTCAGTACACTCTTTCTATAAACTCTCTTGTTTAAGTCGGTCTTTCCATGGTCCTGATATTTCCTAAGGGCTAAAGTTTGTGTTTTCAGCTTGTATGTCCGCCTCCAATTTGGTACTCTAGCTCTACGTTGGAACGTAGAGGCTACTACTAAATTGGGAGGTTTAACGACCCTCCCAATACCAAATGAGGTAAACCTCTTATTTGGTCGTAGCCTCGGAGTATCCAACGTCATAGTATCCCGCCCTCGCGCCATACCCCTGCCCATCCAATCTTGTCTCTTGTAACTTGATACCGAGAATGCCCAATGAAGCCTGTCGGGTAGTGGGGTGGATCCGTCAAGACGGCTGAAGGAGCCAGATAGGATGGCCTAAAATCCTGTAATTTTCTCTTCTCTCTCATCAATATTTTCTTATTTTCCTTTTCAAATAGTGGCCTCCAAAGTATGTACAACGTACCTAGTAGAGAGAGTAAGGTGCTACTCTAGATGTTATCGTTTTATCGCGCTAGTGATTTCGATAATTGCCCGCTCTAGAACGGGGCAGAATTATACGATAAGTATATACTGTAGCTCTACGTTGGATACTCCGAGGCTACGACCAAATAGGAGGTTTACCTCATTTGGTATTGGGAGGGTCGTTAAACCTCCCATTTTTTCCCTTGCCCCTCAACTTTCTCTTCATAATTGCTGAGGGGCACAGGGCCCTGGGTGGGGCTTTGGTTTCCCGGGCGTTTCTGCACCCACCTCAGCTCCCCGCCATGGAGTGGCTTCGGTCACCCAGGCTTTATTGTGGTCGGCAGGGAGGGTTCTGTGGGGGCGCTCGGTTGTGGCCTTGGAGTTGCTCGGGGCCTTGGGGCTGTTCGGCCAGGCAGCTTGGGGAACAACAACAACAACAGTATCAGTCTCTTCGCGCCCACCGTCGATGACACACGCCTTTTTTGTCTGTGTTTCGCGAGTGTCTGATTTTGCCTGCCCCTTCGCTTCAACTAAGTGAGTGTGAGCCTTTTCAGGCTGTTGAGGTTTTAGAAGGATGTTTCAGTGATGTAGGCAGCACTTTTTCGGATTTATGGCGTGTTTTTAGGTGTGCGCGCAGTGCTGGAGACGTGTTGAATGATATTGTTTACTTCGAGGGTGGTTGGTCCTCAGCGCCGTGTAGCGGTCGTTGAGTGCACTATTCTACCCTTGCTTTTCGGGGTTATATTCACTTTTTAGTCGCCCTTAACCCTTCTTGCCCGGGATCGCCTTCCAAAGGACAGCATTCAGATCCGGGCGATCTGGCCGAAAAACGTCGTAATAGGCCTAGCCCTATCTTTGTTATTTTAACTGCTAGAAAATTCACACACATCTCAAAACGTAGCCCTGTTTCGTATCTGTAGACTGGCGTTGAGTAGAGCTCTCTAGATCACCTGGCTCAGTTGTGATGCAATTTCCGTGGAGAGAGTTTTGATGCAATGTTAGCAATATCGGACACTTGTTCGACTTCTTCTTGTTTTTGAAGGTGCGCGTCGCTCCGACCGGCTTTGTTTACATACGGTTCGACGCACGGCTTTCAAACCACGCTTAATAGGCTTTCAAGCTTACGGATTTTAAAATGACACCCTGGCTCCTGCCTATCTGCCACGGTGTCATTTTAAAATGACAACCGGGCAGGAGGGGTTAACGTAAATTAGGGGGGATGTATGCTTTCCGCATGATGCATTGTGTTTCTTTTCCCTTTTTTGTGTTTTTTGTTTTAATTGTTTTTCGTGTGTCGAAGTCTTACAAGACTTGAGCATGAAGTTTCTCCGGATTCTGCTTTTGTGAGGGCATAGGGCATACAGAATTTATTCTCTTTCAAACATGCTGCTTTGGTCTCCACTTGACCTATAAGCCCATCTGACTTGTTTTTCAACATGTCCGTAGTTGGTGGTCTTGTAATTCGTCGCCTGGTTCACACTCTTGTCAGTTTCTTTTCGTTTCCCCGGGCCTACTTGACTCGTGGATACGTGGTTCTGGTAACAGTGTCGGTCGCTCGCTTACCCTAACTTTTATTGTGGGGTTTTTTCGGGCAGTGTTTAGCTTTGTTACTATGTTCTTTCACTCAGGGATTGACGCTGCCCTAGTGTTTTATCTTTTTATGTGTATTGTGTAACTAAGCTAGGCCTGTTTTTTACCTAGAGCTGACCGCAGTCCGATTGGTCCACACAGGTCCTTTCCTTCTAATTTCCTCGCCTATACTGACTTGGTGGTTTAGGTCTTATACGCTCTTGTTAAAATTCTTGCCTTTATGTTTTGTGTAACTAAGCTATTCGTTTGTTTGCCTTGAGCTGACCGCAGTCGGGTTGGTCCATACAGTTCCTTTCCTTCCTTTTCCTCTTGTCTCAACTGACTTGGAGTTCTCGGTCTTATCGCTCTTGTTAAACTTCTCGCTTTTCTTACAATTTTCATTGTTTCTGTTCTTCCCCTGCCTGTGTTTACTTGATCATGGGGGGGGGGGGATGTCTGGAAACTGTGTAAGGGCCCCACTCACAGGGAGGATAGGCCTGGACAAGTTGACTCGACATTCGTGTTTACACACGTTTTTTCGCCACACAGGCGTCATCGGCTCCTTCATCTTTTCTAGAATTTCGCTCTACAAGCGGATTTTTTACTTTTGATGTACCCTGTGCCATGTATCTGTATCAGGGACTCGGCCACATAGCCTTTTTCCTTGGTTATTGATATTGTTGGTGCCCTGTCTAAGTTCTGAATGTATGTACAATCCTAGAAATGGCTTTTTGGCTAATTTCCTATCCTCTGTGTGTCCTCCTTCTGTGCCTAGTTTACGCCCTACAGGTGGCCTTCTAGTATACTAGGTGGACTCACAGGTATGTACAATCCTGGAAATGGCTGCTTGGCTGATTTTCCTATCCTCTGTGTCCTCCTGTGTCTAGTTTCCGCCCTACAGGCGGCCTTCTAGTATATTAGGTGGACTCAGGGGCCTGTTGAAAAGTCCCAGGACTCTGCTCACATGGAAATTGTCCTGTGTGTCTTGGTTTCCCCTCCTATTTATACCAATAGGGTGCTGTTGGGAAGCTCACACTTGACTTTTTTTACTGACAGGGAGGTTTGGCCTCGACTCCACGTTGTGTTTACACACGTTTTCCGCCAAACAGGCGGGGTGTCCTCTGCCTCTTCCTCTATCTCTAGAAATCAGCTCCACAGGTGGGTTTTCTACTCTTGGATGTACCCTGTGACCTGTATCTGTAACCAGGAATCGGCCACATAGCTTTTTCCTCTGGTTATTTATGCCCTCTGCATTCATCTGCACCCAGGGAATGACTGCTTGGCTGGGTTTCCCCCTTGTTAATATCCTCTGTGTCCTTCTGTGCCTCGAATTCGCTCCACAGGTGGCCTCTTGCTACTAGATGACACAGAGACCTGCTGAAAATCCCAGGCCTCCGCTCACGTGGCGTTTGTCCTGTGTGTATTGGATTCTCCCTCCTAAATAGGGTGTCGTTGGGAAGCTCACACTCGACTTCTTTACTTACATTTTGTGCCTGCTCTACCGCCGGCCCTCCCTGACCCGGCGCCGCTGCGCCACTTCCTCCCTACGCTCCTCCAGTGGGCTCTCAGGTATTTCTAATGGGTGGGGTTCTCTTTTCCTCGACAGGATTGGACCTGTTCCCTAGGGTTGGGCCTTACTAAGGGGCTTGTCCCAGCCCTGGTGTTTGTGGTTTCCTATGTGTTGGTATTTGCCTGGTTATATCTGCTACTTGTCGTATTCTAGGATATTGTCTTACATATGGTGTGTCATCTGCAGTTTAGGCTACACTGCCTCATACTTTTGACCTGTCTCACCTCCACTGGTGAGTACCGTTCCCCGTTCTTAGCAGTCCCATGATGCCGCCTCTTCACTGCCTCCGCCCGACGTGCTTTCGGATCGTCATGCTGGGCCTTCGGGGGTCCTGCCTCTACACGGCCTGCTGCGGCATGGACGTCTCCGATCCCTGCCGTGGTGGAGTTTGCCTCTCTGCCCTTCACCTCCTGGGCTCTCGCCCTACGTCGGTGGAGGCTGAGGGCTACGCTGTCTCTGACACTCTTGGGCGACCATAGCCTGTTACGTGTCAGTTGCCCTACTCAGAGCCCCTTCCTTCGAGATGATGCCATCCGGGTCCTGTTCGGGGTACGGCCTACCTCTGCTGCTGATCCCCGTTCCCGCTCACCTGCTGCAACTCGTGGCTCCCTGGCCCAGGGTTCGAGTACGGCCGCTATGCGCCTACCAGGGGATGCATGACCCCCTCCGCACCGCGTTCCTCTGGTGCCGGCGTCTGTGGTATCTGCAGCGACTGGCAGACGGGAGCGGCACTGTTCCTATTCTGGTTCTCCTCCTGCAGGATGTGCAGTACTTCTCCTACTGGGCCCTCGGTGTCGACGTCGTCCTCCGCTGTCGCCTAACCCTGGGCAGATTCCTCCCGCCGTGCCTTCTTGACGGATGTCCGCTCCCTCTCTGACCTCTCAGAAGCATACGGGGTCCTGAGGCTGGAGCTACCGCCCTCTGTACTGGTCCCTGGGGAGAGTGGATCCAAGAGGTGGTTGAGTTTTGGCCGGGCTAAGACAGTGGGTTCCCCGACCATCCCCACCGTGGCCTCCACTTTCGTGGCTGGCCTGCTGCTCCGCTCCTCAGGCTTACCTGGGATCTTAAGCCCTACATTGACATTACTTTTTACTACCCAGTCCAGGATGTTCGCCACCCATTGCCGTCGACAGCTTCGGGTGGTTTTTCTGCACGTCAGCCCCTGTCGAAATCCGCAGCCACCTCCTCCTGACGGGCCTTTTAGGTTCGGGACTGTTCCTGCGGGTGGCTTGGCAGGAGGCTTTCTTGCTTGCGCTGAGCGACACATGCTCCGCGCAATGGGAGGTCGTGGCAAAGCCCTCGTCGCCCTCTTCCACCTATTGCGTGGAGGTCCGTCGCCGGCATAGAGCCCCGGAACTGGGGCTTGGGCTATGGGACAGGCCGCGGGGGGCGTGGTGTACGCTCCTCCCGTGGCCGTCGGTACCCGGTTCGCCGTCCCGTCCTGTGGGTGGACTATGCTTGTAGGTTCCGGGGCCCTCGTCCTACGCTCCCATGCTCGGACAGGAGGGGGACAGGCCGGGGCGCGAGGCCCGCCCTCTGTTTTCGTCGGGACGGCCGGGAGGACGGAGGGAGGCCATGGTCATTCCTTTCTCCATGACAAGTTTACGGGAGGCTATGCTCCGCAAAACGCGTAGCTCCTCTTGGCCAATGCCCTCTCCCCTCACCCGGCCGTCTCCTTGACTTGGTGGTGGGCCTGACACATAGCACCCGCTCCGGCTTCTCCCGCCCCCACTTCCGGCACTAGCCACACCGGACGCGGGCAAGTCGGTGGTACAGAAGGGTCTGGTCTGGAGGTGGAGGTCCCAGCCTCCTTTCGGGCACCCTCCCCAACATAGACGCAGTGTCTCAGGAGGTGGCCCAGGTAAGCCGGTCCATGTATGGGGGAGGTGCCGTCGCGATAATATCTTCTACACACATTGTGCACTGGACACACTCGCTGTAGTTGTCTGTGTCGCGAACCTGGGGTTCACAATTGCAATTCCCAAATCGGGCCTCCCGCCTTCACACCCCGTTCTCTTTCACAAACGTGTTCTGGGTTTTCCCTACTGGGATCTTTATCTTGGGCGGTACTGACCGTGCTTTTAGGCCAGCTCGGACTCGACCACCTTGTTCTGCTGGGCCCCTAACACTTCCCTGTATCACCCCTCTTACTGGCTGTGGCCGGTACCGTACTTGCTACATGTGAGACTGTCGCACTGGGTTGCTCGGGGCTCGTTCGCTGCAGCGGTGCCCTGGACTGCTCCCCCAGCGGCCATCTGGTTGGATACAGATGCGTCGTGTGAGGTGGGGTGGGGCTCCCAATCTAACATGGATCATCGACGCCACGGCAAGTGGTCAGGGCTCTTACAAAGGAGTACAAAGGAGTACAAAGGAAATCAAGCAACAACAAATCTAGTGACCCTTCTAGGCTGCTTGTCCTCCAAAACACTGAGGATCAAGTGTCCAAACAGTGGTTTAGAGTGGGTAAGGGAACATTGGAAAGGGAACTACTGCCCTGGAACTAATGTCCGTGGCAGGACTAGGAAGTTAGTAGGGGACATATGGGTTAGTAACTGAGGGGAGGATAAAATAAAGTTATTCATTTACAAACGCAGTCAGTCGCGGATTTGATGCGAGATATTTGTCTAGGCGGAATTTAAATGAATCAACGGTGCTGCAGTCTATAACGTCTCGGGGAAGCCCATTCCACAAGTTGACAACTCGATTGAAGAAGAAATTCTTAGATTCGTGTGAGTTAAAAGATTTACCAATAATTTTGCAACCGTTTCCCCGCGTGTAATTAGATTGGTCGATAGTGAAGTACTTACTACAGTTCATATTGTCGATGCCTTTGATGATTTTGAACACTTGAATTAAGTCACCTCTTAATCTGCGCTGGGTTAAAGGAAATAGATTTAATTCTCTAAGACGCTCTTCGTATGGTTTGTTCTTTAGGCTAGATATCATTTTGGTAACTCTACGTTGAACTCGTTCTAGCTTGTTTATGTCTTTTTGGTAATAAGGGCACCAGCATTGAACGCAGTATTCCAGAAGAGGGCGGACTAAGGAATTGTAAATGGGTTAGGATTACGTCTTTGGATTTATGCTCAAATGATCTGCCTATAAAGCCAATTATTTTGTTTGCCTTCTTAACAACTTCTGAACATTGTTGACTCGGTTTTAGGTTACTCGATATTGTTACTCCCAGATCGGTTTCTTGTTTACATTCTTAAGCTGAGTGCCATTCATCGAATAGTTTGCTTTCTCATTTAGGTATCCGATATGTAGTACTTTACATTTATCCGCATTGAAACTCATTTGCCAAATTTGGGCCCAATGTGACAATTTGTCTAGATTGTGTTGCATATCGTCAACTTGATCTTTTGAGAGTACGCTATTTGCAATTTTTGTATCGTCAGCAAATTTTGAGATTGTACAGGTGAGACCCTCATCTATGTCGTTGATGTAAATTAGAAAGAGAATTGGTCCTAGTACCGATCCCTGGGGTACCCCGCTACTTACATTGGTCCATTTAGATGCCTTACCGTTTATGACTACTCTTTGCTTTCTGTCGCTGAGCCAATTTTCTATCCATTTCAACACACCGTCTTGTATTCCATGCGCTTACACTTCCGTGCCCTAGTCCTGCTGGTACCGTTTTCTTCCTGCGGGATCACTGTCTAGCCCTAGCGGGCATGTCGGTGGCCTTTCGGTTGGACATCAGATTCGCTGATGCCTTCAGCACGGACTGGAGTGGGTGACTGTCACGCCCTGTATGCTTCTGTGCGCACCGCTGTGCCGGGACGGGCTAGGTATGCATGCTGTGAGCCTACATTTACGTAATGTTCTTAAAGACGGTAACCCTCTTACAGAGGGCTCAGCTCATGGTATCTGTTCATATGTGGCGACCATCCGCTTTTACAGTCTTGCTATCTCACTGCCATAACCGACACAGGGTTATGGTCCCCCCGCAGCGCATTTGTTTCATCATACCTCTTCATGCCCACGGCCAGGCTGGGTATGCCTTGGGTTGCGTTGAACCTACGTCTCGCCTGCTTCGTCATCCTTCCTGATTCTATTCATACTGTATTTGTCCCATACTGTATTTTCTTCCTTTCCCTAACAGGAATGGGGGGGGGGGTTTGTATGCTTGTACAAAGCATACATGTACTTTCAATACATGTATGTCCTGTCTGTTTAGTATTAAGGATGGAGCTCTTACGGTTTTTACATTATGACTACACTGTCTACGGGTTTTGCCTTGGTATGCTTATGCATCATACCCATGTCATGTAAATAAAGAGTGTCATATGATGTCGTCAGCCGGCTATGCCGTGCCATTTTGTTTTTGTAAATACTTTACACCTGACTTCACTTAAGGATTTCGCTCTTACAGTTTTTACATTCTGACTCCACTGTCTCCGGGTTTTTGAGTTGGTATGCTTATACCTCCTACCTGTGTCATGTAACTACAGAGTGTCCTTTGATAACGTCCGCCAGCTATGCCATGCCTTGTGATTTTGTTAATACTTTACACTTGGCTTCACTTAAGGATTTCGCTCTTACAGTTTTTACATTCTGACTCCACTGTCTCCGGGTTGTGTGTTGGTATGCTTATGCCTCCTACCCATGTCATGTAACTACAGAGTGTCATATGATGACGTCCACCATCTCCTGTGTCTCTTCATCCCATACTGTATTTTCTTCCTTTCCCTAAGCAGGGGGGCGGGGGGAATTCTATTTTGTATGCTTGTACAAAGACTTTCTCTTTCAATACTTGTCTGAACAGTACTGTCTGTTTAGTGTTAAGGATGTAACTCTTAAGGTTTTTACATTTGGACTACACTGTCTACGGGTTTTTGTATTGGTATGCCTATGCCTCATACCCATGTCTTGTACTTAAAGAGTGTCTTCGTATGTCATCCACCTGCTGTGCCGTTCCCTTTGTTCTTGTACTTATTTACAATTGACTTCACCTTTCCCATGTTGGTGTGCCATTCCAAGGTCGACATGACCTATTCCTTTACCTGCCTGTGCATGTTAGACCCTAGACTGATACGCTAGTAACTGTATTTTCTTAATATGCACCATACTGTTACGCTCTTTTTTCCCAATAAACTAAAATATTTATTTGTGTCTTTTCTAGGTCCTCTACTTTTGCGTGGTTTATTGGATGTCCGCCTCCAATGTGGGACTCAAGCCCTACGTTGGAAACGTAGAGACTGCTACTAAATTGGAAGGTTTGATGATCTCCCTTATAACCAAATAAGGAAAACCTCTTATTTGGTAGCCGTCTCGGAGTATCCAACGACAGTGTATCCCACCCTCATGCCGATCCCCTACCCATCCAATCTAAACTGATTACCGTACTTGATACCTAGATGCTGTTATATGTACTGGTGCAGGCTCATAGAAAATGGAGCATGGCAAAGAGGAGAGCAGCTACAGTGGAACCCCCATCTTCGCTCTTAATCGGTTCCGCAGAAATCAAGCTAAGATTGAAACAGCCAATCGGGGCACTGTTCTTATGGGGAAAATTCTAATCAGTTCCGTGCTCATTCTAAAAGTTGCACTTTTTCCCAGTTTTAGCCTATGGAAACATGTTTTTTGTCTACATAAAGTAAATCTTATGCATTGTAAATAATAATGTAGACATGGCTAAATAACAGTCCTAACCATAATAATACTGTAAATTGGGGCATTATTCTTATGGCAAAAATGGTAGGCCTAGGTTCTAAATTTGTCCAGTCACCCCTCAAGTACCCATTTCGCCCCAAATACATCCAATAAATACATATTATGAGGAGAATATGTATAAATTGGGAGGTTTGACGTACCTCCCAACCTACCAAATAGGAAAACCTACTATTTGGTAGTAGTCTTGGAAAATCCAACGTCAAGGCTATTAACCTAATTGCAATGACGACTTGTCTATTTTGACTGCTATGTTGTCATTCCAACCGCGGTTAAAAACCAAAAAAGGTACTGTACCCAAAATCCCTTTTCTTCAAAAACCAACAAAAACACTGAACACAAGAACAAAACACAATTTTCAATGTGGCAAAAATACTTATGTACTGGAACAATACATAATCCCAAACTTGCAATCCAGTGTTGCAAACCCGTACCCCCCCCCCCCCCTTTGTCAAATAAAACAAAGGAAAAGAACGAGGGACAAGGGGGAAAGACCAGGGATCTTCGCCAGAGCACCAGGAAACACGACCCCCGAGAGCAATCACCGGCCGAGGGGGTCGAACACTGGACACGGAGAGGTAGGAGGAAGATGAAGGAATTGATAGAAGACCACAAAACCGCTGAGGCGATGGCAGGTAAGGATCGACGTGGCAGGAACCGGAAGGAGGCAGCAAAGGATCTGACATCGTGCGCAGAACCCCTACAAACAGGGTGACGGGCACGAACGGTCCGACAAACGTGGCGGCCCATCTGCACCTGCGAGAGCCTCCCACCTGTCCGAGGAGACACCCACACAGCAGTACCCGAAGGCGGCGCCACAGACGCAACAGAGGAGTGCAAGGCTGACACCGGGCACAACACATGGCGAGGATGCCCACGCCGTAAAGCCTGGACGGCGAAAGGCTGGAAAACGGGGGCCTCCCTCCCATGCGTGGTAACAAAAGGAGGGGAGGAGGCGAACGAGACGCCATGCAAGGACGGGGAGAATCGCACGCAGTCCCGGGGCCGTGACAATGCCGCTAGTGCAGACACCCGATCCCCAGTGGCCAGAGCGACAAGGAAGAGTGGACGCCCGAGCAACGGAACCGGCGTAGCGGCCCTTGTATACGTGGGTGAAGCCAGAAGGACCAGAGCCCGCCCCAGATCCCACTGCGGAGGGACCTGGCGCGGAGGCGGTCGATCCCGGAAGGCAGCCGTCAGGAAGGAATCCAGCTCCTGTGGCGGAACGACCAGCCCAGCGACGGACCCAAAGACCCGCCGGACGGCAGACAAGTGGGTACGTATAGCGTCGACTGGAAAGCGACGTGTACGGAAGAGGTGAAACAAGGAGCGTAGGACGAGGGAAGGAGAGCCAACTGGCAGGCGAGTGGCCTGTAGCCACCTAGTAAAAGACCTCCAGCGGGACCCGTAAGTCCCCCAAGGAGAAGACGGCCAGGAACGCTGCAGGAAGTCAGTCAGGGCTCGGCCGGGGACCGGGAGCCACCGTGCCTCATGAACAAGCACGATGCGAAGGCCAACGAGGTCCGCAGGTCCCCAACCTAGCCCAAGTGGAAGCCGGAGACAGGTAGAGGGACCGGACACGGGCACCACCGCGGCAACCGGGCGGACCAAGTCCGTGCCGGCCACAGAGGCGCGAGGAGCCAGACGCAGCCGTGGTACAGCCGCAGCTTCGCGAGGACTGGGCACATCAACAGCGCGTCTGGTGGCGGAAAGATGTATATCGACCGCCACCTGTACCAGGCTACCAGGAAAGCGTCCGGACCCCCCCCGGAGCGCGAGGCCGGAGGGAGAGGTCCAGAGGCAACTGGCGCGGCACCCCCGATGCGAACAAGGCGACCTCCGGAACACCTCAGGAAGCCGCGAGGTCGGCGAACACAGTCCGTTTCATCGCCCATTCTACAAGAACGCCCTGCCCTCTCGACAGGGCGGCCGCCCAAAGGGTGGCAGGCCCGGGCAGGGAGGAGGCATGCAAGGAGAAGGGATGTCGGTCCGCGAGGAAGAACAACTCCACCGAGACCCCCAATAGAGTCAACGACCTGGAGGACCCCCGCATAAGGAAACAGGGGACAGCTTGTCTGAGTGTCCAACCCGAAGGCCACCGACTCACCCCGAAGGGCCAGCGCGTGGTCCCGCAGGAAGAACAAAGGAACCAACAGTCCGAGGGCATAGACGGGTAAGTGGAGGGAGACTAACCCATCGGCCGGGAAGTGGACGTCCCAGGTTCGATCGGGAACCTCACCCATCCTCGCTCGACGTATCTGTGGCTACCCAGACCGTCGGCGGGGGGGCGGTCCAGGGCACAGCCGCAGAAAGCGAGCCCCGAGCAACCCAGCGACCGAAGCGTCTGCGAACGGTACGCGGGAGCGGCAGGAGCCGATCCATAGGGGCAACGGAAACACCGTGGTGCCCATGAGGAGGAGGCGGCGTAGCCAGAGGCTCCCTAAGGGAAGGGGCAGAGCGGCCCAATGCAGCGAACCCACGAACGAGTCCCAGAGCCACCCCGGGAGGGAGACCGAGTGCAACACGGCGAAGACCTTCCACCGAAGGTGCACCGCGGCCGGCAGACCCCGGGTCACCGTAGCGCCGGACAAAACCCATGCGAGACCGACCCATGGCACGACACGCGACGGGGTCAAGCGTGACTTGGGAACATCGAAGGGGAACCCTAACCGTGCGATGTGGCGAACGACTGTGAGGGCGTCGCCAATGCACAGTCCTAGGGCGTCGGAAACTACCAACCAATCGGCCAAGGAAAACAGGATCTGGAGCTCACTCCTGAGGAGAGGACCCAGAACTTGCCCCACCAGTGCGGAGAAGATCTGCGGCGCGATGTGGAGACCGAAGGGAAGGCCGTCGAACAGGAACACACGAGCGGAAGTCCGAACGGCCAAGAATCGCTGGAAGCGAGGATGGAGAGGAACGAGCCAAGACGCATCCTGGAGGGCCAGCGACACTCCCCACGACAGAGGGCACAGGGCCAGGCGTACCAGGGGTACCAGCAGCTTCCGAAACCGTGTGTGCACGATGTGCCCGTTGAGGGCCGACAGATCCACCACCGGTCGCATCGCGTCGCAGTTCGTCGACGGTACCAGAAAGACACGGGAGAGGAAAACCGGCTGACTGGCGGTCAACTCCCTCGACACTACCAAGCTCGGGCATGGAAGTGAACACATGGGCCACCTCTGAAGAGATGGGCCGGCGTCGGTGACAAGAGCGGAGTGGGGGTCTGGACGTCCACCTCCAGGTGAGACCCCTCCGCGCAACCCGCCGCCCCCAACATCCCTCGCGGCTACCGAGGGGCGCAAGGGCGAAAACAACCCGAGGGAGCACCCGAGAGGAGGGGAGCGACCCGGTCGGCCAGGCGAGAAGGAGAACAAGGAGGCCGACCCAGAGAACTACACATTGTGTTGACGTGGAGGTACCCCCGGTACGGGCCGTGCGGGCATGAGCGCCACGTTGACCTCCTCTACCCCCCCCCAACCTCGTCGAAAAGGGCGGGCCACCCCAACCCCAGGCCGGCGCGGGGCTGACCCCGTCGAAGGGCGGCCGGAAGTGGAAGGCCGGCCAGCCCCGACACGGCGGGGATGAAAGGGGCAAGAACAGAAGTGCGAGGCGGAACCGACGCACTGGCCTGCAACGTCCCAGTCCTGCACTTGCAGCAGCACCCCGAAGAGGACCGGCAGAAGGACGGGACTGAGAAGACCCCGCGCGCGACGTAAGCAGGGTCCGCAACGACACAGCGCGTCGTCGCGTGTCGGAAGCAGGGGCCGCCGACAGAGAAGCGTAGCATTCCCAAGCATCCTGCTTTAAAAAAAACGACGTATATAGCGCAGAGTACAACAAACCCTGACGAATATCCAAGGGGGCCGGCCGGCAGAACGAGGACCGTACCGTCGGGCGTTGCCGAGTTGCCGCACACAAAACCGCCTTCAGCTCGGGAACCAAAGACACCGCGAGCCGGAGGTGGACCCGCTGAACGCGGTCCAAACCCTCGCGAAGATCGCCTGGCGCAGACGCCTCGAAAAGCCGCAGGTGGTGAACAGACGTCTGGAGGGAACCTAAAGACAAGACAATAAGGCCGTCACCCTCTGTCGCAAGGGAAAAACCTTGGCGACAGAGGGCTGATCCGGGTGAGAGAAGAACGGGGTAGCAATAGAACAAAGTTCAAGAACGGGCGCGCTCATCCAGGACCAGAACGCGCCGTCCAACCCGCCGACAGACACAAGAGGAGGCAAAATCAGTGATGACTCCGGGGGAGGGACTGAAGGAGACCCGTCGACGGATCGGTGTGTGAAGTCGAAGGCCTCAGCAAACCAGGCCTCCAATGGGAGAGGGAGACCGAGCATGACGGCTAAGCCAGGCGTACCGGCGTCGCACAAACCTGTCCCATAGGAGGACAGACCCGTCAATACAGCCAGGGACTGAACAGCCGGAAGGATGTCAGGGCGGCTGAAGTCTGACCAGAGCGTAGGCCTGCAGAAGGGAGGGGGACCGTAGCAGGGGTAGGTAGGGTGAGGCGCTGAGGGTGAGTCACCGCCAAGAAGCGCGAGAAGAGGGAGTCTTCATCGACTCCAAGCGCCCGTCGAAGCGTGACACAACCCAGCCCTGCATAGCCGACAATCGATCCGAGAGAGGCGACCCCCCCCCAGATTGGTCGGCCCGCAGGGGCGAGCGTGAGCGGGAGCGAGACCCACGACACGAACCAGCAGCGTCGCGGCCCAAGGAAGGCGAGCGACGACAGTTGTGTCGCCGTTGAGGGACTCGTCCCCGATCACGAACGGCCGAGGGGGAAACAGCACCATCCCCCTCTTCCAGCGACACGTCAGCTCTTGAGAAAGGGGACCCCGAAACCTCGCGAAACCCCACCGAGGCAAGAGGAGGGGTACCCCCCTGGCGAGACGGTAAGTGAAGGTCAGGAAGAGAAGAATGAGGAGGAGCAGGACGACGGGAGTGGGAAGGCTGGCCGGGTGAAAGGAGGCCAGAAGGAGCCGCGGGGGGAAACAGAGCAAGGATTCCCGGGGCTGAGATAACAGGGCGGCCCGACACCGAGGCGGAGGAGGGAGGGACCTCCACCGTGGGACGAGACCGTGAATGAAGAATAGGCACTGAAACAGGTGAAGTAGGAGAAGCAACGACATCCAGGCGGACCCTCCTGGACAGTGTAGGAGGAGGGAGCAGAGGGCCAGCTACAGCATGAACAACCGCGCGCGGAGAGGACAACGTAAGAGGAAGTCGTCTGGGCTGGGGAAGCGGGCGGAAGGGAGTAGAGCCCCTATCCGTAGAGGCCAGGGGAGGGCGCACAGGGGCAGAGCCGCTAACCCCGGCCTCAGGGCGAGAACCATGACGAGGGCGATGGGTGTCGTCAAGGCGATCACGAGGACGACGAGGGGCAGTAGAGGACGGACGACGAGGCGAGCGAGAGCGTGGACGGAGCTGGGGAACCCCCCGACGATGGGACGACTGGCTGCGGGACCCAGGGGAGAGGGCCCGAGCAGGGAGAGGGCCAGGTGAACGGCCTTCAGTCGGGTCAGGGATACCCAGGGCGACGCGGATCCGGTCGGCAACAAAGGCCGGGGAACGGTGGCCCACAGTCCTAATGTGGCGGGAGACCATCGTCCACACCGACGGAAGGGAAGCAGAGGCCACAGCCGCCGCCGAGGAACCAGGGCTATGGTGCAGCACATCCACCAGGGCCAGACACGTGCCACACAGAGCAGGGAGGTAGGCCGTAGAGGACACACAGAGCGAGTGGCGCAAGCAGGACTTGTGGCTCTCCAAGCACGGGGAGCGACAACCAAGGCGAAAGCAAGGCAGCCTACCTGCACTGGAAGAACACACACCATAATCAGCACGTCGAAGGAGTAAGTGGAGAGAATGTCCAAGAAGAACCAGGGAAGGAGCATGGGGAAACAGGAACACACATGCAAACAGGTATCGGTACTCACCCTAATCTGGGAGCACAGAGGTAGGTGAGGAGGGCGGCCGAGGCGGAAGAGCACTAGCAGAACCTGCAAAGATGGAGAAAGTGTTAACCACCACTCAACATCTTACATGCAGGGCCTATAACACCAGTAAAGTGCATACACCAATATAGTATCAGGCAACAAGATGACATCAAAAAGGTCAACAGTGAAAGCCAACTATAACCGCAAATTTGCGGGCCAATGGAGGCATAACCGTACCGACACCACCCTCCCGCATCTTTGAGGGACCCCCCAGCGATCACCGCAAATTTGCGGGGAGCAGAAATGTCCCAGAGGACCGAATTGAGCTCCCGCAAATTTGCGGGACCGGCCGAGATGGTCCAGCGCCGAAAAAGCGAGAGGAGCGTCTAGGAAATACCAAAAAAGGCCACAAAAAAGCGTCATCTCCTTATGAACTCCAAGCGATGATGGCCATCAAGCTGAGCAGTGTCTTCCTTGAATTGATCCTAACTCAACCGGTAAAGGGAGAGGCAAGGAAGACACACCAGGGGAGAGGAGGCACATCCCCCAGGAACCACCCAACCCACAGAGATAGAGCAAAGCCCATGAGGAGAAGTGGCAGGGAGGGTGGTTTCGCACAAACAGGGGCCCCCGTGGGGTACCCCTGGATTGGGCAAAATAGATTATGAAAGGATGGAGGTGAAACAGGAAGAGAAAACAAAAACCAGTAAATGAAACTGGTGAGAAAACGGGTGGCCTATCCGTGAGCAGAGAATGTGTCAGGGGCGAAAAACCCTGTGGTGTGAAGGAGGGGCCCCCGTGGGGTATCCCTGGATTATCACGAACCACCTGTCGCCCAGGCCCTTGAGACACAGTGAAGGCTCGAAAGGGGGGACTCGGGAATAACGCTAATAATGCGGCCGACACAAACTCTACAAACAGCACCGCCACCAACGAAATCTCAGATTGTTTACCAACGGTACACCTTAGGCTATGAAAAAATGAAAACTCATAGGGGCATAGCAATTCCGGAATGAGAAAACCAGCTAGGCTAAAATAAGCTAAAAACTAAACTATGCCCAGACTAACAGGAAAAAAGAATATGAAAAGAGAAAGAATGAAAAACATATACGAGGAACGCCAGGCGCCCCCGTACCTTCGGTAGGCTATTTCCACACGCGTCTCCATTATACACACTTAGGAGCCCATTTACGTGTGCCCTAGATCACGTAACATCTGTCTAACAAAAAAGAAGGCCAGATAAGCCGAAACGAACCTAAACAGGGTGAATTAAAGGAGCACAACAAAAGCGACTTCATTCAATGGAGCGCGTGAAAAAATGATGACAAGAGAGGGTCGCTCATGCGCACGTTCGACAGGGATCTGCACATGACGGAACACGGGATGGGCCTTAAGCGGTAACTAAGGTAAACCCCTTTTTCTTCTCTTCTATGCTTTTTTCACCTTCGGTGGTAGTTTTGGTTAATGTACAACGTCTCCTAGAGCAAGATAAGGAGTAGACTCTAGACGTTTTCTTTTTAACCGCGGTTGGAATGACGACATAGCAGTCAAAATAGACAAGTCGTCATTGCAATTAGGTTAATAGCCTTGATGTTGGATTTGCCAAGACTACTAACAAATTGTGATATTTAGCCTAGCCTAACATCGTCTAGGCTATTTTAACCGTTTTCGTCCGACTGGCCTTTGCTTTGTGTTTTGAGCATGAATTTCCTTCATTACAACCACCAGCCCCACCATCCCTATCACCAGATGTACTAGAGGTTGTTGTTGTTGTTGTTGTTCCCCAAGCTGCCTGGCCGAACATCCCCAAGGCCCCGAGCAATTCCAAGGCCTTAACCGAGTGCCCCCACAGAACCCTCCCCGCCGACCACAATAAAGCCTGGGTGACCGAAGCCACTCCATGGCGGGGGCCTGAGGAGGGTGCGGAAACGCCCGGGAAACCAAAGCCCCACCCAGGGCCCTGTGCCCCTCAGCAATTATGAAGAGAAAGTCGAGAGGCAAGGGAAAAATGTGACGCTTTGGTTTCCAATCTTGGTAGATTGGGAGGTCAATCCACGGAAGTGACGCCGTCACTTGAGATCTAGAAAATATATAAGTTAAAGGAAAAGTCAGAGTAAGCTATGGGTATGGCAGAGATTGCTCAGCTCTCACTCTGATAGACCAGCCCATCACCACATGACTAGAACCCAATCCTCTCAGCATCAGCTAGGAAAGGCCCTAGAAAGCCGCCTTTGGCGGGGGGATAGCTCCCCTATTTCAACCCCTTTCGGGGTTGGGCACTCGCCCTGTACTAGAGGTTATAATAAACACTAGAGATACGAGGTTCAGGCACAAAAAAGCTTGCAAACAGCTGTTTTTTCAACATAAAAACGAATGGACTGTGAGCTATTCTCAGCTAGTGTTGACGTCATACAAAGATGGCGGCATCTTGCGCAATGACGATCGTATCTCGGATTTCGTCTCTAAGCGGCAAACACCTTGACAGTGGCAGATTCTTTTAGTTCAGTTAACTTTTTTTGATTGTTTTTGTTTGTTTCTAGTTTTATGTCAATTTTTTTAATTATTTTTGTTTTTTTCGGGTTTTGACTGGAACATTTGTGTGCCAAGATGGAAGCTTTTTGTGCGAACATGGAAATTGGGAATATTTGGTGTCTACAACGAAGATTGAAACGACGACGACTGATGTGGCGAAGATGGGGGCTCCACTGTAGATTAAATGGGTAACTATAATTTTTTTCTCTCCTTCGCTATCCTAATTTCTTTTCCTTCTTTAGTCGTCTCGGAGCGTGTACAACGTGCCTAGTAGTGAATTGAGGTGCAACTCTAGAGATTATTAGTACTTCGCGTTAGTACCGATAAATCGGCCCGCTGTGGTAGCGGCTGAGATCTTAAGCCCTACATTGGATATCCAATGGACCCGGGTTCAAATCCCGATATGTCAATGGGAAGATATTATTGGGATTGAATTTGTGCTGTACCTAGTATCAGTGCATTACCACAAAGCAATGCACCCCGTATATTGCCAGCAGGGGGCAAATAACCGAAAAAATATGCTGTTAAAATAGACGCGAAGTTAACCGCGGCGATCAGTGGAAGACAGGTCGACGGTACTACAGCTAATTAAGGTGGTAGATGATTGGATGCAAACTCTGGAGGATGGTGATGTAATAGACGTGGTATATTGCGATTTTATGAAGGCCTTCGATAAGGTCCCACATAAATGGTTAATAGAGAAAGTTAGAAGCTATAGTATAGGGGAGAAATGTGTGAAATGGATAGAAACCTTCCTGAAAGATCGGAGACAGAGGTTACTGGTGAATGGAATAGGCTCGGGGTGGAGGGAAATTACAAGTGGGGTACCTCAGGGATCTGTGTTGGGACCACTACTGTTCGTTATATTTATCAACGACTTACCTGAAGTTATAACCAATGGAAGTGAGATATACCTGTATGCGGATGACACTAAGCTGTATAGAAGAGTGAGGAGTAAGGAAGATGTGGGTTTGCTTAAAGGAGATGTGGAGGGCATGAAGGGATGGTCTGAACATTGGTTAATGCCTTTTCATCCAAAAAAATGCAAGTACTGTACATGCAGATTGGGACTAGCAAGATAGACAAGGTAGGATACAGCATGTATGAAGCGATGGAGGAAGTGAATGCAGAAAAGGATATAGGAGTAGTGATAGACAATAATTTAATTTTCTCAGAACATTTAGCGGAAAAGATAAACAAAGCCAATAGAATTGTAGGGCTGATAAGGAGGACATTTGTGTCACTTGACGAAGAAATATTCAGGAATCTCTATACAGTGCTGGTTAGGCCGCACCTGGAATATGCGAACCAGGTGTGGGCTCCATATATGGTAAAGGATATAGAAGCAATGGAGAAAGTGCAGAGGAGAGCTAGCAAGCTAGTACCAAGTTGAAGAACGCAGGCTATGAGCAGAGGTTGAGGACACTGGGACTTCCGACACTGGCATATAGGAGAAAGAGAGGGGATATGATAGACTTTTAAGATAGTGTCAGGAAAGTATGATGAGGATGTGTGTGAAGGTATCTTCTTGATGCGGGAGGGAACAAGAACGAGAGGACACTATAAGAAAATTTACAAAGAAAGAAATAGGCTTGAGAAGGTAAAGAACTCATTTTGTGATAGAGTGGTAAATGAGTGGAACGCGCTGCCCCATTATGTAGTCGATTCCGAATCAATAAGGAAGTTTGAAAGTAATCTTGATAAAGCATGGGGAAGACAAGATTTGAAGTTTGATTATAAAGCAAAAATACAGAATAGTAAAAATGTTGCGTCTGCTGCCGCCGCCGCCAACACAGTAAACGACCGCAGTAGTGCAAGTACTGGCACTGAGCTGGATACACAGGCCTAGTTTGCCTTTTTCCAGAGGATCTACTGTAAGAAAACTGTAAGATCGCCCTATGTAAACATGACGACCGTACGCCCGAACTCTATATCCATCCCAAGTTAGGTAAGCTTGTTAGGTTAGGCTATTATTAGGCCTACCCCTAATTTTCGTCTTTTACCCGGCAATTGCCCTGATCTTCATAGCCCTACCCACTATCGGGCTGCATGTCTTAAGATTGATGAATAATGGGTTAATGCTAAATTTCCATTCAACTTCATAATTAGAATCAACTAGGCTAGCCGGTAAGATTAGTAGTGGGCGTACCACTACCGACATACAGCATAAATCATGTATAAAACATTAACCTAACCTAACCTAACCTAGTACTACATGAATACTAGGTTAGGTTAGGTTAGGTTAGGTTAGGTTAGGTTAGGTTAGGTTAGGTTGTTTGGTTAGGTTAATGTTTTATAGATGAGTTATGCTGTATGTTGGTAGTGGTACGCCCACTACTCCTAATCTTACCGGCTCGCCTAATCTAAAACACCAAAAACAAAATAGCTTACAAATATAAAAAAAAAATACCTGAAACACACGTTGTAATTAATCCTACTTAGGCTAACTACCAACAATACCGACAATGAGCTATATCTTACCTTACTCAGGTATACGAATAGTGAAGAATCAAAGGAACACTACACAATACGAAATGTACGTCCGCACAAGTCTACCTTTTGCTATGACATTGTTGCCAATTCATAAAGTAAACAGGGTCCACTTCCAGTTTCTGTACTTGTTGTTGTGATCAAGGGCACCTTAAGGCGGTTAGAATATACCTCGCTTCTGTAAAAGCGTGGCATAACACCCCTCAATACCTTCATCTGACCAGTATTCTTCACAAGAATAAAGACAGACGTGTTTGTAACAAGTCAACACGAGGTTGAGCTGAAGCCAGTGAGAACCCGCCAAAATTGGGATAAGTTGGAAAACTATAAATGTGATCTGGGAACAGTGTTGTATACCCTCTAGCCTCTAGGGCTCTAGGCTCAATGAGTATAACATATTCAAGAACCAAGAACATATTCTTCATTAATGTGGCAAAGTTTATCACATAACGGTCATGGTAATTGTCAGACTAATTTTGATAATTTGTTTTGGGCAAATTTCTATAATTGCACCTAGGCTATAAGCCTAGACTACGAGCTAAACAAATTACAAAAAAACAGTAAGGTACGACGAGGTAAGTAGTGTGGCAAGGAAAATATAACCGAAACTACCACTAATTTTCCAATGGTTTTTCATTTTGGTTTTAGGTAGTTTAGTATAGGCTAGGCCTAACTCCATTTCTATGTCACAATTTTTTTTTACATAGGCCTATTTGAAGACAGATTTGGAATCAATATGCTCTAAACATCATATTAAAATTAGTTTCAACCCTCGGCAAAACCTATTAAAAAAACCGGTAGGCTAACATGTCTACCTACCGTAAAACGGTTGTCAATACTCTCTTATAGACGGCGCGTCTTTCAGCGACGCAATTTTTTCGTCAACTGGAGAGCTCTATCCATCAACTTTTTTAATACTGTCATATACTAGGTGTTAGGTGACACTTACCTTTGTATGTGTAAGATACCGTTATACTATCCAAGATAATAGTATTCAATACCTGCTGTTTTCATAAATATAATAGAAACCATAACAATTCACTCGTAGGCCTATGCATCTTCGCGTGAATTCATTATTAATTTGCACGAATGCGCCTATGCTCGAATATTAATTCGCTCGAAGTGTCCAGATACCGTACCAGGTACTAGTGACATATGCTAGGTGTTAGCTGAGGGCTACATTTGCATTCCACGTACTGGGTACTAGGGACATAGGGTAAGACGGGGTAATTTCGCCGAAAATCGCGTATTTTGACAAATAGAAACTGCCACAAATGGAATTTTTAAATGTTTAATTTGTTATCTATACATTCAGCCTTTCTGCTATAGATGCCCAAAAAACGAAAAAAAAATAGGCTATAATGTTTTGGTCATGCTGCCAAATTTTTGAAAAAAAGTCACTCTCGCGGCGAAATTACCCCGCCCGGCGGGGTAATTTCGCTGCAATTTCGCTGCGACCTATTTTACGCATCATCTAGCTAGTAAACTAGATAACATTATATGATTAATGGCCAGACAAAACACTAGCACGCAGGTAAAAGCAATGAAAACATTCCCAAACCCAAACTGACACTAAACATGCCAATAGAAAAACGTTGCACGCACACACACAACTGAACAGGGCAGGCAGAGATGCAGGTGTGTCACACGTGTAGGCCTATGCGCCACTGTGTCTATTGCGGGTGTGGAGTTGTGGACATGTAGTGCGGGTGTGGACGTGTCTAGTGCGGGTGTGGACGTGTCTAGTGTGGTTGTGGACGTATTTATTAGGCCTACGGGTGTGGAAGTATTTAGTGCGGGTGTGGACGTGTCTCGTGTGGGTGCGGCGTGTAGGTTGCTAGTACAAAGTACCAGGCAGCAGCTGACGGCTACTGCCAACACTGTGTCACACGCAAACATACAAACAAACATACACACATACAAACCACCCACAAACACCCCCACACATACCCGGCCATACCGTCAGACGCTCCGCTAGCCCCGGCTCCAGGCCCCACGAAACTACAACAAAACCTAAGCCAAACTAGATCTACAACCTAAGCCAAACTAGCTATACAACCTAAACCTAACTTGCTCTACAAGACTACAAGCTAAACCAAAACTGCTCTACAACCTAAGCCAAACTGCAGCCGAATCCATGCAATAGTTTCGGAGATATCGGCGTTTGAATGCAAATTATTAGCGCCGCGGCGAAATAACCCCGTCTTACCCTACTAGGTGTTAGGTTAGGGCTACTTTTGTATCCCACGTACTGGGTACTAGTGACATACTGTATACTAGGTGTTAGGTGAGGGCTAGCTTTGTATCCCACGTACTGGGTCTAGGTTAGGTTAGGTTCTTTGGTTAGTTATTGTTGTGAACCTCTCGCTGTCACTCGTTGCCGGAGTAAGGTATGTCCCATAATACTATGCACTGTTAGCCAAATAGCGGGGGTGTGGGGGCAGCAGCCCCCACCCATAATAATAGGATAGGTTGTTGTTGTTGTTGTTCTTGTTCTTGTTCCCTAAGCTGCCTGGCCGAACAGCCCCGAGTCCCTGAGGAAGGCCATGGCCACGATCGGGCTTTCCCACAGAGCTCTCATTGAGTGTAGATTGTGTTGTTGGCGTAAGTGGTTGTGTGAAATGCAGTCTTCTATGATGTGTTTAATGGTATGGGGTGCTGTGTTACATCCCGGGCAGGCGTCGACAACGGAGTCATCCAGTCTCTTCTGATAGCTCAGGAGAGCTGGATGGTGTCCGCATCTCAGCCTGGCCAGGTGGACTCTGTCCTCGCGAGGGAGGGAGGATTCGGAAGGATGGATTTCGGGAGGTCGTGCATGCAGCTGCGTGTTGTCTGTGAGTGAGTGGATGGATTGGCGAGAGATATGAGTATGGATGTGCTTCTGGAAGTTGGTTCGGGGTGGGCAGGGAGGGAGAGAGGACAATAATTGTGTGTGATACCGTGTGCTGGGTGTTGTTTTGATATTTCTTGGTGTCTGTGGGCGTGTTGCCATGTAGTTTAGTGGGTGGTCTTGGTTCGTGGAGGCTGCTGCCAGGAATTGAGTGCCTCTCATATCCAGATGGTCTTTGACTTTGAGGATTTTGGTTTCTTGATGTAGGTGATCTGTGGGTGCAGTAGCTGTGCAGCCTGTAATGATCTTCAGGGCTTTGTTTTGAATAGTCTGTAAGGTCTTATGATGTGTTTCAGCTAGGTTAGAAGCCCAGGCTGGGCTTGCGTATTCCATCACTGATCTTATGTATTGTTTATATACTATGGTGGTAGTTTCTTTGTTGTGTCCAAATTTTGTGTGAGCAAGTGACCTGAGGGCGTTAAGTCTGGGTGTCAGTTTCTTTTTAATGTTTGTGGTGTGCTGTTTGAATGTCATATGAGTATCATATGTTACTCCTAGGATTTTGGGTGTGTGTGTATGTGTTAGGGGTGTGTTGTTTATGGTGAGTTGAGGGATGTATTCGTGTTCACCTGTCCAGCTTGTGAGCAGGGTTGCGGTGGATTTGGCTGGGGCTAGATTAAGTCTGTTTGTAGTGCACCAGCCATGTAGTGTGTTGAGATAGGGTTGAAGGAGATCTGTTGCTCTTCTTGGATAGGATAGGTTAGGTAAGGTAGTTAGGTTAGGCTAATTTCTTACAGTTTCTTACAGTTTCTTACAGTAGATCCTCTGGAAAAAGGCAAACTAGGCCTGTGTATCCAGCTCAGTACCAGTACTTGCACTGCTGCGGTCATTCACGGTGTTGGCGGCGGCGGTAGCAGACGCAACATTTTTACTAATCTGTATTTTTGCTTTATAATCAAACTTCAAATCTTGTCTTCCCCATGCTTTATCAAGATTACTTTCAAACTCCCTTATTGATTCGGAGTCGACTACATACTGGGGCAGTGCGTTTCACTCATTTACCACTCTATCATAAAATGAGTTCTTTGCCTTCTCAAGCCTATTTCTTTCTTTGTAAATTTTCTTAGAGTGTCCTCTCGTTCTTGTTCCCTCCCGCATCAAGAAGATACCTTCACACACATCCTCATCATACTTTCCTGACACTATCTTAAAAGTCTCTATCATATCCCCTCTCTTTCTCCTATATGCCAGTGTCGGAAGCCCCAGTGTCCTCAACCCCGCTCATAGCCCGCGTTCTTCAACGTTGGTACTAGCTTGCTAGCTCTCCTCTGCACTTTCTCCACTGCTTCTATATCCTTTACCATATATGGAGCCCACACCTGGTTCGCATATTCCAGGTGCGGCCTAACCAGCGCTGTATAGAGATTCCTGAAGATTTCTTCATCAAGTGACACAAATGTCCTTATCAGCCCTACAATTCTATTGGCTTTGTTTATCTTTTCCGCTAAATGTTCTGAGAAATTTAACTTATTGTCTATCACTACTCCTATATCCTTTTCTGCATTCACTTCCTCCATCGCTTCATACATACTGTATCCTACCTTGTCTATCTTGCTTGTCCCAATCCGCATGTACAGTACTTGCATTTTTTTGGATGAAAAGGCATTAACCAATGCTCAGACCATCCCTTCATGCCCTCGACATCTCCCTGAAGCAAACCCACATCTTCCTTACTCCTCACTCTTCTATACAGCTTAGTGTCATCCGCTTACAGGTATACCTCACTTCCATTAGTTATAACTTCAGGTAAGTCGTTGATAAATATAACGAACAGTAGTGGTCCCAACACAGATCCCTGAGGTACCCCACTTGTAATTTCCCTCCACCCCGAGCCTATTCCATTCACCAATACCCTCTGTCTCCGATCTTTCAGGAAGGCTTCTATCCATTTCACACATTTCTCCCCTATATTATAGCTTCTAACTTTCTCTATTAACCTTTTATGTGGGACCTTATCGAAGGCCTTCATAAAATCGCAATATACCACGTCTATTACATCACCATCCTCTAGAATTTGCATCCAATCATCTACCACCTTAATTAGCTGTAGTACCGTCGACCTCCCCGGCAAGAATCCGAACTGTCTCCCACTGAAAAGTTGGTTTGATTTCATATGCTCCATTATTCCTTCTCTAATTACCGTTTCCATTAGTTTACACACAACACTTGTCAAACTGACTGGTCTATAATTTCCTGGGTCATTTCTCTTTCCCTTCTTAAATATAGCTGTTATGTTCGCCTCTCTCCAGTCCATCGGGATTTGTCCTGTATTAAACGATACCTCAAATAACATTTTCAATGGCTCTACCAACATCTCACCTCCTTCCTTTTTTATTCTTGGGTGTATCCCATCCGGTCCCGGGGACTTACTTCTGTTCATTTTTTCTATAGCCCTTCTTATCCTAGCATGGGAAAACTCTATTAATTCTAGTGCCGGTGCCTGTTTGATGGGAATAGTAGGCACTGCATCATCCGACTCCACTGTTAGTACCCCCCCAAAGTATTTCCCCAGCACCTCTGCTTTCTCCTTATCAGTCTCCGCTCTACTCCCATCATCCAACCCCCCTACCAGCTCTGGGATCCCTACTCTTCTTGTTAACTTTTCCTGAATGTACTTCCAGAATATTTTTGGATTATCCTTCACATTTCTAGCAATCTCTCTCTCCCTCTCCTTCACCCCCTCCTTCACCCCCCTCCTTGTCTCCCACCTTATTTTATTGTTTATTTGTCTGCGTTCCAGATCCACTTCTTTAGCTTCTATACTAGACCCCCTGTTCTTTTTTAACAATTTTAGTCTTTCCCACAATCGTTTCTTTCTTCTAATCAATGTCCAAAGCTTTCTTTTCATTGGCAATTCTGGGTTCGTTCTTTTCCTCAATTTTGTTTTATCCTTATATTCCCTTACTGGTACACTTTTGGATACAGCATTCTCCAGTTTGACACTAATTTTCCTCCACATTCCTTCAGCGTCTTCACCGTTCAAGTATTCCCCCCAGTCAATGTCCAAACACCGTCTCAGCAGCTCATAATCTGCTCTATAATACATGTATATTATTCTATTGCTTCTATTATCCCTCTCTGTTTTAATATTGCAACTAAAGCTTATACAGGCATGGTCACTACGACCTATAGGGCTATCCACATTGACATGTTCCACTATATCCTCCTCATTGCTAAAAATCAAATCAAGTAGACTCCCCTGCGTCCTATCTCTATATCTTGTCATCTCTGTAATATGTCGCGTTAAAAAACAATCTCTCACTTTCTCTATAAACTTGTTTTCCAGGCTACACTGTCCCGCTGGAGTAGTACAATTTGCCCAGTTGATCCTTGGCAAATTGAAATCTCCAATCAAAATCTCATATTTGTTCTCTCTATTATCTATTTCCTCCATTACTTTCAGTAGGTTATCATCCTCTTCCCTACTATTATTTGGGCTTCTATATATAGAGGCAATTAGAATTGATCCTCTTGCACATTTTACTTCAATACACAAATACTCACAATACTGCTGTCTCATATCCACCTCATTAACCTTGAGCTCTTTTCTTACATAAATAAACAGTCCTCTTCCGACCTCTGCTCTAATAGCATTCCTCTCATATAACATATAATGTCTTCTCAAAGTTGACTCCATTTTAATAACAGACCCGTGATCGAATCCCTGCCACGGCGGACATTTAGTGGGTGCGGTAGTACGTCCTAGCATGTTTCACATGTTTGCACCCAGTCAGGGGACATCCTGACGACATATACAGACTAAACACACATAACAAAGCCACTCCAACACCTTCCTCTCTCTCCAACCTCTCAACACTTCCCTCTCAACACTCTTCTCTGAGCTAGTGCCGATAAAAATGGCATGGTCAGTCCTGTAAAGAATCGTAAGATTCAGAGTCGTAAAGATTCCAGGACGAGCTCATTAGCGGCGGATCCCCAGCTCGACCGTGGTGATTGTCACCTAAACCTCTACAAAAGTACAAAAACAAATACCTTAGGATATTACTCACTCCACCCAACTGGATTTCTACCGTTAGCAGTTTTATCCAACCAGCAGGGGTATGGGGGAGCCCCCACCCATAATACTAGGATAGGTTAGGTAAGGTTGTTAGGTTAGGCTAATGTCTCCTCAAAGTTGACTATTTTTATAACATAGGCTACTACCCACTCCACCCCGTGAAATCCGTCAAATGTATAATCCACTGTGGGAGAATAATTTTGATCATATTTATAAAACCCGATATTAATAGAAAAAACGCCCATTCTAATCAATTATACATCGCACCACGAAGACAGTTCTCTTTCGGAAATCTTCACTGTTTACAAACGCCTTCTGTATGCAGTATATAATCGATATTTACCCCCTGCTGGCAACATAGATTACGATTTCAATAATTCATGGGGGGGGGGGTGAGGGGGGCAAAGCCCCCCTCAACCCATCGTGTATCCCACATTGCAATTATAACTAAGACCATGAAAACACTAATTTCTCAAAATCTGGAGAAAAAAAACATGAACAATAAAGGTGCGAGCCTAATCCCTATAATTTCCAAATCGGGTTTTATGGGTTTGTAAATCAAGAAAACACGAGCCAATTCTCCAAATAACATCACTGTCTTTTTTTATTCTAGAAACTCGCAAAATCCAAGCCAGCTATTGCCAAAACTTGGCTCGGATTTTCGATATATCAGGTTTTAGGGGTTTGTAAATCGTAAAAACCCGAGCCAAATTTCGAAATTAGGTTACTGTCTTTTTCAACTATAAAAAATTGCAAAATCCGAACTAACTTTTGCCAAAACTTGGCTCGGGTTTTCGAATTCTTGGGATTTATGCCTTTCCAAAACCTTAACACCTTAAGAGCGGGTGGTGGAGTATATTTCACTGTGCCGCCCAGCGGGGGCTTTTTACCATAAATGGGGTTGTTTCCGTGCTCTTTTTCATGCATAAACAAGACCCAGAGCGTAATACAAGTATGTATCCCTGAAAGGGCGTAAATTGAGCTTTCCAATGACACCCGAACCATCCTTCTACGATCAATCACTGGTTGTCTTGCAACGATCGTGCAACCGAAGGGCAAAATCGCTAAAATACGGTAATTTCTTTATATAATTACGTATGTAGCGAGGGAGTGAGGGTGGATGTAAGTGGAGTAAATCTCAGTCGGTCCACGGCGGCCGTGGCGAGCGGTCATGAGGTAACCCAGGCTCCTCCCGTCGCTCGTCTCTCTCTCAGAGCCAATATTGCGCCAAAATTGCACACAGACTTAAGTCGGGCCCTGCCACATAGTCCAAATTATTCGATACGGACTTAAGTCGGGCCCCAATAGACAAGGGTTAAAACACGAGCCATGTTTTGCTATAAATACGCTATTATCGCCGTTTGACACATTTAACCCCTCATTTTCCCTGACCTTCATAGCCCTCCTCACTATTGGGCGGCTTACATCTGAGTGTTTTTAAGATCGTTGGATAATGGGGAAAACGTTTTTTCCGAGGTTTGTAATTAAATACAAACACTCTATAATGAAAACTAACGGATTCCAAAAATAAAATCCATGGGAAAATTTGTGACATAAAAATTGAGTTTTTCCGGTAGTTTTCATCATTAGGCCTAGGCCTATACAGTAGTTGAAATTAGTTACAATCCCCGGAAAAAGTTATTTCTCCCATTATCCAACGATCTTAAAAACACGCAGATGTAAGTCATTTTCAGAGTAAATATACGGTATTATTCTAGTTCCGGTTTCACAGCACACTCATCAATTTATATGGCTTCTATAAATTTGTCATATACCATACTTCATTCCTATATCGGTCAGTAGCGGCGCAAATGGAATTATAATTACTGTGAAAAAGTTAATATTTACCTCCTGTTATCCACAGCAAAAGCTGAAGATTGCATTACCGTAGGCCCTAGACTTCATCAACTTTTTTTTCGGTGACCGTCAATCTTTTATTATTTTAATACCAAACCAGCGGGGGTGTGGGGGCGGCAGCCCCCTCATATAATACTACTAGGATAGGTTAGGTTAGGCTAATATTACCCCTTATTTTTGTCTTTTACCCTGCAATTTCCCTGATCTTCATAGCCCTCCCCACAGTCCCACTAGTGAGGGCCGTGTTTTTAGATTGTGGGAATGGGTAAATACTCATTTCCACCAGTCCTTAGTATAAAACAACACTGTATATTAAAGAATACTGAGAAAAACAAAAACAAAAAACACTAAATTCACTGTGAAACCGGATCTAGAATTTTACCAAATATACAATTTGTTTTGCCTTTGGATACAGGATGGGTTTAGGGGGGGCTTCGCCCCCCCTCAACTCCCCATGACTTATTGAAATCAGCATTATTTTAACAGTAAGGGGCTTAATAAGAGTTTCACTGCCATCAATAGGGAGAGTTATAGGGATAACCCCCTGGGGGTAAGGGATTAGAATATGCCCCACGTGCCTTCTGCGTGTCGTAAGAGGCGACTAAAGAGGTTGGGTTGGTGGGCTTGCGACCCCCACCCGGAAAAAAAATATAATCGGCCTCGGATGCGGACGGACCCTGTGTTGACGAACCCCGACCGACTATGGACAAGCCTACGGACATTCTGAGAATAGGGACATGGAATGTGAGTGGCATGAATGATGGCACAAAAGAGAGAGAGGTACTGGAAGTGTTAGTGAATGCCAGGCTGGATGTATGTGGAATGACAGAGACCAAATGGAAGGGTACAGATGTGAGAGAGTGGGAGTGTGGAATGGGTGTGTGTGCTGGAGTGAGTGAGGGAGCAGCGAGAGAAGGTGCGTGTTTGTTTGTAAGTAACAAATGGACGGAGTGTGTAAGAGAATATGGGTCTGTGGGTTCAAGGATTGTGTGGGTGAGAATGAAAGTAGGAATACAAACGTGGGTGATTGTACTTACACTAGTTGTACTCACACTAGTTGTATTTGCGGGAGTGAGCATGCTCGTTAATTCCCGCCTCCTAAGATATGTTTGTCATACCGTGCTTTGAAACTATGCACTGATGGTGCAGACACTACTTCGCCTGGCAATTTGTTCCACCCACTAATCGAGTTGGTAGGAAATCTTTTACTTTTCAGATCAGATTTACTATTTAGCTCTTTTAGTTTGTAGCTGTGACCTCTTGTCCTCTCACCTCCATCCCTCTCTATGAAGTTTTCTTGGTCGATTTTGTCAATACCTCTAACACATTTATATATCTGAATTTGCTGTCCTCGTTTCCTTCTCTGTTCCAGTGAAGGTAGATTCAATCTCTCGAGCCTCTCTTGGTACTCCAAATTTTCCAAACCTGGGATCATCCTCGTAGCTGCTCTCTGTACCCTCTCAATTTTGTGTATATGTTTCTTCAAGTGAGGGGACCACACTACAGATGCATATTCCATCCTGGGTCTTATTATTGTCGTTATTATTTGTTTCATGGTGTTTTCATTAAGATTATTGAAAGACATCCTAATATTTGCCAATAATGCCAGTGATTCTCTCACTATCTTATTTACGTGGCTTTCTGGAGACATGTTATCCCTAAATTCTATCCCCAAGTCTTTTTCTTTTTCTGCTTTGGGAATCACTTCGTTTCCTAGTTTATAATCTTTTCTAGGTCTGTACTTGCTTTTACCCATTTCTAGAGTCTTACATTTCCCTGCATTGAACTCCATATTCCATTTGATGCTCCATTCATGGATCTTTTGCAAATCTGCTTGGAGCTCAAGGCAATCCTCCTGGGTTCTGATCGTTTTAAGCAGCTTAGCATCGTCCGCAAACATACTCATGTAGCTTGTTAGTCCCTCAGGCAAGTCATTTACAAATATTAGAAACATGATTGGGGCTAGAACAGATCCTTGTGGTACCCCACTCGTAATTTGAGTCCAGTTTGACGATTTCCCCCTTACTGTTGTTCTCATCTGTCTTCCGCTAAGGTAGCTCTCCATCCATTTCAGCAGTTTGTCTCCTACTTTTCCCTCATGTTTTAATTTCCATAGCAATCTCTGCTGTGGAAGTTTGTCAAATGCCTTTTTAAAGTCTAGGTAGGCACAGTCTACCCATCCTTCCCTCTTGTCCACTGTGTCTATTACTCTAGAGTAAAAACTCAACAAGTTGCTTATACATGATCTGCCACCTCTGAATCCAAATTGTCGGTCAGTAATTAATCTTTTGGATTCCAGGTATTTCACCCATTTGTCCCTTATTAATCCTTCCAGAATCTTCATGAGGATGCTCAATAGTGATACAGGTCTATAGTTCAGTGGTTTATCTCTGCTTCCTCCCTTAAATATAGGAATAATGTTTGCTCTTTTCCATTCTGTAGGTACTATCCCTGTGTCCAATGATTTGGTCATTATGTCATATAACGGTATACTCAGTTCCATAGCATTTTCTTTAATAATCCAGCCTGATACTCCGTCCGGTCCAGCGGCTTTGTTTGGATCCACCTTACTCATTTTGTCTATGAGCTCTGGTCTGTTAAATGTTACTTCCGGCATTTCCTCTGTACCTATCTCATTGGTTTCTGGTGCAATGAATTCTCCTTCTTTTGTAAATACTGATGCAAAATTTCTATTTAGTTCTTCCGCAATCTCCGTATCCTCTTCTATGATTCTGTTTCCACTTTTAATCTTAACGATCGTGGCTTTTATCTTCCTTTTGCCGTTTACAAACTTGAAAAACATTTTTGGATTCTTTTCATAGTTCTCCACTATCCCTTTCTCATGGTTTGCCTCTGACCTCCTCCTCATTTCTGTGTATTTGTTTCTCTCCTCTTTATACTTTTGCCTGTTATCTTCCGAATCCCAGTTTCTCATCTTTTTCCAGGCTTTGTTTTTTGCTTCCTGTGCTTGCCTACATTCGCGGTTAAACCATACTTTGCGATTACTTTTTTTCCTTTTATTAATGTACTTAGGGACAAAAGTTTTTATACCAGTATCATAGATCTCCATGAATGCCTTGAGTTTTTTGTCTACCTCACTTTCAGATAACACCTGATCCCAATTTTGTGATTTGAAAAAATCCCGTAGTCCTACGAAATCGGTTCTGGAATACATCCAGTGATTTTCCTTGTGTTTTTCCCTTCCCTTGGGTAGATTATACTTCAATAGTAAGTCTATGTCCAGAACTGCATGGTCGCTTTTTCCTAGTGGGCATAGGTACTGAATACTTTGAACCTCCTCCTCCCTTCTTGTGAATAGAAGGTCCAATCTAGCTGGTTGATGTGTGTGTGTGTATGCTCCGACAGAGGATAAACTTGTAAGAGAGAAAGAGGAGTTCTGGGTGAATGTGGAGGCGTGCCTGGATAAGTTTGACAAGAACGAAAGAATATTTCTGATTGGGGATATGAATGGTAAGGTGGGTGATAGGAAAGTTGATGGAGTGGTGGGAGGGTGGGGGGTACTGTCAGAGGTGAATGGGAATGGTAGTGCACTTGTGGACATACAGTCAGTCCCCCTAATACACGTATCCTCAGTCCGCGTTTACCCTATTCCGCGCCGAGGGGTAAAACAGGTACTCAAAATCCCTAAAACACGTATTGACCCCACAAAACACGAATCACAGTTGAAGAGTGGTGTAAAAATGCTGTTTTTTGTATTCCGCGCCACCCCCTCTCCCTACTCCGCGCGCACACCCCTCGGAGGCCTAGGCTTCCCAGGCCCCGTCACTGTCACTGGCCCCGTCCCCGTCTCCGGATATACCCATAGATTTCCCGATCGCAGTAGTGCCTTCACCAGTTTATTCTTCCTAGGCATTTTTAAGTTGTTGAAGGGTGTAGGAAGGCAGTTGTTACACAATAAATGGGTCAAGTCTCAGCGCACGGACACTTAAGGATATTGGGAATGAGAAGGAAGCACATACGCACACACTACGACTACGGGATTTTTTCAAGTCACAAAATTGGGATCAGGTGTTATCTGAAAGTGAGGTCGACAAAAAACTCAAGGCATTCATGGAGATCTATGATACTGGTATAAAAACTTTTGTCCCAAAGTACATTAACCTCTGAAGTTTGTTCCTTTTACTTATATATTTTCTAGATCTCAAGTGACGGCGTCTCTTGCGTGGATTGACCTCCTAATCTACCAAGATTGGAAGCCAAAGCGTCACATCTTTCCTTTGCCCCTCAACTTTCTCTTCTTAATTGCTGAGGGGCACAGGGCCCTGGGTGGGGCTTTGGTTTCCCGGACGTTTCCGCACCCTGCTCAGCTCCCCGCCATGGAGTGGCTTCGGTCACCCAGGCTTTATTGTGGTCGGCAGGGAGGGTTCTGTGGGGGCGCTCGGTTATGGCCTTGGCCTTGCTCGGGGCCTTGGGGCTGTTCGGCCAGGCAGCTTGGGGAAAAACAACAACAACAACCTCTGAAGTGCGCATGGGGGTAATTGGAAACGTCCCCCTGTGTTGACGTATTTGAGGTGTTTCCGTCACTAAAATATTCATTGTGCCATTAATAGCATTAATACTTATCCATATGCGCCTATTATGGGTTGATTATAAAGGTATTAACCTGAAACAACAATAAAACGAGTGAAAACAGCGTTTGGATGGTCAAAATCGGAGATATAGCCCGCGAGTTGTATAATGTATGGGTGAGGCAATCTGCTTTCCCGCCAATTTCCCCCAAGGCCACTGAGACACAGTCGATCGATACTCTCTCTCTCTCTCTTGCACTCGCTTGCTATCAGTGATGACCACACCCTCCAATCGGATTTCTAATGTTAGCACGAAAATATACCTCAGAATAAGGGAATAACAGGGAAAATAGGTGATAACTGAAGGAGAGGAGGAAAGTGGGGAAGGAGGGGAGGTAGAGGACTGAGATTTTGCATGGCCCAGGGGCCAAAAAAAAAAAAAAAATAAAAAAAAAAAATATATATTTTTTTTTTTTTTCGATGTCAAAAGTTGATTTTTGTTTTCTCTGACTCTTAAGAGTCTCCCCGCAGTGCGCCGGGGGATCTCTTAAGAGTCTCCCCGCAGCTCCCGGGTTAATAACAGAAAAAAGGAAATCGCAAAGAATGGTTTAACCGCGAATGTAGGCAAGCACAGGAAGCAAAAAACAAAGTCTGGAAAAAGATGAGAAACTAGGATTCGGAAGATAACAGGCAAAAGTATAAAGAGGAGAGAAACAAATACACAGAAATGAGGAGGAGGTCAGAGGCAAACCATGAGAAAGGGATAGTGGAGAACTATGAAAAGAATCCAAAAATGTTTTTCAAGTTTGTAAACGGCAAAAGGAAGATAAAAGCCACAATCGTAAAGATTAAAAGTGGAAACAGAATCATAGAAGAGGATACAGAAATTGCAGAAGAACTAAATGGAAATTTTGCATCAGTATTTACAAAAGAAGGAGAATTCATTGCACCAGAAACCAATGAGATAGGTACAGAGGAAATGCCGGAAGTCACATTTAACAGAGCAGAGCTCATAGACATAATGAGTAAGGTGGATCCAAACAAAGCCGCCGGACCGGACGGAGTATCAGGCTGGATTATTAAAGAAAATGCCAAGGAACTGAGTATACCATTATATGATATAATGACCAAATCATTGGACACAGGGATAGTACCTACAGAATGGAAAAGAGCAAACATTATTCCTATATTTAAGGGAGGAAGCAGAGATAAACCACTGAACTATAGACCTGTATCACTATTGAGCATCCTCATGAAGATTTTGGAAGGATTAATAAGGGACAAATGGGTGAACTACCTGGAATCCAAAAGATTAATTACTGACCGACAATTTGGATTCAGAGGAGGCAGAGCAACTTGTTGAGTTTTTACTCTAGAGTAATAAACACAGTGGACCAGAGGGAAGGATGGGTAGACTGTGCCTACCTAGACTTTAAAAAGGCATTTGACAAAGTTCCACACAAGAGATTGCTGTGGAAATTAAAACATGAGGGAAAAGTAGGAGACAAACTGCTGAAATGGATGGAGAGCTACCTTAGCGGAAGACAGATGAGAACAACAGTAAGGGGAAATCGTCAAACTGGACTCAAATTACGAGTGGAGTACCACAAGGATCTGTCCTAGCCCCAATCATGTTTCTAATATTTGTAAATGACTTACCTGAGGGACTAACAAGCTACATGAGCATGTTTGTGGACGATGCTAAGCTGCTTTAAATGATCAGAACCCAGGAGGATTGCCTTGAACTCCAAGCAGATTTGCAAAAGATCCATGAATGGAGCATCAAATGGAATATGGAGTTCAATGCAGGGAAATGTAAGACTCTAGAAATTGGTAAAAGCAAGTACAGACCTAGAAAAGATTATAAACTAGGAAACGAAGTGATTTCCAAAGCAGAAAAAGAAAAAGACTTGGGGATAGAATTTAAGGATAACATGTCTCCAGAAAGCCACATAAATAAGATAGTGAGAGAATCACTAGCACTATTGGCAAATATCAGGATGTCTTTCAATTATCTAAATGAAAATACCATGAAACAAATAATAACGGCAATAATAAGACCCAGGATGGAATATGCATCTGTAGTGTGGTCCCCTCACATGAAGAAACATATCCACAAAATTGAGAGGGTACAGAGAGCAGCTACGAGGATGATCCCAGATTTGGAAAATTTGGAGTACCAAGAGAGGCTCGAGAGATTGAATCTACCTACAGTACACTGGAACAGAGAAGGAAACTAGGACAGCAAATTCAGATATATAAATGTGTTAGAGGTATTGACAAAATCGACCAAGAAAACTTCATAGAGAGGGATGGAGGTGAGAGAACAAGAGGTCACAGCTACAAACTGAAAGTGCCTAATAGTAAATCTGATCTGAAAAGTAAAAGATTTCCTACCAACTTGATTAGTGGGTGGAACAAATTGCCAGCCGAAGTAGTGTCTGCACCATCAGTGCATAGTTTCAAAGCACGGTATGACAAACATATCTTAGGAGGCGGGAATTAACGAGCATGCTCACTCCCGCAAATACAACTAGTGTAAGTACAACTAGTGTAAGTACACACGCACACACACACACACACATAACCACAAATAGGTAAATACACGTACGCTTCCTTCTCAGTCCCAATATCCTTAAGTGTCCGTGCGCTGAGACTTGACCCATTTATTGTGTAACAACCGCCTTCCTACACCCTTCAACAACTTAAAAATGCCTAGGAAGAATAAACTAGTGAAGGCACTACTGCGATCGGGAAATCTATGGGTATATCCGGAGACGGGGACGGGGCCAGTGACAGTGACGGGGCCGGGGAAGCCTACGCCTAGGCAATATGAACTTGCCTGTCGCGGGGGTCTGCCTTGGAGCCCCCACTAGTCTCACCTACTTATAGCATTTATTTTTAATGTAAGGAATGACTAGTTTATGTTTCTATTATTGTATTTACCTAATTGTATTTACCTAATTGTAGTTTACAGGAGTTGAGCTAAGCTCGTGTTGTCCCGTCTCTCAGTCTACTTTTTATCCAATTTTTTCTTGAAAATATGGATGTTCCTTGCCCCTACCACCTCCTCCTCCAGCCCATTCCATTTGTCAATACATCTATAGGGGAAGCTAAACTTCCTGATATCGTTCTTGCAGGTAGGTCTTTTTACTTTGTAGCTGTGGCCTCTAGTTATTCCTGTATCCATAATTAATATATCCTCCCTATCCAGCCTCTCCAGCCCCTGGGTACATTTGTACATCATTATCATGTCTCCCCTCTCTCTCCTCTCTTTTAGACTCGGTAGATTTAATTTGTCTAGCCTCCCTTCATATGGCAGTTCTCTGAGACTTGGAACCAATCTAGTGACTGCTCTCTGGATTCTTTCTAACTTGTGAATATGCTTCTTTAGATGCGGGGACCACACCACTGCTGCATACTCCAATCTTGGTCTAATCATACTCTTCATAATTTTCGCTACCATGGTCTCATCCAAATAGTTCAGAGCAACTTTCATATTCCCGGCCATTGCATACATTCCGCTAAAGAGCTTGTTAATATGTTTCTCTGGCGACAAATTATCTTGTATAATCAACCCTAAATCTTTTTCTTTTTCGGCCTTGCTAATTTTATTATCTCCCATCCTGTACTCCCAATTTGGTCTATTCACACTTCTTCCCATATTTAACACATGACATTTACTTATATTAAATTTCATTTTCCACTTGGTGCTCCATTCGTATATTTTATCTAAATCCCCTTGCAGCTCCTCACAACTACTTTTATTTGTTATTTGTCTCATAATTTTTACGTCATCTGCAAACATTGACATGTAAGAGTTTATGCCTATCGGCAGGTCATTCACGTACATAAGGAACATGAGAGGTGCCAACACAGATCCCTGCGGCACACCACTCTCAACTTTCCGCCACGATGAGTAAGTGTATGCTTGGTTGTCCAATTAGTATTGATTTTTATCAAAAATTACTGTCAAATGTGGGTGGAAATGCGGGCTGCCGCCCATATGTATTTTTCTCCATAAGTTATGTTATCCCCAATGCGCGAATTCCCAATACCCGTCGTGTAATGCCGCCCATATAGGCGCGGATTGGGGGGATTGACTGTATGTGTGGGGAGGAGGTTGTGGATAGCCAACACCTTCTTCCGACACAGAATGATACACAGGTATACATGGAAAGTGGTGTGGACGATGAAGGATAAGACAGTGGTGGAACGAAATTCACTGATTGATTATATATGTGTGGATGAAAGAATTAAGAAATCTGTGATGGATGCTAGGGTGTATATGGGTATTAGAGCGGGTCTATCTGATTATTATGTAGTAGTAGCTAAGGCTAGGATACAAAAGAAGTGGGTGAGGAGAGCTGGAGGGAGACGAGAGGAAGGTGGAATGGTGAGGAGGGTGGAGAGGCTACAGGAGGAGGAAATCGGGGCAGAGTACAGGAGAGCAGTAGAAAGACGACTAGGTGGGTTCGACCTGGAAGATATGGAGGAAGTGGAGGAGATAAGCAAGGTGTTTAAGGAAGAGGTCTGTGCAGCATGTGAGGAGGTGTGTGGAGTGAGGAGAAGAGGGATGGGAGTGAAAGGTACAGCATGGTGGACAGAAGAGGTAAAAATAGCTGTGGAAGATAAGAAGAAAGCATATAGAGAGTGGTTGGGTAGTAGAGGGAATGAAGATTTGGAGAGGCAGAAACGAGCGAGGTACGTGGAGAGAAAGAGAGTGGTGAAGAGAGTAGTGAAGGAAAGTAAGAGAAGAGTAGATGAGGAATTTGGAAGGAATCTGAGTGTAAAATGGAGGGAGTGTAAGAAACTGTTCTGAAAAGAAATCAAGAAAGTTAGGGAAGGTAGCAAGGGAAACAGTAAGAGTGTGAAAGATAAGAACGGGAGAATGCTAGCCGAGAAGCAAGAGAAAGTCGAAAGATGGAGGGAGTACTTCAACGAGTTGCTAAATGTAAGGAATGAAGAGCCAGCAAACATAGTTGGATGGGGTATGGGAGGGAGAAGAGGAGAAGTAGTGGAGGAGGAGGTGGGGATCAGGAGGTCAGAAGTGTGGGAAGCCATGAAAAGAGTGAAGTTGGGGAAAGCACCAGGAACAGATGGAGTGTGTGGGGAAATGTTGAGGTATGGTGGTGAGATTCAATCACCACCCATAACGAGGGGCGACGCGCTCCTCGGTGCCTCTAGAAGAGTGGCGAACACATCACAAGGTATCACAAGTGATCGAATGGGTATGGAAAATGTGCAAACTAGCATGAGAGAAGGGGAATGCACCCGATGACTGGAAGACTGGCATAATAGTCCCCCTATATAAGGGCAAAGGGGAAAGAGGAGTGTGTGGTAACCACCGAGGAATATGTCTTTTAAGCGTAGTAGGGAAGGTGTACAGTAGGGTAGTGATTGAGAGAGTGAGAGTGAGAACGGAGAAATGGATAGGCGACGAGCAGGGAGGTTTTAGGAAGGGAAGAGAATGTGTAAATCAGATTTTTACCCTGAATTGTGTTGTGGAGAAATATTTGGAGAAGAAACAAAAGGTGTATGTTGCCTTTATGGACTTGGAGAAGGCCTATGACAGAGTGGATAGAGAAGGCATGTGGAAAGTACTTAGAATATACGGAGTAGATGGCAAGTTGCTGAAAACAGTGAAGAGCATGTATGAGGGTGCAAAGGCGGCAGTACGTGTGGAGAATGAGCAGAGCAAGTTCTTTGACCTGAGTGTTGGGTTGAAACAGGGGTGTGTGATGTCCCCGTGGTTGTTTACTGTATATATGGATGGAGTCATGAAAGAAATACTAGGAAGAGCAGTGGATGTTGGTGTATCGCTGAAAAGGGAGGGAATTGAGTGGAAGCTACCTATACTGCTGTTTGCGGATGATACAGTTCTGATGAGCGATAATGAATGGGAGTTGCAGGGTCTGGTAAATGAGTTTGGAACAGTGTGCGAAAACGGAATTTGAAGGTAAATGCGGGAAAGAGCAAGGTTATGGTCTTCGAAAGGGGTGAAGTCACAGAGTGTGAGGTGAAGTTGAACGGTCAGGCTATGGAGATTGTCAGCTCTTTTAAGTATCTGGGCAATGTGTGGAGTAAAGATGGGACTATGGATGAAGAAGTGCGGGAGAGGGTGCAACAGGGGAAGAGGGTTGTAGGAACGTTGAAAGCAGTAACAAGAAATAGAGTGGTCAGTATGGAAGTGAAGAAGTCCTTGCATGACAGTGTGGTAATCCCGACACTAACTTACGGAAACGAAGCATGGACGTTCGGGAAGAGACTCCGACCAAGAGTGAGAGCGGTGGAAATTAGTTACTTGAGAAGTGCGTGCGGAGTTACATGTAGGGATAGACAGACGAATGAGGAAGTAAGAAGGAGGTGTGGCGTGGAGGTAGATGTGCTGGAAAGTGTGAAAAGGAACAACTTGAGATGATTCGGCCATATGGAACGTATGGAAAGCGAGAGATTGACTAAGAGAGTGTACGAGAGCGAGGTGGAAGGACAGAGAGGGAGAGGTGCACAGAGGGATAGTTGGAAGGATGGAGTGAGGAAGTATATGAATGAAGGCGGTGCTGGTTGGGAGGAGGGGCGTCGACTGACTGGGGACAGAGGTGCATGGCGGCGGTTCGTTCGTGGCCACCCCTTCGGGGATCACGGGGTCAGGCAATAGATAGATAGATAGATAGATATAGCCTAGTGGATAGGCCTAGTTACAAGTTTTGGTGCAATTTTACTTTAGTAGTGTGCACTTTACAGGTAGGCCTACCCCCACAGACTAGAAATTAATTTTAGGTTTGCACGCATCCACCAACAAGCTAGCGTACACCCTTTTCTGGTCTGGTACTATTAACAGAAACGATCTAATGTTTTTTTATGTGGTTTTCAAAGAGAATATAACCGCGTTTGGGCCGAAAATCGGGAGTTTAACGCCTCATCCCCCCTGCTGGCAATATATATGGGTAAGATCCTGTAGGCCTATAGTGGATAGAACCATTGGGTAGAATGTAGAATCTGGGCGTACCGCCAGCCTTGTTTACACTACGCGGAGTGGCGTCGGACGCTTGCCATCATGTTCCCGTCCATTTTGACTGCCTTTGGAAACAATAATATGTTGATGGGGGGGGCTTTGCCCCCCTCATCCCCCCCCCATGACATAGCCTATTGTCATCATCATATATATTGCCAGCAGGGGGCAAATAACCGATAAAACCGCTGTCAAAATAGACGCGAACTTAACTACGGCGATCGACAAATGTAAGCATGACGGCGGCGGGGGCGGCGTCGACGCTTGCAATCTTGTTCCCGTCTATTTTGAATGCCATTGGATTTAATAATATGTTGAGGGGGGCTTTGCCTCCCTTCCCCCCCCCCCCCCCACCCCCCATGGCATATTGTCACCATCATATATATTGCCAGCAGGGGGCAAATAACCGACAAAAATCGCCGTCAAAATATACGCGAAGTTAACCGCGGCGATCGCCCTATGTAAACATGACGACCGTACGCCCGGTATCTACATCCATCCCGAACTATTTTTCAGATGCCTATTTACTAAGTAATATTGAACAATATACCCTAGCCTAGTGAACTAGGCTATTTATGAATGTAAAATGTAAAAGTATATTGTAACATTGCCAAATTATTGAGATATATGTAGGCCTACAGGTCAACCCGCTACACAGAATTATACCTATGCTGTATATGATAATGACAATAAGTCTAAGGGGGGTGAGGGAGGGCTCAGGGCAAAGCCCCCCCTCAACACAAGCTGTATCCCACGGCCTAAAGTTTAATTCAACCGCCAAAGTGGGTTAGTGGGAAATAAATTAGATGCGCAAAGTAGCCTACTAACCTCGAACATAATGTAATGTAAACAAAGTGATCGACGCTACTCCCGCGAATGTAACTCTTCCACCAAGTTATCTTTATATTTTGTCTAATAATATTAATATTAGAGTGTCCCATTTAGTTTTGGGGTGTTTCATATAGGCTACCTGAAAAGGATGTAGGCTAGCTTGGTGTTGGATGCGTGGAAACATAATAAAAGTCTCTAATAAGTCTGTGGTGGTACGGTATCTGTAAAGTGCGCGCTACTAAAGTAAAATCGCACCCAAGTTTTTGTTTTCCTTGATAATATAATGTTTTTCATACTGGGAAGTGGTAGTAAACAGGAATTAATGGAGAATACTTGTGAATAGATGAGTGAACACGTGGTCATTTGGGGGAGGGGGTCGAGCGCAAGTTGGACTAGAGTCACTACTAGATAATAGTCCATCAGGCGCTTGGCTGGCTGGCACGGGGAGACGGTTTATATGAAGGATGCGCCTGGGCCCTGGAAGTGTGGTGGTAGGGCTTCACTGCATGTCTGCCTGCTGAGATTGAAACCTCTCCGGGTGGTCGGGGGCCAGGGGAGTGCTGGAGGGACCTTGGTGACCCTGGTCTCTGGGTCTTCTCCTGGATGACCTACATGTGTGAATTTGTATTTTGTTTTTGTGTGTTCATTGTTTTCTGGGTAACGTTCAACAAGACTACATCGGCCTAATTTACCATGTTTTTTTTTTTCTTCAAGGAATATAGTGTTTCATAGTTGTTTTGCATGGTTTGAGTGGAAAATTTGCATAAACTTACCCATTATCTATCAATCTGAAGATACAGCATCAAATTGCGCAATTTATTGGGTGAATCGCGCTTTTACAGTACCGTAAAGTGGGGTAACTTCGGACTTGGGTCATAACTTCGGACATCGGCGATAATAAGTAATTAGACATTGTCATTATATAATGGAATTTTTTTTTTTTTTTTTTTTGTGGGGTCCGTTTAGAGAAATGGCAAAGGAAGAGCATATAAAAGTCCTAGGGAACTGACATGAGTATATGTACACGAAAAAAATATTATATATGTGACGAAAATATGTACATTTTTCGCTACCCTGCCAAACTTCTATCACCCTGAAGAAATTTGTTTGTATGAATGATGTTGTGACTGATATAATTTTGTAGTAACATTACCAGAGACAACATCCACCAAAGGAAATTTGTTACACTTGTATAACGCTCTAGCTAGAACACTATCATTTAACCGATTGTGTTTAAAAAAAAAAACATGGTAACTTCGGACATGGAACAAAACAATCGTTTGTTATTATTTGCTGTATGAAAATCATTCATAATACTTGTACATCATTAACATGGTGGTAAAAGATCAAATCATCATTCTCTGAGTCCAAAAACCCATAAAAATATGATACTATGCTAACCGATTTATGTATTTCGGATAATTCTGGATATATAATATATATAAATTAGGAGAGGCATATATCTTGTCCAAAAAACAATTATCTGCCGAAAGAAACACCAACAAATACGTTATACCTATAAAAATGCTCAAATTCATAAAAGTGTATATGCAGTGATATATTATACATACCTATATATTTTCACTAGGCCTAGTTAATTTTCGAGTTATTGATTTGACAGCATTGGTTATTTTTCCTGCTCAATATTTTCTAGGAGTGAGCTCGATGCCTAACGAGAACAGATGCAAACAGAATATATGTTAAACATCGTATATATTCCCCTCCTATACTGATTATACAGGCCTAAAAGTATTGACTGTGCATTTTCCAATATAACATCGGACAAGAATAAGCAGCAATAATAAAATATTCATATAAAATAGTAGGAGCCGAAAAATGAATGAAATAAGGCCACGAACGTAGGTCCGAAGTTCTCCTCCGTTCGTCCGAAGTTATCTCAGCTTTCTTGGCAACCATTTTCCATAAGAAATCACCTACGTCCGAAGTTAGCCATACAAGTCCGAAGTTATCAACTTTTCAAGCAAACTTCGGACATCATTTAGGATAAGGATAGCTCTCTTATTATAGGGGTTAATTTTAGGAGGCTTCCTGGATTACGGCGCACTACCACCATACATCACTTGACCTAGTTAAATCTCTATAATGTGTTTAAACTCAGGAGAAATTGTTAAAAAACATCGAAAAATGTCCGAAGTTACCGCATTTTACGGTAGGTAAGGGAAATTGTGAGGTAAATTGGATACACGATGGGTTGAGGGGGGGCAACCCCCCTTGATTTATTGTCATCCTCATATATGTAGATCTGTAAGGGGGCAAAAACAGGTTGCCGGTATTTCGTTTTTGTGAGTAACGCTCACGCCATTTATTGGGTGAATCGCACTCACTGCATCTTTCAAAACAAGAAGAAGAAGGAGGTCAAGTCGAAGGGTTCATTGTGCGCAATGCTTTGTTTACGGTCGGGACTTGTAATTTTTGTGTTATTTTTCGGTGTAATCGGGTTTTTTCAAGTGTCGATAACGAAATTCCTCCATGCGGACTATAATGAGAAAAATATGGTGAGTCTATTGGTCCCTATTTTCCCTAATCAATTGTTTCTAATAAGGCGGATGTAGTGTCCTTGAAGATTATCGTTTTCTGTTATGTTGTCCCTATTCGGGCTCTATCTCGAGTATATACATACATAGGCTACATATACAGTACATACTGTACCAGTACTGATTTTTATGATTCATGCAATTTTTTCATACATTTAGGGCTCGCTTGGGCCGCTCCGCTCCCCCTTCCTCGCAATCCCACTACCACCAGATATAGCCTATAAGTAAATGTTATCAGTTACACCAGATTTCTGTAAGGTTTGTGTTAGTGAGCATAGGCTATCATAATTTTGTTTATATGTTGTATGCTCGCAGTTACATTTGCGTCTAATTTGACTACTATATTTTTCCAAAATTATGCCACAGATAGCAATATATATGATGATAACAATAAGTCATGGGGGGTAGAGGGGGTAAAGTATTATTGTATTCCACGGCCGGTAATAGGGAAGGATGTAGTATGTGGGTGTTTCGCCCACTTTGTTTATACAGTATATACAGTATATTTCGTACGCTCGTGGTTACGTTTCCATCTATTTTTACTTTTTTTTCTGTTATATGCCCTCCTGCGGGCAATACCGGTATATATGATGATGACAATATGTCATGGGGGTGAACTGAAAGGGGGCAAAGCCCCCCTCAACCTATTATGTGGTTGTTGTTGTTGTTCCCCAAGCTGCCTGGCCGAACAGCCCCAAGGCCCCGAGCAATTCCAAGGCCATAACTGAGTGCCCCCACAGAACCCTCCCCGCCGACCACAATAAAGCCTGGGTGACCGAAGCCACTCCATGGCGGGGGGGCTGAGGAGGGTGTGGAAATGCCCGGGAAACCAAAGCCCCACCCAGGGCCCTGTGCCCCTCAGCAATTATGAAGAGAAAGTTGAGGGGCAAGGGAAAAATGTGACGCTTTGGCTTCCAATCTTGGTAGATTGGGAGGTCAATCCACGGAAGAGACGCCGTCACTTGAGATCTAGAAAATATATAAGTTAAAGGAAAAGTCAGAGTAAGGTATGGGTATGGCAGAGATTGCTCAGCTCTCACTCTGATAGACCAGCCCATCACCACATGACTAGAACCCAATCCTCTCAGCATCAGCTAGAAAAGGCCCTAGAAAGCTCCCCTATTTCAACCCCTTTCGGGGTTGGGCACCCGCCCAAGGAAGGAGTGAAAGCAAGCGCAGAGGAAGTATGTGGTAAGAGGAAAGTATCGATGGCAGTGGTATCAGGAAGGGAAGTGAATGGTGGAATGAGACGGTGAGAAAGGCAGTTGAGGAAGAGAGACAGTGGTTTGAGAGGGTTTTACAGGATGGTAGTGTTGAGGTATGGGAGAGGTACCGTCAACTGGGGTGAATTCGGACATGGGGTGAATTCAGACATCATCGCCAAAAATAAGTTAATTATATACAGTCAGGTCTCGATATACACGCTTTTTTTAAACACGGTAACCCCAAAAGTTCCAAAGTCGGCCACAATACGGATAAGTCGGGATCATACACGGGTGGCGGCCCAAGCCTAGGTAGCCTGTATATAAATTATTAAGAATGTTATTTATGCATCAAATGTCTGTCTGTCTATCTATTTAATGCAACTATCTCCCTTATATATAAATATAACTATGTCTTATTTGGTCTTTTTTTAATCTATGAATCATTTCTAATATGATGGAATTGAAAACAATATTATTCTTCCAACACACAAATAATAAAATTAAAAAGAGTCAATAAAAATTTCTCTTTTGTCTTTTCTTTTCAGAAACTTAAGTCCGTCTCATATATGTTGGTACAGTACTGTATTTTATTGGGAAGTTTGACGACCTCCCAAATAACCAAATAAGGAAAACCTCCTATTTGGTAGCAGTCTCGGAGTATCCAACGTTGGGCTTATAAGTTCAGCCGCTGGTGCAGCGGGCCGATTTATCGGTACTACATATGCAGTCCAATATCTTCTAGAGTAGCACCTTAAATCTCTACTAGGTACGTTGTACACACTTCGAGACTACTTATTGAGAATAGAAAAGGAAAAAAGTAGGGTAGAAATAATTAAAATAGTTGCCCACACAATCTGGCTTCCCTCTGGAGGCATGCGCGTACTCCACATACCCGCGCCCGGCCCTGTAAAACTATCAAGGTATCAAGTACAGTAAACCCTCGCTCTTTCGGACTAATTGGGGGAGACCCCTGTCCGAAAGAGTCAAAAGTCCAAAAGGGCCGAGTCCGAACTCACACTTCAGCCATTCGGACTTGTCCGAATGTCTGAAATAATCTCCGAAGTTTATAAGGCCGAAACTCGGCTCTTCGGTCCGAATGCGAAATAATTTTTCTCAGCCTTTCAGACAAATCTGAAAGGCTGAAATAATGTCCGAAGTTTATAAGTCCGAATACACATTCACCTAACCAGACAAGTCCGAAACTCGGCTCTTTGGTCCGAATGCGATTTAATTTTTCTCAGCCTTTCGGACAAATCCGAAAGGCTGAAGCATGAGTCCGAAGTTAAATGTAGTCCGAAAGTGTAGTCCGAAAAGGACGGAGGTATTTTCTCAGCCTTTCGGACAAATCCGAAAGGCTGAACCATGAGTCCGAATTGAAATGCTAGTCCAAAAGTCAGAATTCCGAAAGATTGAAGTCCGAAAGAGCGGGGGTTTACTGTAATCAGACTAGATTGGATGGGCAGGGGTTAGGCGTGAGGGTGGGATACTCTGTCGTTGGATACTCCGAGACTACTACCAAATAGGAGGTTTTCCTTATTTGGTTATTTGGGAGGTCGTCAAACCTCCCAATTTAGTAGTAGTCTCTACGTTATCCAACGTAGGGCTTGAATCCCAAGTCGGAGGCGGACATCCAAGCAGCAAAAAACAAACCTTAGTATAATCAGATGATCAAGAAAAGACAATAAACCTTGTCGTTTATTAAAAAAAGAATGTAACTAGGGTGAGGTGGGGGTGATCCGCACTATTAGTGGATAAAATATTCACCAAAAATCTGGTAACAAACTTTATGGAAAAATAGTGGTAGTACAATTAACTATAGGTCAAGACCTATCATGGTGATTTTTATTAATATAGTAATGTAAGAATTAGTTAAGGTCCACTTATTTAAGTTTTTCCAAAGGGGTACACCTATAGTAGGGGTGGTTCGAACATGGGTGTGATTCGAACAGGGCATGGGGGTGATCCGAATATCACCATTTTCACTAATAAATTTGTATAGTGAGAATGTAAAAACTGTTTGTCTCCAATAAAATATTCAAAGAAAAATGACTAACAAATTTATTAACCACCTGCCCTACAAATATGGCTATAGGGTAAGGAGGGGGTAAAAAAATGGGGGTGAAACGAACATGGGGGTGTAACAAATATCCATAATCTCTGCCCTGTCAAAAATAAAATAGTTTCCCCAACGAATCTAAAGAAGAAAATGGGTAGATTCCAGATGGCGACGGATGGAGTCATCAGTTAGGTATTTTGTTGGGTGGTTATTTCTTACAGTTTCTTACAGTAGATCCTCTGGAAAAAGGCAAACTAGGCCTGTGTATCCAGCTCAGTGCCAGTACTTGCACTACTGCGGTCGTTGTTGTTGTTGTTGTTGTTGTTGTTGTTGTTGTTGTTGTTGTTCCCTAAGCTGCCTGGCCGAACAGCCCCGAGTCCCTGAGGAAGGCCATGGCCATGATCGGGCTTTCCCACAGAGCTCTCATTGAGTGTAGATTGTGTTGTTGGCGTAAGTGGTTGTGTGAAATGCAGTCTTCTATGATGTGTTTAATGGTATGGGGTGCTGGTGTTACATCCCGGGCAGGCGTCGACAACGGAGTCATCCAGTCTCTTCTGATAGCTCAGGAGAGCTGGATGGTGTCCGCATCTCAGCCTGGCCAGGTGGACTCTGTCCTCGCGAGGAAGGGAGGATTCGGAAGGATGGATTTCGGGAGGTCGTGCTTGCAGCTGCGTGTTGTCTGTGAGTGAGTGGATGGATCGGCGAGAGATATGAGTATGGATGTGCTTCTGGAAGTTGGTTCGGGGTGGGCAGGGAGGGAGAGAGGACAGTAATTGTGTGTGATACCGTGTGCTGGGTGTTGTTTTGATATTTCTTGGTGTCTGTGGGTGTGTTGCCATGTAGTTTAGTGGGTGGTCTTGGTTCGTGGAGGCTGCTGCCAGGAATTGAGTGCCTCTCATGTCCAGATGGTCTTTGACTTTGAGGATTTTGGTTTCTTGATGTAGGTGATCTGTGGGTGCAGTAGCTGTGCAGCCTGTAATGATCTTCAGGGCTTTGTTTTGAATAGTCTGTAAGGTCTTATGATGTGTTTCAGCAAGGTTAGAAGCCCAGGCTGGGCTTGCGTATTCCATCACTGATCTTATGTATTGTTTATATACTGTGGTGGTAGTTTCTTTGTTGTGTCCAAATTTTGTGTGAGCAAGTGACCTGAGGGCGTTAAGTCTGGGTGTCAGTTTCTTTTTAATGTTTGTGGTGTGCTGTTTGAATGTCATATGAGTATCATATGTTACTCCTAGGATTTTGGGTGTGTGTGTATGTGTTAGGGGTGTGTTGTTTATGGTGAGTTGAGGGATGTATTCGTGTTCTCCTGTCCAGCTTGTGAGCAGGGTTGTGGTGGATTTGGCTGGGGCTAGATTAAGTCTGTTTGTAGTGTGTTGAGATAGGGTTGAAGGAGATCTGTTGCTGTTTTTGGGTCATGGTGTGTGCATGTGAGTGTTATGTCATCTGCATTGGAGGCTAAGTTTATTTGGGGCGTATTGGGTGTAGTTATATCGTGCATGTACAGATTGAAGAGTGCGGGCGATAGGATGGATCCTTGTGGGACTCCGTTTGGAAAGTTTCTGATTTTAGATGACTGACCGGCAAAAGATACGTGTGCACATCTGCCTGCTAGGAAGTTGGCCAGCCACCTTTTTGTGTTGTTGTGCATGTTTGTGTTGTAGATTTTGTTTGTTAGGTTGTGGCGGGGGATGGCATCGAAGGCTTTACTAATGTCGAGTGTGGCTAATAGTGATCTGTGTGGTGGTCTAGCTGAGTTGATGCCGTCAAAAGCTCTTTGTGTAAGGTCTGTGAGAATAGTGTTTGTGGAGTGCAGTGGCCTAAAGCCATGTTGTGTTGGAGCTAGGGGTAGGTCAGGTGTAATTAATTGTAATACTAGGCGTTCCATGACTTTGGAGGGGGAGCAAACGAGTGTGATGGGGCGGTGCGAGGAGGGACTGCGGTCGTTCACTGTGTTGGCGGCGGCGGCAGCAAACGCAACATTTTTTCTATTCTGTATTTTTGCTTTATAATCAAACTTCAAATCTTGTCTACCCCATGCTTTATCAAGATTACTTTCAAACTTCCTTATTGATTCGGAATCGACTACATACTGGGGCAGCGCGTTCCACTCATTTACCACTCTATCACAAAATGAGTTCTTTGCCTTTTCAAGCCTATTTCTTTCTTTGTAAATTTTCTTAGAGTGTCCTCTCGTTCTTGTTCCCTCCCGCATCAAGAAGATACCTTCACACACATCCTCATCATACTTTCCTGACACTATCTTAAAAGTCTCTATCATATCCCCTCTCTTTCTCCTATATGCCAGTGTCGGAAGTCCCAGTGTCCTCAACCTCTGCTCATAGCCCGCGTTCTTCAACGTTGGTACTAGCTTGCTAGCTCTCCTCTGCACTTTCTCCACTGCTTCTATATCCTTTACCATATATGGAGCCCACATCTGGTTCGCATATTCCAGGTGCGGCCTAACCAGTGCTGTATAGAGATTCCTGAATATTTCTTCGTCAAGTGACACAAATGTCCTCCTTATCAGCCCTACAATTCTATTGGCTTTGTTTATCTTTTCCTCTAAATGTTCTGAGAAATTTAACTTATTGTCTATCACTACTCCTATATCCTTTTCTGCATTCATTTCCTCCATCGCTTCATACATGCTGTATCCTACCTTGTCTATCTTGCTAGTCCCAATCCGCATGTACAGTACTTGCATTTTTTTGGATGAAAAGGCATTAACCAATGTTCAGACCATCCCTTCATGCCCTCCACATCTCCTTGAAGCAAACCCACATCTTCCTTACTCCTCACTCTTCTATACAACTTAGTGTCATCCGCATACAGGTATATCTCACTTCCATTGGTTATAACTTCAGGTAAGTCGTTGATAAATATAACAAATAGTAGTGGTCCCATCACAGATCCCTGAGGTACCCCACTTGTAATTTCCCTTATTTTAAATAGGGGGTGTTCGGTACACACCCATTCGGTACACCCCCGTCGTGGCATGAATGTGTAAACATTCATGATACTGAAGGAAGTGTCTGAAGCCTTTCTCACCAGATATCATTGTAGCCACGTACATTTCACTATTAAGCATCACATCACTAGAATCAGCACGTTTTCACAGTCAAGAAACACTATACAGTCGACGCTCGATTTAACGGACTAATAGGGGGGAGACCGAGTCCGTTGCTGGAAAATTGCGTTCGGATTTCGCTTTTTTTTTTTTTTTTTTTGTGATTGAGGGACACGTTGTGCTGTACTGCCCCTGAAAACATCATAAAGGTCGTATTTGTCATTGATATGATAAATTTCACATGGGAAAAAAAAAAAAAAAAAAAAAAAAAAAAGGAAGGATATCCCCGCCGCTGTAGGCCTACTTCCTCCCCTCCCCGTCCCGGCCTCAACCCCGACCCCGTTACTGTGATAATGTTGATAAGCCTTGTGCTACATCCTATTGATAATGCAAAACTATTGAACACACTTAACCCTCCTGGCCCGGGCAGGCTCACCAAAGGACGGAGCTCGTATCCGGGCGATCTGGCCGAATATCAACAAAAGTAAACTAAGGCTACTCTCGCTTAATATATTACCTACATTAATCAAACATATATACAAATGGGCGCCTTACCTTGTTGCGTAGAATGGCGTTGAGTAGAGCTCTCTAGCTCAACTGGTTCCGGAGTGATGGTGATGGAAGTGGAGGTAACTTTTGCCGCATATTTACCTCGGCACGTCCGAACACTCAACCGCGGCCCCGGCTACGACGCCCAGTTGCACTCGTCGCTCCACCCGCAATTATGCCGGGAAGCGATTTGATAGTGTTTTATTGGTTATTCTGTCATTTATTATAGTTATTATGTTATTTTCACTCAATAAAGTTATTTACATGAACTTATTTGTGTCTCTGTCACTTATTACTTCATTTTATTATTATTATTATGATTATAGTGTCACTTTCACTGGACTTTGATAATTGATAGTGTCATTTCCCCTTTTATGTATTGTTAGGTAAGCTAATAATATATATAGTGTCACTGTCACTTGTTCATATTGTTATGAAGGCACTTATTATTACTTGTGTGTGTATCTTTCACTTATACTTAGTTTTATTATTATTATACTGTCACTTTGACTGGCCTAGGCTTATTGAGTGTCATTTTCACTTATTTATTGTTAGAAATATATATTTTAGTGTCACTTTCACTTGTTCATATTGTTATTGAAGGCACTTATTATTACTTATGTGTCCTTTTCACTTATACTTAGTTATATTATTATTCTTAGCCTACATTTGAGTGTCACTTTCACTGTTGTCACTTCCACTTCAAAAGTTTGTTAGAGTGTGGAAGTCGTTGAAGCAGGTGCCAGCACACAGTCCAACTTGACACTCGAGGCATTCCCAAGTGGTTTTTGTGGGTTTGCGGGGTCTGCGAGTTGTGTGGCTGCACACATGGCACCTCTTCTGACTCCTAGCGTTACTACCTGGTGCTTTGAAAGGAAGGGCGTTGAGCTGGTGCTTCCTGAAAAATTCAGCACACCCCGTTCTGTCCAGCTGGCCTGGTCCTTGTAGTGGCCTCCCTGGTGTACCCGCATGTTTAGCCAGGAGCTCAAGTATCACCTGCTTGTGGAACTTCCGCAGGGACTTGTACTTCTTGGCTCCTGGAGTCCTCAGACGGTAGATGTTGTAGGCATTGAGGACCGACATATCTACCGTATGCAGGATAAACTTCTTGTACCACCTGCAAGATGTTCGCAGGCAGTCGATGAAGCCCATCTGCATGTCGGACTTGTCAACGAGGCGCATGTTGAGGTTATAATCCAGGACAGCAGCTGGTTTCTGGACGGGGTTCTTGGTTCTTCGGTCCACCTTCCCTGTGGCGACCATCTCGGCCTTGTGGCATGTGGTGAGGAGGTTGACCTTGCGCTGGTCATGCCAGTGGATGGAGAGGATGGGGCCACTCTTCTTGTGGAAGATGTCCGCCTTCTTCGTCTTGGTTGGGTAGCCTGGCATGCCCTTCCTCTTGCCCTTGACTGTGCCGACAGTTCCGGTCTTGCGGTCATGGAGGTACTTGGTCAGGAGAGGCGACATGTAGTAATTATCTGTGTAGAGGATGTGGTTTTTATTGAAGTGCTTCTCCATCATCTTCTTCACTACAGCGCCACCAAAACCAATGAGGGGGTCAGTCACAATTTCTCCAGCCTTGCCGCTGTAGACTATAAAGTCCAGCACATACCCCGTCAAACAGTCGCAGAGGACGAAGAGCTTGATGCCGAAGCGGTGTCTCTTGGACGGGATATACTGTCGGAAGTGCAGCCTACCACGGAACAGGACCAGAGACTCGTCGAGGCACATCTTCTAGAAAGGAATCAGGTAGGTGGTGAACCGATGACGTATCATGTCATACAGCTTCCTGATCTTCCATAATGAGTCGGGAAGGTGGACTGCCATGTTGTTTGTCAGGTGGAGATAGGAGAGGATGTCGAAGTACCTGTCCCTGGACATGTACTTGCCAAATGCTGGAGTCGTTATGATGTCGCCAGTGATCCAGTAGTCTACCAGAGCGTGCTTCCTGATATGTGTCATCAGCATTGTGAGTGCCAAGAACACATATAGTTCTGCCACAGTGACAGCTCTCCATGCCACCATCTTGGCACTGGTCTTCCTGCCAAGAAAGTTGGCACAGATCTCATGATGGTTGTTGGTCTCCTCGACGAGGTATTCCATGACTTCATTGTCATAGAAGCCACAGAAAATTTCACTGGGGGTAGCAGCTGGGCCACAGGGAAATGTTGGTGACACCCCGGAACCCATCTGTACCTCGTCAAAGGCAGGACAATCTGGATCAAAATCAGCCCCATCTGTCCACACAAACAGGTCGGATGCTGATGCTCGAGGTCGTGCAGGTGCAGCAGGCACACGCCCTGGACGCCCTGGCACACGCCCTTGGCCACGCGGACGCCCTGCATGCCCACGCCCACGCCCAGGGGCAGCGGCGTCGGCAGACTGACCACGTCCACGACCTCGCCCTCTCGCTCGTCTTGTCGGGACTTCCTCTTCCTGTTCCTGTTCCTCTTCCTCTTCCTCTTCCTCCTCAGGCGACGTCAGGTCATCTGGGGCAATGTTGGGGTCGTCAGCATCCTCTTCAGGAGACAATTCGGGTGAAGAAGTGACCGGGCGTCGGCGGTGTGAGGCGCGGGAGGCTGCGGGAGATTCAACAATGGGAGCCTCGGCCTCGGGAGTTGGGCTCCTTTTGCGGCGAGCCGAGGGCTTCTCCACAGCAAATAATGCTCTGCGGTGTGTTGAGGGCTGTGGCACACTAGTAATACCACTTGAAGAGGCCCTTTGGTCATCCTGAAGGAGAGATGAAGCCGAGGGCTGTGGGTGACCCACGCGGCGTCCCGGGTCAAGGCGTCGGGACAATGGAATGCGGGTGGTTGCTAGGCCAGGGTCGGCGTCATTATCACTGTCTTCAGCTTCCCTATCCTTTTCTGCGGCTGCCCTGCGTGCTTTTTTAGCTGCACTTTTCACCAACGATTGTTTATAGAAATATTTGCCCACTTTCAAGGGCGTACGGGCAGGCAAAGGGGAAGGTCCTGGGCTAGGGCTATGCCTAGGCTGACCTAGCAAAGATGGCGAGGGGGTAGGCCTAGGTTCTAGCACACTTGGAAGCTCAATGGCACCTTCCTGAAACACTTCCACATCAGGAGCATCACTACTGTCTCCCCCCTCAAATAAATCGACATTATCGTCGTCTCCAAAGCCAACGAAATCGTCATCTTCACTTGCACTTATATATTGTTCCTTGTCCACCAAGCTTTCACCACTGCTCTCTTCACTATCAAAAAGTTGTCGCTGTATAGCGCTATCACTCAACAAACGCTTAACTTTCTTTCGTTGAGCTTTCTTCTCGGTTGCAACAGGCGTTGAAGTTGCGAGCGGGGTAGCACTGGGGCCCGCGGGAGGTTGCAGTGAATCGGACACGTCGGAAAGCATTTTTTCAGTATAACTCGCTATGGCAGCCACGTACGAACTGATAACACTAGTAGTTGAGGCTTGGTGGCGCTGCGGTCGCTCCTGCAATGCAAAATTTGGCCGCGCGAATTTTGAAGCACGCTTTCAAGCACAAAGATTTTAAAATGACACCCGGGCACCGGCCCTTTTTTTTTGGTGTCATTTTAAAATGACACCCGGGCTGGAAGGGTTAAAAGTGTATGTTATTTGGTCTCTATATAATCTGTGAATCATTTCCGATATGATAGAATTAAAGAAATTTTTTTCCACCAACTCATAATCAGCAAAAATGACACAAATGTCAATTAAAAACATGTTATAATATTTCCCCATCATTTTGTGTATACCGTGGGAAAAAAAAAAAAAAAAATCTATCAAACGTAAATCTCCCGTCTCGGAAGCTCGGCGCCTAGACGGAGGGGAGGGTTGAACTATTTTTTTGACTATCTTATTTATTGTTTATCTATGTGCTGGAAGGATATTATATTTTTCAATTCCATCGCATTAGAAATGATTCAAAGATTACAAAAAGTCCAAATAAGACATACAATAGTTATGTTAATGTATAAGGGATTTAGGTAGGTGCATTAGAGAGATAAATAGATAGAGAGAGAGTGGCTAGGGGCGAGCGAGCGATAAAATACTAACATGTATGAAACGGACTTATGTTTCTGAAAGACAAAGGAGACATTTATATTTACTCTCGTTTTCATTTTATTATTTGTGTTGGAAGGGTAATATTGTTTTCAATTCCATCGTATTAGAAATTATTCATAGATTAAAAAAAGACCAAATAAGACATAGTTATGTTAATGTATAAGGGATTTAGATAGATGCATTAGAGAGATAGATAGATAGAAAGAGAGCTGTACAGGGGTTTGCCGGGAAAATGGTGCGCCGCGCCAGCCAATTACCGGACTTTTTTTCGAGCAAAACTGAGGGGGTCCATTGTCCGGGTACGGACAGACTACGGACAATAGTTTGCCGTGTTCCTCAAGCTATCCGTTTTCTTCGTTTGAGGTGTTGGGGAAACTATTTTATTATTGATAGGTCAGAAATTATGAACACTGTTCGTTTCACCCCCATGTTCGTTACACCCCACCTTCACCCTACATGGTGCATATTAGGATAATGTAGTTACCTGTGTAACAATTCAAAATCATCAATATATACAGGTAGGTATTGATTAGTCGTATGACAATGGATGGACACTTTAGCATGGTGAATGACAGTGACACACAGCAGGTGAAGAAAAATGAAGAAGTATAGTTCAATTGTATAAACAGAAGTTCTAGCAGAGCAGACGGAAGACAATCGACATACTTTATTCACAGGACATGGGTATGATGCATAGGCATACCAATATACTGACCGAGGACTGTTGAGTCAGAAAGTATATATAGTAGAAAAAACAAAAAATGCTTAAAAGTAGACATACAGATATGTAGGTAGTATATATACAATAGCCCCTTATATGGTATACATTCTATAGTCCCTTACATTCTATGTGGTGACCTAGTCTTCCCCCCCCCCCCCAGTGAGGGATGGAAAGAACATTAGAGAGCATAATGATGAGAGGATGGTAAAAGACAGGATGGAATGTAATCATATGACCCTTTGGCCTAGCGCCACACAAGGACGACCTGGCCTGTCCATGGACATGGAGAGGTAAGAGGAGAAAAACGTGTTGTGGGAGGACCATAAACCTGTGACTGCGATGTCAGTTAGAGAGTGATTGTTGAGGAACCTAATGGTCGCCGCATAAGAGCGGATGTCATGCGCAGTACCCTTTGTGAGAGGGTTACTGGCCTTGATCACTCGACACAGGTGAATTCCCACAGCACGCTTGCCCAACCTCTTCCCAGTCTTGGGGGCCACCCAGAGCGCCGTCTCCAACGTCGGCACAGTGGCGTGCACATAATTATGTAGGGCTTTAACCGGGCATAGCTTATGATGCACGCGCCCACGTTTTAAAGCCAGTTCAGTGAACGGCTTAAAAAAGTGTGCCTCACGTTCATTCTTGGCCACAAAATGAACAGGAGGGGCCAAAGTGACAGATCCAAGGGTGGGTGAAAACCTCATGCAATTCTGGTCCCTAGACATGGCAGCCAACTCCGAGACTTTCTCTCCTGTAGCTAAAGCAAGAAGAAACAATGTTTTCCCTAACAAGCGCTCAGGTGTTGTGTTGGTAGTGTAAGTGGGTGAAGTAAGGAGCCCCAGAGCCTTCGCCAGAGACCATTGTGGTGGTATCTGGCGAGGGGGCGGTCGGAGCCTAAAACAGGCTTTCATGAAATATGCTAGCTCCTTTGAAGGAAGCACCAGCCCCGTAGTGGCTTCAAAAGGCTCCTTAACCTAAGAAGTGCGCATGGGGGTAATTAGAAACGTCCGCCTGTGCTGACGTATTTGAGCTGTTTCCATCACTAAAATATTCATTTTACCATAAATAGCATTAATACTTATCCATACACGCCTATTATGGGTTGATTATAAAGGTATTAACCTGAAACAACAATAAAACGAGTGAAAACAGCGTTTGGATGGTCAAAATCGGAGATACAGGCCGCGAGTTATATAATTTATGGGTGAGGCAACCTGCTTTCCCGCCAATTTCCCCCAAGGCCACTGAGACACAGTCGATCGATACTCTCTCTCTCTCTTGCACTCGCTTGCTAACAGAGACATGCCCTGCTTGCAACTCGCTAATGTTAGCACAAAAATATACCTCAGAATAAGGGAATAACAGGGAAAATAGGTGATAACTCAATGAGGGGAGGAAAGTGGGGAAGGAGGGGAGGTAGAGGAGTGATATTTTGCATGGCCCAGGGGCAAAAAAAAAAAAAAAAAAAAAAAAAACATTTCGATGTTTAAAGTTGATTTTTTTTTTCTGACTCTTAACCCCAGCCCCAGCGACGCGCCTGACGCGTCGGCGATGTATGTAACGAACAGCCCCAGAGACGCGCCTGGCGCGTCACCCTAATTGCGCCGACCGTAACCTCAGGTGTAGCCACTCAAGAGGGCTCAGATTTGTATGGGAACTGTGTACGTATCCCACGCAACCGTGCCGATGGTTGAAAACTCTCAAAGTCCACGTGCGTGCGCGTGAGCGCGCAATAACCTGTTTTTTGGGGGTAATTGCCTTCAATTTTTTACTCTTGTAAATACGTTTTCGGGGGCTCTGTAGGACCATTCTTTAAGCTTTTTGAGCGGTTTTTCGTGGTTTTTCCTTCATTCCTAACCCATTCGCTATTGTTTCTAGAATAAAACAATTTTTTGAAAACCGGCCGGGATCTGGTGAACAAACATTACAAAACTAGCCGGGGCTGGACGGGTTAAGAGTCTTCCCGCAGTCCGCCGGGGGAACTCTTAAGAGTCTTCCCGCAGTTCCCGGGTTAATGGCAGACAGGCGGTTCTTAACCCGTTGAGCCCCGGCTAGTTATAATATTTTGTTCACCCCAGTCCCAAGCCATTTTCACTTCTTTTTTTTGTTTGCTAAAATGGAAGACAAGGATGAGAAATGAAAAAAAAAAAAAAAAAAAAATCACCTCGGACATTTTTTTTTGGGGGGGGGGGAGCCTCAAAAAAATTTGTTGAGCCAAAATGGAAGAGAATGGTGAGAAATGAAGACAAAAATAAAAAAAACTCATTTCGGTCATTTGGGGGGGGGGGAGGGGGGGTTTCAATAGTTCGTCTCCCCCGCATGACCACCCGCTCGGGAGCACTAGGGTAAAAACTGAGTATGGCATTGTACGGCATACATCCTAAGGAGTGTCTCACATAAATCTCAAGCCTCTATCTCCCATACGACCGGAGTAATGAAGGTTCAAAGTGGCGGTGAACTAAGGGTGTAAAGTATCCCCACTAAGCCCACCACCACCAGCCGCGCGGCTGTCTCGGCCTGCTCACACCTACTGGCCCGGCTCCCACACACACTACGGTACCTCCCCCTCCTATTCTCCCGCCATTTCCTACCTTACGAGCCACGTAAGTGTTTTTTATATGTCGGACGCACGTGATGCGTCGCTGGGAGTTGGTGATCAAACACTGCCGACGCAACACGTGCGACGCTGGGTCTCACTGGGTTAATGGTGTTGTACATGTTAATGCGTGTCGCAAACAAGTGATTAAGATAGTGGAACACCAAAGCTACCGAAGGAACTGTTTGTTCAGTGTCATTGATCCAAGTAGTGAAACTCTTCCAATGAGACTCGTAAGTCTTCCATGTAGCCTTAGTCCAGTGCTGATTAAGCATATCAGTCAAGCTTCGTCCAAAAGTTGGTAACCACCCTGCCTCACAAACATCCATGATGCAAATGCCAACGAGGGCCCTAGGTCTCCAACTTGCCCCAAGTGGAAACTTGAGATAGGAAGGGGAACAGGGCTCGGGCACCATCGCTTCAGCTGAGTGTACCAGGCTTGTGCTGGCCAGAGGGGCGCGAACAAGCAAACCCTGCCACGGTACTCCCTCAGCCTGTGGAAGATTCTGCACATTAATAGTGCATCTGGTGGTGGAAATGCGTAAATCGACTGCCACCTGTTCCAATCCTCGCTGAAAGCATCCGGCCCCCCCGCTGGAGTGCAAAACCAGCGGGTAAGGAAGTCCGGTAGCTTGTTCGTCTCGTGAGAGGCGAACAAGTCCACCTGCGGATGGCCCCAGGAGGTGGCTAGGTCGTCGAAAACGTTTTGTCTTAATGACCACTCTACCTGGGTGCTCTGTCCCCTTGACAGAGCATCCGCCCAAAGATTGGCAGTCCCAGGCAGGTATGTCGCATGAAGGGTAATGCTGTGAATATCGGCCTCGTAAAACAATTTCTCCGCCAGGCCCAGGAGGACCCCGGCCGTGGAGGAGTCTTGCTTTTGAATGCAATGAACCGCAGACATGTTGTCCATCCTGAAGGCCACAGACTTGCCCGTGATCCCTCAGGAATAATAACGGCACTAACAGTTCCAGGGCATTGATGTGTAGGTGTGAGAGATGTGACCACCTGCCCTGATTTTGATGACCCATGTTTGATTGATAGCCCCACCCCACTTCGCTCGACGCATCGGTGTCTATCCAGATGGTCGGTGGCGGAGTAGTCCAGGGCACTGCAGCAGTGAGCGTGCCCCGAGCGACCCAGTGTGACAGTTTCAGGTGTATTGAGCGCGGCACCGGCCAAAGCCGATGGGGGGGCGAGAGAGGGAAGTGCCTGTTGCCCAGTTGAATCAGACGCTTGAGCCTGAGCCGGCCTAAAGGCACGGTCAGAGCCGCCCAATTTAAAGATCCCACCAGGGATTCCCAGAGTTTCCTTGTGATCGTGACCGACTGCAACACGGCAAAGAGCTTCCTTCGAAGTTTTGCCGCATTCACAGGGCTCTGGGAGACAAGAGCGCTTTTGAGGTCCCAGTGCAGGCCCACCCACGTCACTTCTTGCGACGGCGTGAGGCACGACTTGGGAATGTTTAGTCTGAACCCTAGGTTTGTGATGTGTTTTACTACTGTGAGTGTGTCCTGTACACAATGTGATGGAGAGTCTGCGGCGATGAGCCAATCGTCCAAGTAAAACAGGATCTGAATCCCCTGACGAAGCAGAGGATCCAGAGCCTGTTTTACGAGTTTCGTAAAGACCCATGGTGCGATGTTGAGACCGAATGGTAGTCTGTCGAACGTGAACATCTGTTGACCTGACTGAAGAGCTAGGTAACCCTGGAACTGAGGAGCCATCGGCACATGCCAATATGCATCCATCAGGTCCAGGGTCACCACCCAAGACATGGGGCGGAGTGCCAGTCGCACTTGATTGATTGTCAACATCCTGAAATGGGTGTTCACGATATGCTTGTTGAGCACCGATAGATCTACCACTGGTCGCATCGCATCGCAGTCCTTCTTGGGTACCAGAAAAACATGAGAAAGAAATACCTTGTGATGTGATGGTATTTCGGTGATTACACCCCCCTCATGCATGGACCGTATCACTTTGGCCACTTCCTGAGACACTGGTCGATGCCGGGGAGGGCACCTGAGAGGAGGCCGGGACCTCCACCTGCCGGGGCGCCGCACTCGAAGAGGAAGAAGGTGAAGTCACTAGTCCAGGAAATGATCACCTGGGCAGGAGTCGACGACGGAGTCATCCAGTCTCTTCTGATAGCTCAGAAGGGCTGGATGGTGTCCGCATCTCAGCCTGGTCAGGTGGACTCTGTCCTCGCGAGGAAGGGAGGATTCAGAAGGATGGATTTCGGGAGGTCATGCCTGCAGCTGCGGTTGTTTATGAGTGAGTGGATGGAACGGCGAGAGATATGAGTATGGATGTGCTTCTGGAAGCTGGTTTGGGTTGGGCAGGGAGGGAGAGAAGATAGTATTTGTGTGTGATAGCGTATGCTGGGTGTTGTTTTAACATTTCATGGTGTCTGTGGATGTTTTGCCATGTAGTGTAGTGGGTGGTGTTGGTTCGTGGAGGCTGCTGCCAGGAATTGAGTGCCTCTCATGTCCAGATGGTCTTTGACTTTGAGGACTTTGGTTTCTTGATGTAGGTGATCTGCAGGTGAAGTAGCTGTGCAGCCTGTGATGATTTTTAGGGCTTTATTTTGAATAGTCTATAAGGACTTATGATGTGTTTCAGCTAGGTTAGAATCCCAGATCGGGCTTGCGTATTCCATCACTGATCTTATGTATTGTTGTAAACTGTGGTGGTGGTTTCTTTGTTGTGTCCAAATTTTGTGTGGGCAAGTGCCCTGACTCCTGAGGGCATTAACCGGTAAACGGCGGCAAAGCTCTTAAGAAGTTTTACTGGGCGACGGCGGCAAAGCTCTTAAGAGGGAGGCCTAAAAAAAACATTTAACCCTCTCACCACGGAAGGGCTCTTGAACGCCCATAAAAAAGCATATAACAGGTACCCGGAAGGCCTCTTGAACGCCCAGTGGTTGAAAGCCTGTGAGCTTCGTGTGCGAGGCGTCGGTCCGACGCATGTAAACAACAGCCGGCTGGACCGACGCCCCGCATCTCCGGCCACAAGAAGGAGAGCGTCGCTTGTTCGTGTGTGCCTGTATGTTGTTGTTAAGTATCGAAAAGTGGTGTAAAGTGGCTGTTTTGGCCATAAAGTTATCTCCAATGAAATCATCATCACAGCTCAACCAGTTGACTTAGAGAGCTCTACTTAATGCCATTCTACAGGTAAATAACACAGCTACGCTTGGGGATGCGCGGGAATGCGGGAAGCAGTCTGATTAACGAATATACGGTAGCCTAGCCTAGACGTTTTTCGGCCAAAACACCCGGGTTTCGAGGAATATATATATAATACATAGCCGGGGCTGGAGGGTTAAACAGCACTAAACAATTTATTTTTATTTTTATTTATTTTTTCCCTATACCTCATATCACTCCTCCACATCCCCTCCTTCCTCCCTTTCCCCTCCCCCTTCAATTATCACCTATTTTCCCTGTTATTCCCTAATTTGTTGGTATATTTTTGTGCTAACATTAGCAAACTGTGTGGGGGATGTGCTTAGGTGCCTAGCGGATGTGTTACACAAGCGAGTGTGTGTATGAGTAGGCTCAGTGTGGCTTGAGGCCTCGTGGAGGGAGGGGTTGCCTCAATTTTCTCCATAATTCATGAATGGGCTGGTCCATCTATATTCGCGATTTTGACAAAAAAAAATGATATTTTCACTGGTTTGATTGTTGTTACAGGTTACTATCTTCATAGTGAAGGTAAAATAGGCTCATATGAATAGGTAATAACGATATTTATCGTAAAATGACAATTATAGGCCTGAATGGAGCCCATATGCTCGCCCATGGGGAGCTAGTTCATTACCCCCCCCCTCGCCGTTCCCGGGTTAAGTCTGGGTGTCAGTTTCTTTTTAATATTTGTGGTGTGCTGTTTGAATGTTCTCGGCTTGTAAAGGTCCTTGCCACTTGCTGTCCATTTCTAACTTCCATACTAGAATGTTGGGAGCAGCACATTGTTCCTCAGTTAAGTTTTCATGTCTTAGTGAACCATTTTTCCTTTCAGAATACAATCAAGTTCTCCAATTTTCTTTCTCCCTTGCATTTTTTGTCTCTTTTATCTCACTCTCCATTATACCATATTGGCTCACTACGGCTCCCAAATACGATACTTGAAACTTTCAACCTCTTGGTTACCTGGTACCCTCCTGAAAACCCAATCTTAAATAGAAAAATTGTACAGCGAACCCTAAAATTGATAGGGTAAATGTGGATGCATTCTCGGACCAACCAAAACCCAAACACCTAAAAACCTATAATAATATCATAAATCGGGGCATCCGATAGTGAGGGAGGCCTGTAATAAATTTTTCATATTTATTTTACAACTTTTCTCGTGTTCTTTTGTAATTCTATATTTTTCCATAAAATATATAATTTCATGCATTCTTCTCTCAAACAAATGGACCTTACATTTCCCTACATTGACCTAAAACTTCCTCTTCGCACACCCTGTCAAAGTCTGTGACCACTCACTTAAGTTCTTCCACATTTTCCGCCAACAGGACTGCATCGTCCGCATATACAGTATTGTCTCGTATCTAACGAGTAATAGGTGCCGAAAAAACCACGTTAGATGCAAAATCGTAAGATGTGAGTACAGTGCATAAATTTATGGGATAAATTATAATTGATGGCAAGATTTCAGCTGAGTGCATATTTTTCACCTATTTTTGCCCTTCTGAGTGCTATTTTGATACATAAATTAAATACAAATCATATAATATATAAGTAATTAGAAAAATAGATAATAAACCAAACTGTGAGTGAATAATGAGGTGCTTAAGTGAGACGACATCTAGGGTAACCGAGGCAGGGAGGGGAGGCTACTGGGAGGTCCCAGCGCCGCAGCCGTGCACCTCCTCACCACCACCACCTCCTCTCCATCCCTTTTGCCTCTCTGCCTGTGCCTGTTCTGCCTCCTTTTGTAGTTTCGCAACCTTCTCTGATTCCTGCCTTCTCCTTTTGAGTATCATAATAGGCGTAACACACTGCCAGATACTCGTTAGATGAGATAGCGGTGAGAAAAACAGGTTGGGGCGAACGGAGCACTTCCGTACATGGTTGAAAAATGATTCGGACTGACTGAGAGGGAGGTAGGGAGTCCTAGGGACACTGATGATGTCAGGCAAGATGCGGATTGCGGTAAAAAATCAGCTATCGTCCAGGAATCTTAAAATTTGATCCTGGGGAATCGGAATATTTGGCGTTAGATAACATTTTTGGATTGTTAGATGTGCGATCGGGTAGAGCTCCTAGTGGGTCGTTAGATGCAAATTTGTTACATACGTACGAGACTCTACTGTAGGCATATTAAAATCTTCCACTCTCTTCCCTCTGATTGAAGCCTATACCCATTTATCCTACCCTAAATTCTCTTAATCACTCCATCCCTGTATATATTTAACAACCAAGGTGACGTGACACATCCCTGTCTTACTCTTACCCTTTGAACCTTCCCGCTACTGTGATACCGAGGACTTTGGGCCAAAAGCGCCATTTCAAAACACATGTATTCAACCCTTCCCGCCCAGGTAGCATTTTAAAATTACGCACCTTGCAAAGGCCCGAAGCCCGGGTATCCTTTTAAAATCCGTAAGCTTGAAAGCCTATTGGGCGTGTTTTGAAAGCCGCGCGGCGAAACGTTTGTTTAAAAAGCCGATCGGAGCAACGCCAAGCCTCAGCAAGAAGAAGTCCGAACTTGTCCGCCATTGCTAGTTAGAGTGAAAATTAGTGTGTCTAAGTGTCCGATAATGCTAAATCTGCGACAAAATTATCTCCACGGAAATCGTTATCACAACTGAACCAGTTGATCTAGAGAGATCTACTCAACGCCAGTCTACAGATACAAGTAAGGGCTACATTTTGAGATGTGTGTGAATTCTCTAGCAGTTAAAATAAAAAAAATAGGCCTATGTTTACATACAACGTTTTTTGGCCAGATCGCCCGGAGAGGCCTATCGACCTCTATAAATGCTGCCCGGGGAGGAAGGGTTAAGTATATATAGCATGCAGAATCGTCAATAAAACAAAATATATATACCGGTATATATATATATTGTTCGGCTTACCGTTGTCTGTAGAATGGCAATAGAATGACTTCTCTAGCCCCAGTGGTTGTAGAATGGCGAGTGTGCAAAGGATGAGTTAGGTATATTTACGCGGCCGACTGTCCGTTTGTGCCCTCTTAAAAAGGATATTGATTGCAAGGGTGACCCCTCGGTGACGTTACCCAGAGACGTTCCCATAATGGCAATCTCAAATGGTCAACCTGTCAACATACCCAGTGGATGTCCTCGTCGACAGGCGGCTTAAGCATCCTCCCAATCATGGCTGGATAAATTAGCCTCCGGGCTGTTGTAAATAATGTATGAACTCAATGGTGGGAATATGTCCATACTTAATCCATGAACATGTACAGTCTAAGTTTAAGTGTAATCTTAAGTCTTAACTTTTGTAGGATTAAGAATCATAATAATATGATTTAGTATAATTGGGAAGAATATTAAATTCAGGCTGGGAAATTAGGTATAGCCCGGCAGCCCGGACTAGCCCGGACATGTAGCCGGGCTAGTGATTTTCAATGTTAGTCTGCCCGGCAGTTGCCCGGGGGACGTGTATTGTTTGTAATACTTCCTTACATAACGCTGCAATAAAATATATACATACATATATAATATCAAATACCGGTATATAATTAATGTAGGAAAACATCGCTGCGGTAACCCTTTAATAGACAGAGTCTGAGACCGACGACACTCGGTGTGCGGTGACCCTTAAGTAAACAGTAAACAGCTAATCCGTTGTCGAATACTATACTGTCAATATTGATTTATATCAGATGCGATAACAACACACGAATCAATAAACAGATAAAGAAAACAAAAACAGGAAAATTGAAACAAGTTAGGCTAAATGTAGCCGTGTAAATCCTATGATAACATTGCCTAAGAATTGTCGTTATTGCTTTGCCGTGAATCTCGTAATGTTACGAACTTGAATTGCAAGGCATACTAAAGCTTGTTAAGGGGGGATGGTTCACTTTTTGGGCGTTTTTTGCATGTATTCATTCTTTTTCTAGTTTCCTCCCTAGACCTCCATCAAATTTAAAAAAAACATCCTTTAGATCCCCCTTCTAGATTAATGTGTAGCCTACATTTTTCGGCAGAAAAATTTCCCGGCCGAAGGCCGGTTCTTCTAACATTACAGGCTCACTATTGCTCGCCAGGGAAAAAATCGACATCTAAATAGCACGAAAGGTCTAAATATTGACGACGAAATGGAGCGAAAGGTTTTAAGATCGACTAACTAATGGGGCAAACATCTTAACATCTGTAAACTAATGGGGCTAAACATGAGGGAGAAAGTGGTTCAGAAAACAGGCCCATGTCCCCTTAAGCTTGTAGATGGTGTTGGTGGCATAGTTGTTGGTCAGTGGTCAGTGTTATACTATAATCCATAGATGCTGGTTGTAGGGTAGCAGATTGGCATCGTCTGCACCTACGCTTGTCTCCACTTACCCGATATCGGTGTGCGGTTTTATTATTTGTTCTATTTCTCCCCATTTTAATGTTAATAATTACGATCTTCAAAAAATCGGGCTATTTGGGAATTTTGGATTATTCGTGTTCGAATTATCAGAATTTTGCTGTAACAGACTATTTGACAGACAGACACATCTTCCTTAACCCCTTCTGTACCGGCGACGTGTTTATAATTTCTTTCTAGCTAGATTTATACTATTTTGTGCAGTTTAAGAAGGATGTGTACTGTTATAAAAAAGGTCAAGTGAGATCATTCGAAGCCTGTTAATTGCTGGAGGCCCCTTTTAAACTGAATTATATAATTTAATAGTAGCCAGAATATATTGAAATGGACGTCACCGGTAATGAAGGGGTTAAGTCAGTGTTGTGATTTAATATTCAGTATAGCCGTAAACACTCTCTCTCTCTCCCCGTTATACGTCAATAATGACCTATATATTTGTAATGTGATGCCATAGACCAAGGCTGCCTGTTCCTAGAAATGTTATTCGCCGTATTCAACTTATTAGGTCTGCGCGTGAAGCGAAGGAGGCTGTTGTTGTTCTGGAATTGAAGTTTATTTTGGATCGACGTCCACATCGACACCCTATTTGGGGGAAGCGAAGGATCTCAAGGGCTTACACAGTCCTTCTTCTTCTTCTTGTTAGGGCAACGCTTATTGAAAATTGCAATTTTTCGGTTATTACTGAACCAAATTTAATTATTGTTCTCGTGCATATACTCTGATTTATCCTCTAGGCCCTAACGGAGCCCTTTTTGTTTTATTTGGTCCTGTGCGTCGCACTACGCGCCTTGGAGTTAACACGACCACACGGACCTATACTGTAGTCTGCTTGGACTTGTAAAATTTAATATTGCTAGTCGTGAAATTTTGTATTGGGGAGATTGTAGGCACCAGTCGAGCAGGACAGTACCCAGGGGAGGTCACATAGCCATATGATAACGAGTTACTGGAAATCCTGCTTCATTTGCCAGGCTTCCCCCACTTTTTCTATAGGTGCCTCACCTACACAGAGAGTAAGCCAGCTAACTCTCATAGACACTTACTATTCATTGAATCATTTCACTACACTTAACAATCACACCACACTTCTTTCCAACACACCTAAATTTCCTCTAACGTACTGTACCGTGATTTTAGGTGATATATTTGTGAATGTATGTGGTACTTAGCGAGCGAAATGTCTTACAGTGTATCAGGGCAAGTACAAGATATGTCAGGGCAAGTCAATTTCAGAAGTCACTAGCCCGGGGCAAGTAGATCCGCAACACTAATTTCCCAGCCTGATTAAATTATGTTCTGTATTAAATATTGGGTAGTATAATATCATTCCTATGAACTTAGATAATAATTTTAAAAGGGTAAATATTTCCCAACCGATTCGCAGATGCGTGAAACAGTAGAGCTCTCACGATCCAACTGGGAATTCACTTGCTCTCTAGATCCCACTGTTACAAGACTGACTGTTTCTCTCTCATTGGGCGGGTGCCCAACCCCGAAAGGGGTTGAAATAGGGGAGCTATCCCCCCGCCAAAGGCGGCTTTCTAGGGCCTTTCCTAGCTGATGCTGAGAGGATTGGGTTCTAGTCATGTGGTGATGGGCTGGTCTATCAGAGTGAGAACTGAGCGATCTCTGCCATACCCATAGCTTACTCTGACTGTTCCTATTACTTATATATTTTCTAGATCTCAAGTGCCGGCGTCTCTTCCGTGGATTGACTGACCTCCCAATCTACCAAGATTGGAAGCCAAAGCGTCACATTTTTCCTTTGCCCCTCAACTTTCTCTTCATAATTGCTGAGGGGCACAGGGCCCTGGGTGGGGCTTTGGTTTCCCGGACGTTTCCGCACCCTCCTCAGCTCCCCGCCATGGAGTGGCTTCGGTCACCCAGGCTTTATTGTGGTCGGCAGGGAGGGTTCTGTGGGGGCGCTCGGTTATGGCCTTGGCCTTGCTCGGGGCCCTGGGGCTGTTCGGCCAGGCAGCTTGGGGAACAACAACAACAACCACAACCATGCTAGTACTAACCTCATTTCTTACAGTACAGTATTCTTACAGTAGATCCTCTGGAAAAAGGCAAACTAGGCCTGTGTATCCAGATCAGTACCAGTACTTGCACTGCTGCGGTCGTTCACGGTGTTGGCGGCGACAGTAGCAGACGTAAAATTTTTACTATTCTGTATTTTTGATTTATAATCAAACTTCAAATCTTGTCTTCCCCATGCTTTATCAAGATTACTCTCAAACTCCCTTATTGATTCGGAATCGACTACATACTGGGGCAGTGTGTTCCACTCATATACCACTCTATCACAAAATGAGTTCTTTGCCTTCTCAAGCCTATTTCTTTCTTTGTAAATTTTCTTAGAGTGTCCTCTCGTTCTTGTTCCCTCCCGCATCAAGAAGATACCCTCACACACATCCTCATCGTACTTTCCTGACACTATCTTAAAAGTCTCTATCATATACCCTCTCTTTCTCCTATATGCCAGTGTCGGAAGCCCCAGTGTCCTCAACCTCTGCTCATAGCCCGCGTTCTTCAACTTTGGTACAGCTTGCTAGCTCTCCTCTGCACTTTCTCCACTGCTTCTATATCCTTTACCATATATGGAGCCCACACCTGGTTCGCATATTCCAGGTGCGGCCTAACCAGCGCTGTATAGAGATTCCTGAAGATTTCTTCGTCAAGTGACGCAAATGTCCTCCTTATCAGCCCTACAATTCTATTGGCTTTGTTTATCTTTTCCGCTAAATGTTCTGAGAAATTTAACTTATTGTCTATCACTACTCCTATATCCTTTTCTGCATTCACTTCCTCCATCGCTTCATACATACTGTATCCTACCTTGTCTATCTTGCTTGTCCCAATCCGCATGTACTTGCATTTTTTTGGATGAAAAGGCATTAACCAATGCTCAGACGATCCCTTCATGCCCTCCACATCTCCTTGAAGCAAACCCACATCTTCCTTACTCCTCACTCTTCTATACAGCTTAGTGTCATCCACATACAGGTATACCTCACTTCCATTAGTTATAACTTCAGGCAAGTCGTTGATAAATATAACGAACAGCAGTGGTCCCAACACAGATCCCTGAGGTACCCCACTTGTAACTTCCCTCCACCCCGAGCCTATTCCATTCACCAGTACCCTCTGTCTCCGATCTTTCAGGAAGGCTTCTATCCATTTCACACATTTCTCCCCTATATTATAGCTTCTAACTTTCTCTATTAACCTTTTATGTGGGACCTTATCGAAGGCCTTCATAAAATCGCAATATACCACGTCTATTACATCACCATCTTCTAGAATTTGCATCCAATCATCTACCACCTTAATTAGCTGTAGTACCGTCGACCTCCCCGGCAAGAATCCGAACTGTCTCCCACTGAAAAGTTGGTTTGACTTCATGTGATCCATTATTCCTTCTCTAATTACCGTTTCCATTAATTTACACACAACACTTGTCAAACTGACTGGTCTATAATTCCCTGGGTCATTTCTCTTTCCCTTCTTAAATATAGCTGTTATGTTCGCCTCTCTCCAGTCCATCGGGATTTGTCCTGTATTAAACGATACCTCAAATAACATTTTCAATGGCTCTACTAACATCACCTCCTTCCTTTATGATTCTTGGGTGTATCCCATCCGGTCCCGGTGACTTACTTCTGTTCATTTTTTTCTATAGCCTTTCTTATTCTAGCATGGGAAAACTCTATTATTTCTAGTGCCGGTGCCTGTTTGATGGGAATAGTAGGCACTGCATCATCCGACTCCACTGTTAGTACCCCCCAAAGTATTTCCCCAGCACCTCTGCTTTCTCCTTATCAGTCTCCGCGCTACTCCCATCATTCAACCCCCCTACCAACTCTGGGATCCCTACTCTTCTTGTTAACTTTTCCTGAATGTACTTCCAGAATATTTTTGGATTATCCTTCACATTTCTAGCAATCTCTCTCTCCCTCTCCTTGTTTCCCACCTTATTTTATTGTTTATTTGTCTGCATTCCAGATCCACTTCTTTAGCTTCTATACTAGATCCCCTGTTCTTTTTTAACAATTTTAATCTTTCCCACAATTGTTTCTTTCTTCTAATCAATGTCCAAAGTTTTCTTTTCATTGGCAATTCTGGGTTCGTTCTTTTCCTCAATTTTGTTTTATCCTTATATTCCCTTACTGGTACACTTTTGGATACAGCATTCTCCAGTTTGACTCTAATTTTCCTCCACATTCCTTCAGCGTCTTCACCGTTCAAGTATTCCCCCCAGTCAATGTCCAAACACCGTCTCAGCAGCTCATAATCTGCTCTATCATACATGTATATTTTTCTATTGCTTCTATTATCCCTCTCTGATTTAATGTTACAACTAAAGCTTATACAGGCATGGTCACTACGACCTATAGGGCTATCCACATTAACATATTCCACTATATCCTCTTCATTGCTAAAAATCAAATCAAGTACACTCCCCTGCGTCCCATCTCTATATCTTGTCATCTCTATAATATGTTGCGTTAAAAAACAATCTCTCACTTTCTCTATAAACTTATTTTCCAGGCTACCCTGTCCCGCTGGAGTAGTACAATTTGCCCAGTTGATCCTTGGCAAATTGAAATCTCCAATCAAAATCTTATATTTGTTCTCTCTATTATCTATTTCCTCCATTGCTTTCAGTAGGTTATCATCCTCTCCCCTGCTATTATTTGGGCTTCTATATATAGAGGCAATTAGAATTGATCCTCTTGCACATTTTACTTCAATACACAAATACTCACAATACTGCTGTCTCATATCCACCTCATTAACCTTGAGCTCTTTTCTTACATAAATAAACAGTCCTCTTCCGACCTCTGCTCTAATAGCATTTCTCTCAAATAACTCAAAACCCTCCAAACTATATTCCACCAGTTCCCTTTCAATTCTAGCATTTTTTGGTCTTACTTCCTGTAGGGCTATGACATCAGGTTTTCCTCTTCATCCTGCAACCTACATATCAGTTCTCTTTTCTTGTCCTGGGTAAACACATCCACATTACTAAACATAATCCTTAATCCATCTACCATTCCTTCAGCAATTTCACCATCCCGCTCCTCCAGTCCGTACCCTACTCCCCCGTTAGCACTACTGGGTCTGTCACTTTGTCTCCTGTCTCTCCCTGTGACACCTCCACCCCGTTCTCCTCCTCCGTCACAACTCCCATCACATTCTCTTCCCTCCCTGATCTCCCCCTCCCTTCTACTCTTATAAACCACTTCCTCACTTTTCCGTCCCTCACTCTCCAGTAAAAATGTCTCTTATCCTCCTCACCCAACTTTCCATTATTTTCATCAGCCTTTTCTTGTAATTCCTTAAAAAAAATTCCTTTGTTCTATACTCAAATCCTTCTTTAGTCTTATGTGTTTCAGTTTTTCATTTGTATTTAGCCTCCAACTAAAATTTGTCACAGTCTCTGCCACTGCCCTAGTGAACTGTACCCTTATAGGTCTCATCTCTCCCCTTTTATATCTACCTATCCTACTGACCTCCTCCACCTGCCCTTCCCATCCATATTCGTCCTCATCCACACCTTTCATGACCTCCTTCACTGTCTCCATATCCCTCACTTTTCTCACTCCATTATCATTCATATGAGTCTATATCTCCATACAAGATTACACCCCTATCCCTGTCCATGGCCTCCCTCACGACACTCTCCTTGTTCTTCATGACCCCTACAACTGCACTCTCAAAACTTTTTTTGGTCATATTCATTTCTTCCTTTTGCTCTTTCATAATATCCTCCAAATCCTTGACTTTTTGTTTACCTACCACCGTCCATGCAGTTGACTCCTTTACTTCCGTGAAACGTCCTTCGTATTCCTTCAGCTGCTCCTTCAATGCCATATTCTCTGCTCCCAGTTCATCTACCCTTTTCAATACCATCTCTAGGCTATCATTAACTGCCGAAATAGGCCTGCATTCACTTCCTTCGCTAGGCCTATTCCCTTCCCCACCTGTCATACCACACATTACACACAGTGCCTTAACTTTCTCGCCAATATCCCCCTTCCATTTCTCCGTATCACTCATCCACTTTTCCAAATCCTTCACAACAATACTAACCTCTTCTAACTTCTTATCTGTGCTCTTAAATCCACGAAAACGTTGTAACCTTCCTTCCGCCTCCGTCATACCCGAAATTACCTCCGCCATGTTTGTTTACAAACTCAACAACTCGCAACACTACCGCTGTCCCGTCATTACACACTCTTATTACACTATATATCACCCCTCCACCACACCAATATATCCTCCAAACACTTCACTAAATCCTTTCTCTTCTTGCTAGCCCCGTATGCACTCGATATTCCGTGAATTACTTGTCCATCCCATAACATATGCCGGAGCCTCAAACTTGCGTCCGCCTTCCGCCATTGTGTGCCGCCAACCAATTGTGTGCCGCTCATGGTGTAGTTCCATCAATGCACTGATCATCTATCATCACTCTCATCATGTCGTAAGTCATCTCTATTCATCCCTATTTATCAAATTAATTCCACTGACTTGCTCTTGTCACCCAACATCATTGCCATCTTGTTACCCTTGTTTACCACCAAATGTCCAGGTAAAGCTTTTTATCACCAGTATTTGGTTATGAATGTTTATTTAGTCCATTCAAGTCATATAGATAAGGAATAACCATGACATAACTGACAAGTGAGGCAGCTCTTAACAGGGTTGCCTGGAACGCCGCCATTAGGATGTGAGACCGGAAGAGTGCTTCGTGTGGAGCACTCGGTCTTTAAATTTGTGTATGTATGTATGTATGAGACCTATCGCCGTCCATCATGAGACCTTCATATGAGGCCTATCACATTTTACAAGATATGTATAAGTTTAAAAAATTTGTGATGACTAGTAAACTAATGATAGTTCTTGTTCCAGGTTCACAACTGAAGTCACTCATCAGGAAAAAGCAACGTAGTATAATAATTATGTTCTCTCCACTAACCAACTTTACTACTAAACTCGATTAATGAAATCAACAAACACATGTGGCAGTCCGGGGATTCGAACCCAGGACGCTCACACCGAAAATCAACACACTTATGCATTGCACCACGAAGACAGTTATTATTAATATTTTGATAATTGTTCTGTATAGTAAGATCACATCTTGATATGGGATCTTGGGCTTTGAATAGATTTGTAATTATACAACATTCCTTTTATCTGCCAAAAAACATTTGTTTATAATTCTGTAAATAAACAATTACTGTCCAGAAGAGTTATGATGGATGAAGGTTCAGCTGTGAAGTTGGAGGGTGAACATACAACAAAATGTGAAGAAGAATGGTTGGATTTTGAAGGAACCAATGAAATAAAGTTTAAAGAGGAAGGGTTAGAATTTGAAAGAACTGAGGAAATGTTGGAGAGTGAAAAAGAGAAGATTGATAAAATTGAAACTATATACTGTGTAGATGGAATTCTGGAAAATAGTTCAATTGAGAGTTGTGATGACAAATATGAAAAAGAAATCCATCACCCAGGAACCCTAAAGCAAAAAGACAAGAAACATCAGTGTCAGGTCTGTGGTAAAAATTTCTCACAGAAGGGTGACCTCACCACACATTTACTAGTACATTCAAAGGTAAAACAATTCAAGTGTGACAATTGTGATAAAGGTTTCTCACGGAAAGGTCACCTTACCAGACATTTATTAGTACATTCAGGAGTCAAACCATTCAAGTGTGATCATTGTGATAAAGATTTCTCACAGAAGGTTACCCTCACCACACATTTACTAGTACATTCAGGATTAAAACCATACAAGTGTGATCATTGTGATAAAGGTTTCTCTGAGAAGGGTACCCTCACCGCACATTTACTCGTACATTCGGGAGTAAAACCATACAAATGTTATCATTGTGAAAAAGGTTTCTCACGGAAGGGACACCTCACCACACATTTACTGGTACATTCAGGAGTAAAATCATACAAGTGTGATCAGTGTGATAAATGTTTCTCTGAGAAGGGTACCCTCAATGCACATTTACTAGTGCATTCAGGAATAAAGCCATTCAAGTGTGATCATTGTGATAAATGTTTCACTGTAAAGGGTTACCTCACCAAACATTTACTAGTACATTCCGGAATAAAACCATTCAAGTGTGATCATTGTGATAAAGGTTTTTCACAGAAGGGTCACCTTGCCACACATTTACTAGTACATTCCAGAATAAAACCATTCAAGTGTGATCACTGTGATAAAGGTTTCTCACGGAAGAGTGACCTTGCCATACATTTACTAGTACATTCAGGAGTAAAACCATTCAAGTGTGAGCAATGTGATAAAAAATTATCACGAAAAAGTAAGCTAAACAAGCATTTACTGAAACATTCGGCAGTGAAAAAGTAAAAGTGTGATCAGTCATAATTGTTTCTCACAGAAGAATCACCTTGACAATTAGAGTACATTAAGAAATTGGGAGGTTTGACGTACCTCCCAACCTACCAAATAGGAAAACCTACTATTTGGTAGTAGTCTTGGAAAATCCAACGTCAAGGCTATTAACCTAATTGCAATGACGACTTGTCTATTTTGACTGCTATGTCGTCATTCCAACCGCGGTTAAAAAGAAAACGTCTAGAGTCTACTCCTTATCTTGCTCTAGGAGACGTTGTACATTAACCAAAACTACCACCGAAGGTGAAAAAAGTATAGAAGAGAAGAAAAAGGGGTTTACCTTAGTTACCGCTCAAGGCCCATCCCGTGTTCCGTCATGCGCCGATCCCTGTCGAACGTGCGCATGAGCGACCCTCTCTTGTTATCACATCTCACGTCAGCAGAAGAACGCGGATGGGCAGGGGTCCGGCGTGAGGGAGGGTATTATGTACGTTGGATTTTCCAAGACTACTACCAAATAGTAGGTTTTCCTATTTGGTAGGTTGGGAGGTACGTCAAACCTCCCAATTTGTTAGTAGTCTTGGCAAATCCAACGTCAAGGCTGCATAACAAATAGGAGGAGGACATCCAAGCCCAACCTACCAAAAAAACCAATGCATAAGACAAAATTATGAATGACAAAGAAACACAATTTAAACAAGAGAGTTTAATAAAAGAGTGAAAAACTGAGGAGTAGCTAAAAAGAGCAGTTTTAACACGTGCCCGTCATTCATAGTAATGCAAAACCATAGACTTGTCTTAAACCAAAAAGTACTGTACACAAAATCCCTTTTCTTCCAAAATGAACAAAAACACTGATCACAAAAACAAAACACAATTATCAATGAGGCAAAAACACTTATGTACTGTATACATATAACATAACCCCAAACTTGTAATCCAGTGTTGCAAACCCGTACTTCCCTCCCCCCCTTTTCGAAAGAAAACAAAGGAAAAGAAAAAGTGACGAGGGGGGAAGACCAGGCAACTTCGCGAGAGCCCTAGGAAACACGACTCCCGAGAGCTATCACAGGCCGAGGGGGTCTAACAATGGACATGGAGAGGTAGGAGGAGACGAAGGTATGGACAGAAGACCACAAACCCGCCGAGGCGACGTCAGGCAACGAACGAGTTTGCAGGAACCGTAAGGAGGCAGCAAAGGATCGCACATCGTGCGCAGAACCCCGACAAGCAGGGTTACTGGCACGAATGACCCGACAAATGTGGCGTCCTATCTGTACCTTCGAGAGCCTCCTACCAGTCCGAGGAGACACCCACACAGCAGTACCCGAAGTCGGAGCCACAGACTCAACATAGGAGTGCAAGGCCTGCACCGGGCACAACACATGGTGAGTATGCCCACGCTTTAAAGCCTGGATGGTAAAAGGCTTGAAAACGTGGGTCTCTCTCTCATTCTTGGCAACAAAATGAGGGGAGGGGGCTAACGTGACGACATTCAAGGACGGGGAGAATCGCATGCATTCCTGGGACCGCGACATGGCAGCTAGTTCAGACACCCTATCCCCAGTGGCCAGAGCGACAAGGAAGAGTGTACGCTCGAGCAACTGAACCGGTGTAGTGTCCCATGTATATGTGTGTGAAGCCAGAAGGTCCAGAGCACGCCCCAGATCCCACTGAGGAGGGATCTGGCGCGGAGGCGGTCGCTCCCTGAAGGCAGCCTTCATGAAGGAATCCAGCTCCTTCGGTGGAACGACCAGCCCAGTGACGGACTCAAAGACCTCCCGGATGGCAGACAAGTGGTTACGTATAGTGTTGACTTGAGAGCGACGTGTACGGAAGAGGTGAAACAAGTAGTGTAGGACGAGGGAAGGAGAGCTAACAGTCTGGTGAGTGTCCTGTATCCACCTAGTAAAAGACCTCCAGTGGGACTCGTAAGTCCCCCAAGTCGAAGACGTCCATGAACGCTTCAGGAAGTCAGTCAGGTCCCGTCCGTGGACTGGGAGCCACCGTGCCTCACGAACATCCACGATGCGAAGGCCAACGAGGTCCGCAGGTCGCCAACCTGGCTCAAGTGGAAGTTTGAGAGAGGGAGAGGGACCGGACTCGGGCACCACCGCTTCAACTGGGAGTACCAAGCCTGGGCTGGCCACAGAGGCGCTATTAGCCAGACTCTGCCGCGGTACAGCCGCAGCCGCGCGAGGACTTTGCACATCAACAGTGCGTCTGGTGGCGGAAATATGTATATCGACTGCCACCTGTTCCAGTCTTCCATGAAAGCGTCCGGACCCCCCTCCGGAGTGCGAGTCCGGAGGGACAGGTACCGAGGCAACTTGCGCGTCTCCTTCGATGCGAACAAGTCGACCTCCGGAACACCCCAGGAAGCTGCGAGGTCGTCGAATACAGTCTGTTTCATTGCCCATTCTACAAGAACGCCCCGTCCTCGCGACAGGGCGTCCGCCCACAGGTTGGCAGTCCCGGGCAGGTAGGAGGCGTGCAGGGAGATGTTGTGTCGGTTCGCGAGGAAGAACAACTTCTCTGAGATCCCCAACAGAGTCAAAGACCTGAGGACCCCTGCTTTTGGATACAGTGGACAGCTGTCTGATTGTCCATCCTGAAGGCCACCGACTGTCCCCGAAGGGCCAGCGCGTGGTCCCTCAGGAAGAACAAGGGAACCAACAGTTCGAGGGCATTGATGTGTAGGTGTGTGTGTCCCACCCATCTGCCGTGATGTTGATGTCCCAGGTTGGATTGGTAACCCCACCCTACCTCGCTCGACGCATCTGTATCTACCCAGATCGTCGGCGGGGGGGCGGTCCAGGGCACAGCCGCAGAGAGCGTGCCCCGAGCAACCCAGTGTCCTAAGTGTCTGTGAATGGTACGCGGGATCGGCATGAGCCGATCCATAGGGGCCAACGGAAACACCTTGTTGCCCATGAGTATCAGGCGGCGCAGCCTGAGCCTCCCTAAGGGAATGGTCAGAGCGGCCCAATTCAGCGAACCCACTAACGAGTCCCAGATCCTCCTCGTGAGGGAGACCGAGTGCAACACGGCGAAGACCTTCCTGCGAAGTTTCACCGCGTTTGGCTGACTCTGGGTCACTGTAGCGTTGGTCAGATCCCATTCGAGACCTACCCACGTCACGACACGCGACGGTCAGGCGCGACTTGGGAATATTGATTTTGAACCCTAACTGTGTGATGTGTTGAACTACTGTGAGGGTGTCGTGGACGCACTGTTCTAGGGTGTCTGAAACTATCAACCAGTCGTCCAAGTAAAACAGGATCTGGAGGCCGCCCCTGAGGAGAGGATCCAGAGCCTGCTTTACCAGTTTCGAGAAGATCCGCGGCGCGATGTTGAGACCGAAGGGAAGTCTGTCGAACATGAACACACGATCGGAAGTCTGAACGGCCAAGAATCGCTGGAAACGAGGATGGATCGGAACGTGCCAATACGCATCCTTGAGGTCCAGCGACACTACCCACGACAGAGGTCGCAGGGCCAGTCGTACCTGGTGCACCGTCAGCATCCGAAACCGTGTGTTCACGATGTGCCCGTTGAGGGCCGACAGATCCACCACCGGTCGCATCGCGTCGCAGTCCTTCTTTGGTACCAGAAAAACACGGGAGAGGAAAACCGGTAGACCGGCTTTCACCTCCTTGACGATTCCCTGCTCGTGCATGGATGTAATCACGTCGGCCACCTCCGAAGAGACAGGCCGGCTTCGTTGACAAGAGCTGAGTGGGGGTCTGGACTTCCATCTCCAGGTTAGACCCCTCCGTGCAATCTTCCGCCCCCACGTCCCTCGTGGCCACCGAAGGGCGCAAGGGCGAAAATAACCTGTGGGAGCCCCCGAGATGAGGTGAGCGACCCTTTCTGCGAGGCGAGAAGGAGAACAAGGAGGAGACCGACCCGGAGAACCTACACATTTTTTGACGTGGAGGGTCCCCCGGTACGGTCCCTGCGGTCATAAGAGCCACGTTGACCACCCCTACCCCCCCCACCTCGCCGAAAAGGGCGGGTCACCCCATCCCCTGTCCGTCGCGTGTCAGACCCCGTCGAAGTGCGGCCGGAAGTGGAAGGCTGGCCAGCCCCTTCTCGGCGGGGATGAAAGGGAGCAGGAGCAGAAGTGCGAGGCGGAACCGACGCTCTGGCCGGCAACTTCCCTTTCCTGCGCCCTTTCTTGGCGGCAGCAGTGGCGGCAGCACCCCGAAGGGGACCGGCAGAAGGACGGGACTGCGAAGACCCCGGTCGCGACACAGCGCGTCTTTGCGTGTCGTAAGCAGGGTCCGCTGACAGAGAAGCGTAGCGTTCCCAAGCATCCTGCGCAAAAAGCCCCGATGTATATAGCTCAGAGTATAATAGACCCTGACGAATATCCAAAGGGGCCTTCCGGCAGAACGAGGACCTTACCGTCTGGCGTTGTCGAGTTGCCTCGCACAAAACCGCCTTCAGCTCGGGAACCAAAGACACCGCGAGCTGAAGGTGGATCCGCCGAACGTGGTCCAAGCCCTCGCGAAGATCGCCAGGTGCAGTCGCCTCGATAAGTCGCAGGTGGTGAACAGACGTCTGGAGGGAACCTAGAAGACAAGACAATAAGTTCGCCACCCTCTGCCGCAAGGTAAAATCCCTGTCGACAGAGGACTTATCTGGGTGGGAGAAGAACGGGTTAGCAATAGCACAAATTTCAAGTTTGGGAGCGCTAATCCAGGACCAGAACTTGCCATCCAATCCGCCGACAGATACCAGAGGAGGCAAAAGCAGTGACGACTCTGGGGGAGGGACTGAAATAGATCTGTCGACGGAACGGTTGGCAAAGTCTAAGGCCTCAGCAAACCAGGCCTCCAATGGGAGAGGGTTATCGAGCACGACGGCCAAGCCAGGCTTACCGTCGTCGCACAAACCCGTCCCATAGGAGGACAGTCCCGTTAACACAGCCAGGGACTGAACATCCTGAAGGATGTCCTGGCGGCTGAAGTCTGACCAGAGCTTAGTCCGAGGAGCAGACGGGGGCTTGGGCTTCACCGAGAAGTACTGAAGGTCAGTCCTTGTCGGGTACGCCCGCACCTCCACGTCGGCCACCTGACCATCCACCCTGATCGCCCTGAACTGCATTTTATCATTTATTTGGACCGACCAGTCCAAAGGTAGGGCCCTCTCACCTGACGGGAAGTCGGTAGCACGCTCCGGGTGGGAGGCCTGCACCCCCTTCCAAACAGCCAAGGAGCCATAGAGGAGCGGCATAGTCCGCGACGGGACCTTGGCCTTTTGGATGGGGGGCAAGCGCGGACCCTGCCCTAGCAGACGGAGGACCCCCGCATGGGAGACAGTAGGGGCAACCACCTGAGCCAGGGCAGGAGCAGTACTAGCCGACGACCGGGCAGGCGGAGAAGCAGGGCGAGAAGGAATGTGGTCCACCGCAGAGGGGAGGGGGACCAAAGCAGGGGCAGGTTGGGTGAGGCGCTGAGGTTGTGTCACCGCCAAGAAGCGCGATAAGAGGGATTCTTGCATCGCCTCCAAGCGCGCGTCGAAGTGTGACACAACCCACCCCTACATAGCCGAAAATCGATCCGAGAGAGGCGACCCCGCCGAAGATAGTTCGGCCCGCAGGGGCGAGCGTGAGCGAGAGCGAGACCCATGACACGAAACAGCAGCGTCGCGGCCCAAAGAAGGCGAGCGACGACGGCCGTGACGGTCCTGAGGGTCTCGTTCCCGATCACTAACGCCCGAGGGGGAAACATCACCATCCCCCTCTTCCAGCGACACGTCAGCCCCCGAGAAAGGGGACCCCGAAACCTCGCTATACTCCACCGAGTCAAGCGGCGGGGTACCCTCACGGGGAGCCGGCAAGCGAAGATCAGGAATAGAAGAAGGAAGAGGAGCAGGATGACGGGAGGGGGAAGGCTGGCCGGGTGAAAGGAGGTCAGAAGGAGCCGCGGGGGGAAACAGAGCAAGGATCCCCGGGGCTGAGAGAACAGGGCGGCCCGACACCGAGGCGGAGGAGGGAGGAACCTCCACCTTGGGACGAGACCTAGAAGGAAGAAGAGGCACCGAAGCAGGAGAAGTAGGAGGAGAAGCAACTACATCCTGGCGGACCCTCCTGGACAGAGTAGAAGGAGGGAGCAGAGGGCCAGCTACAGCATGAACATCCGCGCGAGTAGAGGACAAATGAAGAGGACGTCTTTTGTGCAGGGGAAGCGGGCGGAAGGTAGTAGAGCCCCTATCCGGAGAGGCCAGGGGAGGGCGTACAGGGGCAGAGACGCTAAACCCGGCCTCAGGGCGAGAACCATGACGAGGGCGAACGGCGGAGTCAAGGTGAGCAGAGGACGAGGAGGGGCAGTAGAGGACGAGCGACGAGGAGAGCGAGGAGCGTGGACGGAGCTGGGGATCCACCCGACGATGCGACGACCGACCACGGGACCCAGGGAGGAGGGCCCGAGCAGGGAGAGGGCCAGGTAAACGGCCCCCAGACGGGTCAGGGATGCCCAGGGCGACGCGGATCCGGTCGTCAACAAAGGCCGGGGAACGGTGGCCCACAGTCCTGATGTAGTGGGAGACCACCGCCCACACAGACTGAAGGGATGCAGAGGCCACCGCCGCGTCAGAGGAACCAGGGTGATGGTCCACCACATCCACCAGGTCCATACACGGGCCACACAAAGCCGGGAGGTAGGCCGTAGAGGACACACATTGCGAATGCCGCAAGCAGGACCTGTGGCAGTCCAAGCACGGGGAGCCACAGCCCTGGCGAAAGCAAGGCATCCCACCTGCAATGGAAGAACACACACCATAAGCAGCACGTTGACGGAGTAAGTGAAGATAATGTCCAATAAAAACCAGGGAATGAGCATGGGTAAACAGGAACACACACGCAAACTGGAAGTCGTACTCACTCTAAACCGGGAGCACCGATGGAGGTGAGGAGGGCGGGTGAGGCGGAAGAGCACAAGCAGAAACCTGCAAAGATGGAGAAAGTGTTAACCACCACTCAACACCTCACATGCAGGGTCCATAACACCAGGCAAGTGCATACACCAATATAGTACCAGGCAACAAGATGACACAAAAAAGGGTCACCGGGAAAGCCAACTATAACCGCAAATTTGCGGGCCAATGGAGGCATAACCGTACCGACACAACCCTCCCGCCTCACCGCGAGACCCCCCAGCGATCTCCGCAAATTTGCGGGGAGCCGAATCGTCCGTGGACCGAATCGAGCACTCCGCAAATTTGCGGGACCGGCCGAGATGGTCCGGCGCCGAAAAAGCGAGAGGAGCGTCTAGGTAATACCAACACAGGCCCAGAAAAAAGCGTCAACTCCTTATGACTCCAAGCGACGATGGCCATCAAGCTGAGCAGTGTCTTCCTTGAATATCCTGACTCAACCGGTCAAGGGAGAGGCAAGGAAGTCACACCAGAGGAGAGGAGGCACATCCCCCAGGAACCACCCCACCCACAGAGATAGAGCAAAGCCCATGAGGAGAAGTGGCAGGAAGGGTGGTTCGGCACAAACAGGGGCCCCCGTAGGGTACCCCAGGATTGGGCAAAAGGGAATGAAAGGATGGAGGTGAAAACAGTAAGGGAACACAAAAACCAGTAAATGAAACTGGCGAGAAAAAGGGTGGCCTAGCCGTGAGGAGAGAATGTGTCAGGGGCGAAAAACCCTGTGGTGTGAGGGAGAGGCCCCCGTAGGGTACCCCTGGATATCACGAACCACCAAGCGCCCAGGCCCTTGAGACACAGTGAAGGCTCGTAAGGGGGGACTCGGGAATAACGCTAATAATGCGGCCGACACAAACCCTACAAACAGCACCACCACCACGAAATCTCAGATTGTGAACCAACTGTACACCTAGGCTATGAAAATATGAAAACTCATAGGGCATAGCAATTCCTGAATGAGAAACAAGCTAGGCTAAAATAAGCTAAACTATGCCCAGACTAACAGGAAAAAAGAATATGAAAAGAGAAAGGAATGAAAAACACATACGAGGAACGCCAGGCGCCCCCGTACCTTCGGTAGCTATTTCCACACGCGTCTCCATTAAACACACTGAGGAGCCCATTTACGTGTGTCCTAGATCACGTAACATCTGTCTAACAAAAAGAAGGCCAGAAAAGCCGAAACGAACCTAAAACAGGGTGAATTGAAGGAGCACAACAAAAGCGGACTCAACAATGGCGACGCGTGAAAAAATGATAACAAGAGAGGGTCGCTCATGCGCACGTTCGACAGGGATCGGCGCATGACGGAACACGGGATGGGCCTTGAGCGGTAACTAAGGTAAACCCCTTTTTCTTCTCTTCTATACTTTTTTCACCTTCGGTGGTAGTTTTGGTTAATGTACAACGTCTCCTAGAGCAAGATAAGGAGTAGACTCTAGACGTTTTCTTTTTAACCGCGGTTGGAATGACGACATAGCAGTCAAAATAGACAAGTCGTCATTGCAATTAGGTTAATAGCCTTGACGTTGGATTTGCCAAGACTACTAACAAATATAACCATTTAACAGTACAGTACTCATTGTGAAATTTTTTTATCACTGCAACATCACCTGGCCACATCACAAATAAACACCATGTTAGTTCTTAGTCTACCTATCTATTGCCAGATGTGTCAAGTCAATCGCCTCCATGCTCAGAAGGCAGTCCTTTCTTCAACTTTTATTAAGCTTCTATGACACATGTATGATGCAGATTGACTATTTTACTCCATCTCATAGGGGAAAGTGTTTTTAATAGTAGTATTAGATGCAGATTACTTGTATGACTGACCTAACGCTAATAGAAACAACAACTATATAATGATAAATATTCAACAAATTAATGATGTAGATTATTTATTTAAAATCCATTGCATTTCATTAACTCTCTCGCCCGTGGATACGCGAATCACATATTCAGAAAGGGTATCCCTAAATGCATGGATATTCAATTTGTGTATTTGTGGTCAAATGAATAAAACCTGAATACTAAAATTGCATACAAAATTGGCTACAATAAGTACAGTTGTGACTACGAGAATGAAAACCTTGGCAACACTGGTTTGAGTCAACTACACCCTCATGGGAGGTTGATAAAGTCTCTGGCAGTCCTGCGGTCAGGTGCGATTGGCTGTCCTGTTAAAAGATGGCGAAATTGTGTCTGGAAAACGGGTAAGTGTATCTACAATACTTTGTGAAAGAGTCGAGTACCGGTACTGTATTTTAAAATAGTTTGTTTTTTATTATTTATATAGTTATACAGTATATACTATATATATATATATATATATACTATACTGTATATATATATAGTGTAAGCTGATCTTATTGGTGTCAAATATCACTCGTTTAAAATTTAGACAGTTACGAGTATACAGTAAGTAGGGACTTCGGGTATGATTTATTATCTTTCTCATATATAAGCTGGGTCCCCGACTGTGCTTGAATTTGGTGGATGAACGAGGTCGCGCAGATCGAAATCGTACAAATCGAAACATGTATCTTATGGGAAATAATTAATTTGGTGGATGGACGGTCCCGAGGTTAGGGGTTCAACTTCATATTACCTATCAAATACAACACTAACTGACACATATTCATAACAATACATAATTAAATATAAGTAAGCAATAAGTACACGATAATAAGTCATTGTTTACTCACATTAAGTTAGGGGGCTCCGAGGCCAACCCCCACGGCTGGGCAAGTGCAGCTATGCTACCCCGGCCCCAGCCCGTCTTTTATCTATAACGGATGAACCATACGCCTGGAGCCCTGGACACACTTTAACACTTCATCTTTTTTCTTATAAAGTGACCGAACATTCGACTCAATAAGCCCTAACTCCCTGCCTACAACTGAATTTCCTTTTCCAGCATCCTTTAATTCAATAACTTTCCGCTTTAGTTCCAGTGTGATTTGGGTTTCTCCACGGATTTGCTTACCTTTATTTCGGCGCTCGCACACTTCGAACGATTTGGAATTATTAAATTAATATTTTTGGTAGCTCATACAGTTCGCGAAACGCACAAATCGAACACGCATAAATGGGGACCCTACTGTGCATACTTACACATATTTAAAGACCGAGTGTTCCACTCGAAGTGCGGTTCCGGTTTCACATCCTAATGACGTTATTCCAGGCAGCCCTGTTCAGAGCTGCCTCACCTGCCAGGTTTATCGATTCAAGATCAGACCGTAACGTCTGATCCCACGTCTTTCTTGGTCTGCCCCTTTGTGGAGCTCCCTCGATGTTCACGGACTTGCAACATTTCACCCCACCTTGATTCATCCATCCTCTCCACATGTCCAAACCATCCAAGCCTATTAGTATGCATCTCATCACTGATACTCTTGATACCTAACCGTCTCCTTAGCTCTTCGCTATATAATATATCTTATCTTGCAGTTTGGCACCACACATCCATCTCACCATTCTCGATATCATCCACTTTTACAGGCCATGTTTCTGAAGCATATGTCATTGCGCTTCAAACACATGAAACGTACACCTTTCCCTTCAAGAGGAGAGGGAGTTTTCTCATGGTAAGTACTACAGTAGCAACAGTTCTCTGAACTTTCCTCAGCCGCATTTTATTCTGGCGTTAGTGGCAGCCTCGGTCCCACCACCGGCAGATATGATATCTCCTAAGTAGCAAAACTTGTTCACCAATTACAGTGCCTCATTGCCAACGTTAACACTCTTGAGCCAGCCATTAAACACAAGCTCAACTTTGCATACGGTACTATACAGTAGCCTACATACAAATTTCTCAACTTTGGACTTCTTTCTCGGTAGAGGTCCCTTTATTCTAGAGCAGCGCTTCTTCCTGTGGTGCACCTAACAGCGGCAGATGCTAAGCTATTTTGAGTTCCCGCCCACCCCCTTTCTGCACACTGCGCATATGTATACTGTACACAACTCTTTTCTAACTTTCCAAGCCCTAAACTACTGTGTAAAACCTTGGTTTTATTTATATTAACTCTTAATCCTTACTTACCAGGCCCTCTCTCAATCTTCTGAACTTGGCCTCGGCATCCCGCACACTATCTGCGATAAGCACTAGGTCATCTGCATATAGCAGTTTCCAGGGAAGCCCAGCTCCGAAATCTCCAGATAGTACCCCCAGAACCATAACAAAAAGTAGAGAGCCTCTCCTCTACGCCAAGTTTTCTCATAGCCCACTGCACAACTTATCTGGGCACCTTATCAAAGGCCTTCTCCAGGTCCACAAACACAAGGTACATATCCCTATCTTAAATATATTTCCTGTAACTGCCTGACTATGAAGATAGCATCGATTGTACCACGTCCTGGCATGAAACCGAACTGCATATCGTTGATGGAAATGCTTTCCCTGATTATACCTTCAAATACTGTCTCACAGACTTTCATGACTTGGTCAAGCATTTTCAGGCCCCTATAGTTTCCCCTATCTAACAAATCCGACTTACCTTTATATATGTTTACTATTACACTTTCATGCCATTCATCATTCTCTAATGATTGAGTTTATTAGCTCAGTGACCAATCTCAATCCTATGTCACCTGAGGCTTAAATCATCTCAATGGCAATGCCAGAGCACCCTGCACTTTTTCCTTTCTTCATTTGTTTGTGCTGCTTATAACAGCTGGCACTATCAAAGGAGAGGGGGGGGGGGGGAGGAGTATTGGCTATTCCACTCGATCCCCACGTTGAGTAATCGTTAGAAGTGTAGCTTCCAAGCATCTCTGATTTCTTTGTCAGCATAAACAATTGTTCCCTTATCATTCCTGAAACACTGGTTCAACATCTCTACTATTATCCTTAGCTAAGTTGAAGATCCCATTGGGATTTTCTGTGTTACCACTTGCTCTGTGACCAAGTCCTGTATAATTTTCTTTGCCTTGTATATATATTTTTTCTTAGCTGCCAGATAGTCCTCCCTGTTGTCTCCTTTATTCTATGCTTTGAAAATATTCTATTCTCCTTTATTGCATTTTCAACCTCATCATTCAACCGCCAGGATATCTTATGTCTCGGCGGAACCTTAGCTTAGCCACAGATTTTGTCAGTGGTGGCAAGAAGGGTGCATTCATGGAAGTTCATTGGCTATTTACATCATTTGGTGCCACTATTCCTATCCATTCCTCCAGGTCATTGCAAAATCTATCCCTGAATTAAGATTTATTCAACAACCATGCTTTCCTTTTTGGCATGTATACCTTCTTGGGCACAGGATCTTGCCTTAATTAAAGGAACAATTAATAAATAGAGGATGATAAATTATGATGATAGTCTATTTTAGTGTTAATGATAAGCAAAGAAACCATTCCATAACAGTAGAAATAGAGAAAATTCTAAAAGATAACATAGACGAAGAACCAATATTTATACAGTAGGGTCTCACATAAAACGAGTATATGGTCGATAAACGAGGGCGTTTTATGCGATTTCGTTTTATGTGAACACAGCATTTTGGTGGCCCAATATCGTCAATGTTCACTGGAAGCGTAAATTTCCGTCAGGAGCGTACGATATTTCGGCGTTCTATATGAAAGCGTACGATATTTTGTACGTTTTGTACGATATTTCGGCGCTCTATATGAAAACTCCTCGGATTTGCCCCACTTTGGCGGCGGACTCGTTTTATGTGATCACATTCGTTCTGATCAAAAATTAAATATTAATATTTTAGGTCGCTCGTTTTAATCGAGACTCGTTTTATGCGAACACGTTTTATGCGGGACCCTACTGTACTAGGAGACTTTAATGGGTATATAGAGTTTAAAGGAGAACAAAAACAAGATCTATCTATCTATCTATTGCCTGATGCCGTGATCCCCGAAGGGGTGGCCACGAACGAACCGCCCCCATGCACCTCTGTCCCCAGTCCGTCGACGCCCCTCCCCCCAACCATCACCTCCTTCGTTCATATACTTCTTCACTCCATCCTTCCACCTCTCTATCGGTCTACCTCTCCCTCTCTGTCCCTCCACCTCGCTCTCGTACACCCTCTTAGTCATTCTCTCGCTTTCCATACGTTCCATATGGCCGAACCATCTCAAGTTGGTCCTTTTCACACTTTCCAGCACATCTACCTCCACACCACACCTCCTTCTTACTTCCTCATTAGTCTGTCTATCCCTCCATGTAACTCCGCACCCACTTCTTAAGTAATTCATTTCCACTGCTCTCACTCTTGGTCTGAGTCTCTCAACCAACGTCCATGCTTCGCTTCCGTAAGTCAGTGTCGAGATTACCACACTGTCATGCAAGGACTTCTTAACTTCCATACTGACCACCCTATTTCTTGTTACTGCTTTCAGCGTTCCTACAACCCTCTTCCCCTGTTGTACCCTCTCCCGCACTTCTTCATCCATAGTCCCATCTTTACTCAACACACTGCCCAGATACTTAAAAGAGTTGACGATCTCCATAGCCTGACCGTTCAGCTTCACCTCACACTCTGTGACTTCACCCCTTTTGAAAACCATAACCTTGCTCTTCCCCGCATTTACCTTCAAATTTCGTTTTTCGCACACTGTTCCAAACTCATTTACCAGACCCTGCAACTCCCATTCATTATCACTCATCAGAACTGTATCATCCGCAAACAGCAGTATAGGTAGCTTCCACTCAATTCCCTCCCTTTTCAGCGATACACCAACATCCACTGCTCTTGATAGTATTTCTTTCATGACTCCATCCATATATACAGTAAACAACCACGGGGACATCACACACCCCTGTTTCAAACCAACATTCAGGTCAAAGAACTCGCTCTGCTCACTCTCCACACGTACTGCCGCCTTTGCACCCTCATACATGCTCTTCACTGCTTTCAGCAACTTGCCATCTACTCCATATATTCTAAGTACTTTCCACAAACCTTCTCTATCCACTCTGTCATAGGCCTTCTCCAAGTCCATAAAGGCAACATACACCTTTTGTTTATTCTCCAGATATTTCTCCACAACACAATTCAGGGTAAAAATCTGATCTACACATCCTCTTCCCTTCCTAAAACCTCCCTGCTCGTCGCCTATCCATCTCTCCATTCTCACTCTCACTCTCTCAATCACTACCCTACTGTATACCTTCCCTACCACGCTTAGAAGACATATTCCTCGGTGGTTACCACACACAAGATGATAATGGTAAAATGATCATCAATGGATTCCAATGGAGAAATACAAATTAAATTATGAATGATGAGAAAAATGTAGCCTATCCGTGGACTGGGGATAACAAAGAAAGTAATACATTTAGTGCTCTGATTTCTGACAAAATTTATGTTTACCCCTTCTATACCGGCGACGTCTTTGTAGTTTTATTGTAGCTATATTTAGACGATTTTATGCAGTTTAAGAAGGTTCTGTGGTAGTAAAAAGGGTTAAGTGAGAGAGTTTGAAGCCTGTTAATTGCTGGAGGCCCTTAGTAAACTGAATAAAATGGTCTAATAGTAGCCAGAATAAAGTTAAAGGACGTCGTCGGTACAGAAGGGGTTAATAATAATAATAATAATAATAATGCTTTATTTCAGACTCACACAGTACAGAGGGGACCATATTGGGGTCCATATATATCTTACAGTACGGTAACATAAATATACATACTGTACATAGGCTACATAAAATAAAAAGAAATTAAATAATACCCAGCTTGCTAGTACTGTATGTAGATCACAGCACTGCCTCAACCAAAAACAGTGGTCATCAAACTACTATGTTACCAAAACCACTGTCCTAATTGTGTACAGTACCATGCCTCACATCATTTATCTTCCGGTACAGTATATTTAATAGTGGCCCCTCCATCATTGACGATATGCCTATTAGTATAATAGTCTCCCATCAAACACCGCGGTCGCTAGTTTGAATCTACCTCTCGGGAGGACAGGAGTACTACACTTCATAAGGGTAACGCGTATTCTCTTATAATCGGGTACTCACTACGAAAAAACTTTGTAAAAAAGAAAAAAGAAAAATGTATTTAATAATTGCTATACTCAAGCTTACCCATGCGTGGATTTCTTGCGTGTGGATTCCTGACGCTGGCCCTCTAGCGGCCATACTTCCTTCCTCCTCCCGCGTCCGTTCCGTGAGGGTGGGTTGCTCTGTGCTCCAGCTTTATTCTTCGTTTGCTCGCTTCTAGTGAGTCCCTGCTCATTTCTGTATATCTGAGTTGTATTGAACAAGGTGCTCGCTTCTAGTGAGTCCCTGCTCATTTGTGTATATCTGAGTTGTATTGAACAAGGTGCTCGCTTCTAGTGAGTCCCTTCTCATTTGTGTATATCTGAGTTGTATTGAACAAGGTGCTCGCTTCTAGTGAGTCCCTGCTCATTTGTGTATATCTGAGTTGTATTGAACAAGGTGCTCGCTTCTAGTGAGTCCCTGCTCATTTGTGTATATCTGAGTTGTATTGAACAAGGTGCTCGCTTCTAGTGAGTCCCTGCTCATTTGTGTATATCTGAGTTGTATTGAACAAGGTGCTCGCTTCTAGTGAGTCCCTGAACAAGGTTTTAGATTAGCTAGCACAGACTACCCCATTGGTACGTCCGCAGGAGGTATTTAAATTAGGGTACTATTGTAACGGGCGCCGTCGCATCCCAGGATCATCGTGCCATGTTTGTGTTATTTTTGCGCCTTAGCTCTCTGATTGTTATTTAGGAGGCTACCATTCCGCAAGTTTATGCTTCAGGCCGTCATTATGAGGTAGTTGCATAGTTTATTTTAGCAGATGCTCTGGTTCAAGGGTTGCCACACGTGGTGTGGGATCTTCTGGAGTCCGTATCTGCACGTGGGCCTCTATCGTGGGCCTCTTCCTCCTCGTGCTGCTGCTGCTGCTGGGTCTTCGGAGCGTCTGGTTGCAGCCACCTCGATGTTTTGTCGTCACCTCATGGTCAGCCTCATTAGGGGTCTCCAATGTAGGCTAGGGGTTATTTATTTATTATAAATTAAGCTCTATATATGTTTAAGCCTAATATTTTCCCCTATATGTGTTTTGGCATGTGTGCTTTACATGCTTGAGGGGTTTGGGAGACATCCCGTTTATGTGTTTTTTTTTTTTTGGGGTGTTGGACTTTCCCATATAAGTCCTCACCTCTGAAAATTTTGGTTCGTTTCTCCGGCGGCTTTCTCAGCAGAGCCGGCGTTTTCTCATCTCAGACGATGAGGAACCAACCAAATGTCCCGGCGTGGTGTGCTGAACCACGAACCTTCCAGCAGAATATGCTAAATTCTTAAGGGAGTCAACTCGCCCTGACCGATAGCCTCACGCAGTAACTTCTCTCGCCCGGCATAACAGTCAAGTGAGCTTAACCATGACTCAAGTCATGAAGCGAGTTAACTATCTATCTACCACCACACAGATCACTATTAGCCACACTCGACATTAGTAAAGCCTTCGATGCCATCCCCCGCCACAACCTAACAAACAAAATCTACAACACAAACATGCACAACAACACAAAAAGGTGGCTGGCCAACTTCCTAGCAGGCAGATGTGAACACGTATCTTTTGCCGGTCAGTCATCTAAAATCAGAAACTTTCCAAACGGAGTCCCACAAGGATCCGTCCTATCGCCCGCACTCTTCAATCTGTACATGCACGATATAACTACACCCAATACGCCCCAAATAAACTTAGCCTCCTATGCAGATGACATAACACTCACATGCACACACCATGACCCAAAAAGAGCAACAGATCTCCTTCAACCCTATCTCAACACACTACATGGCTGGTGCACTACAAACAGACGTAATCTAGCCCCAGCCAAATCCACCGCAACCCTGCTCACAAGTTGGACAGGAGAACACGAATACATCCCTCAACTCACCATAAACAACACACCCCTAACACATACACACATACCCAAAATCCTAGGAGTAACATATGATACTCATATGACATTCAAACAGCACACCACAAACATTAAAAAGAAACTGACACCCAGACTTAACACCCTTAGGTCACTTGCTCACACAAATTGGACACAACAAGAAACTACCACCACAGTATATAAACAATACATAAGATCAGTGATGGAATACGCAAGCCCAGCCTGGGCTTCTAACCTAGCTGAAACACATCATAAGACCTTACAGACTATTCAAAACAAAGCCCTGAAGATCATTACAGGCTGCACAGCTACTGCACCCACAGATCACCTACATCAAGAAACCAAAATCCTCAGTCAAAGACCATCTGGACATGAGAGACACTCAATTCCTGGCAGCAGCCTCCACGAACCAAGACCAACCACTAAACTACATGGCAACACACCCACAGACACCAAGAAATATCAAAACAACACCCAGCACACGGTATCACACACAATTGTCCTCTCTCCCTCCCTGCCCACCCCGAACCAACTTCCAGAAGCACATCCATACTCATATCTCTCACCGATCCATCCACTCACTCACAGACAACACGCAGCTGCATGCACGACCTCCCGAAATCCATCCTTCCGAATCCTCCCTTCCTCGCGAGGACAGAGTCCACCTGGCCAGGCTGAGATGCGGACACCATCCAGCTCTCCTGAGCTATCAGAAGAGACTGGATGACTCCGTTGTCGACTCCTGCCCGGGATGTAACACAGCACCCCATACCATTAAACACATCATAGAAGACTGCATTTCACACAACCACTTACGCCAACAACACAATCTACACTCAATGAGAGCTCTGTGGGAAAGCCCGATCATGGCCATGGCCTTCCTCAGGGACTCGGGGCTGTTCGGCCAGGCAGCTTAGGGAACAACAACAACAACTATCTATCTATCTAATGCAAATAGTCAATGGTAGTAAAACGCTTAAGGTCTATTGGGCAAGTGACGCTTTGTCACAAGTAAGCAGTTCATATGTATAATAAAAGAAAGACTTTCTACCGGGTCTAGCAGAAGGTTAGAGTAGCAGTGGCTATAACTAATTTTCCGGCGGACTTGAGGTAGGATGTGTTAACACCTCTCAGGTTATCCTTATGAGCATTGATTCCTGGAAATTTTCTATTTCCAGAATCTCAACACTTCACCAGTAGCGGTTCCGGCAGCAGAGGAGTTGCCGATTACGGCAGGGGGGGGGGGGTCCCCTAGCTCCATAATGCCTCGCTTTGACCTTTGCGCTATGCCTACCTGCTCTCTATTGCCAGTTTTTGCCCACAATTTATGTATAAAATTTGTAAAGTGTCTTGATCGCTCAAAGGGACTATGGGTATCGAAACGGTGTTCCGTGTGTTCTGAGTTAAGAGTGGCGGTGGTCGATAAGAGAGATTTTTCTTGCTTAGCAGCCTTGAAGGAGATTAAATCACTTTTTAACGTTTATGCGAAAGACACGGCTCATAAAGCTCTCCATTGCGATGGCGAGGAGCTCTTGGAACACCTAGACATTAAATCTCCGCTAGTTAAGTCAACTCCGGCCAAGTCAACCAAACCTAAAATTAAATCGAAAGTACTTCCCAAGCAGGTAGTAACTAGTAGTGAAAGTTACAATGCCGAGCCAAAACCCCCCCCCCCCCCCCGACCTGTCTAAGAGGAGACGGTCGCCTTCGCCGAAGCGCAAATCTAGATCTCGTTCTAGATCTCCCAGGAAGCAGTCCCGACATTCTTCCGTCGAGTCGTCAAGGTCGACAAAATGCCGGAAGGAGGGCTCTGCTTCTACAACGCCGTCCACTTCAAGTAATATAAGTGCCCCTGCCGGGGGCACGGCCACCTCCCTCCACTCCTACCTCTCTAACGTCTAACGTCCAATCTGGGGAATCAGAGGTTGGGGCGGAGGGGATGGAGTCTAGTCCCAGGGATGAACAATCTTTGAGTGAGCCGCAAGAGTTTACATTCGCCATTCCTAAGTTAAGTTATGTGCCACGTAGAGGTCCCCCGGTTATATCTAACAGAGTGTTAGCGGATCAGTATAGGGGTTCTCCTTCTTGCTCTCATCAGGTTTTTGATAGTTCTCAGGTGATACAGGACTTCCAGCCACCGGCGGCACAAAGCCGGGGGATCTGGAGACAATCAGAACCCTCTCAGATTAATACTCAGGACATGAATAGGGAAAGTGGACATGTAGAAACAATACCCTCGTCAGTTCCTGATATGGTGTGGCCACCGGCGGTCCAAGTAACTGCTTCCCGGCCACCAACACCAGAAGTGATAGAACTACCGGAGGAGCCGGAAGACATAGAACTGTCCTCAGCTCAACCAGTTAATAATGAAGTAGAGTCAGAAGGTGGGTCTCAGTCCTCTAGAGGATCCCACAGTAAGTGTGTTACCACTGAGGAACTAAATGATATTCTCCACAGAGTGTTGCAGCAGTATCAGCTACCTCCTTCTCAAGCTTCTTCCACTAGCACATCGGTAGTTCCCCCACTTGAGTCTACGGTAAGGCCGTTAGAGCCCTCAGGTGTTTCACATCCCCATACCTCTTTGCCTTTGTTAAACGTAACGCCGGCGACGACCATGGCTAGAAGCACGACAGTGCCGGCCTCCTTGACTACCACTAACGTACGTGTCATTACAGACATTACTCCTCCTTCTCTTGATAAGCCCCCACAGAGGAGAGGCCCTATGCCTCTCCTCTATGGGCCGGATTGCTCATGGGTTCCGTCAATGCCACAGAAACCGCACCTGGCACAAGCTACTGTATCGGGGGAGCTACCGGTCCCTAGTGATTGGACCATTGAGGTTAATAAGAGTAGGAAGCTGAGAGCTAAGGACGTGGAAGGAAGGTTATTAGATGTTACCATTAAGGCCATCTCAAATGTTTATTGTGCTGATTTCTTTGTGTATACTGCCTCCCCGGCGATACCTCCGGCCTCATCTGCAAAACTGTTTGCCGACTGGTCACGAAATGACGGCGTCAATGATGTAAAAGCTCTGAATGCACTTACGCCGGAAGTGGCAGACAAACACCCTAGTCTTGCAGGTCGGTGTAGGTCCGTGGGTGGACTGGGAACTGGAGGCACAGGTATTTGCATCCACCATTACAACTAAATCTTCCCATCAAGTCCCTCAGGAAGTCCATTCATGGTTCACTTTACCGGTTAACAAAGCAGGAGGAGTGTCACCGGCTTTATTTGACTTCCTGGCAGCTCCCAAATTATCACTTTATGACCTTTTTCCACACCCCCTCCGGCTCACCTAGACAGAGATTTTAAGCTACGTAACAAAGCTTATAGACTGTTCTCTCAATACCTCGTCAGTCGCCAGGTTGCCCAGTCACTCACAAGAACTATAACAGCCATCTCTGACCAACATGTGAGGAAAGCCACGGACTTATCACGTTGGTTCCTTTTTCAAAATTCTATTCAGTCTTTGGGTGATATCAGAATAGCTATCATGGAGGTGATAAGAGCAAGGCAGGATTTGAGGGTTTACTTGGCAAAGAAGTTGCCGGAGGACATAGCCCGCCGAGTAACTCTTTCCCCGGTATTAACTGCACCCCTTCTCTCTCTGGAGACAAGGAGTATTGTTTTCAATTTGGTAGATGTGTGGAAGCAGAGTACCTCCCAGCCTAAGAAAGAGACCTTTAAGAAACCTTACTTGAAACCTAAAAGCGGCGGAAAGCCCCAACCTACTCAGGCTAAACAGTCCTTTCGAGACCCAAGGCCGCCTCAGCAGCAGGGAGGTACTCTGCACAAACCTAGGCAGAGTAAATATTCAGGCTATAGAAGTAAGTCACACCAAAAGCCTAATCAAGGACAGACGCCTGCCAAATCTAGCCAGCCGTCTAACCCCACTCCGCCGCCACCACCAAAATACTAGTCAGTTACACTCTCTCTCCCGGGGCCTACCACAGGCGAGTTGAATTCGAGAGTTGTCCTACCGGACGGACCCAGTACAGAAACTGGGTCGTTCCAAGCATGTCGCAGGGCTTGGCCCCGGCGGACATGGGCCAGGACACTGATAAGCAAAGGCATAACTTGGCGGTGGCTCCGGCGACCTCGTCTACGTCAAGCTCTAGAATTCAACAATGTTTCTTTAGAGGTAGTCACTTGTCCAGGAAATGATCAACAAGCGAATCATTGTCCCGGTAGATCCAACTTGCCCTGTTTTCACCTCCAGACTCTTTCTAGTGCCAAAGAGGGACAGTGTGCAGATGCGACCAGTAGTCGATCTCTCGCGTCTGAACACACATATTCACAATTCACCCTTCAGGATGCTTACAGTGAATCAAATCAGGCTCTCGCTCCCGCCGCAAGGCTGGATGTGCTCATTAGACCTGAAAGACGCCTATTGGCATGTCCCCATAAACAAAGGTTTCCAAAAATTCCTCGCCTTGATGATCAGGCAAGAGACTTACGTCTTTCAGAGAATGCCTTTCGGTTTGAACCTGGCACCGAGAATTTTTACAAAATTAGTCCGGCAGGCCCTCATGCCCTTACTAGCCCAAGGTATCAAGGTGTTGTGGTATCTAGATGACTGGCTAGTAGTGGCGGAGTCAGAGGAGTTATGTCATTTCCATGTCAAGCAAGTATTACATCGTGTACAAACTCTAGGATTCAAGGTCAACTTGGCAAAGTTGCTCCTTGTTCCCACAAGAGAAATTCAGTAGATAGGACTGGCCTGGGATGCTGCCAATCTGACTCTTACTCAGAGTGTGGACAATCGCAACAGATTTTGCAGGAAACTGTTTCTTTTTCTCCACAGTCTGAATACGACGAGGAAAACGTGGGTGTCCCTGGTCGGTTCACTCAACTGGATTCAATTAACTGTGAAGTTGGGCCGGTTGAAAGTAAAGAGATTAATCATGGAAGGCAACAAATTTTTCCCACTATTGCCGGCGGGAAAACTATGGCCGATTCCTCGGTTAATTCACAACTTACGGTCGGTCTGGGCAAAGACCGAAACATTGCACTCTATAATGACATGGGTTTCTCCTCCACCTACGGTATGGGTAGACACAGACGCTTCAGGGGTAATAGGCTGGGGTTATCAATCCAACCTAGGTCACCAAGCTCAGGGTCTTTGGTCCCAAGACGTAACTTTTCACATCAACAAACAAGAGCTTCTAGGCCCATTATTTTTCCTTCAAGCTCACGGCTCTTCCTTACAGGGGAAGTCAATTGCATTTCGAATGGACAACTTGACTGCAGTTCACTGCATTCAGAAGCAAGGGTCAACGAGGTCTCGAGAGTTGATGGGGTTGTCAGAACAGATTTTTGCTCTGGCCGAATCGCTGAGCATTCATCTACACGCATCTTACCTCCCGGGGATAGTGAACATCTGGGCGGATGCCTTGTCTCGGAGACAGAACTCCCTAGTAGAATGGGCTCTCAAGCAAACCGTCTTCGACAAGATGATTGCAGAGCCATACCGTCCACAAGTGGATCTCTTTGCGTCCGAGGGAAATCACAGACTACCTCTCTATCTGACCCGCTGGGCAATAACTTCGGCGGGGGTCCCGACGCTTTACTGGAGGACTGGAACAGGTGGAATTCAATCTATCTGTTTCCTTCTCCAGACGCTTCACTCATGTGTCAAGTAGTTCACAAACTACGGGGTTACTGGGGCATAGTCTCGATGATCGCGCCAATGTAGCCGGCTCAAGTGTGGTACCACCAATTGCAAAAGTGGTGCAGGAACCCGGTGTCACTCCCGGTCTCTGCCTTCCACTTGGAGACAATTGGCAACCTTCAGACCTTGCTGACTTTTGCCTTATGGACATTTACAATGCCAAATGGCTAACTCGGTATGGGGAAAGTGTCACTAGCAAATTTCTGAATCAATATACTCTGTCCACCAGGAGACAATACCAATCACATTGGAAAACTTTCACAACATGGATAGTAGAAACAGCGCAATCTGATGCCTCAGTGGCTTTAATTTTTAAGTATTTAGATTATTTTTTTGAACAGAAGCGCTTCTCAGTTGTTACATTAAAGAATCACTTATCTGCCATTAGAAACCCCTTTTATTGGTATTGGTGGCAATTTTTTAAGGATCTTTGAAGATTTTTTGACAAAAAGATCTCAGTCTGTGGTCATTGATGGGTGTCATTCCCCTTCTGTTACTGTTGTTTCTGGTGTTCCACAAGGCAGTGTCCTTGGGCCTTTGCTTTTTATTATTTTTACTGCTGACCTGTGTTCCGAGCTTGAAAATAAACTAATCTCCTATGCTGATGATACAACTTTATATGCGTCAATTGCATCACCAATAGATCGACACGTAATTGCTACTGCTCTGAATAGGGATTTAGCCAAAATTACATCATGGTGTGAACTTTGGGGCATGAAACTTAATGCTAGTAAAACACACTCCATTATCATCAGCAGATCTCGTACCTTGGATCCTCCCCATCCTTATCTACAAGTTTCTGGCGAGCAAATTGAGAATGTGGATACTCTGCGTTTGTTAGGAGTTACTCTTGATCCCAAACTTACTTTTGTAAAGCATATTCGTTCTTTCTCCTCTTCCATTTCCCAAAAAATGTGTCTGCTTCGCAAGGTTTATAAAACATTTGCTTGTGACGCCACAGTTATCAAGTCTTTTTATGCTTTTATTTTGCCACATTTCGAGTACTGCTCACCTGTCTGGTTGTCAGCGGCTGACTGCCATCTCAAGTTGCTTGACAGGTCGCTAAATTCCATCAGTTTTATTCTACCTAATTTGTCTCTTGATCTGTGTCATCGACGTAAAGTTGGTGCCCTTAGTCTTTTATTTAAAGTTTTTAACAACCCTCAGCATCCCTTACATGGGGTTCTGCCTGGGCCCTATGTCCGGGCTCGTGCAACTAGATTCACAAGCAATCTTAATTATCTTGCCATGAGCCGTGTTAATTTTTCTACTACACAGTTTTCACGGTGTTTTGTGCCGGCCATGGTTGACTTGTGGAATAAGTTGCCAAATGAGCTAGTCAATTCAGCTAATATCTCATTTTTAAGTCTAGAGTTAATGCTTTTTTGCAGCATTAATTCTAATTTTTAAACTTATTTTATTCTATTTTATTGTATTATATTTAAGCTTGATATCCTCCACTGCATAATATGTTATCTGTGTTTAATATGTGTATATGTACAGTACAGTATACAGTGTATGTTTTTATTTGTTCCTAAGTTGCCATAGTCTCTCTCCAGTGCCTCCGGGTGTTTTGTGTGGATTGATCTTGATGGTGTTTCTGCACCCTGGTTGGAGACTTCGGCATCTCATATAATAATAATAATAATAATATGACCTAACTGGTCTATCCATACCACAGGCGGAGGAAAAGGGGTTCATGAGGACATGTTTCAAACTACGCCCACCACCACGTTAGCTCATGCCTACCTGGTCACTAGACAAAGCGTTATCATTACTTCAGTCGCGCAAGTTTTAACCATGCGCCAGATTTTGAGTCAGTATTAAAAAAGGCTGTGTTCCTTATGGCTTTGGCGACAGGTAACAGAGTTTCAGAGCTGGCGGCGATGAGCAACGAGCCAAATTGTCTCAGGTTTGGGAGACTGCACGAACATGTGCAGATCGCTCCGTCTCCCACATTTATTGCCAAAAACGAACATTGTGATCATGTTTTCTCGGAATTCTCAGTCCCGGCGCTTAAACGTGGACATACGCATCACAGTTTATGCCCGGTACAAGCTTTAGTTAAGTTCATGAGGATTGCACAACCTCTACAACCAGGCTTCCTATGGGTCAACGAGACAGGTACTCATGTCACGAGAAGGAAATTGGCTTCTTTACTCGTAGACGTAATTAAGGAAAGTAATCCCGGCGTGGTAGGCAGCACCCACGATATTAGAAAGTGGGCCGTCTCCCTCAGATTTATGCAAAATTTTTCCATTAACGATATAGCCGACACTCAGTTGTGGGCGTCTAATCACACATTCCTAACGCGATACCTGTCGGTCACTCTGGACAAACCAAAGCGGACCTGTGTAGCATTGAGGCAATGGGTCCAGTAGTCCATGTAGGGAATTTAGATAGATAGGTTAATTTTCTAACTCACTGGTACATGAAATTATCCCAACAAATAGTTATTTAATAATTACCAAATGAAGAATTCGATGAGTGGAATTCGGTCCTCTACACACGGCTAATTCATTTGCATGACATGTAGAATGTTTACATAATACAATATCGATACAATGAACTTAGCTTAGAGGACTGGTGATATGGATTAATAATGGTAGCACATGGTGAACTATGGGTTGAGTCAGGGCCGGGGGGAGCTGTTGGCTGTATGGTGGTTTTTGAGAGACTAACCGCCGGCGTTCTACCGCTTCGCGAAGTTGCATAATGACTGCCGGCTCATAACAATTATAACCTATGATTTGGTTTCATGATACATCTAGAGCTGATGTAAATATTTATGCATTACAGTTAATATTTAACCTACACTTAATAATAAACTATAGTACATACAGAACTAGCCGAAATCGTACTTGCTATACAATACCGCTAAATTCAAATACCCAATTGGACTCAAAACTGTTGGGATCATCTCACTATTCCTGACACCATGTGCTAATTTTATGTAAGTTTATTCTTCAGGCGAAAGGGGGGGGGTGTATGTGCAAAATAGCCCAAAGACCCACTAGAACCCTTCCGCCGGAGATTGTGATAAATCACGAGCTGTGATATGAGTCAAACTGGTTATACAGTTTAACCCTTCCTACCCGGGCTGCCTTAGGTAATGACAGCACGAAAGAAGGGCCAATACCCAGTATGCCTTATCTAAGGCATGAGCTTAATAGCCTAATTAAGCTTGGTCCGAACGCCGTGCGTACGACGTATGTCAACAAACCCAAGCGTTCGTCACCGCACCTCCGAAAACAAGAAGGAGAAGACTCCTCAATGTTATTGTTATGACGTCATGACGAAATTAGTGTCTGAAAAGCCCCCATATTGGCAACATCTCTGCAATATTGGCTCCACTGAAATCGTCATCACAACTGAACCAGTTGACTTACAGAGCTCTACTCAATGCCAAAATACAGATTGAAAACCGCACTACGATTATAGATGAGTGGGAAAGTTCTAGCAGTGAAAATAAACATAAATACGGTAGCCTAGGCCTAGACGTTTTTCGGCCATATCGCCCGGGTAGGGGCGACCGTCATTGGCTGAGACAGCCCGGGTAGGAAGGGTTAATCAAATTTTATTTTATTTTAAGAAATCTATCATAGTTGCATCTATGTAGTATTAACAGAATGTACAAACAGATTTTATTGTACAAATATTTTTAAGGCTGGAACATAATCCAAGGGATTAAGGTTCACGTGATGAGAATACAAAAATGTTCTCACTAAACATGCAATAGCTCTCAAGTGAAGGTCCAGTCATGTACAGTGGGGCCCCCATTTTCGCTACACCCGTCTTCGCTGATTCAATTCTCGCACCACACACCAAATATTCCCAATTTCAATTCTCGCGCCAAAAGCCTCAATTCTCGCATCAAAATCCCAGCCGAAACCCGAAAAAATAGCAAAAATAACGAAAAACTCGACATAAAACTAGAAAACAAACAAAAACAATAATTTTGTTTTAACATAACGAAAGAATCTGCCAGGTGCTTGCCGTTTAGAGACGAAATCCGAGTGAATCCGAGATCCGATCGTCAAATGCGCAAGATGCCGCCATCTTTGTATGACGTCATCACTAAGCAGACGCTTGTAGTTTAGCTAGTATCTGTGTTGACAAAACAACCGTTTGCAAGCTTTTTTGTGCCTGAACCCCTTATCTCTCGCGTTTATTATAACCTCTAGTACATCTAGTGATAGGGATGGTTGGCCTGGTGGTAGCAATGAAGGAATTTCATGCTCAAACACAGAGCAAAGACCAGTCCATGTCGGACGAAAGCGATTGAAATGCCTAGCCTAGACGATGTTAGCCTAGGCTAGGCTAAATATGACAAATATTTATAATAAAATCTGTGTGGTAAGTAATCTTCTCATAATACGTATTTATACGTCTTTTCCTCATAATATGTATTTATTTGATGTATTTGGGGCGAAATGGGTACTTGAGGGGTGGCTGGACGAATTTCGAACCTACTGTAGGCCTAGGCTAGGCCTAAAAAAAATTGCATGATAGAAACAATGCACCAATCTACAGTATTTATGGTTAGGACTGTCATTTAGCCATGTCTACATTATTATTTACAATGCATAAGATTTAGGCCTAGGCCTAAGATTTATAGCCTAGACAAAAAACATGTTTTCATAGCCTAACTGGAAAAAAGTGCAGTAATTGTTTAGATAGGATATTGGGCCTTTTTTTTCTAGTTATTAAAAACTTATTCTATGGTGTATTATATGATACAGTATAGCCTAATGCATAAAATTTAATTTGTGTACAATAAAACATGTTTTCATAGGCAAAAAATAGAAAAAGACGCAAATTTTGGCATGAGCACGGAACCGATTGAATTTTCCCCATAAGAACAGTGCCCCGATCTTGGCTGTTTCAATCCTAGCTCTATTTCTGCGGAACCGATTAGCAGCTAGGATGGGGGCTCCACTGTACAAGCAGATCTTCTTTGAAGTAACGCACTGCTTACCTTCTTTTTATATTTTTATATTGTATGTACACAATAAAAAAATTACAATGTTATACGGATTCTCTGTTACCTATGGTATTTAGGTTGGTGGTTTTGATATTGTCACGAATGTCCTCCTCCAGTCTTAGATATCAGGCATATCGTCAATGATAGAGGGGCCACTATTAAATTATAGGTTTGATTCCCGGAGGGAAGTAAAGAAAACCTAATATTTAGTAGGGCCCCGTAATAATTGACGATGTTAGTGCCCTCCCTGCCATCCCCTTCCTATTCGCTTGATTTCTGAGTTTTATCTTGATATGTCAGTGAAGGAAGTTTGGCCGCTAGAGGGCCAGCGTCAGGAATCCACGCATGGGTAAACTTGAGTATAGCAATTATTAAGTTAATTTTTATTTTTTATTTTTTACAAAGTTTTTTCGTAGTGAGTACCTGATCATAAGACAATTCCATACGAGAATACGTGTTACCCTTATGAAGTGTAGTGCTCCTGTCCTCCCGCGCGGTAGATTAAAACTAGCAACCGCGGTGTTTGATGGGGAGACTATTATACTAATAGGCATATTGTCAATGATTACGGGGCCCTACTAAATATTAGGTTTTCTTTACTTCCCTCCGGGAATTAAACCTATAATTTCCACAGTACAGTATAGGAATACCGGTACTGCACTATGAGGTTCAGTACCAGTATGCTAATTCTGTAGAGTAGCAGACCTAAATACATTACTTAGTGTTAAATATACAGCAACCTCCTCCAGTGTGCCTGAATCCTAGAGGTGTACACTATGCTGGGAGTTTGTAACATTTTAATGATACTGTTCTCAGAAGTGTTAATTATATAGGGATGAAAATAGACAAAGAACAAGAACAGGTGGATCTATCTGATCATAACCTAATTGATATTCAATTAAATGATAAACACGTAAGGAAAATTATAATAGGAAGGATTGGATAATGAGAGAATACTACAAGACTGATAAGGAATCTGTTATGCCACGTTCAAATGAAACGTGAGATATTCTGATACAACTTCTAGCTTCTCTACTGGGTGAGGGCTGGCACTTAACTTCAATACGATACACTAACAACAGGTAATAAACAAAGGCATATGACAAGTTCACACAATATTTTATTTTATTTGTAACAGAGGTTCATAACATATATGCAAGTCTCAAATATATTAACTATGAGGGGTGATGGAATGAGTCAAAATAAATATTAATACAGGATCGAGATCAAGGTCTCACAAATATCAAATGGTTAATAATAGACAATACAATGGTAAAATCAAAGAGACAATAGATGGTCACAAATACAGACAGAGGGAATCTCCTCAAATACATATTGGGAGGTTTGACACTCTCCCAATACCAAAGAAGGAAAACCTTCTATTTGGTAGGTAGCCTCGGAGTATCCAACGTAGAGCTATATACTTATCGTATAATTCCGTTCCGCTCTGGAGCGGGCAATTATCGTAATCACTAGCGCGATTAAATCTATAACATCTAGAGTAGCACCTTACTCTCTCTACTAGGTATGTTGTACACACTCTTGAGGCTACTATTTTAAAGGAAATTAAAATATTGATGAGAAAGAAAAGAGAAAATTGCAGAACATTGTCCATCCTATCTGGCTCCTTAAGCCGTTGTCACGGGTCCACCGCACAACCCGACCGGGTTCATTAGATCATCCAGGTATCAAGTTAAGTAGACAAGATTGGATGGGCAGGGGTACGGCGTGAGGGCGGGATACTATGACGTTGGATACTCCGAGGCTACGTACCAAATAGAAGGTTTTCCTTCTTTGGTATTGGGAGTGTCAAACCTCCCAATTTAGTAGTAGCCTCTACGTCTCCAACGTAGAGCTAGAGTAACAAATTGGAGGCGGACATCCAAGCGAAAAAACACAAACTTAGCCCTTAGGAAATATCAGGACCATGGAAAGACCGACTTAAACAAGAGAGTTTATATAAAGAATGTACTGGCAGGTGCATATCAAGAGAGGTCAAGTACAGTCAAGTCTTATTCCATGAGATAACTTAGCCTAAGACAAAGAATGATGCATTTCATAATGATGAATATAAATTCCAGGATCCCCCCCCCCCCCTCCTTCCGGAAGAAAGCAGGACGACCCATACTGGAACGAGTAAATACCGGCATACGCCGAATATGAGTACCGTACAGGATGTGACGAGAAACTACATGAGCAGTGTCAGTGACGAGCACTAAAACCCATATGAGAAAAGTTCAGTGGTATGAGGACAAGACATACCGAAAGAATGTAGTATACTTAAGACTAGAAAGTATATCAAAAGCTTAGCCCAGTTATTAATCTTTAACATAGGTGCAAGTATGGGTATAGTGCAATACCCTTCCCTCCCCCCCCAATAAAGAAGGACAGGACAGGAGAAGGACAAGAGACAGAAGGAACCCCGTAGGTAGACCCCGAGGGAACCTGCAGGCCCAACGCACTACAAGGACGCCCCGGTCTGTCGGTGGACAACGACAGAGAGGAGGAGACAAACGTGGTGGGGGAAGACCAAAGCCCTGTGTCGGCAAAGTCCGGGCGAGAAAAATCAAGTAAAATCTGAATGGAGCAGCGTACGAACGGACGGCATGAGCTGTGCCCTGAACGTACGGGTTACTGGCCCGAAGAACCCGACACAGGCGAAGTCCCACAGCACGGCGATCAAGCTTCCTATCGGACGTAGGCGCCACCCGTAATGTCAACCCCGACACTGGCCTGGCCGAGTACACATACGTATGCAGGGTTTGAACCGGGCAGAACGGACGATGAACCCTACCATGTGTGGAAGCCGGTACAGGAAAGGCCGAAAAACGGGAGTGTCGCGTACGGTTGTAGCCACAAAACGAACAGACGGAGCCAAAGTAACTGACCCAAGGACGGGAGAAAACGGAAGCAATGCCGGGTCTTAGACATGGCAGCCGTCTCCGAGACGCCGTCACTCGCCGCCAAAGCCAGAAGGAACAGTGTCATGGCATGGAAGTGTTCAGGCGTGGGGTAAATAGTGTAAGAGGCAGACGAGAGCAGTGGGAGAGACCACCAGAGACCACTGAGGAGGAATCTGACGCGGGGTAGGCCTAAGTCCAAAGCAGGCCCGCATGAGGAAATCCAATGCCCTGCGAGGAACGACCAACCCCGTGAATGACTCAAACGGTACCCAAAATGGCCAACAGGCGGGTCCTAAGCGTGGTGCATATGTTGGGACGCATCTCAAAAATAACCCAATGAGGTAGGGAAACACGAACGCCACTGACAGGCGTGTCCGTGACGTTTTGGTCATCCCAGAAGGAAAACCGTGCCAGTGAGAGACGGAAGTCTGCCACTGAGAATGTGGCCAGTGGAGAGGATTTGACAGTCAAAGAACGACTAAACGTCGGCAGCCACCCTGCCTCACAAACATCCACGATGTGAAGGCCAACGAGGTCCCGAGGCCACCAATCGATCCCAAGTGGAAATCGGGGAACGATAGGAGAACAGGACTCGGGCGCCACTGCCACAGCTGAGCGGACCAGGTGTGTGCCGGCCAGATTGAAGTGAACAACCAAACAAAGTTCATTTACCCACTCAGCCTGCGGAGGACTTTGCACATCAATAAGGGCGTCGGGTGGCGGAAACACATCGAATACGGTGTGTTGGAAAGACCAAACTACCCGGGTGCTCTGTCCAATCGACAGAGCAACCGCCCATAGGTCGGCAGTCCCGGGTAGGCAGGGTACACGCAGTGCGACGGTGGAAAGGAGTGTGTGGCAAAACAGGTACCCCCCCAGGTCCTGAAGAACGAAAAGACTACGCAGTCACCTGACTCAGGGTGACAGGCGTGCTCGACCTGTCCCAGTCGAGGCCCGCCCACGGCACATCTTGCGACGGTGGAAGGCAGGACTCGGGAACTGCGACTAGGAAACCGAACCGAGGAACGAGGAGGAACAAGGAGAGCGGCGTGTACACAGTGTGCGGGAGAGTTCGCGGAGAATATCCCACCCACCAAGAAAAATAGGAGCGGAAGACCCCGAGTGAACAGGGGAGGCAAGGCCAGTCCGACGAGGGTCGTAAAGACACGAGGGGCGACATGGAGACCGAAGGGTAAACCGCCGAACGTGACATAATGAGAGTCATCAATACGAGGCACGACAGGTCGACCACCGGTCACAACACCTCGCTGTCCGTCACGGAGACCAGAAAGACATGCGACAGGAAGTCCCGCTGGTGAGGCGAGACTTCCCGAATAATCCCATGGACAGAATAACAGAGGCAACGTCTGGGGAGACAGGCCGAGGTCACGCAGGTCGCCGAAGTGGAAACGTGGACCGGCACCTCGAGGACAGACCCCGCCATAGTACCCGGCGTGCCCACGAACGGCGAAGCTAAACCGAGAGTGGGGACGCAAGAGCCGAGCTGCAGTCGCACACGCCCGAATTGGGACCCACCCTTCCCGAGCACCCTAGTCGGTGGGGCTACAATAAGCTTGAGGGGAAGCCGCGCTAGGTGCAGTCGCTCGAAGAGGGTGGAGAGCATGCGAGCAGTGCGTCGCCAGGGCTTGTGAACACGTTCCAGGGCACCCTTCTCTGGTGGCGTGAAGGAACGCGGCATACGTTCAGAAAGATAACGTAGGGGCAAAGAACCAGGCCCAAAATGGAGGTGAAACCCCGGATGAAGGCATGACGAGGCTCGACACGGAGGAGCAGCCGACAGGAGGGAGTGGTGAAGAACCCATCTCCGACCGAACCCCGAAGTCGACGCCCTCCATCAGCCACAAGGAACAGTAAAAGATAAACTATGGAATGACACTACTGAAACTCATACGATGCCGACAGAGTGGGCGCGTCGACATGTACGTCGTGTCGAGCAAAGGCTTCGAGCCGTACCTGCCAACTCACAGGCACCGGGCACACTCCTTGTGCATGTGTAAGAGCTCGTTCCGGGCGGGATGCTGCCACGTGGCCCCACGATGACGGCTTCCCGTAAAGGGAAGGGAAGCGACGTCCGTTAGGGACCTGAAACGTCCCGAAGGACGGAACGTGGACAGGCCGACCAACCAGCCCCAGGCTACACGCAGTGAGCATGACTAAAGAAGTCGATGCCGCCTGGGAGCGAGTGGGAGGATGGACAACCGGAGCAGCAACCACAGGTAGAGCAGGTTACGTAGGCAAGAACACCGCCCAGTACGGAAGCACGCCCGGAGATCGTACAGGGGAAGAGACAGGGCGGAGTGGAGCCGTAGACCGTCGGCGAAGTGGTAAAGGAGAGCGGCGTCTCCCCTACGACCCGGCGTCCTCGGAAACAGTAGGGACGTCCGAAGGAGGCACCGGGGGGAAAGCGTTCAGGCGCCAGGGAGACAGCAGAGGAAATGGGAAGCATGGCACGCACCCCTTCGTCGAGGAAGCGCGGAAACTGTCGGAGGCGGTCCTTTACAGAGAGAGCGAAACCCCGATCATGGAGCGCAGAGACGAGACCTTGCCTCTACAGCGTCCGGGAACGTAGGACGAGACCCAAAGGTCAAGATCGACGAGACACGGTCTACACCTCCGAGGGTTAAACCCATCGCGGTTGGAGCACGAGACATGGGTAGGACTCTCCATGTCCCAACGGGTATGGCAGGACGGGAACCCCCACGGTGTGCGCAGGGAGGAAAGGAAATCCTCACTGCAACCGGAAAGGAAAAAGATACCGATGGCCCATGGATGAAGCGCCCCAGGCAGAGCAGGGGAAGAAAGCAGGCGGGCCACAAAGAGTTACCACAGGTAAATAGGAGGGACGGCAGTAGAGCGTCCCAAGAATACCGCCATGTACATAAGCATGGGACGGATGGAGGCAAAACCGGTCAGCGGTGGCCTCCTGAGCCTTGGGTGGAGCCACATGGACGGCCAGAGGAGTCGGAGATCGTCGGCGGGATGGTGAAGGAGAGCGACGACCCACCTTCGTTGCGGAGTCCTCGGAAACAGCCAGGACGCCCGAACGAGGCACTTGGAGGAAAGGCGATCTGGCGCCTTGAAGACTTCCGACGCGCACGCCTATGGCGTGCGCAAGGAGGAAGTGACATCCACATCGCAATCGGAAAGTAAAAGATACTGATGTCCCATGTATGAAGTACATGAAATGTGTGCAAGCACAATATTGGTCAAAAACCCTTAAATCCTTGATAGGAGAGTACCCCTTCCCCTGTTGAGGCAGGGAAGGACGAAAAAGGGGGGCCCTTCGAAACAGGCACGAGGGCAGAAAAACGCACAAAAGTGGTCACTACACCCTGCAAATGGAGCACCTTTCATGAAAGTGAGTATCGCCCCCTTGTGCGTGGTGAGGGGTGAAGAGGGACCCCCCATGCGGGAGGGTCAGGGAGAGACCAGGCGAACCAGCAAGTGCAAAGAACCCCGTGCAAGTCCCGAGAAGGAAGGCATGAAAAGCCTTATAAAGGAAGAGGATAATAAGAATACCCAAAGGTTGAAGGTACTGAAGAGAAGAAGACGCCCAAGGGTACTATCAGAGTAGAGTGGGAGCACAATCTGATGAAAAGGAGAAGTCCGGGAACCACTGCAACCGAGTCCCTATACAGAGGCAAAGCAAAGCACCCTAGCACCGACCCAGAGAAGAGCGGACCAGAACGGGCCGCTCCGCTCGGGGGCGGAAATCCGCTCTGGAGCGGAATGTAGTATGTAGGACGAATGTAGGATAGGTGGAACTCGTGGCGAGAGCAGAGCGAAGTAGACATACTACACTGGAACCAGAAGAAAAAAAACCTGTGAAGACCCCGTGTAGGCCATGGGAAGGCATGTATGTATGTCATCGACAGTAACAAGAAGAAAGCCTGTTGGTAAGCACCATGAAAATAAAGGCCATGGCAATGCACGCATGTATGTCATTGACATAGACAAGACGAAAGCCTGGTCGGAAGCACCACGAAAAAAACACTGAAAGTCGATGAATCTTTAAGAAGGCCAAAGAGTGCCCCCGAAATAGGAGGCCAGGCAGGAGTATCAGGCATGAGGTCATGCACAAAATAAAGATCAGAGAACCCAGAATAGGCTACAGGCACCAGGTCAGGGAGTAGCCTAAAAGCTCTCACCAGGCCTGGAGACTGGAATCCCGTCCAATGAAGGAGAGTGCCCCCCCCCCCCCCCATGTCCCCCTGGAAGTTAAAGCTGAAGAGAACCCTCCAAAAGGAGCATCAGGAAGGCCATAGGGGAACCAGCAACAGGCCAAAGAGCCCCAAACCCCAGGTCAGAAAAAACCAAGGGGTAGGCTCAACCCTCTGAAAAACTGAAGGAAACCCCACCCCAAAACATAATGGAGACCGATACCTTAAGGCCGGTATCAGTGAAGAGGTCCTGTAGGTCAGAAAGCACAGCCTGGTAAAAAGGAGCATTAAAATATGTCTTAATGGAAGTGCAGGACGACCAGTCTAGGCCTAAACCGAGTCAAGATGAGCGCGTTCGTAAACGGGGATGTCCGATCTAGAGCGGAAAAACCCTGACATCGAGTGGGAACGCCTGCGTTCCCAGGTGGGAGCAAGAATCCCACCGCAGAGCGGAGGAGCCGGAAACGGACTCCCCGTCCTGGAGCGGGAAGAGGCATGAGAAGGCAGGGAAGCGACATTCCCGTTCCAGAGCAGCGGAGGAGGCGTAGACGGACACCCCCGCCCAGGAACGGGACGCGGTAATAGACGAGAGCAGCGCCGAAGGTGGAAGGCAAGAATGCCTGTCCTAGAGCGGACAGGCCCCGACGGAAGCCGAGGACCCCTAAGGGAGCCAGGCCAGTCACAACAGACGCGGGAGAGTCCGTGGGTATCAAGCAGCAACAAAAACAAATCTCCGATATAGAACGGGCAAGTCCCGTTCCAGAGCGGAGGTGCCAGGAGGCGACCATGCGACCGTAAAAGAAGGCCCCCGACCTAGAGCGGGAAGTACCCGACCCAGGGCGGTAACCCAACAGAACGTCTCACCAAGGCCTGTGGCATAAATGACAGTGAAAGCCATCCCTTCCAAAAAAGGGGGGGGGGGTCCAAAGGGAACCCCATCAAAAACACAACAGGCATGGGAGAGCCTGTGGGTAAGCAGACACTACCGAAGGGGACAGAGACAGAAGAAAAACTGTCAGCAAAACACATCAGAACGGGCTACGTCCGCGCCCCCCTTTAGGCTAGGCCAAAAAACGGCAAGCAGCCGAAATGGTACGAGTGTCAGTAATACATGAAATTACAGGGTGCACGAGTTACCGGCCCCTTGAGGAGGGGAAGCAACCAGCAGCAGGTAACAAAGCACAGGGGACGACACTAAAAGGGACGGAAACTAAAGTCGCCCCCCCACTAGGCTAGGTTAAAAACAAAAGTTAGCCTATTCGGCACTTGAGTCAGTAATATATGAAATTACAGGGAGCCACTAGGTACCGTACCCTTGATGAGGGTAAGCAACAAGGGATCGTAGCGACAGGAATACAGAGCACTGGGGCCGCCGATCAATACAGGGGCATTTATGCCAGATTGAGGAGGCCACAGAGTTGTACACCAAACGCCCCCCTTCTAGGCTAGGCTAAAAAAGTTAGCCTAATCGGTACCTGAGTCAGATTAATAATGAATTGGAATAGGCTAGGCGAAAAAACGGAAGTTAGCCTATTCGGTACCAGAGCCAGTAATATATGAAATTACAGGGAGTCACCAGTTACTGTACCCTTGAGGAGGGTAAGCAACAAGTGACCGAAGCGTCAGGAAGACGGAGCACTGGGGCCGTAATATCAATACAGGGGCAGAGTATGCCAGATTGAGGAGGCCGCAGAGTCGCAGTCTAAACCAAAACGCCCCCCATCAAGGCTAGGCTAAAAACGGAAGTTAGCCTAATCGGTTCTGGAGCCAGTAATATATGAAATTACAAGGCGCCACCAGTTACTGTAACCTTGATGAGGGATATAATCAATACCGTAGGAGGGGTAGTAGACAGAACAAAAACTGTCAGACAAAAACTCATCAGAACGGGCTACGTTCGCGGTTTTGTGGGACTGTATCCATGGAGACAGAGCACTGGGTCCGTCAATCAAAAAGTGAGCATTGTATGCCAGATTGAGGTTGCCACAGTGTTGAAATCCAAACACCCCCCCCCCCCCCTAGGCTAGGCCAAAACTCGAAAGGTAGCCTATGCGGTACATGAGGCAGTAATATATGAAATTACCTGGCGCACTAGTTCCTGCACTCTTGATGAGAGTCAGCAACAAGTAAAAAGACCACCAAAAGGGATCGGCCCTACAAGGGTCAGCGCCCCCCTTCCAACCAACTAGAAGGGCACAAGTAGGCTAAGCCTAGGCCTAATTTCACGAAAAGAAAAGCAAAAATAAAGGCAGTGACAAAAAACTATAATGACAAGAAGCTTACTAAAGACAAAACTAAAGCCACCGCAAGTGAAATGAATACAAAAGGCAAAGCCTAAATGAACGAGGGTCGCCCAAGCGGCGACGCATGCGCAGATGGCAAAAAATTAAGTAACCTCCAGTTTCGACGCTACACTCCAAGAAAAACACATTTGAGCCCATTTTTCAGTGTGCCTACAGCACGTATCATCTGTCTAGAATCACAGGTACTTTAAATAAGGCCCACAACTCCCCCAAAGGGGAGGGGACAGGAGTTGTAGGCACAAAAACAGAGCACCAGAAAAAGTGTGTGAGTCACAGAGTGTAGCGCGAAAAGGAATGATCTAATGAACCCGGTCGGGTTGTGCGGTGGACCCGTGACAACGGCTTAAGGAGCCAGATAGGATGGACAATGTTCTGCAATTTTTTCTTTTCTTTCTCATCAATATTTTCATTTAATTTAAAATAGTAGCCTCAAGAGTGTGTACAACGTACCTAGTAGAGAGAGTAAGGTGCTACTCTAGATGTTATCGATTTAATCGCGCTAGTGATTACGATAATTGCCCGCTCCAGAGCGGAACGGAATTATACGATAAGTATATAGCTCTACGTTGGAGACGTAGAGGCTACTACTAAATAAATCGTTCTAAAAGGATCTCTCAAATAGATCCGCAGATGGTGCAGGATTAGTACAAATACCGTCCGGGCCCAAAGGGCTTAAGTCCGCGGTATATATTTGACGATTACTGAACAAATGAAATATAAACACAAGAACGATCTAAACATCAAAGATGAATACTGGTGGTAATAATTCACCAACAAAGAATGGATAACAGATAGATGTTAGGCATCTACAAAGGTTTAAAAAAGTTAACACAACATATGCTGAAATTATAGCATAGAATCACTTAGATTAAAGTACTCAACTCTCCTTGGCAAATAATCACTATCTTAGTTATGAACCTGGCGATACAGACATTGAGGCTCAGGTGCCCAGCGAATTATCCCAAGTACGTGTAGGTGTGTTGTATAGAATAACTAGGGCATCTAATATGTATATTTTCTCTATGGCGAGCCACGGGAACCCAATGACTCGAGAAAGTATATATATTGATACTTGGGGATAGAAGTGGTTTGTTTCCCTAAAACGGGATGCCAAGAGCAAGCAGAAGTGAGAGGAAAGCCCTCTCTAATTATGTTGATGGTTGAAGGATACTCGGCACACCTAAACCTTTAACCCTTGACAAAATTGCATTAGCACTACAAAAGAAGGTATGGCACATAAAGGAGTTTCTGAAGGCACTGAGAGGACGTCGGAGGGGCACTGGCTGAAGATGTAGACACAGTGGATCCAGCAGGTATCAATCTGGGCCGAACAACTTTTGGATCAACTTCGCTCGTTTCTTCTCTCGTTCCTGGTCTCGTTTCTTCTCTTGTAGCTTCTCCTGGTCTGCTCGGTGGACACACACACTGGCCTTGGGAACAAGACACCTCGTACTGGTGCTGGGTATCTCAATAGATTTGCCCGGTGTTGGTGGTAGGTTTATTGGGTCGACTTTGATAATATATCTTCCGGGTACTGTTCTCTAACTGATAGACTTGCTAGAGGTGAATACAGGGTAGATGATATGGCTGGTCTAGGGGGCTCCTGTTTGGTTTGGTGCTGTTTCTCAGGGAAGCCCGAAGGATCGACCTGAATAACAGCTTGGACTAGCTCTGTACCTGAATCTCCCCATGCACGGTCCTCTTTCAGACGTAACCGTGGTCGCTTTGATTGCAGGTAGTTCCCTGAGTCCTATAGGACCCTCGGATTGTATTCCGTGTTCTTCTGGTCAGGCCCTTTGAGAGTTCCTGACTTGCGGTCTCCTTTGAGAAATGACCCAGATGATACGATGTGACAAGCCTCAGTTACTTCTAGATTGTATTCCATGGCAATGAGGTTAGGCCCATTGAGAGTTCCTAACTTGCAGTCTCCTTTGAGAAATTACCTAGGTTGTATGTAATGATAAGCCTTAGTATCTTTAGTTTTCCTTTCTGTCTTAGGATAACCGTGATAGGATTCAAATATTTGCTTTAAGCCAGCAGGCTGATTGCTTGACTTAGGTTGGATCAGTGTGGCTAGTGTCTCCCTCGGTTGCGTTGTTCCACTGGGGTTGGTTCGGGGCAGCAAGGGCATTGGTGAGGGCCTGGGTCTTGTCTCTCATAGCTGTAGAAGGAGCAGCAGGGGCGGCAGCTAACGAATAACGAATCTTGCCTATCCTGACCTTTATATTAATCGTTGATGAAGTTCTGTTAAGGTACTCTTGAACTAGGATTTTAAATGTTATGTTTCAGGCAGGGGTTGGATTAACAAAACATCGGACAAATGCAAGAGGAGTCGGGACAAGTAACTCTTCTTGACAGTCTCTAATAATTTTAAGAGGTTCAAAGAACTCGGGGTGGTGTTAACCTTTCAGTCTCAAGTTCTGGTGGGAGGCCAGACAATTTGAGCCTAGGATTTATATATGCAGAGTGTCCGTGAGGATATCTCACTAAACCCTTTTAACACAAAAGATCTTTCTATCCTAGATCTCCGTGAGAAGTGTGGGTATAATTTTTAAAATAGCAAAATATTGAAAGGGAGGTATTGCCTTACTCTTTCAATGTTCTACTAGATAGAAATGTAACCAATAAATATAACAATCTTAATCTCTGAGTGCTGCCAGAAATAAGAACGTATATTTATCTAGTCTACTTGGTACACTATTATACAAAAACTGTTTTTAGGATTCTATGTTAAGTAATGGGTGGCCACAAATAACAAAGATTCCTAGAATCAAGTAAGTGTATCTACTGGGAGGTTTGACGTACCTCCCAACCTACCAAATAGGAAAACCTACTATTTGGTAGTAGTCTTGGAAAATCCAACGTCAAGGCTATTAACCTAATTGCAATGACGACTTGTCTATTTTGACTGCTATGTCGTCATTCCAACCGCGGTTAAAAAGAAAACGTCTAGAGTCTACTCCTTATCTTGCTCTAGGAGACGTTGTACATTAACCAAAACTACCACCGAAGGTGAAAAAAGCATAGAAGAGAAGAAAAAGGGGTTTACCTTAGTTACCGCTTAAGGCCCATCCCGTGTTCCGTCATGTGCAGATCCCTGTCGAACGTGCGCATGAGCGACCCTCTCTTGTCATCACATCTCACGTCAGCAGAAGAACGCGGATGGGCAGGGGTCCGGCGTGAGGGAGGGTATTATGTACGTTGGATTTTCCAAGACTACTACCAAATAGTAGGTTTTCCTATTTGGTAGGTTGGGAGGTACGTCAAACCTCCCAATTTGTTAGTAGTCTTGGCAAATCCAACGTCAAGGCTGCATAACAAATAGGAGGAGGACATCCAAGCCCAACCTACCAAAAAAACCAATGCATAAAACAAAATTACGAATGACAAAGACACAAGTTAAACAAGAGAGTTTAATAAAAGAGTGAAAAACTGAGGAGTAGCTAAAAAGAACAGTTTTAACACATGCCCGTCATTCATAGTAATGCAAAAACATAGACTTGTCTGAAACCAAAAAGGTACTGTACCCAAAAACCCTTTTCTTCAAAAACCAACAAAAACACTGAACACAAGAACAAAACACAATTTTCAATGTGGCAAAAACACTTATGTACTGGAACAATACATAATCCCAAACTTGCAATCCAGTGTTGCAAACCCGTACCCCCCCCCCCCCCTTTGTCAAAACAAAACAAAGGAAAAGAACGAGGGACAAGGGGGAAGACCAGGGATCTTCGCCAGAGCACCAGGAAACACGACCCCCGAGAGCAATCACCGGCTGAGGGGGTCGAACACTGGACACGGAGAGGTAGGAGGAGATGAAGGAATTGATAGAAGACCACAAAACCGCTGAGGCGATGGCAGGGAAGGATCGACGTGGCAGGAACCGGAAGGAGGCAGCAAAGGATCTGACATCGTGCGCAGAACCCCTACAAACAGGGTGACGGGCACGAACGGTCCGACAAACGTGGCGGCCCATCTGCACCTGCGAGAGCCTCCCACCTGTCCGAGGAGACACCCACACAGCAGTACCCGAAGGCGGCACCACAGACGCAACAGAGGAGTGCAAGGCTGACACCGGGCACAACACATGGCGAGGATGCCCACACCGTAAAGCCTGGACGGCGAAAGGCTGGAAAACGGGGGTCTCCCTCCCATGCGTGGTAACAAAAGGAGGGGAGGAGGCGAACGAGACGCCATGCAAGGATGGGGAGAATCGCACGCAATCCCGGGGCCGTGACAATGCCGCTAGTGCAGACACCCGATCCCCAGTGGCCAGAGCGACAAGGAAGAGTGGACGCCCGAGCAACGGAACCGGCGTAGCGGCCCTTGTATACGTGGGGGAAGCCAGAAGGACCAGAGCCCGCCCCAGATCCCACTGCGGAGGGACCTGGCGCGGAGGCGGTCGATCCCGGAAGGCAGCCGTCAGGAAGGAATCCAGCTCCCGTGGCGGAACGACCAGCCCAGCGACGGACCCAAAGAACCCCCCGGACGGCAGACAAGTGGGTACGTATAGCGTCGACTGGAAAGCGACGTGTACGGAAGAGGTGAAACAAGGACCGTAGGACGAGGGAAGGAGAGCCAACTGGCAGGCGAGTGGCCTGTAGCCACCTAGTAAAAGACCTCCAGCGGGACCCGTAAGTCCCCCAAGGAGAAGACGGCGAGGAGCCAGACGCAGCCGAGGTACAGCCGCAGCTCCGCGAGGACTGGGCACATCAACAGCGCGTCTGGGGGCGGAAAGATGAATATCGACCGCCACCCGTACCAGGCGACCATGAAAGCGTCCGGACCCCCCCCGGAGCGCGAGGCCGGAGGGAGAGGTCCAGAGGCAACTGGCGCGGCACCCCCGATGCGAACAAGGCGACCTCCGGAACACCTCAGGAAGCCGCGAGGTCGGCGAACACAGTCCGTTTCATCGCCCATTCTACAAGAACGCCCTGCCCTCTCGACAGGGCGGCCGCCCAAAGGGTGGCAGGCCCGGGCAGGGAGGAGGCATGCAAGGAGAAGGGGTGTCGGTCCGCGAGGAAGAACAACTCCACCGAGACCCCCAATAGAGTCAACGACCTGGAGGACCCCCGCATAAGGAAACAGGGGACAGCTTGTCTTGTCCAACCCGAAGGCCACCGACTTACCCCGAAGGGCCAGCGCGTGGTCCCGCAGGAAGAACTAAGGAACCAACAATCCGAGGGCATAGACGGGTAAGAGGAGGGAGACCCACCCATCTGCCGGGAAGTGGACGTCCCAGGTTCGATTGGGAACCTCACCCAACCTCGCTCGACGTATCTGGGGTTACCCAGACCGTCGGCGGGGGGGGGCGGTCCAGGGCACAGCCGCAGAGAGCGAGCCCCGAGCAACCCAGCGACCGAAGCGTCGGCGAACGGTACGCGGGAGCGGCAGGAGCCGATCCATAGGGGCAACGGAAACACCGCGGTGCCCAGGAGGAGGAGGCGGCGTAGCCAGAGGCTCCCTAAGGGAATGGGCAGAGCGGCCCAATGCAGCGAACCCACGAACGAGTCCCAGAGCCACCCCGGGAGGGAGACCGAGTGCAACACGGCGAAGACCGTCCACCGAAGGTGCACCGCGGCCGGCAGACCCCGGGGCACCGTAGCGCCGGACAAAACCCATGCGAGACCGACCCATGGCACGACACGCGACGGGGTCAAGCGCGACTTGGGAACATCGAAGGGGAACCCTAACCGTGCGATGTTGCGAACGACGGTGAGGGCGTCGCCAATGCACAGTCCTAGGGCGTCGGAAACTACCAACCAATCGGCCAAGGAAAACAAGATCTGGAGCCCGCTCCTGAGGAGAGGACCCAGAGCCTGCCCCACCAGTGCGGAGAAGATCTGCGGCGCGATGCGGAGACCGAAGGGAAGGCCGTCGAACAGGAACACACGATCGGAAGTCCGAACGGCCAAGAAGCGCTGGAAGCGAGGATGGAGAGGAACGAGCCAAGACGCATCCTGGAGGGCCAGCGACACTACCCACGACAGAGGGCACAGGGCCAGGCGTACCAGGGGTACCGGCAGCATCCGAAACCGGGTGTGCACGATGTGCCTGTTGAGGGCCGACAGATCCACCACCGGTCGCATCGAGTCGCAGTTCGTCGACGGTACCAGAAAGACACGGGAGAGGAAAACCGGGTGACCGGCGGTCAACTCCCTCGACGCCACCCAGCTCGGGCATGGAAGGGAACACGTGGGCCACCTCTGAAGAGATGGGCCGGCGTCGGTGACAAGAGCGGAGTGGGGGTCCGGACGTCCACCTCCAGGTGAGAACCCTCCGTGCAACCCGCCGCCCCCAACGTCCCTCGCGGCTACCAAGGGGCGCAAGGGCGAAAACAACCCGAGGAAGCACCCGAGAGGAGGGGAGCGACCCGGTACGCCCAGGCGAGAAGGAGAACAAGGAGGCCGACCCAGAGAACTACACATTGTGTTGACGTGGAGGTACCCCCGGTACGGGCCGTGCGGGCATGAGCGCCACGTTGACCTCCTCTACCCCCCCCCCCCCCCCCAACCTCGTCGAAAAGGGCGGGCCACCCCAACCCCAGGCCGGCGCGGGGCTGACCCCTTCGAAGGGCGGCCGGAAGCGGAAGGCCGGCCAGCCCCGACACAGAGGGGATGAAAGGGGCAAGAACAGAAGTGCGAGGCGGAACCGACGCACAGGCCAGCAACGTCCCAGTCCTGCGCCCGTGCAAGGCGGCAGCACTTGCAGCAGCACCCCGAAGAGGACCGGCAGAAGGACGGGACTGAGAAGACCCCGCGCGCGGCACAGCGCGTCGGTGCGTGACCTAAGCAGGGGCCGTAACGACACAGCGCGGCGTCGCGTGTCGGAAGCAGGGGCCGCCGACAGAGAAGCGTAGCATTCCCAAGCATCCTGCTTAAAAAACCCCGACGTATATAGCGCAGAGTACAACAAACCCTGACGAATAACCAAGGGGGCCGGCCGGCAGAACGAAGACCGTACCGTCGTGCGGTGCCCAGTTGCCGCGCACAAAACCGCCTTCAGCTCGGGAACCAAAGACACCGCGAGCCGAAGGTGGACCCGCTGAACGCGGTCCAAACCCTCGCGAAGATTGCCTGGCGCAGACGCCTCGAAAAGCCGCAGGTGGTGAACAGACGTCTGGAGGGAACCTAAAGACAAGACAATAAGTCCGTCACCCTCCGTCGCAAGGGAAAAACCTTGGCGACAGAGGGCTGATCCGGGTGAGAGAAGAACGGGGTAGCAATAGAACAAAGTTCAAGAACGGGCGCGCCCATCCAGGACCAGAACGCGCCGTCCAACCCGCCGACAGACACAAGAGGAGGCAAAAGCAGGGACGACTCCGGGGGAGGGACGGAAGGAGAGCCGTCGACGGATCGGTGTGTGAAGTCGAAGGCCTCAGCAAACCAGGCCTCCAATGGGAGAGGGTGACCGAGCATGATGGCTAAGCCAGGCGTACCGGCGTCGCACAAACCTGTCCCATAGGAGGACAGACCCGTCAACACAGCCAGGGACTGAACAGCCGGAAGGATGTCAGGGCGGCTGAAGTCTGACCAGAGCGTAGGCCTGCAGAAGGGAGGGGGACCGTAGCAGGGGTAGGTAGGGTGAGGCACCGCCAAGAAGGGCGAGAAGAGGGTCTTCCATCGACTCCAAGCGCCCGTCGAAGCGTGACACAACCCAGCCCTGCATAGCCGACAATTGATCCGAGAGAGGCTACCCCCCCCCCCCCCCCCCCCCCACCCAGATTGGTCGGCCCGCAGGGGCGAGCGTGAGAGGGAGCGAGACCCACGACACGAACCAGCAGCGTCGCGGCCCAAGGAAGGCGAGCGACGACGGTTGTGTCGCCGTTGAGGGACTCGTCCCCGATCACGAACGGCCGAGGGGGAAACAGCACCATTCCCCTCTTCCAGCGACACATCAGCTCCTGAGAAAGGGGACCCCGAAACCTCGCGAAACCCCACCGAGGCAAGAGGAGGGGTACCCCCCTGGCGAGACGGTAAGTGAAGGTCAGGAAGAGAAGAATGAGGAGGAGCAGGATGACGGGAGTGGGAAGGCTGGCCGGGTGAAAGGAGGCCAGGAGCCGCGGGGGGAAACAGAGCAAGGATCCCCGGGGCTGAGATAACAGGGCGGCCCGACACCGAGGCGGAGGAGGGAGGGATCACCACCGTGGGACGAGACCGTGAAGGAAGAATAGGCACTGAAGCAGGTGAAGTAGGAGAAGCAACGACATCCAGGCGGACCCTCCTGGACAGTGTAGGAGGAGGGAGCAGAGGGCCAGCTACAGCATGAACAACCGCGCGCGGAGAGGACAACGTAAGAGGAAGTCGTCTGGGCTGGGGAAGCGGGCGGAAGGGAGTAGAGCCCCTATCCGTAGAGGCCAGGGGAGGGCGCACAGGGGCAGAGCCGCTAACCCCGGCCTCAGGGCGAGAACCATGACGAGGGCGATGGGCGTCGTCAAGGCGATCAGGAGGACGACGAGGCGAGCGAGAGCGTGGACGGAGCCGGGGAACCCCCCGACGATGGGACGACCGGCTGCGGGACCCAGGGGAGAGGGCCCGAGCAGGGAGAGGGCCAGGTAAATGGCCGTCAGTCGGGTCAGGGATACCCAGGGCGACGCGGATCCGGTCGGCAACAAAGGCCGGGGAACGGTGGCCCACAGTCCTAATGTGGCGGGAGACCATCGTCCACACCGACGGAAGGGAAGCAGGAGGCCACAGCCGCCGCCGAGGAACCAGGGCCATGGAGCAGCACAACCACCAGGGCCAGACACGTGCCACACAGAGCAGGGAGGTAGGCCGTAGAGGACACACAGAGCGAGTGGCGCAAGCAGGACTTGTGGCTCTCCAAGCACGGGGAGCGACAACCAAGGCGAAAGCAAGGCAGCCTACCTGCACTAGAAGAACACACACCATAATCAGCACGTCGAAGGAGTAAGTGGAGAGAATGTCCAAGAAGAACCAGGGAAGGAGCATGGGGAAACAGGAACACACATGCAAACAGGTAACCGTACTCACCCTAAACTGGGAGCACAGAGGTAGGTGAGGAGGGCGGCCGAGGCGGAAGAGCACTAGCAGAACCTGCAAAGATGGAGAAAGTGTTAACCACCACTCAACATCTTACATGCAGGGCCTATAACACCAGTAAAGTGCATACACCAATATAGTATCAGGCAACAAGATGACATAACAAAAGTCAATAGTGAAAGCCAACTATTACCGCAAATTTGCGGGCCAATGGAGGCATAACCGTACTGACACCACCCTCCTGCAATTTCGCGGGACCCCCCCAACGATCTCCGCAAATTTGCGGGGAACCGAAATGTCCCAGAGGACCGAATCGAGCACCCCGCAAATTTGCGGGACCGGCCGAGATGGTCCGGCGCCGAAAAAGCGAGAGGAGCGTCTAGGGAATACCAAAAGAGGCCCAGAAAAAAGCGTCATCTCCTTATGAACTCCAAGCGACGATGGCCATCAAGCTGAGCAGTGTCTTCCTTGATAATATCCTGACTCAACCGGTCAAGGGAGAGGCAAGGAAGACACACCAGGGGAGAGGAGGCACATCCCCTAGGAACCACCCAACCCACAGAGATAGAGCAAAGCCCATGAGGAGAAGTGGCAGGAAGGGTGGTTTGGCACAAACAGGGGCCCCCGTAGGGTACCCCAGGATTGGGCAAAAGGGTATGAAAGGATGGAGGTGAAAACAGTAAGGGAACACAAAAACCAGTAAATGAAACTGGCGAGAAAAAGGGTGGCCTAGCCGTGAGGAGAGAATGTGTCGGGGGCGAAAAACCCTGTGGTGTGAGGGAGGGGCCCCCGTGGGGTACCCCAGGATATCACGAACCACCAAGCGCCCAGGCCCTTGAGACACAGTGAAGGCTCGAAAGGGGGGACTCGGGAATAACGCTAATAATGCGGCCGACACAAACCCTACAAACAACACCGCCACCACGAAATCTCAGATCGTGAACCAACTGTACGTACACCTAGGCTATGAAAATATGAAAACTCATAGGGGCATAGCAATTCCTGAATGAGAAACAAGCTAGGCTAAAATAAGCTAAAAGCTAAACTATGCCCAGACTAACAGGAAAAAAGAATATGAAAAGAGAAAGGAATGAAAAACACACACGAGGAACGCCAGGCGCCCCCGTACCTTCGGTAGCTATTTCCACACGCGTCTCCATTAAACACACTTAGGAGCCCATTTACGTGTGCCCTAGATCACGTAACATCTGTCTAACAAAAAGAAGGCCAGATAAGCCGAAACGAACCTAAACAGGGTGAATTAAAGGAGCACAACAAAAGCGACTTCATTCAATGGAGCGCGTGAAAAAATGATGACAAGAGAGGGTCGCTCATGCGCACGTTCGACAGGGATCTGCACATGACGGAACACGGGATGGGCCTTAAGCAGTAACTAAGGTAAACCCCTTTTTCTTCTCTTCTATGCTTTTTTCACCTTCGGTGGTAGTTTTGGTTAATGTACAACGTCTCCTAGAGCAAGATAAGGAGTAGACTCTAGACGTTTTCTTTTTAACTGCGGTTGGAATGACGACATAGCAGTCAAAATAGACAAGTCGTCATTGCAATTAGGTTAATAGCCTTGACGTTGGATTTGCCAAGACTACTAACAAATAGATAGATTAAAGACTTTCGGGGTGCCGTGATCAATATAAATATTGCTGTAAAAATCAATGTTCCTTCAGAGCGGGATGCCGATCCGAAGAAAAATTCTTTCTACTTGTCTTTCTTCTCCCTACTCGGAGTTTATATATTCGTGCACAAAGGGGGGGGGGGAAGGTTGATAGAACTGATGGATGTCACAATCTTCGTTTCCTCAACACTCTGTAATTCATTAGAGCCGCTACTAATAAACATCAAAGACTTACATAAAGACACAAAGTAAAATAATGTGTTTTGTATACTAGAAGGATCGTTGTTAACAAGACGTATAAACATGTGTGGAAGGAAATGGAATAAAAAAGACAAATCTGTGGATAAAGATATCTAACCTCCCTGCTGAGTTCTGGGCGTGGTCGCGCTTCCCTGGTCCCCTCGTTCCTGGGGATCTCGTTGGGGATGGAGATCTCGCTCCCGGGAATTTCGTTCCTAGTGCATTTTTAAAATGTTTGAGGAAGATGAAAACAAAGAAAGCTGCAGGTCCGGATGGGATAAAACAGGAGTTCTTTAATTAATTTAACCTTTAAAAGGTGAAACTATAGTATCTGAAACGTCTCGCCAGGCAAAGATATTTTGGTTCTTTCCTGATGAAAATCGTCATATTTACAATAGATATCATAATTATTTATCCATATGCGCCTATTTTACTTTTAATATGAACATTGAAAAGCAATTAAACAAGTGGTTACAGCAATTGGCTGGTGAAAATCATATATTTTAGTCCCGCGGTCATAATCTGACCCGGACCGGCGAGAGAAACACATCCTCCCTCTCCTGTGTCTCGCATGGTACTGAGAGACTAGGGGAGGTCTGAGACTAGAGGGTTGAAGAAAGACTCCCCCATCCTCCCCCCTCTCTCCCAGCCGTCCTCGAGCGAAAATACTTGATAAATATCGGGAATAATAGGGAAAATACCAGATAATTGAGGAGGGGGGAAGAGGGGGAGGGGAAGGGGTGGTTGGGATACATGTGGAGGAGTGATACGAGGTATGGAGGGGAATTATCTCACTTAATTACATATTGCCATATTTTGAGTACCATTGGGGTCGTCGGAGGTGGCACTGAAGCTGGCTCCATTGCTAGAGTTAGAAGTGGCTGGGGAAAGTTTAGAGAGCTGCTGCCACTCCTTAAAGGGAAGGTGTATACTGTACCTTGTGTGTTAGGAGTGCGATGACTTATGCCTCGGAGACGTGGCTGGTTAAAGCGGAGGATATTGATAGAATGGAACGGAATGAGAAGAGAATGGTGAGTTGGATGTGTTGGGTTAATCTCAGGGGCGGGGTATCGAGCGAGGAATTACGAAGGCGTCTGGCCGTTAGGAGTGTCAGTAATGTGATGCACACTGGCCGACTTGGTTGGTTTGGACATGTGGAGAGAATGGATGATCAGAACTGGTTGAGGAAATGCCGGACTGTGAACGTGGGGGGAGCTACGCATAGGGGTGGACCTACAATGACATGGGATCAGGTACTCCGGTCCGATCTCAAAATAAAGAACTTGACAAGAAAGGCAGCCCTTGACAGCTAGGGCTGCCTGGAAAGCCGCCATTTAGGACGCGAGACTGTAAGCACATTCCCTGTGGACAAAACGGTCTTTAAACTTGTATGTATGTATGTACAGTAGGGTCTCACATAAAACGAGTTTATGGTCGATAAACGAGGGCGTTTTATGCGATTTCGTTTTATGTGAACACAGCATTTTGGTGGCGCAATATCGTCAATGTTCACTGTAAGCGAAAATTTTCGTACAAAGCGAACGATATTTCGTACGTTTTGTACGATATTTCGGCGCTCTATATGAAAACTCCTCGGATTTGCCCCACTTTGGCGGCGGACTCGTTTTATGTGATCACATTCGTTCTGATCGAAAATTAAATATTAATATTTTAGGTCGGTCGTTTTAATCGAGACTCGTTTTATGCGAACACGTTTTATGCGGGACCCTACTGTATGTAGGCCTATGTATGTATTTAGGCCGTGGTGGTCAAGTGGTGAGCACGCTCGCGTGTGAATCTGAAAGACCCGGGATCGAATCCCTGCCACGGCGGACATTTAGTGGGTGCGGTAGTACGTTCTAGCATGTTTCACATGCTTGCACCCAGTCAGGGGACATCCTGACGACGTATACAGACAAAACACACGTAACAAAGCCACTCCAACACCTTCCTCTCTCTCCAACACCCCTTCTCCCCTCTCAACACTTCTCTGAGCTATTGCCGATAAAAATGGCATGTTCAGTCCTGTACAGAATCGTAAGGTTCAGAGTCGTAAAGATTCCAGGACGAGCTCATCAGCGGCGGATCCCCAGATCGACCGTGGTGATTGTCACCTAAACATCTACAAAAAAAAAAAAAATTATTGGGGTGTTTAAAAATGCTATTTTCTTATACCTTGATTCTTAACCCGAGAAGTGCGATAGAACTCAAGGAAGTATGTGTATAGCGAATGCGATAGGCCCCGCGGAAGCAAGACCAAGAAAAAAAACTTCAAAAACGCCTCAGGGGCTCTCAAAAACAAAGGAATAAAGGTATGTCATTAGGTGAGATAATTCCCCTCTAGTACTTTCTACCACTCAACCATATGTTTCTCATCTTTCCCCATCTTTTTCCCCCCTCCCCCCCTTCCTCAATTATCACCTATTTTTCCTCTTATTTTCATCATTTATCGTCTATTTTTCGCGCGAATTTCTCTCCCATGGTTTCGTACACCAGTGTCATTTAGAGATCCTATGCAACACTGAAATCTCTCCAGCACCTCTCAGTGTTTTGCAAGGCATTGAGATGAGAGGGTATGCCTCTCTCTCCCTCATATGACCGGGCAGCGAATATATTCTTTTTTCACCACCCAAATGTTTTTCCCACTGGTTTTATTGCTCTTCAAGGTTCACATCTTCATCATATAAGTAAAATAAGTGCTCATGGAAAATAAATTATGCTTTATATGGTAGATATAACAAATTCTGTCAAAAACTTGAGTACTGTAATTAATTCACAAATAACTACGTTTGTCACAGGCCATTGGCGCGCTTGCCGGGTTAAGAGTCCCGGCGTCTTCGCCCGGCCAGTAAAACCTCTTAACCCATAAACTGACGACCGTCCTCAATAGAGGTTTTTCTGGTACACTGTGACCGTCCTCAATAATAATAATAATAATAATAATAATAATAATAATAATAATTGTTATGCCCTGTTTTTATGCAGGATTAACTTGGTATAGGTGGGTTCTACAAGACTGGGTTATAGGATTTCACGCACAGTACACAAATGGAATCAATAGAGGACATAGATAATATCAAAAGAATGGTTTATAATGCAGCTTTATTCTCCACAACACTAGGCAGAATAATGGTTATATATGTATAAGAAACAATGGTAAATTGGATAAGTCAAATGCATACTTTGGACTTTTATAATCTCTAGCACTTATCACGGATTTAGATAGAGACTCACTTCCCACTTCCAATGTTCAGGTATTATTCTTCTGATCACAATTACTTCAATGATACGTAGGATACACGAATCACACAGGCTAGGTATCTCGTTATGTTAAAACCACTGGTAATCTGACTCGTAATCAAAGATGAAATTATAGGTAATATAGTTGTTCCCAAGAAGGTACGTAAAGGGAATAACAGTAGCTAGCTTCACTGGTTTAGTATGTTCACTTGTCTAGATGACACTTAAGACAGAATATCAGTGAGGGCGATTCAGGTTTCTGGTTAACAATCACAATCATTTATTCAGAATTGCTTTCACTCGAGCCGTAGTCCCAATAATTAAGACTTATTTCTTCGGCGAGGTTAAACCTGATGGCAAGAATAATTACGGGAGTCAGTTCGCCTAGTCTTAAATTCACTGATATATTTTAACACACTCTAGCATAATAATCACTTTCTTCATAACATCAGAGAAAATTGAGACATACAGTATACTGAATACACTGGATGGTCGAGTTAATAGTACCGTAACACTGATACTTTGAGAATTAGCACTGTGATGGAGTTTCCTGGTTATCTTGAGTTGGTGATGTCGGGGGTTAACAGCTGCTCTGGGGCCGCCCAAGTTGTCCGGTAGTGTAGAGAAGGTTACAGATGGGTTACTTGTTTAACCGGTAATGAAGCCCCGATATGTTACTCTTGGATGGGGACCTTTAATACAATGTCTCAGGCACAGGCCGGATTAACAAGGTATCGGACGAACGTAAGATAGTTGGGAGAAGCGACTTTCTTATCTATCTCTGGTCTTTAAAAGAGGTTCAGGGGAGTCGGGCGGTTTTGAAATCTTTTAGTTAACAATTATATCTGGGAGACCACAGACAATTGTTACCAAGGAGTTATTCTTGCAGAGTCCTCAATCAAGAGTTTCTCGCATAATCCCTTCTAACATAACAAGATCTTTCTGTCCTAGACCAGTTATGAGGTGAGTATACTAATGTTTACTATTTTAATTTAGTTACTGTTGGGAGGTGTTTTTCATGTTGCAACAACCACTAAACTATAACAGAAAACGTGCTCGGATGGACGACTATGGAATCTGGGAGTCCAGGATCCTATAGGTCATTCAAGTGGAGTTACTATTCACTCTATGATTGTTTATAAACCCAGGTAGAAGAGGCCACACTACAATGCATTTATAAGACAATCAATAATTGGTAAATTAGTTATTTGAAGATATGATATTACCTTACGGGGGTTCGGGTGTAATAAAATATTCACAAAAGGTTAATTTACTTACTCACAGACTACGAGAGGCAGAATTATCAGGAATCTTGAGGGGTGGAGTACACTAGACTTCAAACAGAGCGGCTGGCCGTTGATTTGAGAGCTAATGTTGAACTGGCCGAGCTAATTGTCTCGGTGGGAGCATTTATAGGTTTTGGTCAACGGGGGAAGAGAATGTTCTAGAATTTGGATGTTGGGGGTCGGCAGAAGTTAATTTATTCTTTTAAACTTAGGGGGGTAGTGAAAAAGGTCTTTATCTCTTCAGTATGTAGTCCGTAATAATGATTTGTTATTGTGGACATCTTTACTCTAGTACAAGTTACTATTAGAGTGGTATAGAGTAGGATTCGGTCAAGGGGGGTCACTACTTTACTGGGCGCCGTACTGGCCCATGCTGGAAGGCATTATTCATCATTTCACATAAGTATCCTTCTCTGGTCTAGCTGAAATGCTATTAGAAATCTAGGACTGGTTAAGGGGGATTTTGGGGTTTGGTTAAAGATGGGATAGGATAGCATTTTGGCAGGTACTAGGACTTTTAGTTCGTTTTAGGTTGGAGTCTCACCTGGTATTTGGCAAGAAGTTGGTTGGCCCGTCTGGGTCAGTGTATCCCTCCGCGGGAAAAAGCGCGCCGGTCGGGGATTGGTGGGGTCCCCTTGGGGTAGGGGGCATGCCGTGCCTTAAATACTGCGGCATGGAGTTCTTTACGTTAACCCGGCAAGTGCGGATCTCCTTATATAAGGCCTACCGGTGGGCTGCGGAACTCCTTATATAATCCAAGGCCTAAAAAAAAAACATTTAAATCAGCCCAGTATCATTTATTTTTTATTTTATTTTTTTATTGTCCCTTGGCCATGGCAAATATCACTCCTCCACATCCCCTCCTTCCACCCTTACCCCCTTCCACCCTCCCCCCCCCCCTCCTTCCACCCTTACCCCCCGCCCCTTCATTTATCACCTATTCTCCCTGTTATTCCCTTATTCTTAGGTATATATTCGTGCTAACATTAGCGAGTTGGTAGCAGGGCGTGGTCATCTATGTTACCAAGCGTGGGAAAGAGCGAGAGAGAGCCTACCACGCAACAGTGTCTCTCCAGACATGGGGAGGAGTGGAGGAGAGGGAGGCTGCCTCACCCATATGTTATGTAACTCCCGGCCTGTATCGCCGATTTTGACCATCCAAACGCTGTTTCCACTTTTTTTATTGCTGTAACAGGTTAATACCTTTATAATTAACGTAAAATAGGCGCATATGGATAAGTATTAATGATATTTATGGTACGATGACGATTTGAGTGTAGGAAACACTCTAAATACCTCCGCACAGGGTGGCTGTATACTATAGCGGGTACGCAGCGGAGAGGTTAATTGGGTTGATATTATGATTTTAGGTTGTTATGAGATACACTTTTAGTTATGGTTGATCATTGTGGGGGATTTCTATGACCAATTCTGTCCCTTACCACACTAATCAAAATTAAAGAAAGAAAAGAGAAGGAATAAACGTAAATAAATAGATGGGTTACCTTAGGACATGGATGTTAAATAAAGATGGTGGATATTAACTCGGTATTGCCTATCTCTCAGAAACCCCTAGCTAGACATTGTATAGATGGCCATATATATCAGTAGACTTAGCTATCACTAGGGTCCTGGCGTTGTTCAGAGGATCCCGACTATGGTAGGTAGGTAAATAGGTCCTAAACTCCGGGCCGGACACTGGGAGTGAAGCGAGAGGTCACGAGACCCGTGTTGGCGGTTCAAGGTTTAAAAGAGATCTCGTCGGAATTTCAATTCCGACCCTTAAGTTAACTATACTGTATACAAATTTGTTACCGAGGGTTCATTCCCTCTTCACGAAATTATATAAATAATAATCAGCATTTAAATTATATAATTATCAAGGTAAACATCGTTTCACAACGATTTAGTAAACATAATATCAAGAAATTAATGACCCTAAAGCAAATGGTGGATCGCATATGCGGTCGCGGGAATATTTAAACTGATCCCCAATACAGTACGTTCTTCTAAACTTATTTCTACAAGGTTTTATAACTAAATTAACTTGGCCAAGGTAATCTTATACAGTACTAACTTACTTAATATTAATTACACTTTACAATATATACAATCACCAGGTTCTGGTAGTACCAGAACCTGGTGATTGAGACTGGTAGGAAATTGTTCACTCTAGTGAGGTTACCCTATCGGAAGGTTGTTGCCAACAGTCCCCAGATACCGGTGTAGTCAATTTATTTCTCACAGATTGGGGCCCGGCGAAGTATGATGTGTCGCATCATGTTATATCACCTGTGGCTAACAAATCACGCCAATTTCTTCTAGACCCCGCAGCAGCTGCTCGTTGTGGTCTTGGGCTCCTTATTACTATGGGTTGCTGTTCTTCCTCCGGTGGGATGGCGAGGTCCATAGGTATGAGCCGATCTACAGTTCGGAGAGTGGTTTGTCCTTGAGATACAACCTTAACGGTTCTGATAACTCCTTCGGGATCAGGATAGACTTCTTGGATCCTTGCTAAGGGCCATTTAGAGTGAGGTTGGTCCATTTTCAACAAGACTATGTCTCCCACTTCAGGTTTGTGACGGTTACTAGCAGAATTTGCACCATAATACCTCTCCCGTAGGCTCAAGATATACTCTGATGTCCAATGTTTGTTCCAGGCGTCCAGTATTTTGCAGAGTTTATGGTAGCTTCGTCGCAAGTGTGCATCTGCTTCATTAACGGAGGGATCCACTAATTCCTCGGTCACGTCTAAACTGGGGACTGGGTCCAATCGTCTACCATATAACAAATGAGCCGGAGTTAAGGCCTCAATTTCCAGATTGGAGTCATCTTGATACGTTAGTGGTCGATTATTTACTCTGGTTTCTATCTCGGTGACAACAGTTCTTAACTCATCCAAGGTAACTTTGGACTTGTGAAAAACCCTTTTCAGGCACGATTTCACGATACCTATCATTCTCTCTGTAAATCCATTTTGCCAAGGGGCTCTGGGAGTTGTGAATGACCAATAACAATTTCTAGTATCTAACATTTGCTGTACTGCGTTGCTCTTTAATAGTTCAGAAACCAACGGTGATGCGCCCACAAAATTTGTCCCATTGTCACTAATCAAACGTCTGGGACAACTTCGCCGAGCGGCAAATCTTCTAAATAAATTTATAAAGGTTTCCGAGCTCATGTCCTTCGCTATTTCCAAATGGATAGCCCGAGTGCTGGTACAGGTGAATAGACATAATTTTATTATGTAAACCTTCTTGGGTGGACCATCATCTCCTGTGAGAGTGATGGCACCAGTATAATCTCTACCTGTTACTTCAAACGGTTTCCTTTGGTGAATGCGGTCTGGCGGAAGAGCTGGTGGTCCAGGGTAAGGAATAGCTATAGCTGTATACCTCTTGCAAATAATGCAATTCTTGATACAGCGTTTAACAGCTTGTCGTCCCTGGGGTATCCAATATTTTGTCGCATATAGGCTAGAGTGTCTGCTACCCCACCGTGTTTAGTGGTTTCATGCGCTTTTAAAACCATCAATTTGGTGAGGTCGCAATCCTTGGGCAATAGGATCAGATGCCGAGTTTTGAGGGGTAGATCAGCTTTACCAATACGACCTCGACAACATATTAATTCTTGATTGTCTAGGTACAGCCCAAGATCCTTCATTCTTTTGATTGGCTTGGGATTGGGTTTACGTAGCTGTGTTAATTCCTCCTCATACTTTTCAGTTTGTATCCTTTTGATCCAGTAGGTAAGTGGGTCTAATTCATCCATCTTTACCTTCTTGCTCAGGAACTTAAACACAAATTTAGTTACAGTTAATAGTTTGTCAAAATCGGAGAACTTGGTGATGTCAATCACTGAAGGCTCTGGGATAATTATTGGGTCCATATGAACTTGATCATCATTAACCTTCTGGTATGATTTTTGTTCTGGCCAATCACTCTGACGTAGCCAAACCGGACCCTGAAACCACAGAGTTTCGTTAATCAGTTTCTTGACACTTACACCTCGGCTCACCAAATCAGCCGGATTATCCTTGGACTTAACATGCATGAATGTATAGTTCATTTGCAGTTCCTTTATTTTGTGTACTCTGTTACGCACATAAACTATGTGACTATCATCCTTAGCTATCCAGTGCAAACATATCTCACTATCTGTCCATATATATGTCTCACCTAAAAAGGGAAACATACCATTCAAATAAGTAGCTAACCTAGTTCCCATTTCAACAGCAGTCAGCTCCAACTGTGGAAGGGTACGTTGTTTTAATGGCGCTACTCGGGATTTGGACATAATCATAGTAGATCGGACTTCAGTGACACAATAAGCTACTGCACCATACGCCTTAGATGAGGCATCACAAAATACGTGCAATTGAGGACACTCATTATCAGAGGTAGGATCACATCTTCTAGGAAACTTGACTGATGATACCTTCTCATATTCCACCTGCAATTTGTTCCACTCTTCTGTATACTTTTCAGGTAATGGAGTATCCCAACTCAGTGCTTCTCTCCAGGCTTCCTGAACTAAAATCTTCCCTTTAATTGATATTGGACTAAATATGCCCAATGGGTCGAACATCATAGAGACCTGACTTAAGAGTGTGCGTTTTGTGAGTTTTACATCGGAAGAGTTGAGGGCTTTAGAGACATCTCATCAGTAGTTGTTTTCCACAGCAATCCTAGTACTAGTTGATATTCTGGTATTTGGTAGTCAGGATAGTCTCCTCTTATCTAGTCCAAAATAATATGAGAGTTTGAATTCCAACTTTGTAGTGGCATATTGGCTTTATTTGTTAGTAGTCTTGGCAAATCCAACGTCAAGGCTATTAACCTAATTGCAATGACGACTTGTCTATTTTGACTGCTATGTCGTCATTCCAACCGCGGTTAAAAAGAAAACGTCTAGAGTCTACTCCTTATCTTGCTCTAGCAGACGTTGTACATTAACCAAAACTACCACCGAAGGTGAAAAAAGCATAGAAGAGAAGAAAAAGGGGTTTACCTTAGTTACCGCTTAAGGCCCATCCCGTGTTCCGTCATGTGCAGATCCCTGTCGAACGTGCGCATGAGCGACCCTCTCTTGTCATCATTTTTTCACGCGCTCCATTGAATGAAGTCGCTTTTGTTGTGCTCCTTTAATTCACCCTGTTTAGGTTCGTTTCGGCTTATCTGGCCTTCTTTTTTGTTAGACAGATGTTACGTGATCTAGGGCACACGTAAATGGGCTCTTAAGTGTGTATAATGGAGACGCGTGTGGAAATAGCCTACCGAAGGTACGGGGGCGCCTGGCGTTCCTCGTATATGTTTTTCATTCTTTCTCTTTTCATATTCTTTTTTCCTGTTAGTCTGGGCATAGTTTAGCTTTTAGCTTAATTTAGCCTAGCTCGTTTTCTCATTCAGGAATTGCTATGCCCCTATGAGTTTTCATTTTTTCATAGCCTAGGTGTACCGTTGGTAAACAATCTGAGATTTCGTTGGTGGCGGTGCTGTTTGTAGAGTTTGTGTCGGCCGCATTATTAGCGTTATTCCCGAGTCCCCCCTTTCGAGTCCTTCACTGTGTCTCAAGGGCCTGGGCGACAGGTGGTTCGTGATACTCCAGGGGTACCCCACGGAGGCCCCTCTTTCACACTACAGGGTTTTTCGCCCCTGACACATTCTCTGCTCACGGCTAGGCCACCCTTTTTCTCACCAGTTTCATTTACTGGTTTTTGTTTTCTCTTCCTGTTTCACCTCCATCCTTTCATAGTCTTTTGCCCAATCCAGGGGTACCTCACGGGGGCCCCTGTTTGTGCGAAACCACCCTCCCTGCCACTTCTCCTCATGGGCTTTGCTCTATCTCTGTGGGTTGGGTGGTTCCTGGGGGATGTGCCTCCTCTCCCCTGGTGTGTCTTCCTTGCCTCTCCCTTTACCGGTTGAGTCAGGATAAATTCAAGGAAGACACTGCTCAGCTTGATGGCCGTCATTGCTTGGAGTTCATAAGGAGATGACGTTTTTTTTGTAGCCTTTTTTGGTATTCCCTAGACGCTCCTCTCGCTTTTTTCGGCGCCAGACCATCTCGGCCGGTCCCGCAAATTTGCGGGAGCTCGATTCGGTCCTCTGGGACGTTTCGGCTCCCCGCAAATTTGCGGAGATCGCTGGGGGTCCCGCAAAATTGCGGGAGGGTGGTCTCGGTACGGTTATGCCTCCATTGGCCCGCAAATTTGCGGTAATAGTTGGCTTTCACTATTGACTTTTTTTATGTCATCTTGTTGCCTGATACTATATTGGTGTATGCACTTTACTGGTGTTATAGGCCCTGCATGTAAGATGTTGAGTGGTGGTTAACACTTTCTCCATCTTTGCAGGTTCTGCTAGTGCTCTTCCGCCTCGGCCGCCCTCCTCACCTACCTCTGTGCTCCCAGTTTAGGGACGGATACCTGTTTGCATGTGTGTTCCTGTTTCCCCATGCTCCTTCCCTGGTTCTTCTTGGACATTCTCTCCACTTACTCCTTCGACGTGCTGATTATGGTGTGTGTTCTTCTAGTGCAGGTAGGCTGCCTTGCTTTCGCCTTGGTTGTCGCTCCCCGTGCTTGGAGAGCCACAAGTCCTGCTTGCGCCACTCGCTCTGTGTGTCCTCTACGGCCTACCTCCCTGCTCTGTGTGGCACGTGTCTGGCCCTGGTGGATGTGCTGCACCATGGCCCTGGTTCCTCGGCGGCGGCTGTGGCCTCTGCTTCCCTTCCGTCGGTGTGGACGATGGTCTCCCGCCACATTAGGACTGTGGACCACCGTTCCCCGGCCTTTGTTGCCGACCGGATCCGCGTCGCCCTGGGTATCCCTGACCCGACTGAAGGCCGTTCACCTGGCCCTCTCCCCTGGGTCCCGCAGCCGGTCGTCCCATCGTCGGGGGGTTCCCCAGCTCCGTCCACGCTCTCGCTCGCCTCGTCGTCCGTCCTCTACTGCCACTCGTCGTCCTCCTGATCGCCTTGACGACACCCATCGCCCTCGTCATGGTTCTCGCCCTGAGGCCGGGGTTAGCGGCTCTGCCCCTGTGCGCCCTCCCCTGGCCTCTACGGATAGGGGCTCTACTCCCTTCCGCCCGCTTCCCCAGCCCAGACGACTTCCTCTTACGTTGTCCTCTCCGCGCGCGGTTGTTCATGCTGTAGCTGGCCCTCTGCTCCCTCCTCCTACACTGTCCAGGAGGGTCCGCCTGGATGTCGTTGCTTCTCCTACTTCACCTGCTTCAGTGCCTATTCTTCCTTCACGGTCTCGTCCCACGGTGGAGGTCCCTCCCTCCTCCGCCTCGGTGTCGGGCCGCCCTGTTATCTCAGCCCCGGGGATCCTTGCTCTGTTTCCCCCCGCGGCTCCTTCTGGCCTCCTTTCACCCGGCCAGCCTTCCCACTCCCGTCGTCCTGCTCCTCCTCATTCTTCTCTTCCTGACCTTCACTTACCGTCTCGCCAGGGGGGTACTCCTCCTCTTGCCTCGGTGGGGTTTCGCGAGGTTTCTGGGTACCCTTTCTCAGGAGCTGACGTGTCGCTGGAAGAGGGGGATGGTGCTGTTTCCCCCTCGGCCGTTCGTGATCGGGGACGAGTCCCTCAACGGCGACACAACCGTCGTCGCTCGCCTTCCTTGGGCCGCGACGCTGCTGGTTCGTGTCGTGGGTCTCGCTCCCGCTCACGCTCGCCCCTGCGGGCCGACCAATCTGGGGGGGGGGGTCGCCTCTCTCGGATCGATTGTCGGCTATGCAGGGCTGGGTTGTGTCACGCTTCGACGGGCGCTTGGAGTCGATGGAAGACTCCCTCTTCTCGCGCTTCTTGGCGGTGACTCACCCTCAGCGCCTCACCCTACCTACCCCTGCTACGGTCCCCCTCCCTTCTGCAGGCCTACGCTCTGGTCAGACTTCAGCCGCCCTGACATCCTTCCGGCTGTTCAGTCCCTGGCTGTGTTGACGGGTCTGTCCTCCTATGGGACTGGTTTGTGCGACGCCGGTACGCCTGGCTTAGCCATCATGCTCGGTCACCCTCTCCCATTGGAGGCCTGGTTTGCTGAGGCCTTCGACTTCACACATCGATCCGTCAACGGCTCTCCTTCAGTCCCTCCCCCGGAGTCCTTACTGATTTTGCCTCCTCTTGTGTCTGTCGGCGGGTTGGATGCCGCGTTCTGGTCCTGGATGGGCGCGCCCGTTCTTGAACTTTGTTCTATTGCTACCCCGTTCTTCTCTCACCCGGATCAGCCCTCTGTCGCCAAGGTTTTTCCCTTGCGACAGAGGGTGACGGACTTATTGTCTTGTCTTTAGGTTCCCTCCAGACGTCTGTTCACCACCTGCGGCTTTTCGAGGCGTCTGCGCCAGGCGATCTTCGCGAGGGTTTGGACCGCGTTCAGCGGGTCCACCTTCGGCTCGCGGTGTCTTCTGGTTCCCGAGCTGAAGGCGGTTTTGTGCGCGGCAACTCGGCGACGCCCGACGGTACGGTCCTCGTTCTGCCGGCCGGCCCCCTTGGATATTCGTCAGGGTTTGTTGTACTCTGCGCTATATACGTCGGGTTTTTTTTTTTTTTTTAATGCAGGATGCTTGGGAATGCTACGCTTCTCTGTCGGTGGCCCCTGCTTCCGCCACGCGACTATGCGCTGTGTCGTTGCAGACCCTGCTTACATCATGCACCGACGCGCTGTGTCGCGCGCGGGGTCTTCTCAGTCCCGTCCTTCTGCCGGTCCTCTTCGGGGTGCTGCTGCAAGTGCTGCCGCCTTGCACGGGCGCAGGACTGGGACGTTGCAGGCCAGTGCGTCGGTTCCGCCTCGCACTTCTGTTCTTGCCCCTTTCATCCCCGCCGTGTTGGGGCTGGCCGGCCTTCCACTTCCGGCCGCCCTTCGACGGGGTCAGCCCCGCGCCGGCCTGGGGTTGGGGTGGCCCGCCCTTTTCGACGAGGTTGGGGGGGGAGTAGAGGAGGTCAATGTGGCGCTCATGCCCGCACGGCCCGTACCGGGGGTACCTCCACGTCAACACAATGTGTAGTTCTCTGGGTCGGCCTCCTTGTTCTCCTTCTCGCCTGGCCGACCGGGTCGCTCCCCTCCTCTCGGGTGCTCCCTCGGGTTGTTTTCGCCCTTGCGCCCGTTGGGGGCGGCGGGTTGCGCGGAGGGGTCTCACCTGGAGGTGGACGTCCAGACCCCCACTCCGCTCTTGTCACCGACGCCGGCCCACGTGTTCACTTCCATGCCCGAGCGGGGTAGCGTCGAGGGAGTTGACCGCCGGTCACCCGGTTTTCCTCTCCCGTGTCTTTCTGGTACCGTCGACGAACTGCGATGCGATGCGACCGGTGGTGGATCTGTCGGCCCTCAACGGGCACATCGTGCACACACGGTTTCGGATGCTGCCGGTACCCCTGGTACGCCTGGCCCTGTGCCCTCTGTCGTTGGTAGTGTCGCTGGCCCTCCAGGATGCGTCTTGGCTCGTTCCTCTCCATCCTCGCTTCCAGCGATTCTTGGCCGTTCGGACTTCCGATCGTGTGTTCCTGTTCGACGGCCTTCCCTTCGGTCTCCACATCGCGCCGCGGATCTTCTCCGCACTGGTGGGGCAGGCTCTGGGTCCTCTCCTCAGGAGCGGGCACCAGATCCTGTTTTCCTTGGCCGATTGGTTGGTAGTTTCCGAAGCCCTAGGACTGTGCATTGGCGACGCCCTCACAGTCGTTCGCAACATCGCACGGTTAGGGTTCCCCTTCGATGTTCCCAAGTCACGCTTGACCCCGTCGCGTGTCGTGCCATGGGTCGGTCTCGCATGGGTTTTGTCCGGCGCTACGGTGACCCGGGGTCTGCCGGCCGCGGTGCACCTTCGGTGGAAGGTCTTCGCCGTGTTGCACTCGGTCTCCCTCCCGGGGTGGCTCTGGGACTCGTTCGTGGGTTCGCTGCATTGGGCCGCTCTGCCCCTTCCCTTAGGGAGCCTCTGGCTACTCCGCCTCCTCCTCATGGGCACCGCGGTGTTTCCGTTGCCCCTATGGATCGGCTCCTGCCGCTCCCGCGTACCGTTCGCAGACGCTTCAGTCGCTGGGTTGCTCGGGGCTCGCTCTCTGCGGCTGTGGCCTGGACCGCCCCCCCGCCGACGGTCTGGGTAGCCACAGATACGTCGAGCGAGGTTGGGTGAGGTTCCCGATCGAACCTGGGACGTCCACTTCCCGGCAGATGGGTGGGTCTCCCTCCACTTACCCGTCTATGCCCTCGGACTGTTGGTTCCTTTGTTCTTCCTGCGGGACCACGCGCTGGCCCTTCGGGGTAAGTCGGTGGCCTTCGGGTTGGACACTCAGACAAGCTGTCCCCTGTTTCCTTATGCGGGGTCCTCCAGGTCGTTGACTCTATTGGGGGTCTCGGTGGAGTTCTTCTTCCTCGCGGACCGACACCCCTTCTCCTTGCATGCCTCCTCCCTGCCCGGGCCTGCCACCCTGTGGGCGGCCGCCCTGTCGAGAGGGCAGGGCGTTCTTGTAGAATGGGCGATGAAACGGACTGTGTTCGCCGACCTCGCGGCTTCCTGAGGTGTTCCGGAGGTCGCCTTGTTCGCATCGGGGGTGCCGCGCCAGTTGCCCTTGGACCTCTCCCTCCGGCCTCGCGCTCCGGGGGGGGGTCCGGACGCTTTCATGGTAGCCTGGTACAGGTGGCGGTCGATATACATCTTTCCGCCACCAGACGCGCTGTTGATGTGCCCAGTCCTCGCGAGGCTGCGGCTGTACTACGGCTGCGTCTGGCTCCTCGCGCCTCTGTGGCCGGCACGGGCTTGGTCCGCCCGGTTGCCGCGGTGGTGCCCGAGTCCGGTCCCTCTACCTGTCTCCAGCTTCCACTTGGGCTAGGTTGGGGACCTGCGGACCTCGTTGGCCTTCGCATCGTGCTTGTTCATGAGGCACGGTGGCTCCCGGTCCCCGGCCGGGCCCTGACTGACTTCCTGCAGCGTTCCTGGCCATCTTCTTCTTGGGGGACTTACGGGTCCCGCTGGAGGTCTTTTACTAGGTGGCTACAGGCCACTCGCCTGCCAGTTGGCTCTCCTTCCCTCGTCCTACGCTCCTTGTTTCACCTCTTCCGTACACGTCACTTTCAAGTCGACGCTATACGTACCCACTTGTCTGCCGTCCGGGGGGTCTTTGGGTCCGTCGCTGGGCTGGTCGTTCCGCCACAGGAGCTGGATTCCTTCCTGACGGCTGCCTTCCGGGATCGACCGCCTCCGCGCCAGGTCCCTCCACAGTGGGATCTAGGGCGGGCTCTGGTCCTTCTGGCTTCACCCACGTATACAAGGGCCGCTACGCCGGTTCCGTTGCTCGGGCGTCCACTCTTCCTTGTCGCTCTGGCCACTGGGGATCGGGTGTCTGCACTAGCGGCATTGTCACGGCCCCGGGACTGCGTGCGATTCTCCCCGTCCTTGCATGGCGTCTCGTTCGCCTCCTCCCCTCCTTTTGTTACCACGCATGGGAGGGAGGCCCCCGCTTTCCAGCCTTTCGCCGTCCAGGCTTTACGGCGTGGGCATCCTCGCCATGTGTTGTGCCCGGTGTCAGCCTTGCACTCCTCTGTTGCGTCTGTGGCGCCGCCTTCGAGTACTGCTGTGTGGGTGTCTCCTCGGACAGGTGGGAGGCTCTCGCAGGTGCAGATGGGCCGCCACGTTTGTCGGACCATTCGTGCCCGTCACCCTGTTTGTAGGGGTTCTGCGCACGATGTCAGATCCTTTGCTGCCTCCTTCCGGTTCCTGCCACGTCGATCCTTACCTGCCATCGCCTCAGCGGTTTTGTGGGTCTTCTATCAATTCCTTCATCTCCTCCTACCTCTCCGTGTCCAGTGTTCGACCCCCTCGGCCGGTGATTGCTCTCAGGGGTCGTGTTTCCTGGTGCTCTGGCGAAGATCCCTGGTCTTCCCCCCTTGTCCCTCGTTCTTTTCCTTCGTTTTATTTGACAAAGGGGGGGGGGGGGGGTACGGGTTTGCAACACTGGATTGCAAGTTTGGGATTATGTATTGTTCCAGTACATAAGTGTTTTTGCCACATTGAAAATTGTGTTTTGTTCTTGTGTTCAGTGTTTTTGTTGGTTTTTGAAGAAAAGGGATTTTGGGTACAGTACCTTTTTGGTTTCAGACAAGTCTATGTTTTTGCATTACTATGAATGACGGGCATGTGTTAAAACTGTTCTTTTTAGCTACTCCTCAGTTTTTCACTCTTTTATTAAACTCTCTTGTTTAAATTGTGTCTTTGTCATTCATAATTTTGTTTTATGCATTGGTTTTTTGGTAGGTTGGGCTTGGATGTCCTCCTCCTATTTGTTATGCAGCCTTGACGTTGGATTTGCGAAGACTACTAACAAATTGGGAGGTTTGACGTACCTCCCAACCTACCAAATAGGAAAACCTACTATTTGGTAGTAGTCTTGGAAAATCCAACGTACATAATACCCTCCCTCACGCCGGACCCCTGCCCATCCGCGTTCTTCTGCTGACGTGAGATGTGATGACAAGAGAGGGTCGCTCATGCGCACGTTCGACAGGGATCTGCACATGACGGAACACGGGATGGGCCTTAAGCGGTAACTAAGGTAAACCCCTTTTTCTTCTCTTCTATGCTTTTTTCACCTTCGGTGGTAGTTTTGGTTAGTGTACAACGTCTCCTAGAGCAAGATAAGGAGTAGACTCTAGACGTTTTCTTTTTAACCGCGGTTGGAATGACGACATAGCAGTCAAAATAGACAAGTCGTCATTGCAATTAGGTTAATAGCCTTGACATTGGATTTTCCAAGACTACTACCAAATAGTAGGTTTTCCTATTTGGTAGGTTGGGAGGTACGTCAAACCTCCCAATTACATTCTTGCCTTGCCAAATTGTAGATTTCAATCACCTCTTCTCTACTGTCGGCAACGCCCTGAAGATTATCCATGTAAAACAGATGACCCATTTCCGGTTTCTCTGTCTTCTGGAAATGATATCTCAAAGTGCTGCACAACAAGAAAGGACTAGAGCCCAACCCCGAAAAGGGTTGAAATAGGGGAGCTATCCCCCCGCCAAAGGTGGCTTTCTAGGGCCTTTCCTAGCTGATGCTGAGAGGATTGGGTTCTAGTCATGTGGTGATGGGCTGGTCTATCAGAGTGAGAACTGAGCAATCTCTGCCATACCCATAGCTTACTCTGACTGTTCCTTTTACTTATATATTTTCTAGATCTCAAGTGACGGCGTCTCTAACGTGGATTGACCTCCCAATCTACCAAGATTGGAAGCCAAAGCGTCACATTTTTCCCTTGCCCCTCAACTTTCTCTTCATAATTGCTGAGGGGCACAGGGCCCTGGGTGGGGCTTTGGTTTCCCTGGCGTTTCCGCACCCTCCTCAAGCTCCCCGCCATGGAGTGGCTTCGGTCACCCAGGCTTTATTGTGGTCGGCGGGGAGGGTTCTGTGGGGGCGCTCGGTTATGGCCTTGGCCTTGCTCGGGGCCTTGGGGCTGTTCGGCCAGGCAGCTTGGGGAACAACAACAACAACAACAACTAGAGCAGGAACCAAACAACACTGACCGAAAGCGGTATTCTTTTATCCGCCCACCAGGCTGAAAAGGATCTTCAGGCCAAAGAAACTTTGTGAATTTGCGGTCCTGCTCCTTTAACCCTATTCTCAAAAAGGCTTTGGAGATATCTGCCACAAACCCAAATCTCTTCGTCCTGAATTTTAATTGTACATCACCCAGTATTTCAGTCAGATTTGGTCCTACATAGAGACAATCGTTTAGACTTGCTTCATTCTTCGCTGCTCGAGAACTGCAGTTATAAATACCACTCTGATGGGGGTAGTACTGGAGTCCTTACTTACAGCATGATGAGGAAGGTAATGACCCTCTTTATGGTTTATTTCACCTGGGACCTCCTCAATAAAGTAATTTCCCAACTGCTCTTGAATTATTTTATGATAAGTTTCCAGTCGTTCAGGATGTTGACGCAATCTCTCCACCATTTTATTTAATTGACATCTTGAACTCTGGTAGTTAGTTGGTAATTCAGGGGCATTTATCTTCCATGGAAGTCCTACCCATCCTTATACTCAACCGTGTCTAGGTAGTGGTTATATGTTAAGATGTCTTCAGGGGTGGGAAGATCTGCTTCTATACCCACAGTGTCCAGTTCCCAAAGTTTGTGAACAGGTTCTTGTTGTTCCTCCAGAATGTCTCCTAGTTGGGATGGAATTAATTCTGCACCAATTCTAGCCACCACCAGAGATTGTGCAGGAGTCACAAAGACTGGATCCATCCGGTTGTCTGATTCACTTGGGCCACATGTGGGTAGAGATCCCATTATTATGTATCCACCAGATGAAGAAATTAGCTGGATACTGTGTTTCCGAGTCATTTTTCGCAAGAAGCGACCACAATAGTCGGAGCCGATGATCAGTTGAATTGGACCTACTACGTCAGACTCGATATTACGGTCTGCTAGTTGGACACCACTCTTTGTTAAGAAGTCAGATGCTTCCTTCAAACCCTTATTTACCACAGAAGTGTTCATGTCTTCCTTAACCACCGCAGTCACCTCACATTTATATTTGCCCAATCTAATCAGGGGTTTGACCACGTCAAATGTTTGTGTTTCCTTATTTGACAAAAATCCAGTTATTGCCATGTTCACTTTCCCTACTGTTGGCAAATTCATGGCTCTGACAACATATCCGGCAATGAAGGTCTTTTGCGCTCCAGTATCAAAGAGTGCTTTGACTGGCATAACCTCTTTTCCTCTGATCAGTTGAACCTCGGCTGTAGGAGTAGCTGCCGGCGTATGCATTGGGTTTCCCGTGGTCAGGGTCATATTTACACTTGTAGTTTTGGGTTGTACTTCACTGATCTTGGGACACAACGCGGTATGATGTACACCAGTCTTGCACCGAAAACATACATTTAATTTAGTAACACATTCCTCAGTAGAATGTCTTGTGCTAAGGCAAACAAGACACTTACCTAGTTCGATGAGTCGTGAAAGTCTAGCCTTAAGATCTGGGTAAATCCTACAATACACTGTGGAATGTTGTTCTGAACATAACATACACACCTTCCGGGTTTCTTGTTTTACCACTGGTGTGGAATTAATATCTCTGGTTACTTCTTGGGTCACTGGAGAATTGAGACGTGAATTTTTTTCTCTCCCAAACACCCTTTGTTTTTTATACTGTACTAGTTTGATTATTCTGTTGGACAGATGTCACATAGGTACCAACCTCTTCCTTCTTGAACGGTTTTGCTTTCTCCTTAGTCCCTGTTGTAGACGCTTTGGTGTATTTAACCTTGTTGTCTCCTTCCTTGATACCGGTATCCTTCTTGGAAACCTGCATGTGTTTGCACAGCTCTCTTAAACCCTCTTCTATCTCTTGATACGTGAAGTAGTTCTTCTTATACCTGTGGTACAATTCATTACAGGTTTTCTGAGAGAGCTTTTGTTGTACAATGTGGTTCAAGAGCCAAGAAGCTGAGTCAAGATCTTTCTGAGTACTAAGTGATTTTAAAACACAATTCAAGCTGATCCGGAATGATTGAAGATCCTGGTACGTATGCTTGGGTCCTGATAAATCCAGCAATTTGTAAACTAGGCACTGTAGAGTCAAGTCTGTATCTTCAAAATTTTCCTTGAGTACTTGTAGAGCTGCTGTATAATTGGCATCTGTTATGGGAAGTTCCTTAATAAGATCCAATGCAAAACCCTTAAGTTGACCCAACAAGTATGAAAAATTATTTGCGGCAGAAATATCTAACCTGTCATGAACTAAACTTTTAAATTTGTCCCAAAAGGTATTCCAATCAGATTGCCCATCAAATTCAGGTAAGGTTATAGGTGGCAACTTAAAGCTTTGTTGTCCCGGAGCCGTAATACCATTACTGGTACCATTACTCCCTGTCCCGGTAACTGTCTCTGTCACCAAGGATTCGAACCTGGCTAGTTGATCCAAATAATTTTCACGGGCATCTGCATAGGCTCGCTGTATTTCCTCAAACTTTTCAGATTGCTTGTGTTTGATGTAAAAGTCCTCCAATTTATTGAAAGATTTCATAATTACACCACCGGATTTTAAGATCTTGGATTTGAGACTTTAACAGCTCCCTTTGGACAGGGTCCACGCCTTTTTACCTCCTGGCAATTATTTAATGCTCTAGTTACCCAGCCTAATTTCCCCACCATAGATTTTCTCAAGAGTGTATGTCATTTTGGAAAATGGGTAATTATTTTTAAAACTATTATTAATGTTTATACTGAAGACTAATTTATCAACAATCCAATTTACATTTAGATATAGCCTAACGCATACTTAATTTAGCTGTTAATTTTTAGCATTATACACGTAGGCCTAACAATGCTTGCTACAAACCTAAATGACAAACTAGGCTAGTTGGAAATTATTAAAGTCTTCAGTATTACTGCCCTAATACGTGGGAATTCACGGTAGTAGGGGGAGGGAATAATTTATTAATTATTAAAGTTAAGATATACTCCGTCATGAGTAGTTAGCTGGTCGACCTAGTCTCACAGACGCAGGTGACATTAAGTACGTAAACATAAAAATTGTCAAAAATATAAAATATAGGGGAAATTTATGGACCGGAATGATGTTCAGAAGAGGAAATTTTAGTTATTAATTAATTTAGTAATTTATTAATTTAGCTGTGAGTTGGAACCTGTGGTACTGTAGTAGCATTTTCTAAGGGGGAGGGATCATATTTGTTGTTTATTAAATTTTGTATATGCTCCGTCCCGAGCATATAGCTGGTCGACCTGGTCTGTCAGACGCGGGTGACATTAACCCAGGAGCTGCGGGAAGACTCTTAAGAGTTTCCCCGGGCGACTGCGGGAAGACTCTTAAGATCCTGGGCCTAAAAGAATCCATTTAAAACACCCCCCAAAAAATTGAACCCTTTTTTTTTTTTTGCCCCTGGGCCATGCCAAATATCGCTCCTCCACATCCCCTCCTTCCCCACTTCCCCCCCTCCTTCAATTATCACCTATTTTCCCTGTTATTCCCTTATTCTGTGGTCTATTTTCGTGCTAACATTAGCGAGTTGCTAGCAGGGCATTGTCATCAGTGTTACCAAGCGTGGGAATTAGGGGAGAAGTCAGGAAGAGAATTGAGAGATACCTCCAGTGTCTCTCAAAGCTTCGTGAGTGGAAGGTTGGCTCACACTCACTCACACACACTCTCGCTTTCATTTCGCGATTTTGACCAGCCAAACACTGTTTCCACTTGTTTTATTGTTGTTGTTGTTGTTGTTGTTGTTGTTGTTGTTGTTGTTCCCTAAGCTGCCTGGCCGAACAGCCCCGAGTCCCTGAGAAAGGCCATGGCCACGATCGGGCTTTCCCACAGAGCTCTCATTGAGTGTAGATTGTGTTGTTGGCGTAAGTGGTTGTGTGAAATGCAGTCTTCTATGATGTGTTTAATGGTATGGGGTGCTGTGTTACATCCCGGGCAGGCGTCGACAACGGAGTCATCCAGTCTCTTCTGATAGCTCAGGAGAGCTGGATGGTGTCCGCATCTCAGCCTGGCCAGGTGGACTCTGTCCTCGCGAGGAAGGGAGGATTCGGAAGGATGGATTTCGGGAGGTCGTGCATGCAGCTGCGTGTTGTCTGTGAGTGAGTGGATGGATCGGTGAGAGATATGAGTATGGATGTGCTTCTGGAAGTTGGTTCGGGGTGGGCAGGGAGGGAGAGAGGACAATAATTGTGTGTGATACCGTGTGCTGGGTGTTGTTTTGATATTTCTTGGTGTCTGTGGGTGTGTTGCCATGTAGTTTAGTGGGTGGTCTTGGTTCGTGGAGGCTGCTGCCAGGAATTGAGTGCCTCTCATGTCCAGATGGTCTTTGACTTTGAGAATTTTGGTTTCTTGATGTAGGTGATCTGTGGGTGAAGTAGCTGTGCAGCCTGTAATGATCTTCAGGGCTTTGTTTTGAATAGTCTGTAAGGTCTTATGATGTGTTTCAGCTAGGTTAGAAGCCCAGGCTGGGCTTGCGTATTCCATCACTGATCTTATGTATTGTTTATATACTGTGGTGGTAGTTTCTTTGTTGTGTCCAAATTTTGTGTGAGCAAGTGACCTGAGGGCGTTAAGTCTGGGTGTCAGTGTTGTAACTGGCCAAAGCTTCAATAATTGCAATCACAGAAACCTGGCTGGATTCAAGTATAAACGATGGTGATATAAACATTCAAGGTTTCAATATGGTTAGGAATGATCGCAATAGGCATGGGGGAGGAGTATGTCTGTATATATATCAAACAGGCACCGGCACTAGAACTAGTAGAGTTTTCCCATGCTAGAATAAGAAGGGCTATAGAAAAAATGAACAGAAGTAAGTCACCGGGACCGGATGGGATACACCCAAGAATCATAAAGGAAGGAGGGGAGATGTTAGTAGAGCCATTGAAAATGTTATTTGAGGTATCGTTTAATACAGGACAAATCCCGATGGACTGGAGAGAGGCGAACATAACAGCTATATTTAAGAAGGGAAAGAGAAATGACCCAGGGAATTATAGACCAGTCAGTTTGACAAGTGTTGTGTGTAAACTAATGGAAACGGTAATTAGAGAAGGAATAATGGATCATATGAAGTCAAACCAACTTTTCAGTGGGAGACAGTTCGGATTCTTGCCGGGGAGGTCGACGGTACTACAGCTAATTAAGGTGGTAGATGATTGGATGCAAATTCTAGAAGATGGTGATGTAATAGACGTGGTATATTGCGATTTTATGAAGGCCTTCGATAAGGTCCCACATAAAAGGTTAATAGAGAAAGTTAGAAGCTATAATATAGGGGAGAAATGTGTGAAATGGATAGAAGCCTTCCTGAAAGATCGGAGACAGAGGGTATTGGTGAATGGAATAGGCTCGGGGTGGAGGGAAATTACAAGTGGGGTACCTCAGGGATCTGTGTTGGGACCACTGCTGTTCGTTATATTTTATTCAGATTTGCCTGAAGTTATAACTAATGGAAGTGAGTATACCTGTATGCGGATGACACTAAACTGTATAGAAGAGTAAGGAGTAAGGAAGATATGGGTTTGCTTCAAGGAGATGTGGAGGGCATGAAGGGATGGTCTGAGCATTGGTTAATGCCTTTTCATCCAAAAAAATGCAAGTACATGCGGATTGGGACCAGCAAGATAGACAAGGTAGGATACAGTATGTATGAAGCGATGGAGGAAGTGAGTGCAGAAAAGGATATAGGAGTAGTGATAGACAATAAGTTAAATTTCTCAGAACATTTAGCGGAAAAGATAAACAAAGCCAATAGAATTGTAGGGCTGATAAGGAGGACATTTGTGTCACTTGACGAAGAAATCTTCAGGAATCTATATACAGCGCTGGTTAGGCCGCACCTGGAATATGCAAACCAGGTGTGGGCTCCATATATGGTAAAGGATATAGAAGCAGTGGAGAAAGTGCAGAGGAGACCTAGCAAGCTGGTACCAACGTTGAAGAACGCGGGCTATGAGCAGAGGTTGAGGACACTGGGACTTCCGACACTGGCATATAGGAGAAAGAGAGGGGATATGATAGAGACTTTTAAGATAGTGTCAGGAAAGTACGATGAGGATGTGTGTGAAGGTATCTTCTTGATGCGGGAGGGAACAAGAACGAGAGGACACTCTAAGAAAATTTACAAAGAAAGAAATAGGCTTGAGAAGGCGAAGAACTCATTTTGTGATAGAGTGGTAAATGAGTGGAACGCACTGCCCCAGTATGTAGTCGATTCCGAATCAATAAGGGAGTTTGAAAGTAATCTTGATAAAGCATGGGGAAGACAAGATTTGAAGTTTGATTATAAAACAAAAATACAGAATAGTAAAAATGTTGCGTCTGCTACCGCCGCCGCCAACACCGTGAACGACCGCAGCAGTGCAAGTACTGGTACTGAGCTGGATACACAGGCATAGTTTGCCTTTTTCCAGAGGATCTACTGTAAGAAACTGTAAGAAAATGTAAAAAACAACCTCACACACACAACTAGGACCGACCTCCATGTAGAAAATCACGAAGTTCTGTGGATCGACCTACACCTGCCGAGGACAAGACCCATCACAATTGGGGTATGCTATAGGCCACCAGACGACACACAATTCTTGACCAAATTTGAACGAACTTTGTCATCGCTAGACCCTCGGAATGAATCCATACTAGGGGATTTTAACCTGTGTTACAAACAACGAAATAATAGGCTTGTACGAGAATATAGGCATATACTGACAATGCACAATCACAAACAACTCATCACAACCCCCACACGTATCTCTGAGAACACTGCCACAATATTAGACCACAAACTGTAACAGTGAGGACAAAATATCCCAATCAGGGGTTATACAGACTGGGATAAGTGATCACTTCGTCACATATTGCACACAGAAAACCACAAAAATTACCCTAGAGAATCACAAGGTTATCAAAACAATGTCACTCAGAAACTACAATAAAGAAACATTTCTGGACATTTTATGGAATACAGACTGGTCTCCAGTGTTTGGAAGTACAAACGTTAATGACGCATGGGTTGGCTTCAGAACCATCAACACAAACATCCTAGACGAAATAGCTCCTCTGAAAGACATACGAATTAAAGCAAGGTCAGACCCATGGATCAACAATGACATACTACACCATCTGGAACACAGAGACAATCTGTTAAAAAGGCTAGCGAAACATAGACAGGATCAAGGTCTGAAACATGAGTTCAACAGGGCCAGGAATAAACTAAGTAGGAAAATGAAATCAGCGAAAACTAATTATTTTCACAATAAGGCAGAGGAATATCAGAATAACCCAAAGAAACTATGGAGGCACCAAAAAACAACAGGCTACAGCAAAAAGACAAGGGATTCGTCTAACATTAATATTGCTCTCACCATTAATGATCAGGTTTGCCACGATAAACGACAAATTTCAACCTACTTCAACTCCTTCTTCACTTCCATAGCAAACACACTTGCACAGAACCTACCTCAACCTCTCAATAAATACACGACAACAACGGCCACCTTTCGTAATTTCTACAGAGATAAAGACATACACCCGAACACATTTGGATTGCAAAATGTTACACCAAAATACACTTTTGACGAGCTGTCTAACCTAAATGTACATAAAAGCACAGGACCAGACAAAATTCCTGCCAAATTTCTACGAGATGGAGCCATTGGTATTGCAGGCCCCCTAACCCACATCATCAACTTGTCAATTAACACCAACACTGTACCTGCTGAACTGAAGGAAGCTATTGTAACCCCTCTATTCAAGAAAGGAAATAAACTAGAAGTTGGCAACTACAGACCAGTTATCATATTATGTATTGTATCTAAAATCCTTGAAAGAGCGGTATACACCCAAATTGAACACTACCTCAAACAAAATGATCTATTCTATAAGTTTCAATCAGGTTTCAGATGCATGTACTCGACAGACTCCTGTCTCATCCACTTAACGGATCACATTCGTAAAGAAGTGTCTAAAGGTAACTACACCAGTATGGTTCTTCTTGATCTACAAAAAGCGTTTGACACAGTAGACCATGATATCCTATGTAATAAACTACAAGCAATGGGCATAGGGTCTGTGAACTGGTTTAAATCTTATCTTAGTGGTAGAACCCAAAGAGTCAAAATTGATGATAATATATCTGATCCTATGCCAATTAACTGTGGGGTCCCGCAGGGAAGCATCCTTGGTCCCTTACTCTTTCTCTGTTATGTGAATGACATGGAACTGAGCATCTCATGTAAATTATTACTGTATGCAGACAACAGCGTGCTTCTGGTTTCAGGAAAAGACCCAATAAGTATTGCCGCTTCACTTTCCAAAGAACTAGAATCATGTAGTGAATGGCTAGTGGACAATAGACTATCTCTTCACCTGGGCAAGACGGAAGCCATCTTATGTGGAACAAAACGCAAACTGAAAGACATTGTGGGCTTCTCGGTCAACTGTAATGATATTCCTATAACAACAGTGTCACAAGTTAAATATCTTGGACTAAAACTGGACGCAAGTTTGTCAGGTGAAACAATTTTGGAATCTATCCTGAGTAAGTGTAGAGCACGTATAAAATACCTGTATAGACAGGTGGGATGCTTGCCCGCGGCGACCAAAAAGACCCTCTGCCAAGCGCTTGTTCAATGTCATTTTGACTATTCTGTGTCATCCTGGTACTCTGCATCATCTAAATCAGCACAGCACAAACTTCAGGTCACTCAAAATAAAATGGTTAGGTTCATGCTGAACCTAGGACCCAGATCACATGTTGGCCAGGAACAACTTCAGTCACTAGGTATGCTCAATGTCTCTGACAGGGCCAAACAAATCAGGCTCACTAATGCCTTCAACATTTTCTATGACAGAGCTCCAGAGTATCTAAAGAGTGATTTTGTTAAAGCAAATGAGAGGAGTGGACATAATACAAGAAACAGGATGTTTAATTTTAAGGTCCCGAGAATCCAAGGACAGGGTAAGCAAACATTCTTCTTCACTGCCATCAAAGACTGGAACGACCTACCCCAGTCAGTCCGTGAAAAGAGAACACTGTATTCCTTCAGACGTAGCCTGAAGGAACACCTGAACCGGACAGCTGCGAGAAGGGAGCACCAAGCTTATGTCTACTACTAAGTACGACATAAGAGATAGACAAACCAAACTGAAATGATTACTGATTACGGATTACTGATATTTACTATAGGATGTAAGGTATCTTAAAATAACCCCCTAGAAATACTTTCTCTAAAGTATCTATTTCTTTATCCTCCCCATTTCCCCAGCTAACCTAATCCCACAAGGACCCCAATGGAAATACGCCTAACGGCCTTATTGGGCTATCCTTAGTTGGAATTATGCAAGGCTGGTACATGTCATATTTGTAACATACTATGTGGTACCAACTCTGTAAATTGCTAACTGAATAAATATTATTATTATTATTATTATTATTATCTTCATATTAATGGTAAAATAGGCGCATATGAATAAGTATTAACGATATTTATGGTAAAATAACGATGTTAGTGATGGGAACAGCTCAAATACGTGTGCACAGGCGTGTGGTGTCTCATACCCCCCATGCGCAGCCGAGAGGTTAAGGACGGAAACATAAAATGATCTAAATTGAAAATAAATGGGGAAATTTAGGGACTGCAACGCTGCTCAAGCTCCGAGTTTCGCAAACGCCAGAGGACGCAACGTTGCAGACCCTAATAGTCCTCTACCACAGGATTGAACCACCATCCCCTTGGGCTTACTAGTTGAGACGCCAATCACCCACGGCCATTGTCTGGTAAACTAACCAGTCGAGCCGTGAATCGGCGATATACTCATGATAGCGAGCTACCTGCCCGGCTTGAGCCCGACGATTCCAGTGGATTCCGTCCCGTCGAAGATTTTGGCGATAGGGTCCCGCTCCAAACTGGAATGTCTTGTAGCCGCGCAGGAGCCTTTGTAGCCGCCGATTCACGGCCCGATATATGGTGCGGTAATGACCGCGGGTGACTCCGGGCTCGCCCTCAGGGATGGGAGGCAGCTCTCGTGGCTCCAGGAGCACAACAGCCACTTTCGAGCCACAGCGCTGCTCGATTAAGCGGATGATAGCTGCGATGTTGTCCGTAATTTCCAACACTCAGACTGACTCGTGCACAACGTTGCCCCCCAAATACAAGATTGTCAATTGGTGAGGCCAGTCCAGCACGCGATTCAGCCGTCTGTCGGTCAGGAAATTACGGGCCCTACCTCCTGGAGCCCGATAGCACCTCACCTCACAACCGGAGACCTCGAAATGTCGTGGGATCAGACTATGTCCCACGAATGCTACCTTGTACATCCCCGCTGCTTAGCAAGGACCTCAATGGATATTAAATAGATCCCAACCTAAGCCTAACCTAGCCTAGCCTACAGTCAAGCGAGATCCTCACTCGGGGCACCAAAATGTGGGGGATTTCTATGACCAATTCTGTCCCTTACCACACTAATCAAAATTAAAGAAAGAAAAGAGAAGGAAAATACGTAAATAAATAGATAGGTTACCTTAGGACATGGATGTTAAATAAAGATGGTGGATATTAACGCGGTATTGCCTATCTCTCAGAAACCCCTAGCTCAGTGTTATTCACTAATTTTTTCAAGAGAGCCAAAAGTTCAGGACATATTCAGCGTGAGAGCCGCATAAGCCATAAGGCAAATACGCCACAGGGATAATCAGAAAACAAATATATAGGAACTAAATTACATATTTTGTTGTGGGTTTCCATAGCCACAGATTTATAGAACAAGACTAGTAACAATTATTGTATTGAAATTCTTTAGTAAAAATAAATTATATTGAAATTCTTGACTACTAATATACATTTTTAAAATAAATACTTAAATTTAATGTTGTGATGACCGGAAATGAGCCAGCTGTTCTTTTAATTTTTCCATGCTGTACTTGTAATTTGTCACTTGTGGAAGGTTGTATTTCTGGTGGTTCATTTTCTTTTGTGTGCTTACGTTTTATAATAAATTTGTCCATTTTGATTATAGCTTGGAATCTAGATAATTCACTGCCTGGAATACGACAAATTGTTGAAAAAATAACCAAATGTGGAAAATACATCGTTTGAATTTGTAAAAATACGAGTTTAGGTCCATACATTTCATGCATATACCGAAACAGTCTTTTTCTCATACAATAACACTAATTTATGAGGCACCTTAACCCACTTTTCTGATGTGGTGTTAATAAAACTAGTAAATGGACAAGACTGGCTGAGTATGGGCCGCCGAGCGCTGGACTTACGTAACCTACACGTACATTTCCTGTAGGCCTACAGAAGGCTCGTTCTCTCTCTCTCTCTCTCTCATCATTCCTGTATAATGGGTGCTCTCTCTTTTCTCCTTTTCTCTTTGTGTTGAATAATTATGAAAAGTAAAGAATTGCCAGAGTCACTATATAGACCTATTCCCATTAGCAATTTTATTAAGTGATACGTCTGATACGGCATTATGATGCAATTTATATCTAATACTTTAAACTATTCTCTGATTACTGATGCATTCTCTCTCTCTCTCCTCTCCCCTCTTGCGAGCCGCCAATTAGGTCATCGCGAGCCGCGCAATGAAGACCACTGTCCTAGCTAGACATTGTATAGATGGCCATATATATCAATAGACTTAGCTATCACTAGGGTCCTGGCGTTGTTCAGAGGATCCCGACTATGGTAGGTAGGTAAATAGGTCCTAAACTCCGGGCCGGACACTGGGAGTGAAGCGAGAGGTCACGAGACCCGTGTTGGCGGTTCAAGGTTTAAAAGAGATCTCGTCGGAATTTCAATTCCGACCCTTAAGTTAACTATACTGTATACAAATTTGTTACCGAGGGTTCATTCCCTCTTCACGAAATTATATAAATAATAATCAGCATTTAAATTATATAATTATCAAGGTAAACATCGTTTCACAACGATTTAGTAAACATAATATCAAGAAATTAATGACCCTAAAGCAAATGGTGGATCGCGTATGCGGTCGCGGGAATATTTAAACTGATCCCCAATACAGTACGTTCTTCTAAACTTATTTCTACAAGGTTTTATAACTAAATTAACTTGGGCAAGGTAATCTTATACTGTACAGTACTAACTTTCTTAATATTAATTACTCTTTACAATATATACAATCACCAGGTTCTGGTAGTACTAGAACCTGGTGATTGAGACTGGTAGGAAATTGTTCACTCTAGTGAGGTTACCCTATTGGAAGGTTGTTGCCAACAGTCCCCAGATACCGGTATAGTCAATTTATTTCTCACGATCATTGAATCTAGTTTTTACTTACGATCACTCGTGGGGGTTATGAATAGTGGTTTTGTTAAAGTGCAAGTCAGGGGGGGAAAACACACTCTTAACCCATAAATGGCGAGAAAGCTCATAAGAAGTTTTACTGGGCGAGGGAGGCCTAAAAAAAACATTTAAACGGCCCCAGTAGCACTAAACAATTTATTTTTTATTTTTTTTTTCCCTATACCTCATATCTCTCCTCCACATCCCCTCCTTCCCCCTTTTCCCCTCCCCCTTCAATTATCACCTATTTTCCCTGTTATTCCCTAATTCGTTGGTATATTTTTGTGCTAACATTAGCAAAATGTGTGGAGGATGTGCTTACGTGCCTAGCGAGTGTTATACAACCGAGTGTGTGAATGAGTAGGCTCAGTGTGGCTTGAGGCCTCGTGGAGGGAGGGGTTGCCTCAATTTTCTCCATAATTCATGAATGGGCTGGTCCATCTATATTCGCGATTTTGACCAGAAAAATTATATTTTCACTTGTTTTATTGTTGTTACAGGTTACTATCTTCATAGTGAAGGTAAAATAGGCTCATATGAATAAGTAATAACAATATTTATCGTAAAATGACGATTATAGGCCTGAATGGAGCCAATATGCTCGCCCATGGGCAGCTAGTTCAATCCCCCCCCCCCCTCGACGTTGCCGGGTTAAGGGGGTTCGAGGTGGTTGTCCTAGCCTCGCGCTGTCTGTCCTTCTGGGTCAGGTTGTGAGTTTGGCTATACAGGTTAGAGGATAGTTAACGGAGGTAACAAGGATAGGTTTTTACCTTCTATGTACTGGGGCTTGGGAACGAACTGAATCGGCACGTTAACATCCTTATGGACGTCTTTGCAGGTGGAGGGTTGTGTTTTTTGGGGGGGTGCGGTGTGAGGCTAGATCGTGGGTGTCGCTCGTGAACTTTGACATTGACCCTTAACGCTCTGGACATAGGGGTATGTGGCATTTCCCTACGATGAAAATAGGTATAGTGGTGTCTGAGGAGAGAAGTGACTGGGTGACTCAAAAGGTTACAACTGGGCATGGGTTCACGAAGCAGAGTAATGTATATTGCAATAATTGCATACTAGAAGATGGTGATTTACAAGATGTATAACAGGTGTGGAAAGAAATGGAAGAGCAGTGGCGGACTGGGTCTACATTTTCTACAGGGAAAACTGGTTAACCCGAGAACTACGGGAAGACTCTTAAGAGTTCCCCCGGCGGACTGCGGGAAGACTCTTAACCTCTGAAGTGCGCATGGGGGTAATTAGACACCTCTCCCTGTGCGCATGTATTTGAGGTGTTTCCGTCACTGAAATATTCATTGTACCATTAACTCCCCCAGACATATATGACGTGATCGCGTCATATGGAACTTATAACCAAAAACTCATATGACGCGATCGCGTCATATGGACTTATCTCTATGCCTCTCCAATAAGTTTATGACGCGATTTTGCGTCATATGAGCTCAGTAAGTCCGATAAGTTAGCTTACGATAAAACCGTTGGTGGCAACCTCAGCCTCCTCCGATAATTCTAACGGCCGCAGTGTTGTTGTGAGTGTAGTGCGAGGCAGTGGCAATGATCCTGGGGCTCCCGCCTCCTCGGACTTATTGGAACATAATATGTCGGAGGGAGTTAATAGCATTAATACTTATCCATATGCGCCTATTATGGGTTGATTATAAAGGTATTAACCTGAAACAACAATAAAACGAGTGAAAACAGCGTTTGGATGGTCAAAATCGGAGATATAGCCCGCGAGTTGTATAATGTATGGGTGAGGCAAGCTGCTTTCCCGCCAATTTCCCCCAAGGCCACTGAGACACAGTCGATCGATACTCTCTCTCTCTCTTGCATTCGCTTGCTATCAGTGATGACCACACCCTGCAACCGGATTTCTAATGTTAGCACGAAAATATACCTCAGAATAAGGGAATAACAGGGAAAATAGGTGATAACTGAAGGAGAGGAGGAAAGTGGGGAAGGAGGGGAGGTAGAGGACTGAGATTTTGCATGGCCCAGGGACCAACAAAAAAAAAAAAATATAAAAAAAAAAAAATTCGATGTCAAAAGTTGATTTTTTTTTTCTCTGACTCTTAAGAGTCTCCCCGCAGTCTGCCGGGGGAACTCTTAAGAGTCTCCCTGCAGTTCCCGGGTTAAGAGTCAGAGAAAAAAAAAATCGACTTTAACCCTCTCACCACGGAAGGGCTCTTGAACGCCCATAAAAAAGCATATAACAGGTACCCGGAAGGCCTCTTGAACGCCCAGTGGTTGAAAGCCTGTGAGCTTCGTGTGCGAGGCGTCGGTCCGACGCATGTAAACAACAGCCGGCTGGACCGACGCCCCGCATCTCCGGCCACAAGAAGGATAGCGTCGCTTGTTCGTGTGTGCCTGTATGTTGTTGTTAAGCATCGAAAAGTGGTGTAAAGTGGCTGTTTTGGCCATAAAGTTATCTCCAATGAAATCATCATCACAGCTCAACCAGTTGACTTAGAGAGCTCTACTTAATGCCATTCTACAGGTAAATAACACAGCTACGCTTGGGGATGCGCGGGAATGCGGGAAGCAGCCTGATTAACGAATATACGGTAGCCTAGCCTAGACGTTTTTCGGCCAAATCACCCGGGTTTCGAGGAATATATATATAATACATAGCCGGGGCTGGAGGGTTAAACATCGAAAAAAAAATATATATATATTTTTATTTTTTATTTTTTTTATTTTTTTTTTGCCCCTGAGCCATGCAAAATATCACTCCTCTACCTCCCTTCCTTCCCCACTTTCCTCCCCTCCTTCAGTTATCACCTATTTTCCCTGTTATTCCCTTATTCTGAGGTATATTTTCGTGCTAACATTAGCGAGTTGCAAGCAGGGCATTGTCATCAGTGTTAGCAAGCGAGTGCAAGAGAGAGAGAGAGAATATCGATCGACTGTGTCTCAGTGGCCTTGGGGGAAATTGGCGGGAAAGCAGGTTGCCTCACCCATACATTATATAACTCGCGGCCTATATCTCCGATTTTGACCATCCAAACGCTGTTTTCACTCGTTTTATTGTTGTTTCAGGTTAATACCTTTATAATCAACCCATAATAGGCGCGTATGGATAAGTATTAACCCGTGGAGCCCCGGTTAGTTTTGTAATGTTTGCGCACCAGAACCCGGCCGGTTTTCAAAAAATGGTTTTATTCCAGAAGCAATAGCGAATGTGTTAGGAATGAAGCAAAAACCACGAAAAACCGCTCAAAAAGCTTAAAAAATGGTCCTACAGAGCCCCCGAAAACGGATTTTACTAGAGTAAAAAATTGAAGGCAATTATCCCCAAAAAACAGGTTATTGCGCGCTCGCGCGCACGCACGTGGACTTTGAGAGTTTTCAACCATCGGCACGGTTGCGTGGGATACGTATACAGTTCCCATACAAATCTGAGCCCTCTTGAGTGGCTACACCTGAGGTTACGGTCGGCGCAATTAGGGTGACGCGTCAGGCGCGTCTCTGGGGCTGTGCGTTACATACATCGCCGACGCGTCAGACGCGTCGCTGGGGCTGGACGGGTTAATGCTATTTATGGTAAAATGAATATTTTAGTGATGGAAACAGCTCAAATACGTCAGCACAGGGGGACGTTTCTAATTACCCCCATGTGCACTTCTTAGGTTAAAGGGCCCCCTCAAAAGGGTTCAAAGGGGCCCTAGAAGGGCTGGATGGCGAGCGAAGCGATCCTAATCAGCTGGGGGTTTGGGGGGGGGGGGGGGGGTGAAGCTGTAAGCCTCCCCAAGATTTTTTATTTTTTTTTGAAATATGAGCAATTCTAGGAGAATTTTGAAGCCATATGCAAAGCTATATTGAGGTAATTGTAACCATACACACATATATATATATATATATATATATATAAATATATGAATGAAGATTTCGAGAGACAGAAACGAGCGAGGTACGTGGAGAGTAAGAGGGTGGTGAAGGTAGTAAGAGAAGAGTAGATGAGGAATTTGGAAGGAATCTGAGTGTAAAATGGAGGGAGAGTAAGAAACTGTTCTGGAAAGAAGTAAAAAAAGTTAGGGAAGGTAGCAAGGGAAACAGTAAGGGTGTGAAAGATAAGAATGGGAGAATGCTAGCCGAGAAGCAAGAGAGAGTCGAAAGATGGAGGGAGTACTTCAATGAGTTGCTAAATGTAAGGAATGAAGAGCCAGCAAACATAGCTGGATATGGTATGGGAGGGAGAAGAAGAGAAGTAGTGGAGGAGGAGGTGGGGATCAGGAGGTCAGAAGTGTGGGAAGCCATGAAAAGAGTGAAGTTGGGGAAAGCACCAGGAACAGATGGAGTGTGTGGGAAAATGTTGAGGTATGGTGGTGAGATAGTGATAGAATGGGTATGGAAAATGTGCAAACTAGCATGGGAGAAGGGGAGTGCACCCGATGACTGGAAGACTGGCATAATAGTCCCCCTATATAAGGGCAAAGGGGAAAGAGGAGTGTGTGGTAACCACCGAGGAATATGTCTTCTAAGCGTAGTAGGGAAGGTATACAGTAGGGTAGTGTAAATGAGAGTGAGAACGGAGAAATGGATTAGCGACGAGCAGGGAGGTTTTAGAAAGGGAAGAGGATGTGTAGATCAGATTTTTACCCTAAATTGTGTTGTGGAGAAATATCTGGAGAATAAACAAAAGGTGTATGTTGCCTTTATGGACTTGGAGAAGGCCTATGACAGAGTGGATAGAGAAGGTTTGTGGAAAGTACTTAGAATATACGGAGTAGATGGCAAGTTGCTGAAAGCAGTGAAGAGCATGTATGAGGGTGCAATAATTAAGGCGGCAGTACGTGTGGAGAGTGAGCAGAGCGAGTTCTTTGACCTGAATGTTGGTTTGAAACAGGGGTGTGTGATGTCCCCGTGGTTGTTTACTGTATATATGGATGGAGTCATGAAAGAAATACTATCAAGAGCGTGGATGTTGGTGTATCGCTGAAAAGGGAGGGAATTGAGTGGAAGCTACCTATAGCCTACTGCTGTTTGCGGATGATACAGTTCTGATGAGTGATAATGAATGGGAGTTGCAGGGTCTGGTAAATGAGTTTGGAACAGTGTGCGAAAAACGGAATTTGAAGGTAAATACGGGGAAGAGCAAGGTTATGGTCTTCGAAAGGGGTGAAGTCACAGAGTGTGAGGTGAAGCTGAACTAAGGCTATGGAGATCGTCAACTCTTTTAAGTATCTGGGCAGTGTGTTGAGTAAAGATGGGACTATTGATGAAGAAGTGCGGGAGAGGGTACAACAGGGGAAGAGGGTTGTAGGAATGCTGAAAGCAGTAACAAGAAATAGGGTGGTCAGTATGGAAGTGAAGAAGTCTAAAATGCCCCAGAACGAGAAGCCCACCACAGAAGCCATGAACGAACACCACACAGAAACACCAAAGGAAAGGTCCACAGAACGAAAGGACCAGCTGACCGAGCCAGCCATTTCAGACAGGCCCAAGCCCGCAGGGCTAAACAGCTCCAGGACACACCCATTTACCTTTTCTAAACTGACCATTTTCCACACCTCACGTACACTAACCCCCTCGTGTCCTACACTCCTAACTACAAAGATGATGAACAGGAATATACATTCATATTAAAAACACCCATGCCTGTCCCGACGTTGAGCCAATCATCAGACAGCCATACATTATATCTATGTATGTTCTTGCATCCGAGAAGTAGATGTTATATATCTTAGAAGTTAAAACACCCACGCTGTCCCTAGACCTCGTATATCATTTTCCATGACGAGTATAGATATGTGTAACCCGTGCTCAGTCGCCCCTTGCATTGTTCCTCTAGTAACTAAGTCTATAATATTAACTGCCACCAGCATTGATACGACATAGCGGCACTGTCCTTGCTACAAAGATGATGAACAGGAATATACATTCATATTAAAAACACCCATGCCTGTCCCGACGTTGAGCCAATGCCAACACATCAGACAGCCATAATTATATCTATGTATGTTCTTGCATCCGAGAAGTAGATGTTATATATCTTAGAAGTTCAAACACCCACGCTTGTCCCTAGACCTCTTATATCATTTTCCATGACGAGTATAGATATGTGTAACCCGTGCTCAGTCGCCCCTTGCATTGTTCCTCTAGTAACTAAGTCTATAATATTAACTGCCACCAGCATTGATGCGACATAGCGGCAGTGTCCTTGTGTCGTATTGTGCCAAGTACAGATCAACCAGGTTTCATCACCTTATTAGGACGACGACTATAATGTCATCGTTCATCGATGTATGCAATCCTTTAGGTTAAGTATTTTATCCGCCATTGTGTTCACCTTTTTCCATTTACTTTCCACAATTGTCATACGTCTTCCCCTTGCCTCCTTCGTATCCACAGTCCACACTACGCCAATTTACTTCGTGTCTTACACCTCTTACCCCAACCAGAGATTATATAAGATAACCTGGTTATCAGTATCTGTCATAAGTACCCCGAAACAATAACTAAGTACCCCTACGAACTGCCGCTGTTGTTGATATTTATATTTAATAGAAAACGCAGTTCCCAGGGCCAACTAATAGTATCCATAACCCTCGGACTGATCACATAACTCTATCTTTTCCAGACTCCTATACCACCCCATAGTTGCATTCTACTGCCTTTTCAAACTTCCATATCAATTGTAGCCTAATGCCACCCCCACACCCAGGGACCTTAGGGGCAAAATTTCCCTGTAGCCCTTGAACTCTCCCCCCCCTCTCATTAAGACACCCGCGCTTCTCGACTCTTGTCCGACCTAGCCTCTCTCTCATACCTCTTGAAGATCCTTGAATTGTCCGTTACTAACGCTCTCCAACCTTTTATATATATACTCCTATCCAGCCTACCTTCACTTAGTAGGCCAGAACAACATTAGAACTTTACTAGCCCCTTGCATGCCATCTATTCTCTTACAACACATTCACAACCCTGCACCCAATGGTCGTCGGTGCGAGGCTAGCCGCCCCGCCAGTAACTAACTTCTATTGCCATACTTCCAGATAAATGTGGCAGAGTTAGCAACCCAGTCTCCACCATATCCAGCAAACCCTACAATTAACAACCAGCCGAGTAAAACCAGCTAGCTAAGGCACCTTCGGTTTTGGTATTAAAGACACTCACATCTGTCTCATACACAGAGGGTTATTACAAACACTGATGATATGGCAAGCCCCTAGCCACAGCCGCCGGACGACTATATCAGAGAGAGGGCGCCCAGCTCCCCCTTTTTGCCCACCCGAGGAGGGAGACCCCCACCCCCGCGGAGGTATACCTGGCCCCTGTTTTGACTTTCGAGTCATTGCCAGGTAGCACAGGAATTCTTCCTATCAATGAACTAACCATGAATGACTAACACCTTTACTAACCTCTATTACCTCACAATAAACCATTTACCTTTCTTGCATGCTCTGATCACTAAATTAGCACCTCCGCTATACCATAGAATGAAGATTGAACAATCTAGAGAGACGCTCCTATCACAGCTGTCCCCATCCTCCTCGCAAAGTAGATCCAGTCTCTCTCCCCTAAATACGTCCAGTATAGCCAAAATAGTACCTCTTACTAAGGCTCAGTTATATGAAAATATAAAGGCTTCCTATCGCCCTGTGCCACAACAGTAAATACCATCTTACCTAGTCCCCATATCTATTGAGAGCTCAATTAAGTCCATAAGACTCGAGATCCCTACTGTCTACAGGGTCCAGAACCGAGCCTATAAATCTAACTCCCGCCCCCAGTCAAATCAGTTGAAAGCTAGACACCAACCAGGGGTCACTACCCTGCAGTTAATTTCTAGCTCTGCCCTTGTGTTGTTCCGGAGTGAGATCCCAGAACCGGCAGACTCCGTGGCAGATTTGGATAGAAGGACCTGCCCACGTATTGAAGAACTTCACACATATGGCCCCCCTGGACGGCCGCGGAACCAGTCGTTAGCCCCCAACATCATGGACGCAAGATAACCAGGACCAGACCCATCAGATACTATCCAAGATTCCCTTTAGCAGTACTACATATTACTGTGCTGTTTAGAGATTCACTAATTAAAATTTCTACGAAGTGGCTAAGACCTTGCCCAGTGTAACTCATACTTAACCATTCCATTTGGGACGTACTAAGCGATCAGTGCTCTTTAATTAACAGGCGACCTTGACTCTCGTAATTACCTTATTCAGATATTAAAACTCTAGTGATATCTAACGTTCGCCCACTGATTTGCGTTCTATGTATTTCTGAGACAAGGATATAAAACTTAGATCAGTACCCCCTGAGGTTACTAGAATTCCCGTGCTCTAAAATACGCGTGTCTAATCTAGTCTGTGAACTACTACTTGTGCACCAGAGCTACCAGTAATAAATCTAACAGTGAATATGAATCTATAAGTAACATTGATGGTCTTCGGTATATAAACCTGTGAAATCAAAGCCAGTGATCAGAAGATTAATACCTGAACGTTGGAAGTGGGAGACTAGGCTCCATCCAGATCCACTTATGCTAGTGTTGTTCAATTCTATTATATTGTCTTACACAAGTATTCTGCAGTGGTATATCAATAAACGTGATCATGTAACTTGCTACCATGTGTTTCTTTGTGTTCTCTATTCCTCATATCTTGTATTGTGCATGCAGCCTTATATACCCAGTCAATTTAGAACTCACATTACCCAAGTTAAACCTGTAGAAAAACAGGGCATAACATTGGCGGCAGCGGTGGTTCTTGATTCGGATAAAAGGTTGCATTACACTGCAAGTTTGGAACAGTAGAAGCATGGCAACATCGCGAAATCTTCAGCCACTCGCACACATTCCCAAGTATGATGTAAACACATATGATATCACCAGTTACTTAGACATAATAAAGCCAGTGTACGATGTGGTACTTCATAATGACCGCGAAAAAATCGCCATGGCAATTTTGCATATTTTACAGTTGGGAGAAGCCGTTTCCCAACTTGTTGATAAGCCTACCTTTAAAGAATTTATTCACCAAATGGTGACACAGAATACGCCAGAGAGTACCTGGAACCAGTTTCGATCCTTCGTGATCCGGACTTTAGATCCACTTTTGGGTTCCCCCGTCGCCCCCAAAATAATAAAAGTCGACGAGATCAAGTATGAAGGGGATATAAATGTGACCCTCATACAACTCTACAGATACGTGAGGACCACGTATAGCTATGAAGATTACGACCAACAAAATGAACTCTTATTCACCGCATTGTTAAACATCCTCCCACCCCACATCACCGCCCATCTCGACCCGTATGGCTTATTCGAAGAACATATGCTCTCCATCAGAGAAGAATGCCTACGCAGTTCGATGAATCCCCTATCCAACCTTTTAGCCCCTATCCAAGACTCCGTGCACCCTTCCAAAATGACTTCCGGTGAAAGTCCAACCCCAGTGAACTCTTCCCCCACCAACCCTCCGCAGCCCCCCCAACAAGCCCCGTATTCTAGCTATGCCTAGCTATGTAGGCCTACCACAACATATTTTCCCCATGACCCCAGAAATGTTCAGCTATCCCCCCACCAACAAAATTTCCCTTGTCACAGTTTTCCGTCGGTAGCTTGTGACAGTTTTCAGTCAGTAGCTCCCTTCCACCCCCACACAATTCACACCCCTAGAAAACTTCGAAACCCCACACTTGACTCGCCCTCTCATGTCAAACAAACTCACCAGTCCCAGATAACCTCTAACCAGACCGAGACTGCCACCAAGAAAATTCCCCAAACTCGTCCTGTTAATGTCAAACAAACCCACCAACCCCAGATAACCGCTAACCAGACCGTGACTGCCACCAAGAAGATTCCTAAAATTCGTCCTGTTAATAACCCCAAATCAATACATCAGTCCTCTACCAATAACCCCTGTTCTACACCTAACTCTTCCCCCACCAACCCGCCGCAGTCCCCCCAACAAATCCCGTTTCCTAACTCGCTCACCTCTCACCACCCTGACCCTCCCACACGCGCCGTTAATCCTCCCCTCACGCGTGCCGACCTAAGGACCCAACCATGTTCCCCCCCTTCCCCCAGAAATACTCAGCTATTCCCCCACCAACAAAATCTCCCTTGTGACAGTTTTCCGTCAGTAGCTCCCTTCCACCCCTCACAATTCACACCCCTAATAAACTTCAAAACCCCACACTTGACTCACCCCCTCATGACAGACAAACCCACCAAACCCAGATAACCTCTAAGCAAACCGTCACTGCCACCGACACACCCCACCACTCTGATCCTCCCACACGCGCCGTTAATCCCCCCCTCACGCGTGACCCCCACCAAAGTGATTTCCCCCCCCTCATGCGTACCGAACACCTGCTCACCAGTCGGTCCCCCACCATCATGAGCCCAGCTAAACTTTCAACCTCCCCCTCTTCACCGTTACCCCACCCGCCCCAAATTCCACCCCCAAAGATCCCGCTCGACAAAATACCACTCCCATCCCAATCCAACCACAAAACTTTTTCCACCTTGGCTAAACCCCAAAATACTCTCTCTCTCGCCCCAAACAACATAATCAACCTCTCAACTTCAACCACTCCTCGAAATCCCATCCATGTCTCTCCCGAAAATAAAATCAGTCCAAATTCAACCCCTCTCAAACCACAACCCTGCCTGCCCAGACCCCCCCCACCATCTCCCTATCAAATCCCCACACCCCAAACCTCCAAACCACCCGATCATAGTAAACTCTCAACCTTCAGCCTTACTCACCCTTCCCCAAACCCCACTCACGACCACAACTCTCTACACAATTCAACCCCTCCCCAGCACCAACCTCTTCCGCAACAACAACCCCGACTCGACCTGCCCATTTCATCTTTAAAAACCCCCTATCACTACCCCCGACCGAAACCACTTAGACCCCCCCTCCAAAACGGGCCCCGGGCCAGCTCGCCCCCAGACCCACATTCCTAACGACAAGAACTAACGGTAGATCCACCCCAATATTCAATTAAAATCAGGATTGGTAGAGGAGGTGGGTCATGCCGGCTCGTCCACAGTCCAGCCTCCCTACCACTCTTGACCTAGATTCCTAGCTTCACTTCCCATTAAAATGTATAATTTTTTCATTCATTCATTCATTCATGATGAGGATATTATTGTACTTTATTTTTTTATTTTTTTCAATTCCTAGGCGATTGGGCATGATTCTATAAATTTACATGTTTTCCATATACTGTATATACTATATATATTTTTTCCCTAGTCATACTACTTTTCTTGTTACCTACACTTTTCTGACTATCTTTTAAATTTGCTTTATACATTGTTAAACACTTTACCTCTTCTTAATTTCCTGTGTTCTTAATTATCTGTCCTTTCTTAAATTTACATGTTTTCCATATACTGTGTATATTATTTTTTTCCCTTAGTCATACTACTTTTCTTGTTAACCTACACTTTCTCACTATGCTTCTTTTTACTTCACCCTTGAGGCTCGAGGACGAGCCTATAATGAAGGAGAGGGAAGTAAAATGCCCCAGAACGAGAAGCCCACCACAGAAGCCATGAACGAACACCACACAGAAACACCAAAGGAAAGGTCCACAGAACGAAAGGACCAGCTGACCGAGCCAGCCATTTCAGACAGGCCCATGCCCGCAGGGCTAAACAGCTCCAGGACACACCCATTTACCTTTTCTAAACTGACCATTTTCCACACCTCACGTACACTAACCCCCTCGTGTCCTACACTCCTAACTACAAAGATGATGAACAGGAATATACATTCATATTAAAAACACCCATGCCTGTCCCGACGTTGAGCCAATGCCAACACATCAGACAGCCATAATTATATCTATGTATGTTCTTGCATCCGAGAAGTAGATGTTATATATCTTAGAAGTTAAAACACCCACGCTGTCCCTAGACCTCGTATATCATTTTCCATGACGAGTATAGATATGTGTAACCCGTGCTCAGTCGCCCCTTGCATTGTTCCTCTAGTAACTAAGTCTATAATATTAACTGCCACCAGCATTGATACGATATAGCGGCACTGTCCTTGCTACAAAGATGATGAACAGGAATATACATTCATATTAAAAACACCCATGCCTGTCCCGACGTTGAGCCAATGCCAACACATCAGACAGCCATAATTATATCTATGTATGTTCTTGCATCCGAGAAGTAGATGTTATATATCTTAGAAGTTCAAACACCCACGCTTGTCCCTAGACCTCTTATATCATTTTCCATGACGAGTATAGATATGTAACCCGTGCTCAGTCGCCCCTTGCATTGTTCCTCTAGTAACTAAGTCTATAATATTAACTGCCACCAGCATTGATGCGACATAGCGGCAGTGTCCTTGTGTCGTATTGTGCCAAGTACAAATCAACCAGGTTTCATCACCTTATTAGGACGACGACTATAATGTCATCGTTCATCGATGTATGCAATCCTTTAGGTTAAGTATTTTATCCGCCATTGTGTTCACCTTTTTCCATTTACTTTCCACAATTGTCATACGTCTTCCCCTTGCCTCCTTCGTATCCACAGTCCACACTACGCCAATTTACTTCGTGTCTTACACCTCTTACCCCAACCAGAGATTATATAAGATAACCTGGTTATCAGTATCTGTCATAAGTACCCCGAAACAATAACTAAGTACCCCTACGAACTGCCGCTGTTGTTGATATTTATATTTAATAGAAAACGCAGTTCCCAGGGCCAACTAATAGTATCCATAACCCTCGGACTGATCACATAACTCTATCTTTTCCAGACTCCTATACCACCCCATAGTTGCATTCCCCGGTAGCATTTGGCTAACGTATTCTACTGCCTTTTCAAACTTCCATATCAATTGTAGCCTAATGCCACCCCCACGCCCAGGGACCTTAGGGGCAAAATTTCCCTGTAGCCCTTGAACTCTCCCCCCCCTCTCATTAAGACACCCGCGCTTCTCGACTCTTGTCCGACCTAGCCTCTCTCTCATACCTCTTGAAGATCCTTGAATTGTCCGTTACTAACGCTCTCCAACCTTTTATATATATACTCCTATCCAGCCTACCTTCACTTAGTAGGCCAGAACAACATTAGAACTTTACTAGCCCCTTGCATGCCATCTATTCTCTTACAACACATTCACAACCCTGCACCCAATGGTCGTCGGTGCGAGGCTAGCCGCCCCGCCAGTAACTACCTTCTATTGCCATACTTCCAGATAAATGTGGCAGAGTTAGCAACCCAGTCTCCACCATATCCAGCAAACCCTACAATTAACAACCAGCCGAGTAAAACCAGCTAGCTAAGGCACCTTCGGTTTTGGTATTAACCCGGCAAGCGCGATAGGCCTCACGGAAGGCTTCCTATAGGGAACGCGATAGGCCTCACGGAAGCAAGACCATAAAAAAAGCCTTCCAAAAAAAAAAAGGGCCTATCAAAACAAAGGATTTTGTCTCTAGGTGAGATAATTCCCCTCTAGTATTCATCCATGTGTTTCTCACCCCTCCCCCTTCCCTCCTTCCCCACCTTATTCCCCCCTCCCCCCCCCCTCCTCAATTATCACCTATTTATCCTCTTATTATCATCATTTATCGGTTATTTTTCTCTCCCGCGATAATGTAGCACAAGTGGGTTGCATAAAAGATCGTTATGCAACACCCAGACACCGGCACACACCGCCCCGCTCGTCTCAGTTGACTCCCAGACAGCGAGAGGGGAGGGCTGCCTGTGGCTCTCTCTCGCCTGAGATTATGACCGGGTGGCCAATATCTTCGTTTTTCACCACCCAAATGCTTTTCCCACTTATTTTAGCACTCTTGAAGGTTTATATATACATCATATATGTAAAATAAAAGCATACCGAAAACAAATAATGCTTTATATTGTAAATATAACGAATTCTGTCAGAATCCAGGGCTAGAAATACACAAATAACTACCCTAGCACCTAGGTCTATATCGCGCTTGTCAGGTTAAAGACACTCACATCTGTCTCATACACAGAGGGTTATTACAAACACTGATGATATGGCAAGCCCCTAGCCACAGCCGCCGGACGACTATATCAGAGAGAGGGCGCCCAGCTCCCCCTTTTTGCCCACCCGAGGAGGGAGACCCCCACCCCCGCGGAGGTATACCTGACCCCTGTTTTGACTTTCGAGTCATTGCCAGGTAGCACAGGAATTCTTCCTATCAATGAACTAACCATGAATGACTAACACCTTTACTAACTTCTATTACCTCACAATAAACCATTTACCTTTCTTGCATGCTCTGATCACTAAATTAGCACCTCAGCTATACCATAGAATGAAGATTGAACAATCTAGAGAGACGCTCCTATCACAGCTGTCCCCATCCTCCTCGCAAAGTAGATCCAGTCTCTCTCCCCTAAATACGTCCAGTATAGCCAAAATAGTACCTCTTACTAAGGCTCAGTTATATGAAAATATAAAGGCTTCCTATCGCCCTGTGCCACAACAGTAAATACCATCTTACCTAGTCCCCATATCTATTGAGAGCTCAATTAAGTCCATAAGACTCGAGATCCCTACTGTCTACAGGGTCCAGAACCGAGCCTATAAATCTAACTCCCGCCCCCAGTCAAATCAGTTGAAAGCTAGACACCAACCAGGGGTCACTACCCTGCAGTTAATTTCTAGCTCTGCCCTTGTGTTGTTCCGGAGTGAGATCCCAGAACCGGCAGACTCCGTGGCAGATTTGGATAGAAGGACCTGCCCACGTATTGAAGAACTTCACACATATGGCCCCCCTGGACGGCCGCGGAACCAGTCGTTAGCCCCCAACATCATGGACGCAAGATAACCAGGACCAGACCCATCAGATACTATCCAAGATTCCCTTTAGCAGTACTACATATTACTGTGCTGTTTAGAGATTCACTAATTAAAATTTCTACGAAGTGGCTAAGACCTTGCCCAGTGTAACTCATACTTAACCATTCCATTTGGGACGTACTAAGCGATCAGTGCTCTTTAATTAACAGGCGACCTTGACTCTCGTAATTACCTTATTCAGATATTAAAACTCTAGTGATATCTAACGTTCGCCCACTGATTTGCGTTCTATGTATTTCTGAGACAAGGATATAAAACTTAGATCAGTACCCCCTGAGGTTACTAGAATTCCCGTGCTCTAAAATACGCGTGTCTAATCTAGTCTGTGAACTACTACTTGTGCACCAGAGCTACCAGTAATAAATCTAACAGTGAATATGAATCTATAAGTAACATTGATGGTCTTCGGTATATAAACCTGTGAAATCAAAGCCAGTGATCAGAAGATTAATACCTGAACATTGGAAGTGGGAGACTAGGCTCCATCCAGATCCACTTATGCTAGTGTTGTTCAATTCTATTATATTGTCTTACACAAGTATTCTGCAGTGGTATATCAATAAACGTGATCATGTAACTTGCTACCATGTGTTTCTTTGTGTTCTCTATTCCTCATATCTTGTATTGTGCATGCAGCCTTATATACCCAGTCAATTTAGAACTCACATTACCCAAGTTAAACCTGTAGAAAAACAGGGCATAACAAAGTCCTTGCATGACAGTGTGGCAATCCCGGCACTGACTTACGGAAGCGAAGCATGGACGTTGGTTGAGAGACTCAGACCAAGAGTGAGAGCAGTGGAAATGAATTACTTAAGAAGTGCGTGCGGAGTTACATGGAGGGATAGACAGACTAATGAGGAAGTAAGAAGGAGGTGTGGTGTGGAGGTAGATGTGCTGGAAAGTGTGAAAAGAACAACTTGAGATGGTTCAGCCATATGGAACGTATGAAAAGCGAGAGAATGACTAAGAGGGTGTACGAGAGCGAGGTGGAGGGACAGAGAGGGAGAGGTGGAAGGATGGAGTGAGGAAGTACATGAACGAGGGCGGTGCTGGTTGGGGGGAGGGACGTCGACTGACTGGGGACAGAGGTGCAAGGGGGCGGTTCGTTCGTGGCCACCCCTTCGGGGATCACGGCATCAGGTAATAGATAGATAGATAGATATATATAGTTCCCAACCCTCACTCTTTCCCAAGCAATACGGTAATCCCCCCCACCCTTCCAAGCCACACCTTTGAATTTGCTTACTACCTTGATAAGAATATCTATAAAATTGGAAGAAATGTGTGTGTGTGTGTACTTACACTTATACTAGTTGTATTTGCGGGAGTGAGCATGCTCGTTAATTCCCGCCTCCTAAGATATGTTTGTCATACCGTGCTTCGAAACTATGCACTTATGGTGCAGACACTACTTCGGCTGGCAGTTTGTTCCACCCACTAATCGAGTTGGTAGGAAATCTTTTACTTTTCAGATCAGATTTACTATTAGGCACTTTCAGTTTGTAGCTGTGACCTCTTGTTCTCTCACCTCCATCCCTCTCTATGAAGTTTTCTTGGTCGATTTTGTCAATACCTCTAACACATTTGTATATCTGAATTTGCTGTCCTCGTTTCCTTTTCTGTTCCAGTGTAGGTAGATTCAATCTCTCGAGCCTCTCTTGGTACTCCAAATTTTCCAAACCTGGGATCATCCTTGTAGCTGCTCTCTGTACCCTCTCAATTTTGTGGATATATTTCTTCATGTGAGGGGACCACACTACAGATGCATATTCCATCCTGGGTCTTATTATTGCCGTTATTATTTGTTTCATGGTGTTTTCATTAAGATAATTGAAAGACATCCTGATATTTGCCAATAGGGCTAGTGATTCTCTCACTATCTTATTTACGTGCCTTCTGGTGACATGTTATCCTTAAATTCTATCCCCAAGTCTTTTTCTTTTTCTGCTTTGGGAATCACTTCGTTTCCTAGTTTATAATCTTTTCTAGGTCTGTACTTGCTTTTACCCATTTCTAGAGTCTTACATTTCCCTGCATTGAACTCCATATTCCATTTGATGCTCCATTCATGGATCTTTTGCAAATCTGCTTGGAGTTCAATGCAATCCTCCTGGGTTCTGATCGTTTTAACCCTTCCTACCCGGGCTGCCTTAGGTAAGGACAGCTCGGCAGAAGGGCAGCTACCCGGGCGTCCTTACCTAAGGTATGTTCTTTAAAGCGCGCTTTAAATTTAGCGCGGGCAAATTTTACTTGGCGTGGGCGATCGTAGCACCACCAAGCCTCAACTACCACTCTTATCAGTTCCTACGTTGCCGCCATTGCGAGCTACAGCAAAAAAATGAATTCCGACGCGTCCGATACTGTGCAATCTCCCGCGCGTCTCAGTGCTAACCCGCTTGCAACATCTACACCTCTGCCAACCGAGAAGAAAAAGAAACTAAGGAAAGTGAAACGTTTGCTAAGTGAGAGTGCAATACACCGTGAACTTTTCAACCCGGATTTGAGCAGTGGTGAAAGCTCTGTGGACAAAAACCTCTATATTCAGAGTAGAAATGGAAGCGAAGTTGACGATTTTGTGGGATTTGGTGATGATGACAATGTGGATTTATTTGAGGGGGGTGATAGTAGTGATGATCCTGATGTGGAAGTGGTGGAGGAAGGTGCTATTGAAGTACCAAGTGTGCTAGAGCCAACCCCTTCGCCTAGTTTCGTAGGTCAGGGTAGGCCTAGGCCTACGCCAGGACCTTTCCCTTTGCCTGCTCGTACGCCCTTGAAAGTGGGTAAATACTTCTATAAACAGTCTTTAGTGAAAAGTGCAGCCAAGAAAGCACGCAGGGAAGCAGAATAAGTGAGGGAAGGCGTAGATAGTGATAGTGACGCAGACCCAGGCCTAGCAACCACCCGCATTCCTTTCTCCCGACGCCTTGACCCGGGACGCCGGGAGGGCCACCCACAGCCCTCGGCTTCATCTGTCCCTCAGGATGACCAAAGGGCCTCTACAAGTGCGATATTGGCCTCCCACAGTGTGCCACCACAGGCCCCGCATCGTAGGTCATTATTTCCTGCGGAAAAGTCCACGGCTTGCCGCAAAAGGAGCCCAACTCCCGAGGCCGAGGCTCCCATTGCTCAACCTCCCGCAGCCCCATGCCGCCGACGCCCAGTCTATTCTTCACCAGAGTTGTCTCCTGAAGAGGATGCTGACGACCCCAACATTGCCCCAGATGACCTGACATCGCCTGAGGAAGAGGAAGAGGAAGAGGAAGACGAAGAGGAAGAGGAAGTCCCGACAAGAAGAGTAAAAGGGCGAGGTCGTGGACGTGGTCAGCCTGCCGACGCCGCTGCCCCTGGGCCTGGGCGTGGGCGTGGGCGTGCAGGGCGTCCGCCTGGGCGTCCGCGTGGCCAAGGGCGCGTGCCAGGGCGTCCAGGGCGTGTGCCTGCTGCAGCTGCACGTCCTCGTCCTCGAGCAGCTGACATGTTTGTGTGGACAGATGGGGCGGATTTTGAGCCAGATTGTCCTGCCTTTGACGAGGTACAACAGGGTTCCGGGGTGTCACCAGCATATCCCTGTGGCCCAAATGCCACCCCCAGTGAACTTTTCTGTGGCTTCTACGACAATGAAGTCATGGAATACTTTGTCAAAGAGACAAATAACCACCAGGCTATCTGTTCAAACTTTCTTGGGAGGAAGACCAGTGCCAAGATGGTGGCATGGAGAGCTCTCACTGTGGCAGAATTATATGTGTTCTTGGCACTCACAATGCTGATGACACACATAAAGAAGCACGTTCTGGCCGACTACTGGATAACTGGCGACCTCACAACGACTCCAGCATTTGGCAAATACATGTCAAGGGATAGGTACTTCGACATCCTCTCATATTTCCACCTGACAAATAACATGCATGTCCACGAGCCCGACACACTCTGGAAGATCAGGCAACTGTATGACATGATACGTCATCGGTTTTCCACCTACCTGATTCCTTTTCAGAAGCTGTGCATCGACGAGTCTCTGGTCCTGTTCCGTGGTAGGCTGCACTTCCGACAGTATATCCCGTCCAAGAGACACCGCTTCGGCATCAAGCTCTTCGTCCTCTGCGACTGCAAGACGGGATATGTGCTCGACTTTATAGTCTACAGCGGCAAGGGTGGTGAAGTGCAGATTGACCCCCTCATTGGTTTTGGCGGCACTGTGGTAAAGAGGATGATGGAGAGGTACTTCCATGACAACCACATCCTCTATACCGACAATTATTACACGTCGCCTATCCTCGCCAAGTACAGTCGACGCTCGATTTAACGGACCCCGATACAACGGATTTCGGATTTAACACTCTGTCTGTAGCCGGACAATGGACCCAGCAACGGACAAAGTCCGATGCTCTCGAAAAAAAGTTGGAGCAAAGTCTGTTGCTCTATCTATTTATCTCTCTAATGCACCTACCTAAATCCCTTATACATTAACATAACTATGTCTTATTTGGACTTTTTGTAATCTTTGAATCATTTCTAATGTGATGGAATTGAAAAATATAATATCCTTCCAACACATAGATAAATAATAAATAAGAAAGTCAACAAAATATTTCAACTCTTCCCTCCGTGCGAGCATAGACGGAAGATTTACGTTTGATAGATTTTTTGTTTTGTTTTGTTTTTTCCCTCGATATACACTCTCTTTCTATCTATCTATCTCTCTAATTCATCTACCTAAATCCCTTATACATTAACATAACTATGTCTTATTTGGACTTTTTGTAATCTTTGAATAATTTCTAATGTGATGGAATTGAAAAATATAATATCCTTCCAGCACATAGATAAATAATAAATGAGATAGTCAACACAATATTTCAACCCTCCCCTCCGTCTAGGCGCCGAGCTTCCGAGACGGGAGATTTACGTTTGATAGATTTTTTTTTTTTTTTTCCCACGGTATACACAAAATGATGGGGAATATTATAACATGTTTTTAATTGACATTTGTGTCGTTTTTGCTGATTATGAGTTGGTGGAAAAAAAATGTCTTTAATTCTAACATATCGGAAATGATTCACAGATTATATAGAGACCAAATAACATACACTTTTAAGTGTGTTCAATAGTTTTGCATTATCAATAGGGTGTAGCACAAGGCTTATCAACATATCACAGTAACGGGGTCGGGGTTGAGGCCGGGACGGGGAGGGGAGGGAGTAGGCCTACAGTGGATATACAGGGGATATCCTTCCTTTTTTTTTTTTTTTTTTTTTTCCATGTGAAATTTATCATATCAATGACAAATAAGACCTTTATTATGTTTTCAGGGACAGTACAGCACAACGTGTCCCTCAATCACAAACAAAAATAAATAAAAACAAAAATAAATACGAAGGCAATTTTCCAGCTACGGACTTTTTCCAGCAACGGACTCACTCGGTCTCCCCCTATTAGTCCGTTAAATCGAGCGTCGACTGTACCTCCATGACCGCAAGACAGGAACTGTCGGCACAGTGAAGGGGAAGAGGAAGGGCATGCCAGCCTACCCAACCAAGACTAAGAAGACGGACATCTTCCATAAGAAGATCGAGTGGCCCCATCCTCTCCATCCACTGGCATGACCAGCGCAAGGTCAACCTCCTCACCACATGCCACAAAGCAGAGATGGTCGCCACAGGGAAGGTGGACCGAAGGACGAAGAACCCTATCACGAAACCAGCTGCTGTCCTGGACTATAATGTCAACATGCGCCTCGTCGACAAGTCCGACATGCAGATGGGCTTCATAGACTGCCTGCGAACATCTTGCAGGTGGTACAAGAAGTTTGTCCTGCATACAGTAGATATGTCTGTCCTCAACGCGTACAACATCTACCGTTTGAGGACTCCAGTCATGAAGTACAAGAGCCTGCGGACCTTCCAAAAGCAGATGATACTTGAGCTCCTGGGTAAACATGCGGGTACACCAGAGAGGCCACTACAAGGACCAGGCATGCTGGACAGAACAGGGTGTGCCGAGTTCTTCAGAAAGCACCAGCTCGTCGCCCTTCCTTTCCAGGGTCCTAACAGCAGAATAAGAATGCAGAAGAGGTGCTATGTGTGCAGCCGCACAACTCGACGACCCCGCAAACCCACAAAAAGCACTTGGCAATGCCTCGAGTGTCAGGTGGGACTGTGTGCTGGCACCTGCTTCAATGATTTCCACACTATGACAAACTATTGAAGTGTAAGTGACAGTGATAGTGACACTCAATAATAATAATAATATTATAACTAAGTATAAGTGAAAGAGACACACATAAGTAATAATAAGTGCCTTCAGAACAATATGAACAAGTGAAAGTGACACTAAAATATATATTCCTAACAATAAATAAGTGAAAATGACACTATCAGTTACCATAGTCCAGTATAAATAATCATAACTATTATAATAATAACAATAAAACTAAGTATAAGTGACAGAGACACAAATTACTTCAGAAAAATAACTTTATTGAGTGGAAATAACATAATAACAATAATATATGGCATAATAAACAATAAAACACTAAAAAATCGCTTCCCGCCATAATTCAAGGTAGAGCGACGAGTCAAAACGTTCGTCGTAGCCTGGGCCGCGGTTGAGTGTTCGGACGCGGCGAGGTAAATAGGCGGCAAAAGTTACCTCCACTTCCATCACCATCACTCCGGAACCAGTTGAGCTAGAAAGGTCTACTCTATGCCATTCTACGCGGCAAGGTAAGGCGCCCATTTTGACATATGTTTGATTAATGTAGGTAGTATATTAAGCGAGATTAGCCTTAGTTAACGTATGTTGTGTTTTCAGCCAAATCGCCCAGATACAGCCTCTGTCCTTAAGTAAGGCAGCCCGGGGAGGAAGGGTTAAGCAGCTTAGCATCGTCCGCAAACATGCTCATGTAGCTTGTTAGTCCCTCAGGTAAGTCATTTACAAATATTAGAAACATGATTGGGGCTAGGACAGATCCTTGTGGTACTCCACTCGTAATTTGAGTCCAGTTTGACGATTTCCCCCTTACTGTTGTTCTCATCTGTCTTCCGCTAAGGTAGCTCTCCATCCATTTCAGCAGTTTGTCTCCTACTTTTCCCTCATGTTTCAATTTCCACAGCAATCTCTTGTGTGGAACTTTGTCAAATGCCTTTTTAAAGTCTAGGTAGGCACAGTCTACCCATCCTTCCCTCTGGTCCACTGTGTTTATTACTCTAGAGTAAAAACTCAACAAGTTGCTTACACATGATCTGCCTCCTCTGAATCCAAATTATCGGTCAGTAATTAATCTTTTGGATTCCAGGTAGTTCACCCATTTGTCCCTTATTAATCCTTCCAGAATCTTCATGAGGATGCTCAATAGTGATACAGGTCTATAGTTCAGTGGTTTATCTCTGCTTCCTCCCTTAAATATAGGAATAATGTTTGCTCTTTTCCATTCTGTAGGTACTATCCCTGTGTCCAATGATTTGGTCATTATATCATATAATAATAATAATAATAATAATACTTTATTTCAGACTCACACAGTACAGAGGGGACCATACTGGGGTCCATATATACCTTACAGTAACATAAATATATATAAGCTACTGTACATAGGCTACATAAAATAAAAAGAAATTAAATAATACCCAGCTTGCTATCATGTAGTTCACAGCACTGCCTCAACCAAAAACAGTGGTCATCAAACTACTGTGTTACCAAAACCACTGTCCTAATGGTGTACAGTACCATGCCTCACATCATTTAGCTTCCGGTACAGTATGTTGCTACAGTACAGTATAGGAATATCGTTACTGTACTGCACTATGAGGTTCAGTACCGGTATGCTAATTCTGTAGAGTAGCAGACCTGAAATCATTACTTAATCCCTCCAACCCCGGCTAGGGTAGATCGTGACTGTACTATGTGTCCGGGGGTTTTGAGGAATTTTGGTCCATGTTGATTCACCTGTTACTCCTGAAATACATGACACAAAGTTATAAAAAAAAAAAAAAAATGTTGCACAAACCTTCATGTGTAGAATGCCGTTGAGTAGAGGTCTCTAGCCCAAGTGATTGCATAATGGCGAGCGCGGGAAGTGGAGTGATTTTTATGCGGGAAAATCTTCCCGCGTTCGGATGCGTCGCCTTGGCCCAGGCCCCGGCTTGGCTAACCTACTGCGCACTTAGCCACTCGTCGCGCCAGAGTTTTTACCTCCCGGAGGCGATTTTATTTATTGATAGTGATGTTATTATAGTTATTTGGAGTCCAATTATATAAAATATGTGTATTAGGCTATCATTGTCAATATTTCACATTTTCACTCGATACCGTAGTTTTTATGAGTAATTGAGGCTGGTTATTGTTATATTAGGCAGTGATTATTCGTTATCACAGGTGTTTATTATACTTTGGCCATCTAATATTAGTTCGTGTGTCACTTTCACTTTGGTAAATATGCTTGAGAGAGTGTCACTGTCACTGATAATGCTCATTTTCACTTGATACGGTACATTTTATTAGTAATTGAGGTAGGTTATTGTTATATTAGGCAGTGATTATTCGTTATCACAGGTGTTTATTATACTTTGGCCATCTAATATTACTTCGTGTGTCACTTTCACTTTGGTAAATATGCTTGAGAGAGTGTCACTGTCACTGATAATGCTCATTTTCACTTGATACGGTACATTTTATTAGTAATTGAGGTAGGTTATTGTTATATTAGGCAGTGATTATTCGTTATCACAGGTGTTTATTATACTTTGGCCATCTAATATTACTTCGTGTGTCACTTTCACTTTGGTAAATATGCTTGAGAGAGTGTCACTGTCACTGATAATGCTCATTTTCACTTGATACGGTACATTTTATTAGTAATTGAGGTAGGTTATTGTTATATTAGGCACTGATTATTCGTTATCACAGGTGTTTATTATACTTTGGCCATCTAATATTATGTCATGTGTCACTTTCACTTAGTTATATGCTTTGTAAACGTTTTATATACAATTTATTGTGTCTTTTTTCACTTATTTATATATGTTTTCATAATACATGACTTTTTTTATCACAATACATTGTTTTATTTCCACTTGTTGCCTATATACATACATATTGTCAGTCTTTGGTACTTTCACTATGATTATTAGTTAGTACTCCTGCTTGGTGTGGTATTCAGCAAAGCACGGTATAGCACATAGTGACAGCTGGCACTCCACACACTGCATGGTGGTCTTTTTCTGCTTCCTCGGCCTCACCTGGCTGTTCCAGCAGACATGGCATCGCCTTCTGCTAATGGTGACTCCATCTCGTTCCAGAGGCAGGTAACCGAGCTTGTGCACATTTAGATACTGTGCACACTGCATACGGTCCTGAACGGGGCGCCCAGGTTGTGCCACTGCCCTCTGTGGCGTAGCATACCTGTCCAGGAGCTCCACCAACACCTGTTTTTGGAACCTCCGCAGGCTACTGAACTTCCTGGGTGTGCGCGGATTCCGAAGCCTGTAGATATTGTAGGCATTCAGCATTGACATGTCCACCATGTGCAGAAAGAACTTTTTGTACCATCTGCACGAGGTACGCAGACAGTCGATGAAGCCTATCTGCATGTCGGACTTGTCCACCAGCCTCATATTTATGTTGTAGTCCATTACAGCATCGGGCTTGGTCACCCTGACTTGGGTGCGGCGATCCACCTTGCCAGTCTCAACCATTTCCCCCTTGTGGACGGTGCTCAGGAGGTTGACCTTCCGCTGGTCGTGCCAGTGAATAGCCAGAATGGGTCCCGACTTCTTTTTGAAGACATCGCCTTTCTTGGTTTTAGGAGGGAAAGTTGGCATGCCCTTCCTTTTCGCTCTAACTGTGCCTACAGTCCCCGTCTTGCGCTGATGGAGGTACTTTGAGAGAGTGGGGGACGTGTAGTAGTTGTCCGTGTAGAGGACGTGATTCTTCTGGAAGTACCGGTTCATCATGGCTTGAACCACTGCTCCGCCAAAGCCAATGAGGGGGTCTATTTCCACGTCCCCTTCCTTCCCGCTGTAGACCAGGAAGTCCAGGACATAACCAGTTTGGCAATCGCACAGCACAAAGAACTTTATACCAAAGCGATGTCTCTTTGAGGGGATGTACTGCCTGAAGCTCAGCTTTCCCCGGAACAGCACAAGAGACTCGTCAATACAGACGTTGCAGAAGGGCGTGAAGTATGACGTGAAACGTTCTCGCATCATCTCGTACAACGTCCTAATCTTCCACAGCTTGTCAGAGAGATGCATGTCGGTGTTGGTGACAAGATGGAGCGCTCCGAGGATGTCGAGGTACCGGTCCCGAGAGATGTATTTCCCGAAGGCAGGGGTGGATATCAGATCTTTGGTGATCCAATAGTCAGCCAACCTGTGCTTCTTTACATGAGGCATTAGCATGGTGATTGCCAGGAACACCATGAACTCGGGATGAGTCACTGGGGTCCACCGCTTCATGTGGCCCTTGGTCACCTTGCCAAAAAAGTTCACCTGGATTTGGTGGTGCTTGTTTGTCTCTTCTATGACAAACTCAGTAACCTCCTTATCAAAAAATGCCTCAAAAAGCTCATGTGGTGGAGCATTGGGGCCTGCGGGAAAACTTGGGGTAACTCCTGAACCCTCCTGTACCTCATCAAAAGGGGTAACATCAGGGTCATTCACTTCATCAGCAGCCACATCCTGCCAGTTGAAAATATAAAATGGGTCCTGCTGGCGACGCTTACGAGGAGCTGCAGCTGGGGCAGCACGCCCACGAACTTTGGCGGCGCGCACCCTAGGGCGGCCAGGAGCGCGACGGCGCCCAGGCCCAGCCCGGCGGCCAGGGCGGCCAGGAGCACGACGGCCCTGGGCAAAGCGTCTGGGTTGAGGGTCGTCGATGTCCATAAAGTCATCATCGTTGTCGTCAGAGCCGTCATCTTGCCCTGACGGTGGACCCAGGTAATCATGGCCAGAGTCATCTGTGAGGTGCCCTTCATCTTCAGACCCCCCCTCATAATCTCGCGGGGAACGAATGATGCGTGGGCGGCGTGTAGGTCGGCGAGGTGGGGAAGGAGTGGCAGGTGAGGCTCTGTCATCTTCATGCAGAGGTTCGGGGCTCCTTGGCCTACGACGATTCGTAGACAGCACTGGTTCAGTGTCTGTAGGTGCAGGTATGGATGCGAGGTCAAAAACATCGTCAGGAACCTCTGTTGTAGGCTGGAGAGGTGGGGTGGACCCTGGGGAAACTTGCGGGGGCGTATGGCTGGGACCGGCAGGGGTGGAAGCCGCGGGAGCCTCGAACAAAGAGCGCCTACTTGTAGCTCCTTTTTTCACATATTTTCTCCCTTTTCCCTTTTCTGTAGTAGTATGTCTCCTCTCGGGGGAAATAGGGGGTAAATAGGCCGAAAGTGGGGGGTCCTCAACCCTAGGCAGTGCTGGTGGTGGTGGGGAAGAATGGCGGGCGCCTGGGGCAACTTGGGTGGCGTGGGTAGATAAGGAAGACAATGGCGGGTCAACCTCACCCTCACGCTCAGCCTCACTGGCACCCTCACGCACTGCTCCCTCACCAAGTTTTAGGGCCTCTTTCCTGGCTGCCGCGGCCGCCTTTTCAAGAACTTGCTTCTTATAAAAGCGTATCTTGAATGGGGATTTAGCTGGCGAAGGGCTAGGTGTCGTGTCACTCAACCTAAACTTGGCAGTCGACCTAGTGCTGTCCCATTCGCTCACTCTCACTACACTCTCATCACCTTGCACAACTATATCACGTTCAGTACTATCATCACTTTCATCGTCATCGTCAAATCCAACAAATTGCGCGTCTCTTTCATGAATTTCGTCTAGATCGTCTAAATTTTCACTATAGTGAGACTGATAAGACTCGGAGCTATCACTGCCCAAGTCATCAACACTATTTTGTCCTTCACCACGTTCATAACTCCTCAAAGCTATTTCAATACCTCCGGGAGTCAACGCATCTTGTACGTGCCTTTGCGTTAGGGCGCGACGAACATGGGCAGGCGTCAAAGGGAGCAGGGAATCGGACACAGGGGAATCACTTTTTGGGCTAGTATCCATGTTGGCGGCAGGGTAGAGACTGTTTTGGTGGCGTACATGGTGTCTGGTGGCGTCACCTAGCGACCACGGAACGAAATTTTTACGCGCGCCATTCGAAAGCACATACGCAAGCAATGGTACAATGTTGTACCACCCGGGTTCCTCGGGTCAAAACATAATGGTACACACGTGTACCACCCGGGGTTGAAGGGTTAAGGTTAAATATAGAGCAACTTCCTCCAGTGTGCCTGGATCTTAGAGGTGTACACTATGCTTGGAGTTTGTAGAATTTTAATGATACTGTTCTCAGAAGTGTTAAGGCGCTGAATGAATTTATATGTTAGCTTTCTAATGAGTGATTGGTAACAGTGTAAGTTCATATAGGCACATAGCGTACTTGTACTCTCATATTTTGAGAGCCCCAGAAACATTTTCATGATATTGTGATATGAGATACTTAGTCTATTCACTGTCATTTTCTTATAGTTCCACCATAGTTGTGCTGTATACATTGGTGAGCAGTAGGAGTTGAACAATGTTATTTTTGTATCCCATGTGCACATATGAAATTTTCTTAATATTGAATTTCCCTGCATGTAAAGTTGCCTTCGCTGACGACCCATATCCTCATCATCTGAGCGATCACTTGAAATATAGTGTCCTAGATACTTTACTTTACTTACTTCTTCTATAATTTCTTCATACAAATGGAATTTAGGTAGCTTCGATTTCAATAGAAGGTTAGATTTAAATATTATGATATTGCTCTTTATAGGCTTAAATTTGACTGAATGTTCGATTCCAAATTTTTCACATACTCTTAATAATTTATCCAGTCCTGCTCCAGAGGGCGCGATTAAGGCTAGGTCATCAGCATACATGAGATGATTTACAATGGTGCTGCCAATGCAGCACCCAGTGCGAGTCTTGTTCAGCTCCAGACTAAGATCATCCATGTAGACGTTGAAAAGATACGGAGACAATATCCCCCCCCTGCCTAACACCATTGTTACGGCGAAAGAGCCTGACAGGATGTTGCCCCATCTTACACACATTTTTTGATTAGCATACCAGAAAATAAGTATCCTAACAATATAGCTAGGCACTCCCCTGTTAACTAATTTTTCAAATAAGGTTTTGTGACACACCCTATCAAAAGCCTTACTTGCATCAAGAAAACAAGAGAAAATTGAGCTATTTAGCTTGTTGTATGTATCAATCACTTCTTTCAGCACATATATGCATTGGTCTGTGCCGTGATTTTTCTTAAAGCCAAACTGATTGCTGCTGGTGACAATATATGCAGACATTCTTTCTAGCATTATCATTTCAACTACCTTACTCACCACACTAGCAAGTGCTACTGGGCGGTAGTTGTCTTTAGCTGTAATTTTACCTGATTTATCTTTAATGACAGGAACAAGTATTACGGATATCATAGACTCCGGCAGGACACCATGCGTAAATAGACTGGTGATGCAAGAACTAAGTTTATCTATTAACAACTTATCTGGTATATATTATATAATGGTATACTTAGTTCCTTGGCATTTTCTTTAACCCTCTCCGACATATGACGCAATTTTGAGCCGATTAGGGATACTTTAAAGCCTTTGTTACCATCAGGGGTATTTAGAAACCTTTAATTTAGTTACTTCAACCTCTGCAGTTGTCTTTGAGTTAGCTGTGGGCAGAAAACTAATTTTGGAGAGGTAATTATAAGAGTGAGAGAACTCTATTTCTTATTACCCTCTGAAGTGCGCATGGGGGTAATTGGAAACGTCCCCCTGTGCTGACGTATTTGAGGTGTTTCCGTCACTAAAATATTCATTGTGCCATTAATAGCATTAATACTTATCCATATGCGCCTATTATGGGTTGATTATAAAGGTATTAACCTGAAACAACAATAAAACGAGTGAAAACAGCGTTTGGATGGTAAAAATCGGAGATATAGCCCGCGAGTTGTATAATGTATGGGTGAGGCAATCTGCTTTCCCGCCAATTTCCCCCAAGGCCACTGAGACACAGTCGATCGATACTCTCTCTCTCTCTCTTGCACTCGCTTGCTATCAGTGATGACCACACCCTCCAATCGGATTTCTAATGTTAGCACGAAAATATACCTCAGAATAAGGGAATAACAGGGAAAATAGGTGATAACTGAAGGAGAGGAGTAAAGTGGGGAAGGAGGGGAGGTAGAGGACTGAGATTTTGCATGGCCCAGGGGCCAAATAAAAAAAAAAAATATAATTTTTTTTTTTTTTTTCGATGTCAAAAGTTGATTTTTGTTTTCTCTGACTCTTAAGAGTCTCCCCGCAGTGCGCCGGGGGAACTCTTAAGAGTCTCCCCGCAGCTCCCGGGTTACTAATCTGGCAACCTCTGCGTCATATGAGTCTGAAGGGGTTAATAATCCAGCCTGATACTCCTTCCGGTCCGGCGGCTTTGTTTGGATCCACCTTACTCATTATGTCTATGAGCTCTGCTCTGTTAAATGTGACTTCCGGCATTTCCTGTACCTATCTCATTGGTTTCTGGTGCAATGAATTCTCCTTCTTTTGTAAATACTGATGCAAAATTTCTATTTAGTTCTTCCGCAATTTCTGTGATTTTCCGCAATTTTCCGCAATTTCTATGATTCTGTTTCCACTTTTAATCTTTACGATTGTGGCTTTTATCTTCCTTTTGCCGTTTACAAACTTGAAAAACATTTTTGGATTCTTTTCATAGTTCTCCACTATCCCTTTCTCATGGTTTGCCTCTGACCTCCTCCTCATTTCTGTGTATTTGTTTCTCTCCTCTTTATACTTTTGCCTGTTATCTTCCGAATCCCAGTTTCTCATCTTTTTCCAGGCTTTGTTTTTTGCTTCCTGTGCCTGCCTACATTCGCGGTTAAACCATTCTTTGCGATTTCCTTTTTTTCTGTTATTAATGTACTTTGGGACAAAAGTTTTTATACCAGTATCATAGATCTCCATGAATGCCTTGAGTTTTTTGTCTACCTCACTTTCAGATAACACCTGATCCCAATTTTGTGACTTGAAAAAATCCTGTAGTCCTGCGAAATCGGTTCTGGAATACATCCAATGATTTTCCTTGTGCTTTTCCCTTTCCTTGAGTTGATTATGCTTCAATAGTAGGTCTATGTCGAGAACTGCATGGTAGCTTTCTCCTAGTGGGCATAGGTACTGAATACTTTGAACCTCCTCCTCCCTTCTTGTGAAGAGAAGGTCCAATCTAGCTGGTTGATCACTTCCCCTTACTCTTGTTGACTCTTTTACATGTTGGTATATAGAATTTTCCATGGCCATACTTAAAAATTCATAGCCCCAACTTTCCTCTCCTGTTCCGGGTTCAAGTTCTTCCCAATTCACTTCCTTGCAGTTAAAGTCCCCACACATGACTATTTCATCCTTTGAAGCTAAGATATTTTCTAGCACACTAATTATTGTTTCCTTACACATTAGGCTATGGTCCTCCTTACTCCATGTCTTCGTCTTGGGAGGTACATACGCTACTATCACCACTATTTTTTCGTTTCCACCAATTTCTAGTGCTAAAACTTCTGCTGTTGAAGTTTCTAGTTTTATCTCAGACACAATCAAATCTTTCCTAGTAAGGATGCACACTCCACCTCCATGTCAAAATTTTCTGTCCCTCCTCCAAATCCTGTATTCAGACCATCCTAGCAGATTTATATCAAGTTCCTCTCTTAGTTTTGTCTCAGTGAGACATACTATTTCTGGTTTCTTAGTATTGAGTAAGTCTGTTAGTTCTAATTTCTTAGAGATTAGCCCATCGACATTGCTATATAGAATCCTTATACTTTCTAGTCCCCCATTACCTGCTCCAAGTGCCTTATCTGCGGCGGTCTGTTCCCTACCCTCTTTTTCTTTTAGTTTCTCTTTACCGGAAGTTTCATAATCTTCCCCTTTCTTACTCCGTAAAAAAACGTATTCTTTTCTTGTTCTGTCCTCTTGCTATTTTCCTCTTTGGCAGTTTTCCTTAGTTCAGCCTCCTTCTTTCTCTCTTCTTCTGGTATGTCCCGCCTGATGTAGATTTTGTCCATACCCTCTAACCCTTTTAGCCTAGCTGCTACTACCATGATTTCATCACATGTCCTTCTTGACTTAAATTCGATTTTTACCAGTCTATTGTATTCCTTTGTATATTTTCCCAGCCTAAACATGTCTGATATTTCCTCCTTCCAGGTGTCCTCCTCATCTTTAATAGATTCCAGAATCTTGTTGATGCGACCTTCATCCTTCTCTCTTCTTTTTGTCCAGTCTAGTTCCTCCTTTTCTTCCACCCCTGATATTATGAGGCAGTTAGCCCTACGACTTTCTTCCTGGTTGGCCTGAGAGTTTTCGTGGATGCCTTGCTTAACCATTCTTTTTACCTGGTCCTTTATCCTAACATCTTGCTGTTTCTGTTCATCCATTATCTTCCTGAATTCGTCACTGTTTGCCGTCCTTACACTGTCTAAATCTTTTACCACTTGGTCTCTAGTCATGCCCCAAGCATTTTTACCTTCAGAGATACTGGTGTCTAGCCTAGTTATTATCACTGCCTTTTCTCTCTCCACTGACTCCAACCTGTTCTTCAACTCACCATTCTCTGTAACAATTTCCTTCTTAACTGTCTCCAAGCCGGTCACTCGGTCCTCCAAGTTCTTGATTTTGTTTAACCCGGGAGCTACGGGGAGACTCTTAAGAGTTCCCCCGGCGGACTGCGGGAAGACGCTTAAGAGCAGAGCTTTTGAACGCGTACCAAAACCGCGCGTTTATAGCCAGGTGGCTGAAAATTGGTGTGGGTATAGTACTACATGTCAACTCTCGACACCACCCCGCCACACGCTCGCCCCGCACTCGTGCAAGCACCACCGCGCCAGTAACCAAGCACTAGTCATGGAGCCGACACGTCCCTCACGCTCGCTCCCTGATGACACAACCAGCCCTCCTTCTGGTGGTGTTAGCCACCGTGGAAGGCAGAGGGTGGCTGCTAAAGACCATAGCTACCATTACGACACGCCCTACAGCTCTGAGGACGAAAGACCAGCACCCAAAGCACGGAAAACACGTGCAAGCACGGCAAATGTACAGAGGTCATTGGTGTTTCGGGACACTGCCACCACGACCCAGGCCACTGCAACAACCACTACCACCACCACTGCCACCCCTGCCACTGGTACCAGCGACGCAGGAGGCCGCCCTAGGGCTGCAGAACCTGCGGGGGCAGGAAAAATTAAAGGCACGGGCGTAGGGAAGAGAACCCTTACGCCAGCCACAGTGACCCTACCACCACCACCACCACCACCACCAGCCACCCCTGGCCCGGCTGCCCCTGCTGCCCCTGCCCAAGGAAAAGGGAAGGGGAAGGGGAAGGGGAAAGGGAGAGGGAAAGCGACTGCTGGCCCTGCTGGCCCTGGTGTCCCTGCCGGCCCTGCTGCCCTTGCTGCTGCCCCTGCCCAAGGAACAGAGAGAAGGGCGACAGGCACCACCATCATCTTGCCTGCCTCCAGGGCCACAAGACCACACACCACTGCTGCCCCTGCCGCCGCCCCTGCCACCGCCTCTGCTGTCCCTGTCCATAAGACTCCCGTACGTGCTACACTGACCCGAAAAACTCTGACACCATCCAAATATGCCGCCCTGCTGTTTGATGGTGATTCGCAGGGCATTGGCAGCCCGGGTTTCGACGACGAAGCCCTAGCACGTGACCAAGGGTGGGGGGATTTGGGAGTGGACAGTGGGAGTGAGTCCGACGTCAGTGACGAGAATGAGGAAGGGCGTCTGTCAAGTGAAGAGGAGGGTGATGATGATGCAGTGCTGTATCGCGACCATGGAAGCGATATTTCAGACGATGAAGGAGACGCAGACGACATTCCGATCCCTGGGCTGCCTTCGTTCGATTGGTCTGACGGGATCAATTTTGTACCTGACGTGCCCCAGTTCAATCCTGGGACGTCAGGTACAACTGACGACTGGCCCTGTGATGAGCAAGCGAACGAAAGCGACTTCTTCCTCTCTTTTTTCGATATGGAGGTAATGACGTACATCGTTGCCCAAACAAACGCCTACTACAGGTGGGTGTTTGGCAGATTGGACGTCATTTCTCCAAAAGCGAGAATACGAGGCTGGGTGGATACGACTGTGGAAGAATTCATGACGTTCTTTGCCTTGTTGTTCCTCATGCCTCTGATCAAGAAGCATGTGTTGCAACACTATTGGAAGCACGACCCTCTCATCGCCACCCCAACTTTCAATAAGTTCATAACTCGTGACAGATTTTTGTTGCTGCTAAGATTTATGCACTTTGCAGACAACGAAAATCCTAACAGGATTGACAGGATATGGAAAGTTCGGGATGTGTTCACCATTTTGTTGGAGAGGTATAGGAAATACTTTTACCCCTTCCTCAATTTGGTGATTGATGAGTCGCTCGTGCTCTTCAAAGGACGTCTTGTTTTTAAGCAGTATATCCCCTTGAAAAGGCATAGGTTCGGAATCAAGCTCTTCGTTTTGTGTGACTGTGAAACTGGAATAGTGCTTGACATGATCGTGTATACAGGCACTGACATTGACATACCGAAAGCCGCTGCCAATGACCCCATGGGCATGTCAGGTGCCATCGTCAGGAAAATGTTGGCACCTTACCTGGGCAAAGGCCACATCATCTACACTGACAACTGGTATACTTCTCCTGCTCTCTGCCAGTTTCTTCATGACAACCAAACGGGGTCATGTGGGACTGTCAGAAAGACAAGAAAGTTTATGCCTAAGTTCACCGGTAATGTCATTCCTCTTACAGATGCCTCCTCCAGTGACACACCTTCAGAAGACGACCTGGCCCAGGAACACCGCGAGAGGCATGTGCGAAGAAGGTGACGAAAGGGGCAGAAATACAAGCAGCTCGAGAAGTGTGGGAAAGTGATAGCCCTGAAGTGGAAGGATAAACGAGACGTCCACCTGCTTTCCACCGTCCACACAGGTGCTCAGATGGATTCTGGCAAAATCCACTACCGAACCAGGAAGACCATCTACAAGCCCGACATGGTAGTGGACTATACCAAGAACATGCGCCTGGTGGACAAGTCTGACTGTCAGCGGTCAGGCGTTGAGTGTCTGAGGAAGACTGTGAAGTGGTATCACAAGCTCTTCCTCCACCTAGTTGATATCACGATGCTCAACGCCTACAACTTGTGGTTGGTGAAGAAGGATATGTCCCCAAACCAGAAGCTGAAATTCCGGGAGTTCGTCTACAACGTCTCATACCAACTCCTGGAGAAGTATGGCACCACCACTCACAGACGTACGGCATGGTGTGGGGATTACGTTCCTGACCGCATCCAGCTGGGTGTCGAAAGACACTACCCAACCAACACCGAGCTGATTGGCACTCGTCACAGGCAGGTGCAGTGCACCGTCTGCAGCTCCAGTGTCAGGAAACCCCATGTCACCAAAAGAGTCACCTCAATGTGCGCCGAGTGCAAAGTTGCACTCTGCCTGGGTGACTGCTTCAGGGACTACCACACCTTCAAGAATTACTGAGTGTCGCCCTCTGCCCTGCCCTGCCCTGGACTCGCCCCGTGCCCTGCCCTGGACTCGCCCCCTGCCCCGCCCTGTCCTGGACTCGCGCCCTGCCCCGCCCTGTCCTGGACTCGCGCCCTACTTTACCTGACCTGACCTAATTGATCACGCTACCTCATAATGTAACATATATATTATATATATACTTGGCTGATAATCTACATATAAATATAGAGGTAAGACAGCTGACCACCATCTCCAGGTCCACTACCTGTGCCTCCTTTTGTATAACTAGCGAATGTCCAGATCCAGATGTTTTCATGAATCCTGACCTGTGGCCAGAAGATGCATATGTCAACTGGTACAGAGAACCAAGACAATATCCCAATGAGGACAGTGCAGAGGCTTCTGGGACTTGGAGGCATCGCACACCACTATCCAACTCGCAGTAATGGAGGGGATACCAACAACAGCAGCAAGTATAAAAGTAACTTCATACAATTGCAGAGGACTCCCCAAAACAAAGAGGAATCTCCTGTTGCGACCTGACATCGTATCTACATTAAGGACCAGTGACATAGTCTGCCTTCAGGAAACCTGGTACACAAAACAGGACTTAGGTAATTTGAACATATTAGATAAAGATTTCCATGGGTACGGGGTCTCCACTACGGACACACGTGATGGTATTGTGGCAGGTCACCCCCCAGGGGGAGTTGCAATAATGTGGAGATCGTGCCTAGATAGTGTAATTAAAACCATTGAGACAAATTTAAGCTGGTGTGCGGGAATACAGCTGGAAGTGGGACACAGAAAATTTGCAATATTTTGTGTTTACTTACCGTATCAGTGTGCAGAAAATGAAGAACTTTATTTGGAAAAGTTAGGGGAGCTTGGTGGCCTAATTTCTGAATTAGAGATAACGTGTTACTCAGTGGTAGGTGATTGGAATGCTACCCCTCACGAGTTGGGTGGTTCCATGTTTGCTAAACATATGTTAAGGTTTTGTGAGGAGCAAGGTTTAATTTTGTCCTCCAAAAACCTGCTTCCAGAAAATAGCTATACATATGTTAGTGAAGCATGGGAGACCAGGTCGTGGCTTGATCATGCAATCTCTAGCTCTGACTTTCATGACTCTATCTCAGAAATGGCCATAAGATACGACATTACGGATGACGACCACATACCTATAGAATTAACAATCCAAATTAATAAAGCACCGGAAATAACAGAAACTAGCAATAGCATTAAGGCAAAAGTTCCATGGAATGTAATCTCAAATGAAGAGTGCCAAATGTACTGTGATAAAACCAAGGACTTATTAAATAGGGTGCAATATGATGGTAATGGTGTAGCACAATGCAGGGATCCAAAATGTAGTGATGCACAACACAGAAAGGACATTATTACATTTTACAATAGTATAATAGATTCTTTATCAAAAGCGGGGGAAAGTATTTTTAATAGCCGTAAATATAAGTCCTCATTCAATAAGCCAGGTTGGCAAGACTATGTGGCTGACCTGTATCAGGCCTCCAGAGATGCTAGGTCTCATTGGCTTGAAGTAGGTCAGCCTAGACAGGGGCCTATATTTGAACTTCACAAAAGAGCAAAGGCTAGGACCAAATATGCCATTAGATTTATTAAGCAAAATGAAAACCAATTAAGGAAGGAAGCCCTTGCAAAGAGTCTGGCAGAAAAGGATACTAACTGTTTTTGGAAGGACATCAGATCCATGCAAAATTGTAACACACCATTACCTGTCAGTGTTGAGGGGGTTACGGGTGAAGAGAACATTGCTGACTTATGGAAAACTCATTTTAAGGAACTACTTAACAGTGTAAACCAAAGGTCTACTAATGGTGCAATTCAATATGTGAAAGATAGTAATTATGAAGACATTAAAGTGACTGAAAGTGATCTTGAGAATGCCATCAGAAAACTTAACCTAAATAAAGCTTGTGGGCTGGATGGTATATATGCAGAACATCTTAAATATGCAGATAAGTTGTTAATAGATAAACTTAGTTCTTGCATCACCAGTCTATTTACGCATGGTGTCCTGCCGGAGTCTATGATATCCGTAATACTTGTTCCTGTCATTAAAGATAAATCAGGTAAAATTACAGCAAAAGACAACTACCGCCCAGTAGCACTTGCTAGTGTGGTGAGTAAGGTAGTTGAAATGATAATGCTAGAAAGAATGTCTGCATATATTGTCACCAGCAGCAATCAGTTTGGCTTTAAGAAAAATCACGGCACAGACCAATGCATATATGTGCTGAAAGAAGTGATTGATACATACAACAAACTAAATAGCTCAATTTTCTCTTGTTTTCTTGATGCAAGTAAGGCTTTTGATAGGGTGTGTCACAAAACCTTATTTGAAAAATTAGTTAACAGGGGAGTGCCTAGCTATATTGTTAGGATACTTATTTTCTGGCATGCTAATCAAAAAATGTGTGTAAGATGGGGCAACATCCTGTCAGGCTCTTTCGCCGTAACCAATGGTGTTAGGCAGGGGGGGATATTGTCTCCGTATCTTTTCAACGTCTACATGGATGATCTTAGTCTGGAGCTGAACAAGACTCGCACTGGGTGCTGTATTGGCAGCACCATTGTAAATCATCTTATGTATGCTGATGACCTAGCCTTAATCGCGCCCTCTGGAGCAGGACTGGATAAATTATTAAGAGTATGTGAAAAATTTGGAATCGAACATTCAGTCAAATTTAATCCTATAAAGAGCAATATCATAATATTTAAATCTAACCTTCTATTGAAATCAAAGCTACCTAAATTCCATTTGTATGAAGAAATTATAGAAGAAGTAAGTAAAGTAAAGTATCTAGGACACTATATTTCATGTGATCGCTCAGATGATGAGGATATGGGTCGTCAGCGAAGGCAACTTTACATGCAGGGAAATTCAATATTAAGAAAATTTCATATGTGCACATGGGATACAAAAATAACATTGTTCAACTCCTACTGCTCACCAATGTATACAGCACAACTATGGTGGAACTATAAGAAAATGACAGTGAATAGACTAAGTATCTCATATCACAATATCATGAAAATGTTTCTGGGGCTCTCAAAATATGAGAGTACAAGTACGCTATGTGCCTATATGAACTTACACTGTTACAAATCACTCATTAGAAAGCTAACATATAAATTCATTCAGCGCCTTAACACTTCTGAGAACAGGATCATTAAAATGCTACAAACTCCAAGCATAGTGTACACCTCCAGGATCCAGGCACACTGGAGGAAGTGCTCTATATTTAACCTTAAGTAATGATTTCAGGTCTGCTACTCTACAGAATTAGCATACCGGTACTGATCCTCATAGTGCAGTACAGTAACGATATTCCTATACTGTACTGTAGCAACATACTGTACCGGAAGCTAAATGATGTGAGGCATGGTACTGTACACAATTAGGACAGTGGTTTTGGTAACACAGTAGTTTGATGACCACTGTTTTTGGTTGAGGCAGTGCTGTGAACTACATGATAGCAAGCTGGGTATTATTTAATTTCTTTTTATTTTATGTAGCCTATGTACAGTAGCTTATATATATTTATATATATTTATGTTACTGTAAGGTATATATGGACCCCAGTATGGTCCCCTCTGTACTGTGTGAGTCTGAAATAAAGTATTATTATTATTATTATTATATAATGTATAAGTTCCAAAGATGTCCCTGTGATATAGCTTTTACATTATATAATTGTATGTTTCATTATTTAGTTTATAAGTTTCAAAGATTTACATGTAATATGCCTTCTTTTTTTAGTATATCAATATATATGTTTGTTATAGCCTAAGTAATGTGTATATATTTTCTTACCTCAAATGAATTGTACAAAAATAAATATGTTTCAATAAATCCTGTCAAACCTACCAAGATAATAAAAAAAAACAATAAAAAAAACAAAAAAAAACAAGGTCATGTCATTGTATTCTTACAATATGATATATTCTATGAATATTTCATATTGTTTGAATACAATGGCATGATCTTGTAAAAAAACAAAATTATCAAAAATGTTCTAGACAGTATAAAACCTTCCCCATACTCCCTCTACTCCTGGATTCGATCCCACTACCCTACCACACTTTGAGTTTTCCAGTCCACAACCTTACCAACCATGCCACAGGAGCTCATACCAAATATCACTCAAAACTTTGTGTCTACAATCGAAATGACAATATACAAAAACAAATGAATTATCCCACCAATTTACGTTTGTAAATTGATGGGATTATCAATTATATCATGCAAAGGTTTATAAAAGTTTGTCTCTGTCAAGAATTAGTAATTATATAACTTTATTCTGTCAAAAATTGCCCAAACACTCAGCAAAATTGCCCCTCTCAGTGTGACTCCACTCATTTTCACACGGTCAAGCGGTCACGGGATGACCCTTGCCGCTCCTTGATGCTCCAGCCACAGCAGCTCTGTCTGGGAACAAAATTTGTATAAATACAATAATGCATAAAATACTCTTCACAAATACATTTGTATTGTATAATATTGTAAATAAAAATGAATAATAACTGTGTGGGTGTCGAAAATTGCTCAACCAGCTTTCTTATGTCTCGCCTACGCGCGTATATTGGATTATACATAGTCATGACTGTCATACAAATACTTGCAGTAGGTCTCGAATATACATTTAGATTGCATATTACTTGGAAATAAATAAATATAAGTTTCTCTGGTGGCAATCTACCCTTTCGCAAGTGTAAGGAGACACCAGTCTATATTTAGCTCTCTATCAAAAAAGGCAATCTGCCTGTGTTTACTGACCACCCTCGTTGCTGGTCTATAATATAGTACTTTATTTACAGTCAATGGCCTACATGTTTCTGTGGTACTTCACATGTGTCTAAAATGCAATGTCTGCTTGCATAAAAATGCAATTCTGAAGTCCATTTATACGTACGACATACGCATGTCTCAGTTTCTCTCTCTCTCCATTCCTGACTCATGTTATTGTAGACCTCTTGGTGGCAACGAACACCAGACACCTCCTAGACATAAGGTTCAAAATCCCAAGAAATCCATACGCCTGGGGCGCCTCCACAATTATCACACAGCTGCATATGTTTACTGCCTTCACTCTCTCCACGACTCACTCCCCCCCCCACCCACCCTTTTAGGCTTCCGTCTGCTAGAAAATCATTGATAATGTGCGTAAATATCGCATGAATTGGTCTATATGCAGTATATATAATGATATATGGCACGTTTACGTACGTACAAGTCTGTATTATAGCATGACAGTGCTCTAAGTACAAGATATAAGTGATATTTATGGCGTAACACACCCTCTCCCCCTTTCATTCCCAGCACAACTCACTCACACCTTGGTTCACGCATAGAAACTCATTGATAATGTGCGTAAATATCGCATGAATTGGTCTATATGCGGTATATATATTGATATATGGCACGTCTACATACGTATAAGTCTGTATTATAGCATGACAGTGCTCTAAGTACAAGATATAAGTGATATTTATGGTGTAACACACCCTCTCCCCCTTTCATTCCCACCCCCACCCACCCTTTTAGGCTTCCGTCTGCTAGAAACTCATTGATAATGTGCGTAAATATCGCATGAATTGGTCTATATGCGGTATATATATTGATATATGGGACGTCTACATACGTACAAGTCTGTATTATAGCATGACAGTGCTCTAAGTACGAGATATACGTAATATAGCGCAAACCACACTCTCAGCTCATAAATTGCCGCCAAACCTCCAACCCATCTTCATTCCCGCCTAAAAATTCTCTTATAATTCCCTTATATATTGCAATTTTTGGTCACTATGAGGCATATTAATTGTTATATGGGTGGCCTACACACGTATACATACTCTACATAGCCTAAAAGGGATAAAAAACAGAGATATACGTGATAATACGCGGTAACCCACCCCCTCCTTCTATCCCCTGGGCGCGTGAAAATTCGGCAGGGAAATCTCGCCGCTCGATGACAATCTAGCCGCGCGGTGCCATTCGCTCCACATTTTTCAACTACGGACCGTTCCCCCACCCCCCCCAGACATTTTTTGGGGGGTCAAATATATATGGGCCGATGCACGCAAACATTCCCTACACGATGATGTACTTTTTATCGAAATTGGCAATGGGTCCCAAAATCATCATAGGTGCGCACAGTATTACCCTGTAGAAAACCCCCTGTGCGCCGCGGAGAGGTTAATAGCATGTATAGCATGTAGCAACATTTTCCAGTGTCCTCTGTCGTCCATGTTTTCATGAAACCGGGAAAATCCGGCTCTCCCTCCGATTCGTCACTCCCGCCTTTATCACCCCTCTCTTCCTCAGCCCCCTCGTCACCTTCATTAACCATCTTCCCCACCTATTTCCTCTTGTAGCTGGAACCAAATATCTTGCCTCTTGTGCTGGGTAATACACTTACATATGGCATATACTTTTACCCACCATACTGAGCCGAGAACTTCCCGCGCCGAAACAACAATATTGTGCGGTCTCTTCCGATGATTCACTCACACCCTCTATTATTAGTCACTAATTTCCCACTTGCCAGCCGAAGTTTACTTGTTTTTTATCACCATCCTTATCCCTGGTGTCCCCTTTACATATGAATAAGAGATAGATTATAGCTCACTCCCGCCTGCAACCATGTAAGTAGAAATCAGCTGGAGCCTGTGGACCGCTTCCTCTCGAGTCAGCTGATGTGTTGTGCTGTGTGTGTGTGTGTGTGTGACAGTGTGTGTGTGTGTTCTGAAAGTTTGGGATGAAAATAGCCAGTAGCCTATCAACGATGCGAGCCTCTTCTTGAAAATTACAACTAATTAGCCTAGGTGTATTTGTAAACAAAACTAATTACAGGTATTTGGCATCTGTAATCTACATGTAACATGCACATAATATTGTTTAGGTTATAATAAATAAATAAAACATATAATGATATACAGTAACATTATAACATAGGCTATGAATATGGTAGGCCTATAAATGTTCATGCTATTATAATTAGATTAGACTAGGCCTATTACTTTTAGATTAGGAAGGGTAGGCCTACATGGAAATTAAGGGGTGTTAGGCCTAGCTGAAGTAGCCTAGTTTTTATCCCTCCGAGTCTCACAGATCATTCCTAAGCTGTATAAAATTGGCAAACAATAGTCTAAATGTAGTATCGACACACTAGTCTACAGGCGTCATATTCTGCAAGGGTTAAACTTAGACAACAGGCCTAATGAGCAGCTAAGAAGGGGCCCCCCCCCCCCCCCGACGCTTTTCAAGCCATAACCTAGGTTTGTTTTTATTGGCTTGTGGTTGACTTTTGTTGATCTACGTAACGTTACGGTAAACCTATGGCACCATCGCATGAAAAAGAGGTAAGTGTAAGTAAAAGTTCACAAAACACTGCCGAGGATAAAAGAAAATATAGAAAACTAAGAATAGCTTGCCTGTACTTAAAGTTCAGGCGGCAATTCGGACATCAGCTGATCGTCAACCAGCGCTACAAAAACAGTGGCAGGTACCGGGGAAATTACTCTGAGGGCCCACCGGGAATTTTCCCGGTTTCCCGGCGGGCCAGTCCGCCCCTGTGGAAGAGAGGAACAAAATCGTAGATAAAAGATAGTTATCCCAAGAAACGAATACATGCATGAATGACGGTATTATAGCCGTCGTCATAATAAGATGATGGAACCTGGTTGTTATGCACTTGACACAACGACAAAGGGACTATACCGCTTCGTCATATTAATATCGGTCTGGCATAACTCTGGCTTAACTACATATACACTTAGTTACTAGAAGGGAACAACTGAGCATGGGGCTACATATATCTATACTCGTAATTTAGAGAGATACTAGGTATCTTTCCTGCATCTCTCTTGAGATGATCGTATGCAGATTGGTCATAATTAACTTATATAAATCAACAAATATAAATCAATACAATAACTGGGCATAGGGTTATCGTGTGTATAGAGTCGTGGTTATATTATATGGTCGGTAGTACAACTGGGGAGAATCATACTTGACACTGGTAGAATTATATTATTTACCTTAGTATGGTTTTGTGTGTGGTATGTAGGTGTCGTGGATGTTGAAAAGGTTGGGAGTAAACCACTCTTGGCCGACGTGCCTTTGGGGTCCTTTGCTTTCCTGCCGTGTTGGTGTCGGTCTCCTGGTCCATTCGGGCGACCCTCCGTTGAGTGGCAGGGGTGGCGGCTTCCTTTGATCCTGTGGGTGTGTTAATTCTTCTTTCTCCTCTGGCTGTTGGGTCCCTTCGTCCCGGTTGGCTTTCGCTCTGGTTCTTTCGGGATTGTTACTGGGTTGCTGCTTGGGAGGGTGGTGGGGGAAATCCTTTTTGGGGGTATAATAATAATAATAATAATAATTCTTTATTTCAGACTCACACAGTACAGAGGGGACCATACTGGGGTCCATATACTGTATACCTTACAGTAACATAAATATATATAGACTACTGTAGGCCTACATAGGCTACATAAAATAAAGAGAAATTAAATAATATCCAGCTTGCTATCATGTAGTTCACAGCACTGCCTCAACCAAAAACAGTGGTCATCAAACTACTGTGTTACCAAAACCACTGTCCTAATTGTGTACAGTACCATGCCTCACATCATTTAGCTTCCGGTACAGTATATAGCTACAGTACAGTATAGGAATACCGGTACTGTACTGCACTATGAGGTTCAGTACCGGTATGCTAATTCTGTAGAGTAGCAGACCTGAATACATTACTTAAGGTTAAATATAGAGCAACCTCCTCCAGTGTGCCTGAATCCTAGAGGTGTACACTATGCTGGGAGTTTGTAGCATTTTAATGATACTGTTCTCAGAAGTGTTAAGGCAATAGATCCAGAGCATAAAAAAAACTTAGATAACATCCCAGTGGCACTCAAAACAAAGCAATTTGTGATTAAGTGAGATAATTCCCCTCCATTACTTTCTACCACTCCTACATATGTGTCCCAACTCCCCTTCCTTCCCTTCCTCAATTATCAACTATTTTTCCCCTTATTCCCCTTTTTATCGGGTAATTTTTGGCGCAAATTTCCCTCACCCAGTCTCTTTAACGCTAGAGATCCTTGCAACACAGAGACTTCTACTCAGTCCTGTCAGTGTCGCTCTATAGCTCAGAGAGGGTGGATATGCGTCCCCCCAGCTCTCACCTCATGATACGACCTTGCGACAATAATACGTCTTTTTCACCCCCCAAATGCTATTCCCACTTCTTTTATTGCTCTTAAATGTTCATATTTATTAGTGGCCCCTCCATCATTGACGATTTTGCCTATTACATAAGGCCTCCTCTTCAAACGCTCATTTACCGTAGTTTGAATCTACCGCGCAGAGCATAACAAATTGAGGAGCCTTCATCATGAGCGCACACAACCTCACTCATGGTTCTGTCATTATGAAATTGGGTTCTCACTACGAAAAAACTTCGTAACAAATAAAAAATAAAAATAAAATAAGAATAACTATTCATAAGCTTTCCATATATTCGTGGATGTAGGCTACTTGTGTGGATATTTGACCAGACGCTGACTTCAGGCGTCATACTTCTTTCTCTGCTCTGCACTCAACCTGCCCTGAAGTGTCTCCCCACGCTCCGCTGGTTCCGCATTTGCTGCGTCCCTAGTGAGTTTTTTCTCATTTGTTTACTCTGGGATGTATCGAGTAAGGTTAGGATATGCGTAGCAGGAGTGTCAGGGACGGGTTTCCCGCAGTTCAGTGTATTTGGGTCGTGTGTTTGGGACACCTATTTCGGGTGTACCCTCGTGGTCCCGTGGTGGACGCGTGTTACATTTTTCGCGGCTAGCTAGCCTAGTTATTTAGTTGGCTTTAACTACGCGTTATCAGGCTTCTTCTTATCTTTCTGATGATGTTGCCTTATTGTTTGTTTACTGACGTTCCTAGCGTATTTTTCTTCACTTAGTGAAGTTTTTTCTAGGTCCCGAGTCAGTTCTTCCCTCTCCAGGGAGTTTTTCTACGATGTGGTGATGGCGGTTGTTCCTGTTGTGATATGTTACAGTGCTTTTTGTTTATATTACGACGTGATTAAGTGTTATTTCCGTCTGCTTAGGCCTAGCCAGCCGCTCGCAGCTTTTTACATGTACAAGTGTTATTGATTTATGATTTAAATATGTAATACCGTGTCATGTGTGTCCTGGATTAGTTGTGTTTTGGCTTAATCCGGGGCCTATTTGTATTTCTCAGATTGCATCTGGCTAGTGTGGGTTGCCTTTTCCGGCGGGTTTTCTCGATTGCTCCGAGAAAATCCGGCTGGTTGCCTTTTCCGGCGTTTTTTTTCGATTGCACCGAAAAAATCCGGCTGGTTGCCGAGTTTTATATCACGCGTGGTTAAAATAGGCTAGTTTCCCCCGGCGAGTGGTGGCCTGAGGGCTCTCCAGGACTGCATCTCTGAGGTGGAGCCTGTGTTCAGGCTTACTAGGTGTTTCCCGGCGGGATGGCTATACCCGTTTCACTAGGTGTTCATACGGACACCGGTGGAGTATAGTTTTTCCCGGTTTTTGCAAAGCCATTGAAAAACTAGGCTGTTTTGTTTGTTTGGTCTTTCCACCCCGGCGATCTTTTGCAAAGAAGTGGGGATAGGAACAATTGGGGTTAACTTTTAAATTACTTTCACACCCGGCGGTTGAACCTTGGGGAGGTGGGATTAACGGATTTGCAATTCGGTGGAGTTAGCCAGACAATTGAGGGATACAATTGGGTATCGAGGCCTTCAAAATACGGCGATCTATGAAGACTTCGAGGGAAGTCAGATCAAAAACGTTTAAGATAAGCTTACCTCCTTTTTAACTGCGATATGATAAGGCGGCCGGCGTCTTAATATGGGTTTCCGGTGGCCAAAAATACCACTGGGAAGACTGCGTCATTTATAACAACATGCTCGTCTCTATATTTTGTCGGAGGATGTGCTTAAATCTTTTGGACAAGTAAAGATATTCTAAAATCTTTACATAAGAACCTACAGGGTAACAAGAGGTAATAGTGGTATATTACGTCTTGTTGCCCGGCGGTTCATTAACACTTGTGTTAGAACATTTTGGGGTAACCTTATGAGCATTAATTCCTGGAAATTTTCTTTTTTCCAGGGCGGAGTTCCGGCGGGTCAACAGAGGACCAGAAGGAGCCCGGGGGACGGGGTTGGGTTAGCTCTTCCCAGTCTCTGTCATGGCGCCACTAGACCCTGTTTTTGCTCTGTGCCAAACACCTTCTTGTTCAGGGATCCCTATTTTTGCCCATACTCTATGCATCAGATGCGTCAAATGCTTGGACCGGTCAAGGGGTCTGTGGGTGACGAAGAATTGTACTTTTTGTAGTCAATTGAGTACTAAAGTCTTACAAGATAATTTGGCCGCGGCGGTTGCATTGTGCGAGGTCAAACAGCTTTTATATACTTATGCTACGTCAGTGGCTCATAAAGCCCTGCAGTGTGATAACGTAGTTCTGTGGGACAGATTGATTGCTCAGTATCCCCCACTTAAACGTCCCCCTTCTAGAAGTAAAGTAAATGTGCGTAAGTCGACTGTGACTGGGCAGGGTACAGTGCTTACTCTCTCCTCCGGCACATCTAAGAGACCTCGAGAGCCGACACCCCCGGCGACAACTTCCAAGTCAAAATCGAGGTCCAGGTCAAGGTCTCCCCTCCGACAGCAGCCACATAGTCACTCTACTTCCCCTGCGAGAAAGAAGTGCAAGGAGGAGAAGACCAAGGATAGTCCTAGTGGTAAATCAAAGTCAAGGCGAAGTCACAAATCTTCTAAAAAAGATACTCATGTACGAAAGACCTCCAGGCGTTCGCCGGAGCCTCGTACCTCGCTTTCTGCCTCTACTCCCGACATGTCTCATGTCCAATCTGACAGGGCGGAGTGGAGTCAGAGGCTGTGGTGGGGGATATACCGGCGGACAAAGTGTCACCTAATATTATTACCAGTTCACATGTACCAGCTTTAGAGAGTTCTACCAGCAGTTATAATCCTCTAGAGGGCTCGAGTGAGGGCTCAGTAGTTGGTGTGGTACCTAGCTCACAAGTGAGTTCCGGCCAAGACCGGGGAGTTTGGAGGTACTCCCAGCCATGGCGTGATGGTTCACATCATTCTTATGCACCAACGGTAGTGGCAGACGTCCACCGGCACGCTGAGATCCCATCGTCCATCCCGGACTTAACATGGCAGCATGAGGGGGTCCCGGCTTCGGCGGAATCCTCTCCTAAAAGGCCGGGGGAAAGGGATGAGGGTTCTATAATGTCTGAGATGGAGATTCAAGAGTCAGGTTCAGTGATGGACGACTCTCAGAGTAGGAATGATTCGCCACAGAGTTCATCCTCTGCTAAATTTGTCACAGCTGATGAAATTAATGGGTTACTAGCAACTGCACTAACTAAGTTTTTTGGTCAGCAGCAGGAAACTCCCACAGTTGGTTTGGGAGCTTCCACGACAGCATCGAATGTCCGACCTCTGGCTACTTCTATTGCTTTGACACAAATTCCGCACCCTCCCCCTGTATCACCTACTATGGTTACTAGGCCAACTTCGGCGGCACTGACTACTTCCAATGTGAGAGTAGTAGCAGATGTAAATCCTCCCCCTTTAGACAAAGCGCCGGTCCGAAAGGGAGCTATGCCCCTCCTATACGGGCCAGATGAGTCATGGGTAACAATGTTCCCAGCAAAGCCAGAGGTAGCACAGTCCACTATGTCGGGGGAGCTTCCGGTACCACGTGAGTGGGTAATTCAAGGGAATAAATCTAGAAAGTTACGTGCTTTAGATATTCTAGGGAATGTACTTGATGTTAATATTAACTCCCTCCGACATATTATGTTCCAATAAGTCCAAGGAGGCGCTTGACAAGTATTTTGGGTCTTGAATTTGGCTCATGAGCGTTGTCGAAGCCTTACATTTTTCGCGATTTCCATCCACCAGAATGCTGTTTATTGTGATGTATCATATATCAATGGAAAGAGGAATATTTATAGTACATGATAAAATAATTTTTTTTTTAAATAAATCGAAATATGAAAGTGTAAATGAGTCCGGAATACAATTATTTCCCATGCAATTGTCTTCACACCGTCCTAGCTCTAAATTGTGAGTGATGACCATATATTTTTTTTTTGCTCAAATAATAGTATTTATTCTCCTCTTTCCAAATCTGAAAACAGAAATTGTTTATCTTCAATAGTTCTCAAGCAGTGACCGAAAAAAAAATATATATGATTTTGATTTATATGGTTTATAACATTTTCAATTTATTTCGTTGGTACGAAGTGTATGGTTTTAAATTTAGGCTGTATGAATACGGCAAATAATGCTGATGAGTATAAAACAAACTAGAAGTTCCTAGGACAAATACTTTTTGCGCTATGAATATTTGAAATGAAGAGCCAAAATGCGAATATTTACGCTTCACCCATCTCTGTTCCGGCGATGCTAGCCGGGTTCCGAGCTGTTCCCCATCTCGTGGTTGCGTTATTTGCTCGGATACGTATATAACTGTATATATCACCGGAATCGGAAAATTGTGCTCTTTCCAATGGTGAAAACAAAAATAATATAGCATAATTGGTTCCATGCAGTGACCGAAAAAAACAAAATCTGATTTTGATTGATATGGTTTATAACATTTTCGATTTATTTCGTTGCTACGAAGTGTATGGTTTTAAATTTAGGCTGAATGAATACGGCAAATAATGCTAATGAGTATAAAATAAACTAGAAGTTCCTAGGACAAATACTTTTTGCACTATGAATATTTGAAATGAAGAGCCAAAATGCGAATATTTACGCTTCACCCGTCTCTGTTCCGGCGATGCTAGCCGGGTTCCGAGCTGTTCCCCACCTTGTGGTTGCGTTATTTGGTCGGATACGTATATAACTGTATATATCACCGGAATCGGAAAATTGTGCTCTTTCCAATGGTGAAACAAAAATAATATAGAGTAATTGGTTCGTGAGCTATGCGCAATTGTTTCCATGCATTGTTATTGTTATGAAAATATATGAGAATGTTTATACAGTTGTATATCTTTGCCACAATATACACCCTTTCCAACGAGAAGGGAAATGGCTCCTGGGTTGACACTGAAAAAACAAAATAAGAAAGCCAGGTAATCTTCAGGTAATAAATTCAGAAATAATTATATTGTACACTTAAATAAAATAAAGTAATGTATATATATATATATATATATATATATTGTTACGTATCTTGATCCTCAGGTGGTTAACTTGATGAATCTAGATAGCACAGAGATATATATTAAGGTATCAGTCAGCTGAAGGCAAAACAAAAGTAAAATCTAATAAAATAATTTCCTGTTGTTGCTTCCTTTCCTTTTGGATCTTAGGACTTAATATCCTTTAATGACTGATACTCTTTAATTATGAAAAATACTGAAACTAATTAAAGTCATGTAGTATTTATAAAGAATTATTATTTAACCGAAGCTTAGTAGGCTATGGTTATGAACCGAATAAGTTATAGCTAAAGAAGGACTATTAATTTTATAAAAAGTCTTGGAAGATAAATATTAAAGTAAGAATATTTCTGTCTCTTATCCTTTTTGAAATGAATAGATAGTTTTCTTATATGTCCTTTTATTTATATTTAATGTAATTATTCTTGGTTCTTGTCTTACGTTAATAGTATTATATTATTATTATCATCAGGAGTAATATCAAAGTCACATAAAAAGTTAGATATATATTTAATAATTAGTTAAATTTATTTCTTAACCACGTAACATTGAGGTTTGATTATGAGTAAATAAAGTTACAGGATCGTTTCATAGATTCGATTCAGGTCTCACTCAAATAATATGAAAAGCAAAATATAATATTTTGAAGCAAAAGAATTTTCTTCAGCTTAGAAAATCACTAGAAGTAATATTAACACAGCCATGTTAGTCTAAGGCGATATTACTAATAGAGACAATAGCATCACCGTACTAAGCACCATTAAGCACTGTAAGCTTAATTCAAAGAAAATGAAAGAACTCGTAAGTATTAATATAAAACAATAGTATTACTTTCATCATAACCCAATTACTTAAAGAGTTGCTTTAGTCCACAAGTTAGTCAACTAAAATAGTTAAGTACATAATAATAGCGTTAACGTTAATTCCCAATCAAATAGTTAAGTACATAAATAATAGCGTTAACGTTAATTCCCAATCAAATAGTGAAGTACATAAATAGTAGCGTTAACGTTAATTCCCAATTAAATCGTTAAACACGTAATAGTAGCGTTCACGTTAATTCCCAATTAAATAGTTAAACACATTACACACATTAAACACATCACGTTAATTCCCAATCACATATCTCACTAACCAACATAACGTAAGTGTTTACACCGAACACACTTAACACACATTTATATAATCTGACTGACAGTCACAATCCCATTATAATACTTCACCCCGTCTTCCTCCAGCTGCAAGTTCACCTTCCCCAACTCCAAATGAGACTGATTTGAATGCCCACAACTCGGGTCTTATATACCAAACAATGATGGTGTAGGAACGAATCAGGAGGCGGCGGGTGGTGCGCGCTCCAATCATAGCTCCTCGAATCACATAACAGGTGCGAGGTCCATTCACAGCTCCTGGCGTCGATCATACGTCATAGCATCGGTCATCGAGGTGTGAAGGCTAGCATGCTGGTATGGGGGGAGATGGTTTGCCCACTCGCTCGTTCGCTCGCTAGTCTGCTTCACCGTTTTGGGTAGTTGGGCTCCTTCAACTCTAATTCTAACTCTTAAATTAACATACAGGGCTCCGTATGTCAGACCTCCCCCCTAGAAAAGAGTTTAAGGAGTATAGTACAGAATATTAAACATAATACATAAATAGATTCACCACCAGATTGGCAACAGCAAGATTATAATGAGGATATAATAAGGATATCACCCAAAGTAGGCAACGTCTCCAGGTACCACATCAGAACATAGCCGGAACGTAGCTGGAGCGTTAATTCGAACTGCAAGGCATCTCACAGCTGAAGGCTTAAAAAGCGCACTACAAAAGCATGATATTTACCTCGCTACAAGGGAGAGCTAATTGCCAAAATCCTCTCATTAAATTATACTTACTGCTGCATGAGGCCAACCTGGGAAATGCAATCTTTGATCCGTGGCAGTGGGTAGGTATCGTTCTTTGTGACAGCATTGACTTGCCTATAGTCCCTACAAAACCCATGGCTCCTGTCTGGCTTCGGCACAAGTATGACCGGACTACTCCACTGGCTTAAGGCCCTAGTGATCAGTTTAGATATCATAAAGTCAAGCTCGACCTGCAGTATACTCCTGCGTTGTGGCGAGACACGGTAGGGGGATAGTTTAATGGGAGTTGCATCCCCTACGTCGATGTCGTGCACGGCCAAAGAAGTAAGCCCTGGAGTATCACGGAACACATTGGGAGACTGAGATAAAACAGAGATTAGTTGGTTCGCTTGATCAGAGGGAAGATGACATAGTTTAGATGGTAATTCCCTCAAAGCCACTGAATTATACTGAAAGTTGGATAGGCTACATGACAAGTCAAAGTCTGCATGGATACCTTCAGGCTCTGGAACAGTCTGTTGCGGGTCAGTAAGAGAACTGAAGACTTTGTCCGCACCAGGCTGCTCACAGGTCCTGACATTCACTGCCACAGTGGGAGAATCTGGAGGAGAGGAATCAGGGGACCTATGGTAGGGCTTCAACATATTTATATGGAATACTTGCGTGGGCTTTCTCCTGTCTGGGGTAGTTACTAGATAATCGGTAATGCTCACCCTCCGAATGATCTTATATGGGCCCCTGAACTTGGCAGATAAAGGTTGGCCAAAAAGGGGGAGCAGGACCAAAACCTCATCACCGGGCTTAAACTCCCTCTCACGGGCTTTTCTGTCATACCATTTCTTCATGGAGCTTTTAGCCACTGTCAAGTTTTGAGCGGCAAACTCACACGAGGATCTCAGCCGGGTTTTGAAATCTGAAACATACTTGAGGAGGTTTTGGTTCCCCTCCTGGCCAACTAGGCTATCCTGCAATAGTTGCAAAGGACCTCTTACCTGGTGACCGAAAACTAGCTCATTAGGGGAAAAACCCCAGGGATTCAGTTGGAACCTCACGAGTAGCAAATAAAAGAAAAGGTACCCCCTTATCCCACTCAACTCCGGTCTCTGTACAATACTTACGTAACATTCCCTTTAATGTCTGATGATATCGTTCGAGAACCCCTTGACTCTCTGGGTGGTAGGTGCTAGACTTTACATGCTCGATACCCAACTCCTTCAGGGACTGCTGGAAAATGTTAGAGGTAAAATTAGTTCCTTGATCACTTTGCACCTCATGGGGGAAACCCATTCTGGTGAAAAATTTGAGCAGTTCCTTGATTACAGTTGGAGCAGAGGTAGTCCTTAAGGGTATAGCCTCTGGGTAGCGAGTTGCCATGTCCATGATAGTTAATAAATAAATGTTACCTTGGGAAGTCTTAGGCAATGGGCCTACAATGTCCACTACCACCCGAGTAAAAGGATTCTCGAAAACGGGCAAGGGCACCAGAGGATGTACAGGCACCTTCTGATTGGGTTTTCCTGTCATCTGGCAAGTGTGACACACTCTACAACACTCCACTACATCTGCACGCATTCCTGGCCAGTAAAAGTGGGCTCTGATTCTGTCTAGAGTTTTTCTCACACCTAGGTGTCCTGCCAATGGTATACAATGTGCCATTTCCATGATATCTCTAAGACAAGGTTTGGGGACTACTACTTGATGGACGTCCCAAGCCCCGTCATCGATTGGTCTGTGTGGCGGTCTCCATCTTCGCCACAATACTCCTCCTTTGAGGTAGAAACATTCACCACCCTCCTTCTCGCATTCCTCTTCACTCACGGACCTGGCAGCTAACTCCTTGCATTCACTATCATCTCTCTGTAGCTCTACCAGGCCACTAGGACAATTTGGAGGGGTTTCATGGTCATCGTTAGGGTCAAGATGAGCCATAAAGGTGTCAGATAAATCCACCTCAGTCACATCATCAGGCACAGTTGGAGCATCATTCACACTCTCATCATCCCTTTCATCAACTCTTACATTCGGTATATTTCTGTCTGAGGGAACTGCTACTTGAGACATTGAACGTTTGTCAGCACACACAGGGAAAACAGTTGGCAACTCCTTGTCGAGCTCACCGGTTAGTGGCTCGTTAACAGGGGAAAGTGACAAAATGGGGTCTGGTCGGACCTTCTCACCTGCTACATCATTCCCCAAAAGGAGTGTTACCCCAGGCACAGGGATATCTTGGGACCTACACAAAGCTATGGTGGCCTCACCCTGTAGTAACTCACATTCAATTTCGCCTTTTACCAAGTATGCATAAAACTGGCCTCCAGCACCTCTCATTACAACTGGTTCGCCAGGTGGGCACTCAGTGTAAGGATTCACCATGAGGGTGCTAGTAGAACCTGTGTCTCTCAGAATTTTTACCTCATGCATGCAACCATTTAATCTCACGTTGCCAGATGAAATAAAGGGACGGTAACTGTCCTGCACTGATGGTGAAATTATTATTGGCTTTAACCCTAGTGGGTTGCACCACACATGCTACTACACCCCTGTCTAGATGATTTACGTTAGCTGCTAGGTACTCCTTCTGTCGAGAGTCCTGCATTAAAGTAACTTTTGGTGCTAGGTACTCCTTCTGTCGGGAGTCCTGCCTTAAAGGAACATTTGGTGCTAGGTACTCCTTCTGTCGGGAGCCCTGCATTAAAGGCACACATGGAATTTGAGATACGGCGGCAACTGTCTGCCCCGATCTCTCGGTTTTTTCCTTGGCCCAGCACTGATAAGCTAGGTGGCCTCTCATGCCACAAAAAGTACATACTTTAGGGGATACGGGAAAGTTCCCTCTTTGAGCATTACTATTAGTTTGGGGCCCACCTCTGTTACCATTGCCCTGAGTCGCATTTTTAGTTGGGGGAACAATTCGGTTTGACTAGCTGGGGAAGACGTTATAGGCTTGTGACTGGGTCGGTCAGATTTGTGATTGGGATACTTAAAATTAGAACTAGAATTATCGTAGGGCTTCTTTCCACGAAATTTGTTGTTGAGCACGTATGTGTCAGCCATGTCAGCAGCGTCGGCAAGACAATCTACCTTTTTCCCCTTTAAATGATAGGATACAGAAGAATCAATTTTCCATAGGAAATTTTCTAACAGGACCAACTCCTTCAGATCGTTGTAGCTTGTGACTTTCTTACTCTTGACCCAATGATTGAAAGTTTTAGTCATGGTCCTGGCAAATACCTTATGGGTTTCTTCTACTTTCTTCTGGTTTTTACGGAAAGATTGCCTGTAAGCCTCAGGCTGCAATTGATAGGTTTTTAGGATAGCTTCTTTGAGATTGTCATAATCCTGCCTAACTTCTGCTACTTCTGACAAATACGTGGCTCGAGCCTGCCCTGTCAAAACAGTTTGTAACATAAAAGGCCATTGATCTCTTGTCCACTTCATACCTCCAGCAACTTCCTCAAACAAAACAAAGAAATCCTGCACATTATCCTCAGTGAAAGGTGGAATGACACAAGTCATAGTCAATCCCAGAGGGGGAGCAATTTCGGGAGCATTTGTATGGACATTTAGTTGAGCCGTACGATATTGATATTCACATTGTTCGGTCGTTGCACTGGCATTTAGTCTGACTTGTTCGGTAATATTATTTATTCTGGCTAGTTCTATACTTGCGTTGGCTTGTTCGGTCGTTGCTTTTATTCTGGCTAGTTCTATGTTAGTCTGGCTTGTTCTAGTTCGAATATTGATCAATGGTTAAAACCAGGTGGCAATTGTTCATCAAGTTGGCTAGGTTTACTAGGGATCCCACCAACTGCTCCGTCACCCTCCCCGCCTTCTACAGGGAACAGGTGGGTTTTTATGGTCTGAGCCACCTCTACTTTAGACATGTTTGAGACAGTTAATTGGAGATGTGAGGCAAGCACTTTCAGTTCGGATTTTGACAGACAGTCAATATCAGGGGCTGTGGGTTCTGATTCTATGAAAACTCGAGCATCTTCTTCATTAATTAGTTGAGGCATGATTAATATTTGATTTTTAAGTAGTGAAACTTTAATGAAACTGAGTGAAACTGTATGAAACGAATCCTGGCAAGGTCGCCACTCTTCTGTTACGTATCTTGATCCTCAGGTGGTTAACTTGATGAATCTAGATAGCACAGAGAATATATTAAGGTATCAGTCAGCTGAAGGCAAAACAAAAGTAAAATCTAATAAAATAATTTCCTGTTGTTGCTTCCTTTCCTTTTGGATCTTAGGACTTAATATCCTTTATTGACTGATACTCTTTAATTATGAAAAATACTGAAACTAATTAAAGTCATGTAGTATTATAAAGAATTATTATTTAACCGAAGCTTAGTAGGCTATGGTTATGAACCGAATAAGTTATAGCTAAAGAAGGACTATTAATTTTATAAAAAGTCTTGAAGATAAATATTAAAGTAAGAATATTTCTGTCTCTTACCCTTTTTGAAATGAATAGATAGTTTTCTTCTATGTCCTTTTATTTATATTTAATGTAATTATTCTTGGTTCTTGTCTTACGTTAATAGTATTATATTATTATTATCATCAGGAGTAATATCAAAGTCACATAAAAAGTTAGATATATTTAATAATTAGTTAAATTTATTTCTTAACCACGTAACATTGAGGTTTGATTATGAGTAAATAAAGTTACAGGATCGTTTCATAGATTCGATTCAGGTCTCACTCAAATAATATGAAAAGCAAAATAATATTTTGAAGCAAAAGAATTTTCTTCAGCTTAGGAAATCACTATAAGTAATATTAACACAGCCATGTTAGTCTAAGGCGATATTACTAATACGAGACAATAGCATCACCGTACTAAGCACCATTAAGCACTGTAAGCTTAATTCAAAGAAAATGAAAGAACTCGTAAGTATTAATATAAAACAATAGTATTACTTTCATCATAACCAATTACTTAAAGAGTTGCTTTAGTCCACAAGTTAGTCAACTAAAATAGTTAAGTACATAATAATAGCATTAACGTTAATTCCCAATCAAATAGTTAAGTACATAAATAGTAGCGTTAACGTTAATTCGCAATCAAATAGTTAAGCACGTAATAGTAGCGTTCACGTTAATTCCCAATTAAATAGTTAAACACATTACACACATTAAACACATCACGTTAATTCCCAATCACATATCTCACTAACCAACATAACGTAAGTGTTTACACCGAACACACTTAACACACATTTATATAATCTGACTGACAGTCACAATCCCATTATAATACTTCACCCCGTCTTCCTCCAGCTGCAAGTTCACCTTCCCCAACTCCAAATGAGACTGATTTGAATGCCCACAACTCGGGTCTTATATACCAAACAATGATGGTGTAGGAACGAATCAGGAGGCGAGTGATGGTGCGCGCTCCAATCATAGCTCCTCGAATCACATAACAGGTGTGTCGTCCACTCACAGCTCCTGGCGTCGATCATACGTCATAGCATCGGTCATCGAGGTATGGGGCGAGCTGGTATGGGGCGAGATGGTTTGCCCACTCGCTCGTTCGCTCGCTAGTCTGCTTCACCACTTGGGTAGTTTGGCTCCTTGAACTCTAATTCTAACTCTTAAATTAACATACAGGGCTCCGTATGTCAGAATATATATATATATATATATATATATATATATATATATGGGGGAGGGGGAGGGGGGGAGGGGAGGGGGGAGGGAGGTATAATGGGGGAGGGAGGGGGGTATAATGGGGGGGGGAGGGAGGGGGAGAGGGCATAACATAGATAAATACATACACAAATTATATTATATATATATATATATATATATATATATATATATATATATATATATATATATATATTATATCAATCTACAATTAGAAAAATAAAATAAAAATGAAAAATAACCCTCCCCCACCCAAAAAAATAAAAAAATAAAAAATAATTATATATATATATATATATATATATATATATATATAATATATGGGGGGAGGGGGGGGAGGGGAGGGGGGAGGGGGAGGGGGGGAGGGGGGGGGAGGGGAGGGAGGTATAATGGGGGGGAGGAAGGGGGAGGAGGCATAACATAGATAAATACATAAACACGAATTATATTATATTATATATATATATATATTATATCAATCTACAATTAGAAAAATAAAATAAAAATAAAAAATAACCCTCCCCAACCCCCCCCAAAAAAAAAAAAAAATTATATATATATATATATATATATATGGGGGGAGGGGGAAGGGGAGGGGGCATAACATAGATAAATACATAAACACGAATTATATTATATATATATATATATATATATATATATATATATATATATATATATTATATCAATCTACAATTAGAAAAATAAAATAAAAATAAAAAATAACCCTCCCCAACCCCCCCAAAAAAAAAAAAAAAAAATTATATATATATATATATATATATATATATGGGGGGAGGGGGAAGGGGGGGGGGAGGGAGGAGGGGGGGGGGGAGGGGAGGGGGCATAACATAGATAAATACATAAACACGAATTATATTATATATATTATATATATATATATATATATTATATCAATCTACAGTTAAAAAAATAAAACAAAAGTAAAAAATAACCCTCCAGCACCCTAAAAAAAAAAAAAAAAAAAAAAAATTATATATATATATATAAATATATGGAGGGAGGGGGGAGGGGAGGGGGGAGGGAGGTATAATGTGGGGGGAGGGAGGGGGAGGGGGAGGGAGGGGGGGAGGGGAGGGAGGTAGTATAATGGGGGGGGGAGGGAGGGGGAGGGGGCATAACATAGATAAATACATAAACACGAATTATATTATATATATATATATATATATATATATATATATATCAATCTACAATTAGAAAAATAAATTAAAAATAAAAATAACCCTCCCCCAACCCAAAAAAAAAAAAAAAAAAAAAAAAAAAAAAATATATATATATATATATATGGGGGGAGGGGGAAGGGGAGGGGGAGGGAGGGGAGGGAGGGGGGAGGGGAGGGGGGGAGGGGAGGGGGGAGGGAGGTATAATGGGGGGGGAGGGTGGGGGAGGGGGAGGGAGGGGAGGGGGGGAGGTGAGGGGGGAGGGGAGGGAGGGGATGGAGGTATAATGGGGGGGGGGGAAGGAGGGGGAGGGGGCATAACATAGATAAATACATAAACACGAATTATATTATATATATAGATTATAGATTATATATATTATATATAATTATATATATAATAATTATATATATATATATATATATATATAAATATAAATATATATATAAATATATATAATAAGAGTTTGTGGTGGGGGACATTTATGTTGGGTATAATAATAAATAATAATAAATAATAAATAATAATAATAATAATAATAATAATAATAATAATAATAATAATAAATTATAATATAATAAAGCAAAAATATAAATGAAATACAAATATAAATACTTTTTATGGGTGATCCCATACACAGGAATAACAGGTATAATAATAAATAATAATAATACAAATAATAAAATAGGCCTAAACACAAAAATAATAAAAATAATAAAATGGTGGTGGTGGTGGTGGAGATGGTGGTGGTGTTGGTGGAGATGGTGGTGGTGTTGACACAAATTGGGTTGGGTTCATTTTCTGACCTGGCCCACGGTCAGAAAAGGGACCCTACCCTATTGGTGTCAACACCACCACCATCTCCACCAACACCACCACCATCTCCACCGACACCACCACCATCTCCACCACCACCACCACCATCTCCATCACCACCACCACCCCGACCATCACCACCACCACCATCATCACCACCACCACCACCACCACCATCTCCACCACCACCACCACCACCACCACCACCATCTCCACCACCACCACCACCACCACCACCACCAAAAATGTTGACTGTACTTACTCACACTGCTGAGATTCCCTCGTGGCCACCAAGCCGTATATGTAGAGTGCTTTTGCCCATAAAAAACTTACCTCCCAAGCACTTTCCACCAATAAATTATCGAGCAAAAATGCAAGCACTTTCCACCACTAAATTATCGAACAAAAATGCACAGGGCTGAGGGAGCATGGCGACATATGCTCGACCAGTAATGAACGTTTTTTCACTAAGAAACACTAATACAAGGTAAGATACACTACTTGAACGGATAAATAGCAATATAATTGACTGATATTTATATGAAGGTGTTCCACAAACAAGCAAAACGTTTGGCAAAAAGCATGGCCCTCCCTCCACCACCTTGGTCACGTAGCCTACACCAGAGAATGCTCGATCAGTAATAAAAGTGTTTTCACTATAAACACTTATACAAGTAAAATACACTACTTCAAGTGATAAATAGCAATATAATTGACTCAATATGGTATGAAAGTGATCCACAAACAAGCGAAACCATGGCCCTCGTGGAGCCCACCTTGGTCACGTACACCAGACTAGCAAAACACTTCACTAACATGGTTTTTATACCCTAAATAAGAATAACACAATAATCCATCGATAACCCAACGATATAGCACTTCGTTTGGGTTATATTAGGGCGGTAATACCAGCCAGGCTGGGCAAAATGGAGGCCCCTTGGTTTAAAGGGCTGCACACACCCACCTACTAGGCTGGCTGATGGGAAGAAACTGACTCTCTCTACCACCGCGGGGCCCTCACAGGGACGCTAGGGGGTTGCTAGATTTTTCCACATGTACATCTAACTTATCGGACTTACCAGCCAAAAAACCGGCTCAATTGCGTCATAAACTTATTTTCTAGCAATATAATAAGTCCATATGACGCGATCGCGTCATATGAGTTTTTGGTTCACTCTGCCATATGACTCGATCGCGTCATATATGTCTGGGAGAGTTAAGAATGTAAACAGAGAAACCGATCTGGGAGTAACAATATCGAGTAACCTAAAACCGAGTCAACAATGTTCAGAAGTTGTTAAGAAGGCAAACAAAATAATTGGCTTTATAGGCAGGTCATTTGAGCATAAATCCAAAGAAGTTATCCTAACCCTTTACAATTCATTAGTCCGCCCTCTTCTGGAATACTGCGTTCAATCCTGGTGCCCTTATTACCAAAAAGATATAAACAAGCTAGAACGAGTTCAACGTAGAGTTACCAAAATGATACCTAGCCTAAAGAACAAACCATACGAAGAGCGTCTTAGAGAATTAAATCTATTTCCTTTAACCCAGCGCAGATTAAGAGGTGACTTAATTCAAGTGTTCAAAATCATCAAAGGCATCGACAATATGAACTGTAGTAAGTACTTCACTATCGACCAATCTAATTACACGCGGGGAAACGGTTGCAAAATTATTGGTAAATCTTTTAACTCACACGAATCTAAGAATTTCTTCTTCAATCGAGTTGTCAACTTGTGGAATGGGCTTCCCCGAAACGTTATAGACTGCATCACCGTTGATTCATTTAAACTCCGCCTAGACAAATATCTCGCATCAAACCCGCGACTGACTGCGTTTGTAAATGAATAACTTTATTTTATCCCCCCCTCAGTTACTAACCCATCTGTCCCCTACTAACTTCCTAATCCTGCCACGGACATTAGTTCCAGGGCAGTAATTCCCTTTCCAATGTTCCCTTACCCACTCTAAACCACTGTTTGGACACTTGATCCTCAGTGTTTTGGAGGACAAGCAACCTAGAAGGGTCACTAGATCTGTTGTTGCTTGATTTCCTTTGTACTCCTTTGTACTACCCTACTGTATACCTTCCCTACTACGCTTAGAAGACATATTCCTCGGTGGTTACCACACACTCCTCTTTCCCCTTTGCCCTTATATAGGGGGGACTATTATGCCAGTCTTCCAGTCATCGGGTGCACTCCCCTTCTCCCATGCTAGTTTGCACATTTTCCATACCCATTCTATCACTATCTCACCACCATACCTCAACATTTCCCCACACACTCCATCTGTTCCTGGTGCTTTCCCCAACTTCACTCTTTTCATGGCTTCCCACACTTCTGACCTCCTGATCCCCACCTCCTCCTCCACTACTTCTCTTCTTCTCCCTCCCATACCATATCCAGCTATGTTTGCTGGCTCTTCATTCCTTTCATTTAGCAACTCACTGAAGTACTCCCTCCATCTTTCGACTCTCTCTTGCTTCTCGGCTATCATTCTCCCATTCTTATCTTTCACACCCTTACTGTTTCCCTTGCTACCTTCCCTAACTTTCTTGACTTCTTTCCAGAACAGTTTCTTACTCTCCCTCCATTTTACACTCAGATTCCTTCCAAATTCCTCATCTACTCTTCTCTTACTTTCCTTCACTACTCTCTTCACCACCCTCTTACTCTCCACGTACCTCGCTCGTTTCTGTCTCTCGGAATCTTCATTCCCTCTACTACCCAACCACTCTCTATATGCTTTCTTCTTTTCTTCCACAGCTATTCTTACCTCTTCTGTCCACCATGCTGTACCTTTCACTCCCCTCCCTCTTCTCCTCACTCCACACACCTCCTCACATGCTGCACAGATCTCATCCTTAAACACCTTGCTCATCTCTTCCACTTCCTCCATTAATGAAATGGAGATTAAATGAGTCTGCAAATAGCTCACATTCAAGACCAGCATCATCAGTCCTGGCTGAATGAGTGAGCCATTCAACATTATGGACATTAAAATCACCCAACACAGTGATTTCAGAAGAAGCATTTAAGTTGAGGACACTGAGTTGTGAGGACAGAGAATCAAAAATCCTTGCCGTCTGGTGTGGACCGTGATGCACCGTGAAGGCGGGAACAAATTTAATGCATGCTTGAAATTTTCATAGACGGTCGGCGAGCTCCAAAAATGCGCTGGAAATCCTGGCTGGTCCACAAATGTTTATGTGACTTTCGTGTGAAGGCACAGGTAACCACAGGTATGACTGGGGCAATCAGAGGGAGAGAGAGAGTCTTGACTGTTTGTACCCTTGAGAGAGAGGGAGAGAGAGAGATCAAGAAAGGCTAGTGTGAAAGATCAAGTGTTGTGTGCAGCATTTGAATAAGTTGGACTTGGGAAAAAGTAAAATAGTTTAATAGTTGCATGAAAAAGAAAATATATTGAGAATAAATGTTATAGGATAATGCAGGTGTGTAAAAGGATTGAGGATAATGAATAACTTGGAGGTATTTATATTTAACCCTGAGAAGATAAGACGGCACATTTCTTCTCTTATTTCTGGCTATTATTAGACGATTCCAATGATATTATGAAGGGTATATGGTAGTCAGTAGTAGTATGGAGGGTTAATTGAGATAGTCTACTCTTTTAATGCCCACAGATCCTTCCTAGATTGCATAAAATCGTCTAATTATATATAGAATAAACTACTAAAACGTCTCTACTATGAGAAAGGTAGATAGCAGGGTAGAAAGGTAGATAGACATGACAGAAAGTGAGGTATCACAGTTAAGGAGGTAGATAGGTAGGGTAGAAAGGTATATAAACTTGATAAAAAGATAGACAGGTATGGTCGAAAGGTATGTAGGCAGGGACAAAAGTAGATAGGCAGGCTAGTCAGGTATGTAGATAGACTGGATAGGAAGGTAGGGTATACAGTTAGATAGGCAGTATAAGAGGTAGATAGGTACGATAGAAAGATAGATATGCAATGTAGAAAGAGGTAGATTAGGTTAGGAGATAAGGAAGCCAGTAAGGAAAAAAGATATTTCAGGTAAGGAGGAAGTAATGTTGGACACCTAGACAAGAAGGATGGGAAGGCAATGAGATAGGTTAGACAAGAAGGTAGTCATTTAAGAAGGGGGAAAGGCAGGGTAGGCAGATAGGTAAATAACGTAGTCATGGTAGGTAGGAAGGAAAGATTGGTATGCAAGTTAGGAAGGGGAGGCAGGCAGGTTGTGTAGGTAGAAAGGAAAGGTAGGAAGGCAAATAGAGCAGGTAGGGAGATAGGTAGGTAGGTAGGCAGGGACAGGCAGGCAGGGTAAGCAAGGTAGACAAGAGTGGGAAATAGGTAGTGTAAACAAGGGAGGCAGGCAGGGATAGGTAGGGACTAGAAGGTTGACAGGGGAAGCTGGCAGGCAAGCAGGCAGGGAGATACGTAGTGTAGGCAGGCCGGGAAGGCAGAGACAAACTATGAGTTGGTCAAGTGAAGATGAAGGATGTGTTGTGTCCGATGCAACAGTGATGATCCGGCTACGACCAACCGTACATCGTAGGCAATCTGCCAGCTGGACCTTAGTGGCCTGTCGTCATCTGTCACATATGCACCGCAGCTGCATCTGCAGTCATACCCATGGTGCACCTGTGACATGCCTGTGATGACCTCAGGAAAGTCTCTGGCAATCCTGACATATTCTGTTAGAGTGGAGACCATTTTCAGCACAAACCGTTGCATGACGGTGTCCATGACGCAGGGGCACCGTCCCTGCACCCGCAGGTACGTCACTGGGGCTCATGTGGCAATTGTAATTGACACGCCCATCGCCATTATTTCGGATAATCTGGAGAAGGATCAATAGGATTACCACGTGCATCTGCTCTCTGGCAGATTATCAGGGTCGCAGGCACAGATCATGAATGCGTTACAGGACCTTTAGTACACTGAGGCCTGCCTAAGAGCACCCGTCACACTTATACGATGAACTGCTGCACTCTTCCTCAATATAAACATGGTGCTTGGTCAGGGACAAATTGACGCAATGTGTGGCTACCAATTAGGGAAAAAAAAATTGTTTTTAATGTCGCATGAACTGTGGGCTGTTGCTTGCGGGTTTAGTTCTCGACCAAGTTGCAACATGCGGGGACACTTTTGCAAGTATTGCAGCATTCAAATATTAAAATGGTCTGTATTACTCTGTGACACAAGCCGCGCCCCTAACGACATACCCAGGTGCAATGTTTTGGAATTACATCCCCGATATGTAACCAGGATTGTAGAACTAAGCCTATATAACCAAGATTCTGAAACTAAGCCTGATTCTAATTAACTGTTAAATGGTATATTTTTTGGTTATCTTACTTTATGTACACTTCTTAAAATCTAGTAAGAGAGAAGGAGAGTTGGGCGTATTTGTGGAAGAAGGGAGGAAGGGCATAAATGTTTCTGTGTGTGTGTGTGCAACCCGTTCCCAACTAACGCCCCAAATTCCCAATGGTTGCAATGACTACGGGCATATCGCCCCGTGTGACGCCACCTTCAAAATAATGCTGCGTCAATTGTTTTTTGTCCCGTGTGCGTTGCAATCTCTGAAGGTTGTTGCAACTGTCCAGGTTTGAGTTGCATCAATAGTGTCGTTTGTTGCAATGTTGCAAAGGGCTGCAAACTGCTGCACTAATTCAAGGTTGACTAAAAATTATGGCATCCTTGCGCAACCTGCCATGACCTCCTGTGCGATCCATGCAATGTCCTCCATATGTCGCGATCAAGCATGTGATCAGGCTGCAAACCGTGAAAACTTCAAGGAGCGCAGGAGGTCGCAGGGCAACATCGCATAGGTGTGACGGGGTTAAGAAGCAGCTTGGTTGCATGATCAAACTGTTGATTCATGACTGAAGAATTAGAAGTAGGATTGCCGTGGAACTCTCATTATCATAATAATAAAAATCCATGTTGAATTGTTTATGTATTTTGACAGAAACTCGTCAGGTTTCATTGCTTTGACATTACTCTTAGTTTAGTTTGTACCGATTTGGCTTGTAGGTGCTAGGAATTAATGGTGATTATTTGTATTCCTGGCAATTGTCCCTCTCCACTCAGCTGACAGGATAGATTCGTGGGATAGAGCTTGGCGTTCTGCCTTTTGCCTCCTTAACTATCGGACGTACTTCCAAGCCTGTCATCCTTCTTTCCTGACTTTTCCTTATTTTTACCCTTCCTTGGGTTCTTGTTGGCATACTTATTATTCCTAAGAGTTATACTATGCACTGACCTATCATTCTATTATTTCCACTAGGTATATTGAGTTGTGTTTTAGTGACTTAGGTGTGGCAAACACAGAGTTTGGTTGGACTAGTGACCTAAGAGAATAGGCTAAGGATTCAAGGGTAAACCTGAATTCCCAGTCAGACTCATGTTACTGTTATGGCATTGCATATTGTGTTCATGATTTATGTACACAACGTGGACAGAGACCATGGGTTTAGGGGCTGCGCTCTGGGAGCTGACAGAGGCTCACACTTACTTATTATTAGGAGATAGTGTATGCAAGGTAGGAAGGAGAGGCAGGCAGGCTGTGTAGGTAGGAAGGCAAATATAATAGGTAGGGAGATAGGTAGGTAGGTAGGCAGGGGGATGTTACTAAATATGCAAGTAGAGACTCTGATACCAGAGACGATATTAACTTCAAATGCAATCAAGGGTCATGGCGGGAAATATCTTTCTCAGTTGTATCAAGGATTTAAGGTGTTCCATTTTCTTTCTCTGTCATTTCGGAGAACATGGGTCTGTACTTCTTCTCTCTCTAAGTGTTTTTCTTCTTCTTCTTGTGTTTATACATTTTAGTCTTTACAGGAGGGAAAGGGATGCTAATCTTTCCTGAAGGCTCGCAGAGGACCCCGAACATGTTTATAACAGATCAGGGAAACTCAAATTCTGACTCAAGGCAAGGATTTCTATATTCTAGGTGGGCCTCGAAAGGGAACCTGAATGAGGGTGTCTGATAAAGGAAACTGATTGAGGGTGCCTTGCAATGGAACCTGAAAAAGAATGCAGCCGGCCAAGATTTGCTGTTGATGGTTGCTTTTGTATCTCCCAAGTGAACCTGAGGGAGAGTACCTAAAAAGGGAAGCCCGAGTTTAGGGGAGGGTTTGAGACTTCCTAAAATTTGCTCTTCGGACTCCTTGTCATCTTCTTGCTAAGGTCTCCTTGCCATCTCGCTTGGATCTTCTGATCACTGTCTGATACAGGCCACCTGTCTATCACCTACCACACCTTCCAACTCTGAACCTGTTTTGGTGACTAAATGGCATTATGATAGGGCGGACTGGGAGGGTCTTCAAGGTTTCTTTATTGATATTCCCTGGACCTCTTTCTTTTCTAATGATGCACACTCCACCTTGAGCCACATACAAGATTTTGTAAAAATTGGAATGGAAACTTTTATTCCTCATCAAAAGTACAGTAAAAGATCTAATTCACCTAAATGGTTTGACCATAATTGTGCTAGAGTAACTGAACAAAAAGCAATAGCCTACAATGCATACACAAGATCAAAAACACATGAAGCCTTTAATTACTTTAGAAACATCAGAAATCATGCCAAAACTGTATTAAACCTAACTAAATCAAACTTTCTCCACAAGCAGGCAAATAAACTTCTAAATAATCCAAATGATAACAAAATATTTTGGTCTACTCTTAACTCATTTAAATCCAACTTCACTACTGCTTCATCCATTCCACCATTAAAAATCTCCGACTGGCAATCTTGTAAGTGACCCACGAGGTAAAGCTAACCTTCTTGCGGATATTTTCTCCACCAACTCAACCTTAGATGAAATAAATCAAGATGTCCCTGTACTTAGTTTTAATTCGCCTGAGATTCCCTCACTTAAGATCCACACCAGACATGTCAAAACTATTTTGCAGAATCTCTCAGTAGATAAGGCTCCTGGTCCAGATGAAATTCCTCCAATAGTACTTAAGAATTGCTCCTTGGTGCTCGCTCCTGTATTGGCAAAAATTTTCCGTCTGTGTACTCATACCTCATGTTTCCCAGTACCCTGGAAAGAAGCAAACATCCATCCAGTTCCTAAAAAAGGTGCCTCTTCAGATCCATCAAACTACAGACCAATAGCTATAACTTCCACTCTTGGTAAAGTCTTGAAATTATATTAAATAATCACATAATTAAGCATCTTGAGAATAATAAATTAATCAGTGATAGGCAATATGGTTTTAGACGATGTCGATCAACTGCAGACATGCTTTGCCTTCTTACGCATCAAATCAACCAAGCTACAGACCAACGTGGTGAAACACATACAATAGCACTGGATATATCAAAGGCATTTGATAGAGTCTGGCATCAATCCTTATTGTCGAAGATGTCACACTACGGCCTTGCATCATTAGTTCCACTAATTTCTTCTTATCTTCATAACAGAAAAATATGTGTAATGGTAGATGGCCTTTATTCTCAATTTCACTCAATAAATGCTGGTGTTCCCAGGGATCTGTTTTGGCCCCAATTCTGTTCCTCATTCATATCAATGATCTCATATCTACCACTCATAATCCAATACATTCCTACGCATATGACTCAACACTCCACAGTTCCTTCACATTTACCAATTCTTTCACCCAACCCGATCTTACAAATTCAAAAATAAACACTGCAATTTCTCTGAACCAGGACCTTTCTAGAATTAATGGATGGGGACAAAAGAATCTAGTTTCCTTTAACCCGTGGAGCCCCGGCTAGTTTTGTAATGTTTGCGCACCAGAACCCGGCCGGTTTTCAAAAAATGGTTTTATTCCAGAAACAATAGCGAATGGGTTAGGAATGAAGGAAAAACCACGAAAAACCGCTCAAAAAGCTTAAAAAATGGTCCTACAGAGCCCCCGAAAACGGATTTTATAAGAGTAAAAAATTGAAGGCAATTATCCCAAAAAACCAGGTTATTGCGCGCTCGCGCGCACGCACGTGGACTTTGAGAGTTTTCAACCATCGGCACGGGTGCGTGGGATACGTACACAGTTCCCATACAAATCTGAGCCCTCTTGAGTGGCTACACCTGAGGTCACGGTCGGCGCAATTGGGGCGACGCGCCAGGCGCGTCTCTGGGGCTGTGCGTTACATACATCGCCGACGCGTCAGGCGCGTCGCTGGGGCTGTACGGGTTAATGCACAGAAAACCAAGTACATTCAATTTTCTAACCGACAGAATCTCACTGACTCCCTTATATTTTTTAATGATGTAAATATTCCCACTTCCCCTAGTATTGACATTCTCGGTGTAACATTAACTACTAACTTGAGCTGGACACATTATGTTAGAAGCATTGCTAAGAATGCCTCTAAAAAACTGGGACTCCTGTACAGAGTTCGAGAATTCTTCACTGACGAGCAGTTGGCCGTAATATATATAAAAGTCATGTGCGTTCTCAGATGGATTACTGTTCACCTCTGTGGGGTGGAAGTGGAGTGGTTGCATTAAGGCAGTTGGACAAAATTCAAAATAAAGCTATTAGATTAATCAATAACCCTGCAATCACACAGGACCTTCCTACATTATCCATACGAAGAAACGTTGCATCCCTTGCATTATTCTACAGATATTTTCACAGCAATTGTTCCGAGGAACTTGCTTCAATTGTGCCGCCTCTCCACATCTTTCCCAGTAGAACTAGGGCAGCTGAGAGCGCCCATGAATTTACACTTTCTCCTCCACAATGCAGAACTTCTGCATATCAGAATTCATTTATCCCCAGAGCTACTACTCTTTGGAATTCACTTCCCTCGAATTGCTTTCCACAAACTTACAATCTACAAATGTTTAAATCCAGTTGTTACAAACATTTTATGAATGGAGGATGCCTTTAGGCACATGAACCTTTTTGTTTTATCTGTGTTTTTCCTTCCTCCGTTCATTGTCTCTTAAAAAAAAAAAAAAAAAAAAAAAAAAAAAAAAGTGGTTATTGGGGGTCTTGAGGGTAGAAGTGGCCTTAGTAGTGTCCGGGGTTGGGGTAGCTCTTGTGACCTTGTAGTGCTGGCCTGGTGTTCTCTTCCTGGGACTGCACCACCTTGGCAGGTGAGGTGGAAGGTGAGCTGCCAGTTGTGTGATGCAGGGTAATGGTGGGCAGCGCTCTGACGTTGTGCATCCTGTGATTGGCTGTTGTGGCAGGTATGATGGGAAATGGGGTGGCTGGTGTAGTGGTGTTAGAGAAATCCGCTTTAGAGGGGCCTCTGCGGTATCTTCCTGTATCTGGAGCATTGCACGTCTGTTGATGGTGTTTGAGGTTGGTGTCTGCATGTTGGTGGTTTCTCTGATTTGCTCTTTTTCTCTCTTGGGCAGCTCTAAATGTTAGCCCTTCCAGTACCGGTGCAATCTATTTAACTTCATTCTGGCTACTATTAGAAGTTTTCCCTCAGTTTAAAAAGGCCCACACATACTGATATACATAGGCCTACATATACAAAAATAATATTACAAACGAAGTTATTATGAAACAAGCATAATTATTTCATTAATAGACAAATTACACCCGAGTAAATAATAATTACAAGTTAAATAGCTAGTTAGAATAAGATTTCAGAGGCTATCAGCCCTTCTGGATTATTAACCTGGGAACGGCAAGAACACTCTTAACCCTTAATTAGCGGCTCACCACATAAGTCGAGTTAAATAAAGCTGGACTATGTGGCGGCGCTCGACATAGGTCGAGTGGCAATTTCAGCACGTAATGTTGCTGAGAGAGAGAGACAAGTGGTGGCAGGAGAGTAGCGAGCGTATGACTGCTCCAGACCACCGCGGCGAACATACTGACACGAATCCCAGCTCCCTCCTCCCTCTCTCACTCGCTATATAAGGAATTGTATCGGGAAAGTGGCTAATTACATGCTTTTTGCACTCGCGTTGCACGGTTATTGCAAGAAAACTAGCCATCATAAAAGGATCGTTATGGTGTCATTCGAAAGCTCTGTTTATGCCCTTTCAGGGATAGGTACTTGTTTTACGTTCTGGGTCTTATTTAGGCATGAAAATGATCACGTAAACAGCCCTATTTTGGCTAAAAACACCCCGCTGGGCGGTACATATAAATAAACCGCATAGGCCGCTCGTAAGGTGTTAAGAGGTTTTCGTGGGCAAGGGCGAGGAACCTTTTAACCCATGAAGCGCGATAGGCCTAACGGGAGGCTCACCATAGCGAACGCGATAGGCCTCACGGAAGCAAGACCATAAAAAAAACCTTCCAAAACACCCCAGGGGCTTTCAAAACAAAGGAATTTATCTCTAGGTGAGATAATTCCCCTCTAGTACTCATCCATGTGTTTCTCCCCCCCCCCCTCCTTCCCTCCTCCCCCCCTCCTCAATTATCACCTATTTTTCCTCTTATTTTCATCATTTATCTATTATTTTTCTCTCCCGCAGTAATGTAGCACAAGTGGGTTCCATAAAAGATCGTTATATAACACCGAGACACCGCCCCGTTTGCCTTAGTTACCTCACAGACAGTGAGAGGGGAGGGTTGCGCCTGGCTCACTCTCGCCTGAGAATATGACCGGGTGGCGAATATTTACGTTTTTCACCACCCAAATGCTTTTCCAACTTATTTTAGCACTCTTGCATGTTCATATATACATCATATATGTAAAATAAACACATATTGAAAACAAACGATGCTCTATATCGTAAATATAATAAATTCTGTCAGAATCCAAGGCTAGAAATTCACAAATAAGTACCCTTGCCCCTAGAGTATTTTCGCGTTTAATAGGTTACGAGGCAAAGCCTAAAAATAAATGTTTAAAAGGCCCCAGTAGCACTTAAAACAAGTGAAATGGTGATTAAGTGAGATAATTCCCCTCCATACCTTCTATCACTCCTCCACATCTGTTAAAATCCCCCCCTTCCCTCACCCCCCTTCAATTATCACCTATTTTCCCTGTTATTCCCTTATTCATTGGTATATTTTTGTGTCAACATCTCCAAGTCGGTTCTATGGTGTGGTCATGTGACTAGCCAGTGTGTTGCGTAAGGAAGAGTGTGGGTGAGTGAGTCAGTCAGGCTTCAGACCTCGCGAGAGGAGGGTCTGCCTCGCTCTGCTCCACAATTCATGAATGGACCGGCGGACAAAAATTCGAGATTTTGACCATCCAAACACTATTCCCACTTGTTTTATTGTTGTTACATGTTACTGTCTTCATATTAAACATAAAATAGGCGCTTATGAACAAGTAATATCGATATTTATCTTAAATGACGATATTAGGTGGGAATGGGGCCTAATATTGTCGCCTGGCGGTAGGGTGTCCATTACACATAGCTCGCCTTTAAGGGGTTAAGAATAGTGTCATGACTGGAGCACTTTTACGAACATTCCAGTTCCTTGTGAATAATTTCAAATTAATTTATATTATTTCATCACGCAGCACTGAAAGCCTTTTGCTTCAAAATCTTCACATTGATTTTTCATGTTACATTCTTACAAGCCTAATCCCTCCTATATCTTCCGAGTCCTCATCATCTCTCATCTACAAAATCCAAATATATTTAGCATATAACTCGTGAATTTATTACCAATGAATTTTCAGTTACAGCTCGTTTTAGTATTATTTTTTTTAGAAATATGTTTGACATTTATTACTCCCTTTAACCTTAAGTTGTCATTACTAATACTAACAATTGATATGAAAATCAACTCAATGACAACATCAATATGGTTGATGCATACAAAACGTTACCAGAGAACGAAAAGCCATAAGAACTAAATACTTATGATACCCATTTATTTTCAATGGCAATGTATTAAATATATAATGATGATTGCTGTCCAATTTGTTATACCAATATGCATTTAATTAATCACAGACTGTAGCGCGGTTGGTAGAGAGCTCGACAGTTCGAGTCTCGGGTCAGCCAGTGTGAGTTATTGACAGACAATCAGTGGCAGCTAGTTACTGATGCCCCTGATCAACAGGGTACCCACCCCAGCCCAGAGCTCTTGAGCAGGGAGTCCATAGTGGTAAAAAATACGCATCAAACCGCACCAGCATATGCTACGTTTTGATTCCGAAATGCAGTAGTTATTAACTATTTCAGTTATAGATACATAATGCAGTAGTTATTAACTATTTCAGTTATAATGCAGTAGTTATTAACTATTTCAGTTATAGATACATAATTATGCAGTAGTTATTAACTATTTCAGTTATAGATACATAATGCAGTAGTTATTAACTATTTCTGTTATAGATACATAATGCAGTAGTTATTAACTATTTCAGTTATAGATACATAATGCAGTAGTTATTAACTATTTCTGTTATAGATACATAATGCAGTAGTTATTAACTATTTCAGTTATAGATACATAATGCAGTAGTTATTAACTATTTCAGTTATAGATACATAATTATGCAGTAGTTATTAACTGTTTCAGTTATAGATACATAATTATGCTTCTAGTCTAATGTTCTTAGTGTTAATGTCATAGTTATTTTTAATACAACACCCTGATGCATATTGATTTAACCTAAACCACGTCAACTACGTTGACGTAGGAGATACGTAATTACAACAGTGAGAAATAGGCGTCAACTACATAATCGATTTTGCACTTAATTTTGTACATTTTGGCGAGTAACCGGGTTGGCTGGGATGGTGTGTGGTGGCTACTGCCACATGTACGGATGATACCTGTAGCGTGTATAGAGACACAATTGGCCTACTGACATACATGACAACACTGCACCCGTGCACGCAATGACACAGAGGAATACCAAATTGACCATTAATCAGTGTACCAATGGCTACGAGAGTGTGAACACGTCGCGCGAAACAAGGCTCTCGACTTATATAGAGGGAGGAAGCAATAATGGAGAGGAAAACAACAAGGACACATATGAAAGGAAAGAAAACATTAATATGAGAGAAGAAGTTAAGAAGGGAGATTGGGAAAGGTGGAGGAAGAATAGTGAGGACAAAATTGAAAGGCAAAGATTGATATGAAAGAGAGGAAAAAAGAATGAACAGAGGGAGAGAGGGTCAGCTTCCAGAAGGTGGAGTGAGTGAAACTAAAGAGACAGAAAGAAGGATGGAGATGGAAGAAAGATGAATAGATTGAGAAGATATAAGGAGAGCGAGAATGATATGGAGTAGAGAGGACATTAAATGAGAAAGTAGGAAGAAATGACGATATAGATGGAGGAATGATGGAAAGAGAGAACAGAAAGAAAGGGTGTAGAGGGAAAGAAAAAATAAATTGAGGAGAGAGAAATGGCACTGAGGGCTGTATCCCAAAAGGTTGAGAAAGAGAAAATGGGAGAGAGAAGACAAAAGGATAGAGCAAGAAGGAAGAGTATAGTGGTAAACGAGATAGATAAATAATGATAGATAGTGAGAGTCGTAACCTAGAAGGTGGAGTGAGGGAAACAAATACAGGATAGACAAAATATAAATAGAAGGGAAATATGCAGGGAGGATGAAAAGAGAAAGAGGAAGAATAGATAGAGAGGGATAGGGAAGAAGGATATGGAAATTGATGAGAGAGCAGAGTGAGTAAGTTCAGTCTCCCAGAAGATGTGGAGAGAAAGGGAAAATGGCATTGAGTAAAGAAAGAATGAATGGCACGCAAACTACGGGTGGTCATATCTCCATTTTCCATGGTGTGGTGAATAAACATTTTGCAATTTTCCATGGATTTAGAACATGTATGTTATATTTCTGCAGAAAACTAAAATGTAACTGTCTTTTAGCGACAAAGAAATCACAACTTGTTATTTATTTTGCCTGATTTCAGTTATGGCAACCAGCGCTGACCAGTGATCGTTTCACTCTTTTTCTTTTTCATATTGTTAGTCAGGATCAGCTGAAAGCGATATTTTAGGTGAGAGAGAGAGAGAGAGAGAGAATGATGTTGAAGTACAGAACATTTTGCCCTATATCCCAGTGACATACCTACACACATCTTTTAAGTTGCTACTATATTAAAGTCACCATTATAAAAGCTGCCACTGTGTATTCGCCACTGCATTAACATCACCACTTTACTAAAGCTGCTGTTGTATTAACACTAGAGTCGCCACTGCATTACAAAATTAACTGCATTAAATTCATCACTAAAATTGTCACTATTGCATTAATGCAGCCACTTCATTGAAGTCCCCATTACAAATGTCACTATTGCATTAATATGGACGCTGCATTAACGTCACCAATGCATTAAAGTTACTACAGTTGTTACTGCATTAACGTTACCACTGCCTTAAATGGCCATTGTGCAAAAGTCGCCACTGTATTAATGTTGTCATTACATTAAATTCGTCATTACATTAACATCCCCATTGCTTTTAAATCGCCTTTGCATTACGAACACAACTGTATATAAGTCGACACTGCAATGCAATCATAATTGCATTAAAGTCTCCACAAATCTGTGAAGAGGTAGCCTGAGATAATATTCATCTATGAAATTCTAACCCTATGAGCAAGCAGGGAGGTAAAAAGAAGGGCTTGGAGCGGCTGGGTGATTGCAGATAGTCGATGGACGCCTATGGCGTTTTGCAATGCTTTATTTTCCAATAATCACAAGATATTTATCCAGAAATTTTAAAATGCATAGTGTTTTCTCAGCTCTCATTCCTTTTTATTGGGCATAGTTCAATGATCATTTACAAATCCCATGTTTTTCCGTGTTTTGTTATTATATTCTTTATTCATCCACAATATTCTGTCAACGAAACTAACATAATTTCAGTAGAAGCTAAATACGTTTTGCTATTGATAGAATTTAAAACAAAACACACACACACATACACACACACATACATACACACACACACGTAGGTGTGTATGTCCATTCCATAGGAATAAATAGGCCCTAATCAGCTATCAACTCCTCGCACTCTCTCTCTCTCTCTCTCTCTCTCTCTCTCTCTCTCTCTCTCTCTCTCTCTCTCTCTCTCTCTCTCTCTCTCTCTCCAATATGAAATGTAGATAATTAAATAAATATCTTGTATATAAGTTATTTATTTGCATGATGGCTGTCACTTTTGTCTATGTGTATGCAAGAGACAAAAGGCAGGCTGTTTGTAACGAGTGTCTTCCCCAAATTAAAAAAAAAATTACAGAGAGCCAAATTCAAGCGACGTTGGGTTCAAAATGCCAGGACACACGAAGTTTAAAGCAGTCTAAGTCATATGATGAAGGAAGGATTGATTGGGAGAGAGTTTCAGTGTTCACCTGTTGAATAGAAGAAAGACTTTAAAACATTGGCAAATTCTTAGGTTGGAGAGTTGGACAGCATAGGAGTTGGACTGTGTTGAAAGGCAGGTGCCATGTGAACCTGCTTGACCTGGGTTAGATCCCAGCCCAGGCAGACATTTAGTGGGTGTTGTAGTATGTCCTAGCATGTTTCATATGCTTGCACCCAGTCGGGGGACACCTCGACGACGTATACAGACTAATAACACACATAACAAAGCCACTCCAACAGCTTCCTCTCTCTCCAACACCCCTTCTGCCCTGTCTACACTCTTCAGAAAAATAGGAAAAAGTGGAATGTAGAAACGAGGTGCCGTTGTAAAGGCTTATCCCGCAATACCTTCACCTGACCTGACCTGACTTAGTTGGATGTATTTTAAAGTTTTCTTATGTCATGTTTCTTTAAATAAGACTCTTGTTTACATGTGTATTTTTTTAGATCACAAAAACAAGGTGTCTTAGTTGAGCGATTCAGCCAGAGCGTTGGATTGCTGACGTCACTCGGCCACAGATACATGCTGGTGCGTTAACCCTGTTGTCCCTTAACCCTAATGTTGCCGTTACCAAGATTCCATACCGTTTTCTATCTATCTCTATATATATATATATATATATATATATATATATATATTACCGGACACCTTACTGCTGTTTACAAGGGTGGCCATACACATAATGCCCCCAAGCAGACCTTACCCCTGTGAGAAGGACAAACCATGCCAGTTTACTGAAGGATTTACAGGATTGACCACTCAACATAGGGTCTGTCTGCCTCCGAGGCCTTTAATGAATATTGTTTGCACTATTTTTCTATAGTGGTGCACGGCTAGTCCATCCACTAACCTGCTTCACCCTTAGGTAAGCAGTACGGATTTGTATAAGGTTTACTCCCCTAGACTGGTTGCCGACCAAGGCTGACGAGTCCCATCTACCCAGGTTTGTATAAGGTAGTCTCCCCTAGATGGGTTGCCGGCCGAGGCTAACAAGTGCTGTATTAACATTCTGTAAGAAATAATTTTATAAATAAATATAAATGTGACCCAGCACAGACCAGCCATGGTCATGCCCAAACCAAAACAAATGGCACTGTTCATCTCTCTTATACAAGCACCAAGGAAACAGACTACAATTGTTGTACCTCTACTATCGTTGGAAACAGACTACAATTGTTGTACCTCTACTATCGTTGGAAACAGACTACAATTGTTGTACCTCTACTATCGTTGGAAACAGACTACAATTGTTGTACCTCTACTATCGTTGGAAACAGACTACAATTGTTGTACCTCTACTATCGTTGGAAACAGACTACAATTGTTGTACCTCTACTATCGTTGGAAACAGACTACAATTGTTGTATCTCTACTATCGTTGGAAACAGACTACAATTGTTGTACCTCTACTATCGTGGAAAACAGACTACAATTGTTGTACCTCTACTATCGTTGGAAACAGACTACAATTGTTGTACCTCTACTATCGTTGGAAACAGACTACAATTGTTGTACCTCTACTATCGTTGGAAACAGACTACAATTGTTGTACCTCTATTATCGTTGGAAACAGACTGCAATTGTTGTACCTCTACTATCGTTGGAAACAGACTACAATTGTTGTACCTCTACTATCGTTGGAAACAGACTACAATTGTTGTACCTCTACTATCGTTGGACACAGACTACAATTGTTGTACCTCTACTATCGTTGGAAACAGACTACAATTGTTGTACCTCTACTATCGTTGGAAACAGACTACAATTGTTGTACCTCTACTATCGTTGGAAACAGACTACAATTGTTGTACCTCTACTATCGTTGGAAACAGACTACAATTGTTGTACCTCTACTATCGTTGGAAACAGACTACAATTGTTGTACCTCTACTATCGTTGGAAACAGACTACAATTGTTGTACCTCTACTATCGTTGGAAACAGACTACAATTGTTTATACCTCTACTATCGTTGGAAACAGACTACAATTGTTGTACCTCTACTATCGTTGGAAACAGACTACAATTGTTGTAACCTCTACTATCGTTGGAAACAGACTACAATTGTTGTACCTCTACTATCGTTGGAAACAGACTACAATTGTTGTACCTCTACTATCGTTGGAAACAGACTACAATTGTGTTACCTCTACTATCGTTGGAAACAGACTACAATTGTTGTACCTCTACTATCGTTGGAAACAGACTACAATTGTTGTACCTCTACTATCGTTGGAAACAGACTACAATTGTTGTACCTCTACTATCGTTGGAAACAGACTACAAACTACAATTGTTGTACCTCTATTATCGTTGGAAACAGACTACAATTGTTGTACCTCTACTATCGTTGGAAACAGACTACAATTGTTGTACCTCTACTATCGTTGGAAACAGACTACAATTGTTGTACCTCTACTATCGTTGGAAACAGACTACAATTGTTGTACCTCTACTATCGTTGGAAACAGACTACAATTGTTGTACCTCTACTATCGTTGGAAACAGACTACAATTGTTGTACCTCTACTATCGTTGGAAACAGACTACAATTGTTGTACCTCTACTATCGTTGGAAACAGACTACAATTGTTGTACCTCTACTATCGTTGGAAACAGACTACAATTGTTGTACCTCTACTATCGTTGGAAACAGACTACAATTGTTGTACCTCTACTATCGTTGGAAACAGACTACAATTGTTGTACCTCTACTATCGTTGGAAACAGACTACAATTGTTGTACCTCTACTATCGTTGGAAACAGACTACAATTGTTGTACCTCTACTATCGTTGGAAAAAGTCGCTTATATCAATCAAAACGCAATTATTTGTTCATGTCAAAATCAAATGTCAATGAATAAACAAGGAACTTATTACAGTAGTTTGATTTACAACTATTTGATAACTTATTACAGTAGTTTGATTTACAACTATTTGATAACTTATTACAGTAGTTTGATTTACAACTATTTGATAACTTATTACAAAGTGGTTGTAAACAATCGAATTTCTCAAAAAGCATGGATACCACTAATGTAACAAAATATATACTTTTTAAAATACTGTACCAATTGTTAAAAAGGCGTGTGGAGTTTCCAATTAGCTTGTTTCAACTGAGACCCTCATGAAAGTTTTATTGATAATCCTTTGTGTTCCGTGAGCATTTAAGAGGAGATGGTTAATTTTTCTGGTCCTCTTTTTTCCTCATGTTTAGCCCTATTAGTTTTCATATTTTAAGACGTTCGGCCCATTAGTTTGACAATATTAAGACCTTTCACCCCATTTCTTTGTCAATATTAAGACTGTTCGTGTCATTTAGGTGTCGATTTTTCCTAGCGAGCGATAGAGAGCCTGCAATTTATGAGGAACCGCCCATTTTTCTATCAACACATGTACAAATTGATCTTGAAAGGTTCTTGGGCATGTGATGTTTTAAGCTTGATAGAGGTATATGGAGGAAACTAAAATATAATAAAGATTTACATAAATGAGCAAATAAATACGCCCCCCCCCCCCCCCCTTAATATTAGCAGTAGACGTGCGTTACAAACTTTAACAATTTCTTTCTATGAATATATTAGTTAGACAACTTTTCCTTGGTGATTAACTTTTCGAAGGATAGAGGAAAAGACGACAACAGTACTAGCAACCCTAATCATCTTGAAAAATAATAATTATTGAGGCACAGTCCAACAGGCTGCAATCACATTCATCTCTCTCCAACGGCTGTGTAAACAAAAAAATCTGGAACGTTTTAGTTTGGGAGTTTTGGCTGTTATGTTCGTAGTTTTGGCACGCACTATTTTCACCTAATTGCTCCAACAATTTACAGTATTTAGATATATGTTTTATTAAGTCTACATATTGGATATACATAGTGTATGACATGAAAAGTATATGTGAGAAGGCTACGCTTGCTATGGTATAGTCTTTCATAAAGCTTGTAATATCAACTTAATTCCTATGTAAATGAATACGACAGAAACAAAATCAAGTAGTGTGATTGCAAGATATGTGTGGTAACGAAGATAAATAAATTATCTAGTTGTTAATTAAGTTAATTAAGTATGTCTATAAAGTGATTACACATTTTGTATTTTTAAAGAGGAATACAGTACAGCTCGCTGATAAAGGACTATTGAACCATAGAGTGAGCTACCTATTGCAAATATTACAACTCCAATCAACGTTTTGCTATTGTTACATTGTATGTAGGTGAAGTCAGATACATACAGGGAAACCTGAGTACAGCATAATGTCCACAGTTCTACCAGCTCAATTACTACCGCTGTGTCCATTTCATTGGAGTACCTACTTGTAGGTCTCTACTGTATATGTGCACCATAGTGTGTTCAGTATAGTCGCAAGTCTCATTCTGTTTTGTTATATTATAAACCTACAAACAAAAACACATTAAAATGTAAATGTTTGGTTATCTATCTATCCATCCTAATGCCAGGCGCCTTGATCTCCGAAGAGGTAGCCACGAATGAATCGCCTCCATGCACCTATGTTCTCTGTCAAACCGGCGTCCCTCCACCAACCTAACACCACCCTCACTCATATACCTCTCAACTCCATCCTTCCACCTCACTCTCACTTCTTCCTCTTTGCCCTTCCACCTCCCTCTCGTACAATCTCTTCATAATTTTCTCGCTCCCCATACGATCCACATGACCGAACCACCTCAAAATGTTTCTTCTCACACTCTCCAAAACATTCACATCCACACCACACGATTCTTGTACTTCCCTATTTGTCTGTTTAGCTCTCCATGTAACTCCACACGCACTTCTCAAGTAACTAATTTCCACTCCTCTCACTCTCTATAGGGTGAGGTCTGGTCCTGTCCAGAGTGAGGTGTGGCATCCTGTACCCAACCTTTCTCTTTTCCTGTACTACTTCTCCTACTTCAGGGGAATCCTCCTCCCCTTGTAAAATTCATCTACTAGACGAGACAGAGAAAGGGATGAGGGAACGCGAAAGAGGTCCCGGACCCTGAGAATTGGCACTTTAAATTTTGTTTCTGTTCGTGCTCTGTCTCGAGTTGGCCAACCCCGGCTATGGGGCATTGTGTCTAAGTATAAAAATACACAATTAAATAATTCAAACAATCATATCATTACATAAAATGAGTGTATATTAGGTTAATATCATTCGATTAGCGACCAAACGTTATGTGGATAATAGATAAATAGATTCATATAGTGTAAAACATTGTGTTATAGCCCCATCATCCATTTTCTCATAACTATGCATATTGCATATTCCTTGCAAATGTCCATGATATTCCCAGTGTCCATTATCCATTAAAATTACTATCTTTTAGTCAGTAATGTCCATGTATGAAGCGACCAAAGTATCATGTGCTTTCTCTCGTGTTCCTAACTTTGACTCTTCTGAATTATCAACTCTCTGGCTAAAGATTCCTTGTCACTCTCAAACTAAATATTTCTGCGCTGTTTATCTCTCCCTTAATTCTACTGACTATCCAAAATTATCAGACTATCTAACTTCTAAAGTGGAACACATTCTATTCAGCTCTCCTTTTGCAGAAATGTCCATCCTAGGAGATTTCAGGGTTCACCACAGCCAAAGGATTTCCTCTCTTTCCACTGACCAACCTGGTGAACAAGCTTACATCTTTTCTATCCTAAATGACCTGGAGCAGTTAGTCCAGCAACCCCCCTGTATCCCGGATCGCTTCGGAGATCGGCCCAACATTCTTGACTTATTTCTAACTTCTAACCCTTCTGCTTATAGTACTATAAGTATTTTCTCTCCTTTGGGTTCCTCCGACCATAAACTTATCTCTGTCACCTGTCCTATCTCTCCCGTACAGCCACCCGATCCTCACAGCCGGCGGCGCTTGTGGCACTTGGCGCTGCCAAATGGGAGGCAGCAGTCAGCAACCAGGCTACTATGACAAACGAGAGGCAGACAGCCTCGAGTCCACCACCATCATCATACATCACTACTATTATCATACCTACATTCACCACTATACCACTATCTTACGTCATTACTTTATACCCTAACGCATTACTAATACTACTACATACAAAATACTATTACTACTACTATTAGCATCACTACCACTGTACTGCATCGCCGTTAGTATCATTGTAGCTATTTTGTTTCATCATTAAACTAAGATGACCACAACTAATAACTACTATCACCACTCTTCTTCCTCACCATTTTTGCAATCACAAAAGAGTACAAAGGAGTACAAAGGTAAACAAGCAACAACAAGTCATGCGACCCCTCAAGGTTACTTGCCCTCCAAAACACTGCTGTTCCAAATGTTGCAACAGTATTTCGGAGAGAATGTGGGAAAAATGTGAGAAGGAAGTGAGGCCCTGGGGCTTAGTTCATGGCAGGGGAAATTTTTAAAGATCTATTAGGTTATTGAACAAACACTACAAAAGAAAATATTTATTGGAATTACAAATGCAGTCAACCTTGAGTTCAAGGCAAGGTGCTTGTCAACGGTGTTGCAGTCTATGACATCTCGGGGAAGCCCATTCCACAAGTTGACGACTCGATTGAAGAAGAAATTATTGGATTCATTAGAGTTGAATGATTTACCAATGATTATGCAGCCATTTCCCCCCTTGTAGTTTGATCGGTTAATAATCGTAAAATACTTATCACAGTTCATGTTGTCGATGCCATTAATGATCTTTAAAACTTGAATAAGGTCACCTCTCAATCTGCGCTTGGTTCATTAAAACGTTCCTCATATGGTTTGTTCCGAAGATAGGGTATCATCTTGGTAACTCTACGTTGAACTCGTTCTAATTTGTCTATATCTTTTTGAATGCAGTATTCCAAAAGTGGGCGGACTAATGAATTGTAAAGGGTGAGGATAAAGTCTTTTGATTTGTGTTCAAATGATATACCTATGAAACCTATAATTTTGTTTGCCTTCTTAAAACAACTTCAGCACAATGTTGACTTGGTTTTAAGTTACTGGATATTGTTACTCCTAAATCGGTTTCTCTGTCTACACTCTTTAGCTGTGTGCCATTCATCAAGTAGTCTGCTTTTTCATTGCGGTTTCCGATATGAAGTACTTTACACTTATCTTCATTGAAGCACATTTGCCAGATTTTAGCCCATTGTGAAAGCTAGTTTAGATTGTTTTGCATATCTTCAACATGTTCATTTGTCAGTATGGTATTTGCGATTTTTGTGTCTTATGCAATCTTTGAGATTGTACATATGAGACCCTCATCTATGTCGTTAATGTAAACTAGAAAAAGGACTGGCCCCAGCACTGATCTTTGAGGTACACCACTAGTTACATTGGTCCACGTTGATGCCCCCCCATTAATAACTACTCTTTGTTTCCTTTCACTAAGATAATTTTCTATCCACTGTAGAACGCCGCCTTGTATTCCATGTGCTTTTAATTTCATCACTAAACGTCTGTGTGGAAATTTATCAAAGGCTTTCTGGAAATCTAAGTATATAATATCTACAGCTTTACTTTCGTCATATAGATTTAGGATATCATGGAAGAAGTCTAAAAGGTTTGTTATGCAGGAATGTTTTTTTGCGAAAACCATGTTGCGTGTCTTTTCGTATATTATTTCCCTCCAAGTGATTAACGAGTGATTAACAGTCTTATTATTGTTTTTAGTATTTTCCATGCAACTGAGGTCAAGCTGATTGGACGATAATTGCTAGGCAAGGATTTGCACACTTTTTAAAAAATTGGTGTTACATTCGCAAGCTTCCACTCATCTGGTATTTCGCAGGTTTCCAAGGATTTGTTGAAGAGCAGCGTCAGGGATTGGGAGAGCTCGCATTTAGCTTCTTTAAGAACTCTAGAAATTGTATCGGGTCCAGGTGATTTGCTTTCCTTGAGGTTATCTAAACATTTCAGTACCTCTTCCTCAGTAATGCTGATATTTCTAAGAACTTCAAATTGTTTTGTCTGTACTGGCAGTACTGTGGATGTCATTTAGGTCTTCTGATGTAAAGACTAATGCCAAGTAGTTGAGAGAATTACTCATTTTGGCATCTTCATTGGTAAAATCTCCATTTTCATCTACCAAGGGTCCAATCATTGAAGTCACCACTTTCTTCTTCCTGGTGTAACTGTAGAATTCTTTTGGGTTAGTCTTGCTTTGATTCGCAACATGTAACTCCAAATTGTTTTTACTTTGTTTAATTAACCTTTTGGATTTACGTTGTAGATCGCTAAAGGCCTGTCTATTTTCATCGTTATCGGAGGTTTGTAATCTCTCATGAGCATTCTTTTTAGCGAGTAGACAATCAGTTATTTCTCTATTCCACCATTAAATTTAGGCTTGTTATTATGTGCAGATCTTCTGTTTTTTTTATGGATAACACTCGCGTACTGCGTTCGTGTAAATTTCTATGAACATTTTCTATGATTGGTTTATCTCATTATTGTTTAGAAAACTTCAATTGACTTCTTTAAATTTTGTTCTGAGTTTATGGAATTTTGCTCGCTTGAAATTTGGAACTTTTTCTTTGCTGGTATCGAGTTTATTGCTATTAAATTTGATACTGAAAGTGATCGTACGGTGGTCACTATTGCAGAATTCATCACCAACAGTCACGTTATCAATCAAGTCTTCTTTTGTTGCAAGTACAGAGTCAAGAACATTATTACCGCAGGTTGGTGATTGCACAAGTTGATGAAGGGAGGTTTCTTGTTGGTTGGCATACAGCTCATGTCCGGAGTGTGAAGTAAGAGTGTCGCCCAACTTGGTCACTGGTAAATTAAAGTCGACAAAAATTATTGTATCGTGTATGTTACTTATTTCTGTAATTTGCTCGTAAATTTCTTGGTCGGTTTCCACTGATTGGGCTGGGGGCCTGTATATTAATGCTAGGATTATTTGTGTTCCTTTATTGTAATTTATTTGCACATAACTAAAAAGTGTCTATCTTCCGTATTTAGCCAAGATTATGTTATGCAGATTACATCAACATTTTCTGTAAACACAAGTTTCTCTAGTTTTGAAAATGTATTGCGTATACTTTGAGCGTTCACGTAGAAGACCTATAGAGATGTGGATCTTGATATAATTTGTAGATCGCCACATGTATTTGACGATTTTGCTAATTGTCTTGGGTTTGTATTTCTTCTGAGATTTAAGTTGTCCTCCCATGCTGATGACTGTTGGCCCTGTTTTTTTAATGAAGGTTCTTTACGGCATCATTTAGCTGACGGCCAAACCGGGCAGCTCCTACCGGGTTTAGGTGGACACCGTCTCTTGAGAACAAATGTTGATCGTGGTAGAAATTATCCCAAGTGTTAATGAAGCTGATGTTCTCTTCCCTGCAGATGTTAGCAAGTTGACAATATATATTCGTGGCTGTGGACCAGAAGAGAATCTTTGCGTTAACCCGGGAAGCGCAAGAACACTCTTAAGAGGTTTTGGTGGGCAAAGGCGACGAACCTCTTAAGATCCAAGGCCTAAAAGACAGTATTTTAAAAGGCCCCAGTAGCAACCAAAACAAAGGAATATATGATTAAGTGAGACAGTTCCCCTCCATACCTTCTATCACTCCTCCACATGTGTCAAAACCCCCTCCATCCCCCCCCCCCCCTTCAATTATCATCTATTTTTCCTCTTATTCTCTTGTTTATCGGGGTTTTTTCTGCGGCAATATCTCCCACCCGGTTTCAAGGTCATCATGGACGCATAGAGAGAGCGGGGAAAGAGAGAGACAGCACTAGCGAGACATCAATATCGCCTCAGCCCTCGAGAGAGGAGGGTGTAGGGCTCACACGGCTCTCACCTCATGACTTGACGGTCGGCAATAATTCGTTTTTTTCACCCCACAAATACAATTCGCACTTGTTTTATTGCTGTTACATATTAATATCTTCATATTAAACATAAAATAGGTGCATATGAATATGTAATAACGATACTTAACGTAAAATGACGACTTTAGGCGGGAATGAAGCCTAAAATTGTCGCCTGGCAGTAGGGTGCTCACTATATATAGCTCGCGCTTTAAAGATTAATCCAGGAAATGATGCCTGAGATGATGATCCTGCTAGATTTGTCCTGGTACATCTTGATAAGCTGCTTGTATTTGTTCAAGAGTTCCTCTGGTCGTGTGCGCTGGATGTCATTTGATCCGATATGTATGACATAGGTTGTGTTTGTTGGGGCCAGCCTGGTCACCTCGTCCACAGCAGCAGCTACGTCGTCCACGCCACCACCCGGGATACAGATTCGCTTTCTGGTCCTGGGTGACCAGGCGCAGAACTCCTTGAGCTGGCCGCATACCATGGAGTCCCCCACAAGCCGTACTTCCTCCGTTTCTTCTTCTTCATCGGTAGCGAGAATTTGGAAAAGGTTTTGACACATTGTTATAGGGATGACCTTCTTGGTAGCAGTACCTGGGCGTACACTATTTCTTGCGAGCTGAAAATTATCTTCATCAGGAACGAGGGTTGGGGTATAGTCAGATGTCTGGGTGTTGGTTGAGGTCTGAGGTGACGCTACATTCAACCTTGGCAATTCTGAATTCCTGTTTCTTGTTGCTGGCAGGAAGGCTTAATTTCCAACGTTTGCGTTCAGGAACTCTTCAAGGGTATTAACTCTGCCAGTTAACACATCAATTAATTGAAGAGCCTTTCCTAGCTTCTCCTTTTGTTCTGCCCGCTAGACACAGAACCTACAGTTCGTCGCGCACTCGTTCTCGAAGATTGTCATACCGAAGTGTTCATTTGTATGACCCGCAGTCACGTAGATTGGGCATCTTGCTGTGGACTTCGCAGTGACGGTCAAGGCAAAACTAAAATTTTGGAGTGCCTGTAAATAAGCTACCAAGGGTGCTAGCCCATTAAAAAAACAAAGATTCTGAAATAAAATAAAACAAAAATAGGCTACCATGGGGTACTAGCCTAGTCAAAGGCAAAAATTATGGAATGCGTGGTAAAAGGCCACCAGGGGATAGCCTAGTCAAAAACAGAAAAAGATAATTCCGTAAACCGCAGGAATAGGCTACAAGGGTTCAGAATAGGCGAGAGAGAGAGAGAGAGAGAGAGAGAGAGAGAGAGAGAGAGTGTGAGTGTATGTGTGAATCATTCAGTTGTTACTATCTAAATGACAATTACTGAAATGCAACATCGTGACCGATTATTCGCATTCATTTTGGTATATATAGGCCTAATCATGACATTATGGTTGTCCCGTTTCCTTTTATATCCAATGCTATTAAACACAAATATTAGTTAGAGTACAATCTCGTTGAACATTATGTGTGTTACTTATTTTTTACAGGTATTTCTAGATAATATAAAATAATTAACTTCTCGTTAATACCATTGTCAATGATAATTATCTAATGTAACAGCATATACAAAGCATAGCATATGATATCCACTAGTTTGCCTGGTAATAACATCCTCTGGCTTAGTTTTTAGCATGTATTTCGTGTTAATATATACATTTGCCTTGTTTACAAAATGGGTGACTGGTTACAGTTTAGTTTAGTTATATCCAGAGTAATCACCATATCTTGAAGACCCTGTTGATGTAAATTGGTTAACTGATATGGTATTCTGTTCTTTGAATTATACATGTTCATCCCTAGTATGCTTAAGATAAAACATGAAAATATACATAACAATTTTGAATTAACAGTGAATAAAAAAAACACTTTTTCCGCGTTTCATATTAACCCCATTCTTTGTGCCTCATTTACACTGAAAGCAATCCAGCTAGCTCTCACAAACACCTCCTCCTCCGATCCACTTCACTACACTAAACATGCACATCACACTTCATTCTTCCACACCAAAATAAAAAAAAAAAAAAAAAATATGAATTGTAGCCCAGCCTCGGAGTCCCCAGGGGGGGGGGGGGGGGGGGGGGGGGGACCATAAATGCCCCCTCACCCGACCGACCATCCCCTGACGACCCCACACAATTACCTGGACCTGGGCCTGTTACTCTTTCTATTAATTTCTGCAACATTCGCGGACTTTCCTCTAACTTTCACTCTGTTGAGCACCATCTCTCCTCCTACAAACCTGATCTTCTCTTCCTCACCGAAACTCAGGTGTCTGTAGCAACATCCAGCAACCCCTTCTCTGTATCCTCCTACTTTCTCTATCCTAGTTTCAAAGCCAAAGGCGGATGTTGTGCATATGTTCACAACAAACTCACTTGCTCTCGTGTTCCCGATTTCGACTCCTCTGAATTCTCAACTTTATAGCTCAAACTTTCCTGTCATTCTCTTACTAAATATTTCTGTGCTGTCTAACTCTCCCCTAACTCTACCAACTTTCCCAAATTCTTTGACTATCTAAACTCTACAGTGGAACACATTCTATCCATTTCTCCTTTCTCAGAAATCTCCATCTTAGGAGATTTCAACGTTCACCACCGCCATTGGCTCTCCTCTCACACTACTGATCCACCTGGTGAACAAGCCTACGTCTTTTCTATCCTAAATGACCTAGAGCAGTTAGTTCAGCAACCCACCCGTATCCCGGATCGCATCGGAGATCGGCCCAACATTCTTGACCTGTTTCTAACTTCTAACCCTTCTTCTTATACTGTCGATCTTTTCTCTCCTTTGGGCTCCTCCGACCATAAACTTATCTCTGTCACCTGTCCTATCTCTCCAGTACAGCCACCCGATCCTCCTAGCCGGCGGTGCTTGTGGCACTTTGGCGCTGCCGACTGGGAGGCTCTTCGGCAGTACTTCTTTGATTTCCCATGGAATGATTTCTGCTTCCATGGCCGAGGACCCTCGGAGAGTGCTGAACGCATTACCGAGGTAATCCTATCGGGCATGGAAGCATACATTCCATTCTCTTTCTCTCAGACTAATGCTAAAAAATCTTGGTTTACTCACGCCTGTTCTACTGCTGTCCGCAATAAGGAGGAAGCATTCAAACGGTAGCGACGCCTTAAAACTCAAGACTCTCATTCTTCATATGTTTCTGCCCGGAATCAAGCCAAATCTGTTCTTCGACTTGCCAAACACTCTTTCATCAATAATAAATGCACTGAACTATCCAACTCTAGCTCTTCCCAAGCTTTCTGGCATCTAGCCAAAAACCTCTCCAACAATTTCTCTTCCTCGTCTTTCCCTCCCCTTTCCCACTCTGATGGCACAACCATCACTTCTTCCTCTGACAAAGCTAAACTCTTCGCTCAAACTTTTGCTAGAAACTCCACCTTGGATGATTCCGGTGCTATTCCTCCCTCTCCGCCCTCCTCTCTCTTACTTATGCCTAATATCCTAATCTCTTCTAAAGATGTACTTTCTACCCCCTCTGGGCTTAACACTATTAAGGCGTACGGTCCGGACGGTGTTCCTCCTGTTGTTCTCAAAAACTGTGCTTCCGTGCTGACTCCCTGCCTAGGCAAACTCTTTCGTCTCTATCTATCCTCTAACGTCTTCCCTTCATGCTGGAAGTTTGCTCACATTCACCCTGTCCCAAAGAAGGGTGACCGCTCTCAACCTTCCAACTATCGTCCAATTGCTCTTATCTCTTGTCTTTCTAAAGTTTTTGAAACTATTCTTGCTTCCAAATTTCTTAAGCATTTCTCTTTTCATAATCTGCTCTCAGATCGCCAGTATGGCTTCCTTAAGGGTCGCTCTACTGGTGATCTTCTTTCATATCTTACTAACTCTTGGTCATCCTCCTTTCGGGACTTCGGTGAGACTTTTTCTATTGTACTAGACATATCGAAGCCTTCGATAGAGTCTGGCATAAATCTTTAATTTCTAAACTACCCTCCTTCGGTTTCTATCCCTCCATCTGTGCCTTTGTCTCTAATTTCCTTTCCGGCCGTTCCATAGCCGCGGTTGTGGACGGCCATTGTTCACTTCCTCACCCTATAAACTCCGGGGTTCCTCAGGGCTCTGTCCTATCTCCTATTCTCTTTCTAATTTTTATAAATGATCTCCTTAACTGTACCTTAATTCCCATCCATTCATACGCAGACGACTCAACCTTGCACTACTCCCTTAGTTTTTCAGAACGCCCCAGCCAGCAATCCCTCAACGACAAACATAATGACGCCATAGAACTCTTAACTGTTAAATTCTGATCTAAATACTATTTCCAATTGGGGCAGAGAAAACCTTGTTAACTTTAATGCTTCCAAAACCCAATTTCTCCATCTATCTACCCGTCAGGATCTCCCAGCGGACTATCCCTTATTCTTCAACAATACAAAAATCAACCCTTCATCTTCTCTCAATATTCTTGGTGTCTCTTTTTCTTCTGCTCTCATTTGGAAGGACCATATTACCAGTCTTGCTAAAGCAGCCTCCCAGAAGCTGGGTGTGCTCAACCGCCTTAGGGGGTTCTTTTCCCCTGCACAGCTTCTTGCTCTGTACAGGGGCATAGTGCGCCCTTGTATTGAGTATTGTTCACATGTGTGGGGAGGTTCCTCTCACACTGCTCTCCTAGACAAAGTTGAAAGGAAGGCCTTTCGTATCATTAACTCCCGTCCACTCACCAACTCTCTGCAATCTCTCTCTCTCCGCCGCAATGTTGCATCTCTCTCGCTATTCTATCGCTACTATAATAATCAGTGTTCCTCAGAGCTATCCCAGTGCATACCACCTCCTTTACGTAGGGCACGTGGTACCCGTCTTGCAACTCAATCCCACCCCTACTCTGTGCAACTCTCCAACCCAAGAGTGAAACGTTACTCTCAAACTTTCTTCTACTCAACAGCTGAGCTCTGGAACTCTCTCCCAGAATCAGTCTTTCCCTCTTCCTATGACTTAAATTGCTTCAAACTCTGTGTGTCCAGGCATTTTGGCTCGAACGTCCCTTGATTTTGGCCCTGTCACTCTTTCAACTATGGGGGAGGCACTCGCTATAGGCAGTTATGCCTTTTGCCTCCCTCAATCACATAGAAATAAAAAAAAAAAGAAAAAAAGAAAGGGTCATATTAATTATATTTTCACTACGATAACACTACAGTAGACGATTTGATTTAACCTGCGATGACATTTTTATATATCAGAGGGATAAAAGCAAGGCCAAATAACTTTTTTTTTTCTTCTACAGGTCTCATTTAATGTGAATAAAATCGAATACACAGAGAAGGAAGAAAGTGTCGTCACACTAGATGAATTATAGCGGATACCTACAAAGTAACAATTTCGCTTTATGTACCCAGCCTTATCCATCCCGGGGGGAAAAATATGATGGGTATTCCACTGCTGTGCTATTATCAAGGAACAAAATACAGCTGTTAATACAGCTAACTTGAAACAACTGTTTGTTTTTCAATGGGGGAATTAGAAACATGGTAAATAGTTAGCGGTAATAAAGATAGGGATGAAGAGGAAGATAAATAGCGGGATTATCATGCAGTGAGGTATTGTCGGACTACCTCCTACCAAACTAACTCCTATACAAAACATTATATTAGTAGGAATATATTACTACATCTCTCTTGCTATTCTACCACTACCACAATAATCAGTGTTCCTCTGAGCTCTCTCAGTAGGGTACATAGTACCCATCTTGCAACACAATCGCACCCCTTCTCTGTGCAACTCTCCAACTCAAGAGTGAAACGATACTCTCAATGACTGGCTCTAGAGTGTTAACTTTGCCAATGAGGCACTGGAGATGGTGGACAAGTTATGCTACTTGTGAGATACCATCTTTGCCGGCAGTGGAGCTGAGGCTGCCACTATCGCCAGAATCAGATGCGGCTGGGGAATGTTCAGAGAAATGTTGCCACTACTCACCATGAGAAGACTCTCTCTCCCCTTGAAAGGAAAGGTGTACGCTTCATGCATTAGAAGCGCAATGAGATATGCTTCAATAGCGTGGTCTGCCAAAGCCGATGATATCAACAGAATGGAATGCAAGGAGATGAGAATGGTGAGATGCATGTGTGGTGCCAACCTGCAAGATAGGATATCTAGTGAAGAGCTGAAGAGATAGTTAGGTATCAGGAGTATCAGTGATGAGATGCATACTAGCAGGCTTGGATGGTTTTGACATGTGAAGAGGATGGATGAACTAAGTTGGGTGAAAAGATTCAAGTCCGTGAATGTGGAGGGAGCTGCAACAAGGGGCAGACCAAGAAAGATGTGGTGTATCTGATCTTGAATCAAAGAACCTGACAAGTGAGGCAGGTCTGAACAGGGTTGCCTGGAAGGCTGCTATTTGAACATGATACTGGAACCGCACTTTGTGTGCAGCACTCGGTCTATAAATTAATGTATGTATGCATGTATGTATGTAACCCTTGTTATTGTCATATGTGTTGATTCCAACCTGGTGCCTTGAATGTTTATACTATTATAATGTATGAATTGTGTATTTACTTGCATTCATTATTGTATGATAAATAAACACCTTAAATATCATAGCCTGCAAATTCTGTTCACTGCCTGACCTACCCAGTCAATCAAAGGACCTTCCATTCACTTCAATGAAAATTATACCAGCCCCTATCAACGATCTTCACAAGTGGCATATCATTGGTGGCAGCAGTTGGTCTCGATTTGGAGGCAGGTAGTGCAGCTCTAGCAGGAGGTCAGAAATCGTGAGGTTAATTGCAGTACAGTATCATAAGAAATCCAAAATGTCAGCAAAACCTCAAATTCCCATCCCACAATTTTGTGCAGATATCATGGAGTCAATACTTACATGGAGATGGTAGAACCAATCATTAACCATGTATACACGAATGAGAAAGAAATAAAGCGGCATTGTTATGAAACATTGGATTTCAGACGTTCTCTCGCATTTCGGGTAAATCACAAGCGATTTAACATGGACCACCTTGAAAGATGCCATTGTAAAGATTCTCCAACAATCGGTAGGGCCAATTGCCTCACTGGCCAAACTTAATGCCGCAAAATATACTGGAACCTTGATGATACAAGTCAAGGGAACTCACAAAAGCAGCATACCCAACAAAACAGCCACAACCGAGTCAATAAACAAAACGGTAGTCAAGCATTTAATATGAGAATTGCCTGACCCCGTCAGCCAGCACTTCGCTATCTATGACCCTAAAGATACGGAGGAGGAAATAAATATAATTCGCAAATTGTTAGCCCCCAACAACCACGACCAGGCTTGTGCAGTTAGTAGGATCCCCACACAGCCTAAGCCGCAAACCCCGTACAGTAAATAGCAAAAATACTCACAAAACCAAAATCGCCCATAAACAAATAAATTGGAAGCCGATTTATAAGAGTTTGCACCTCTTCATGGGAGATGTGCCATTGTAACATGGTGAGCAAGAGCGATTCAAAGGTACAGGAAAACAAAAACAGGTAATAATCCCCCCAATACCCAGCCCAATACCCAGAAAATCTGTACCCCGACACAGCAACAGATATGTGATTAGGTGAGATAATTACCCTCTAGTACAAGGGTTCCCAACCTGGGGTACATGTACCCCCAGGGGTACATTTGCACTTTTCAGGGGGTACATAGGGGTCTGAGAGAATAACCAAAGTGTACAAAACATGGTGGTCTAATCTACAGGCAGATTGCACAGAGTTGTGTTTTTATCAATTTCCTCATTTCAGTAAGCAAAACTTATATTAAAATTGGCAAGAATGTTGTTACCGGGTGGACCGCCCGCCTTACACTATGGCCTACGCGGACGCTCGCAATCATGTTCACGTCTATTTTGACTGCCGTAGGATACAATAATAGGTTAAAGGGGGGCTTTTGCCCCCCTTACCCCCATGACTTATTGTGTTCATCATATATATTGCCTGCAGGGGTCAAATAACAGAAAAAATATACGGGAACTTAACCGCGATCGATTGACCTATGTAAACATGACGACCGTAGGACCGTACACCCGGATACTACATCCTCCCCTTAAAATTATATCAGTGAGGTGACTAGTCCATTTTTGTCACCATTATGTGACTTCCTGCGGCCCACAATCTGTATTGGACGTGAAACAATCAGGTATGTATACCAACTCGACTCTCGAGACAGCTGCAGTAGCACCTGATATGTCTGAGTATGTGACAGATCAAAATATTTTATAGTCACCGAGTTCATTTTATTGATAATATCAATACTAAGATCCCTATGCAGTCTACACGTACATATTTCATAATAAAATAATATAAAATGTACATTATTTGATCCATTTGTATCCTAAATTGTTAGGGGTACATGGGTACCTATCAGAATGCCCAAGTGGTACAGAGGAACAAAAAGGTTGGGAACCCCTGCTCTAGTACCTCCTAACACTCATCTACATGTGTCCCAACCCCTTCCCTCCCCTCCCTTTCTTCCCCCCTCCTCAATTATCGGCTATTTTTCCTCTTATTTCCCTCATTTATCGGTTATTTTTCACGGCAGTTTTTCTAAGGTGGGCGGGCTCAGAGGCAGCAGTGATTCATTTAGAGATTGTATAGAAGTGTGAGATCTCTCCCGGGGAGCTCAGTTGCACGCGAGACGTTGCAGATGGAGGATGTATGTCTATCGTTCGGCCGACACAGAATGCGACCGGACTGCAAAAATATACTTTTTCACCACCTAGTTGCTGTTCCCACTTCTTTAATTGCTCTTCAATGTTAATATGTTTATCATATAAGTAAAATAATTGCACATAGAGAAGAAATAATGTTTTATATGGTAAATATAACGAATGCTGTCAGAATCGAAGGGTAGAAATTATCGCTTCCTGGGCACTTTTGGCTACCTAGTTTTCGCGCTCCTCGTGTTAAGTACTACATTCTTCGTGAAAAATAAACACCATCTAGGCAGTCTGACCAGTACCAATATGCAACTGATAGGCGCAGATAAGTTTCCCTTGACCATAAGAGGAGAAGCCACCCTTTTAATAGTCTCACTCCACTCTGACCTCGTTAACCCACTGATTTATAGTAATTGACTCACCCGATCAGTATTACAACGGCTATCTAGGGTTAGATCTACTCAGCGATTTGAGACCCATATCGATTGCAAGCACTGCTGGCTGGAATTCAGAAAAATTCTAACTACCCCTTACTTACTAGCACAAGCTTGAACTTCAACCACTATCACGATTCCCCCCCACCATCAAGTATGGGTGCCCAATGCCCATAAAGGTTCCAACAAAAAGACCTGTATTGTTTTCCCCGAGCAAAAACCACACCATCTCCCCCCATTGTTTATTCTCACCAGCTGTGCTTCCAAAAGGTTTCCATGCACTCTCAATAGCAAAGATCACCGAACACCCTGTTACCTTGCCAAGAAGATTAATCATGAGGTATCTCTAAACATTCAATGACACGCTCAACATAAACGCCCCCCCCCCCTCCCCTCAAGACAATGCTTCAAAGTTCGCCCCATGCTAGATGAACTTAAAAAGCAACTACAATTTGAGCTTCGGCAATTGTTAGAGTTGTATCAAGATATCTATGCACAATCCCCCGTGGACATACAAAGGTCCTAGAATACTTTATCCACACTGAGGGCAGTATCAGGCAAACCTCCAGATATAAAAACCCGCTGGAACGCAAAAAAGAGAAGACAAGTGAAAGAAATGTTTGATGCACAGTTCATTTCTCCGTCAAATAGCCCATGGTCGTCCCCGATTGCACTTGAAAAAAAAAAGGATGGCACCCTTAGATTTAGCACATACTACCATAGATTAAACGATGCTACAATTATAGATGCCACCCACCTGCTGTGCTTTGACAATTTCCTCAATTCCCTACATGGTGCCAAAATATTTTCCAGCTTAGAATTGCAAGCCGGATACTCGCAAGTGCCGGTCCACGAAGCCCACATTCTCCGCCATTAGACATTTTGAGTTCAACGTCTTGCCCTTCGGTTTTTGCAATGGACCTTCAACATTTTCTAGACTTAAGGCCGCGTCATACAGACTACGAACGTCGGGCGACAAAGCCCCGAACAGGATGACTTGCATATTTGAGGCGAATTCAACCGATCTTGTCCCGATGTGGTAGAAGAAGAACATCCCCAGACAATGCCCCGAACAAGACTCGAATGCAACCCGACACTCCCGAGCGACTTACGACAAAGACCCGAACATGATTAGAATATAAACCGATGCATGCGAGAGTATGACCCGACTATAACTCGAATGTGCACCGAATCAGCAAACCAAGTGCGAATGAGATACGACCATCAGCCGACCTTGACCCGATACGAAAGAAGTTATGAGGAACACCAGCCGAATCAGCCCGACCATCAGAAAACTTTAACACGATGCTAGACGAATGTGGGACGATGACCTGTACCTGCCCTATATAAAAAGTGGGTGTGGTCGCACACATGGCAGTCGCTCATAAGTTATCACCACGGCAACATGGACCTCACGGAACTCGAGCCACCCATTAGAGGTTATGGAGGAGGAGTTGGAGATGGCCATTATGTTTCAGGAGCTTGTTGTAGCCAACCTAAACCACCTGCTACTCATCGCCACCCTCAGCGCCGTGTACGACCCAGGAAACCACGAAGCTGCAGCGTCAAGCCTTGGGTCGCCCAGAGAGCCACCTACGGACACTACCACCAACTGCTAAAGGAGCTAATGGAGACGGACAGGTACAAGTATTATCTGCATATGGACGAGGACCTATTCAATGACATAGTACGCCGTCTTACACCCCGGATCAAGAAGGAGACCACCAATTGGAAGAAGCCCCTGGAGTAAGGTTTGAGATTGGCCATGACACTACGATTTTTGGCAACAGGGTAGGCATACAAGAGCATGGTGTTAAATTTTCGTGTTGGTGCAAACACAATTTCCCTGGCAGTACGGGAGACATGCGAGGCTATAATCCAGGAGTATATGGAAGAAGTTATTGTGTGCCCATCAACACCCGAAGGCTGGAAAGAGGTTGCCAAGGGTTTCGAAGAGAGGTGGAACTTCCGGCACACCATAGGGGTAATCGATGGCAAGCACATTGCCATACAACCTCCAGCAAACTGCGGCTCCCTGTACTACAATTATAAACATTATCACTCCCTTGTTCTCCTGGCAGTGGTTGATCACCTGGGCAAGTTCATGTACGTGGACGTGGGAGCGAACGGTTCCGCATCTGATGGTGGCATCTTCCAGGTGACCGACATCCGGCAGGCCCTGGAGGGCGGGGCAGCAGGCTTGCCGGAAGCAGAGCCATTTCCCGGGGAGGACCATCCAGTGCCCTACTTCCTCGTTGGGGATGATGCATTCCCCATGAGGGAGTGGTTACAGAAGCCCTACCCTCACCGAGGACTCGAGAATACCAAGAGGAACTACAACTATAGATTGTCCCGGGCCAGGAGGCAGGTGGAGAATGCCTTCGGTATGCTGGCAAACCGCTTCAGGTGTCTCCTCACAACATTGAACATTCAGCCCACCACCGTGGATAAGGTAGTCATGCGCGTCCTGTATACTCCACATCTCCTCATAGACAAACGCCAAGGACAACAAGGACAAGCATCTCAGCGTCAGGAGAACGTGGAACAAGGTGATTGGAGCAGGGACCCCTTGGATGGACTACAACCATTGGCGCGGAAGAGGGGACCAGCCACTGTCAAAATTCACAGGGACTACTTGGCAGAATACTACAGCCGACCAGAACAGTGCCTGCCCTGGCAGGTACCTCAAAACTGAACAGGTAAGTTGCCATGCCAATTATTCCCCATAAATCCTTGCCCAACCTAATTGATATGCCACACCTATTAGACTGTCATTATTACCAAATTATCCAGGTCACATTTCTAGTTCATTTGCAACTTTCATAAATAAGAATGTCAATTATTATTATTCTGAATATTATAGTGTCCAAGCATCTCAAGTATATCTCTTATACTAATGAGTTATCCTTATCATTAAATAACGCCAATCTTATTAATTTATCCCCTCAATATTGTATTATGAGTTCAGTCTACATAAAAGTTTCTCTTGCCTAATGAGGTATCATTAGCTTTTGAAAACGTCAAGCTAAATTAATTTATCCCCTCAATATTGTATTATGAGTTCAGTCTACATAAAAGTTTCTCTTGCCTAATGAGGTATCATTAGCTTTTGAAAACGTCAAGCTAAATTAATTTATCCCCTCAATATTGTATTATGTATTCCATTTAACATAAACTCTTGTTTTGTTTAGAAAAATTATTAATGTCCTCCATTCATGTTCCTCATATTATTATTCATTGTATTGTGTAAATATTGTTAGTACACATTGTATTGTGTAAAAAGGAACATTACAACCAACATATACACATAATCATTATTAGTCATTGTATTGTGTAAAAAGGAACATTACAACCACATATACACATAATCATTATTAGTCATTGTATTGTGTAAAAAGGAACATTACAACCAACATATACACATAATCATTATTAGTCATTGTATTGTATAAAAGGAACATTACAACCAACATATACACATAATCATTATTAGTCATTGTATTGTGTAAAAAGGAACATTTACAACCAACATATACACATAATCATTATTAGGTCATTGTATTGTGTAAAAAGGAACATTACAACCAACATATACACATAATCATTATTAGTCATTGTATTGTGTAAAAAGGAACATTACAACCAACATATACACATAATCATTATTAGTCATTGTATTGTGTAAAAAGGAACATTACAACCAACATATACACATAATCATTATTAGTCATTGTATTGTGTAAAAAGGAACATTACAACCAACATATACACATAATCATTATTAGTCATTGTATTGTGTAAAAAGGAACATTACAACCAACATATATCACATAATCATTATTAGTCATTGTATTGTGTAAAAAGGAACATTACAACCAACATATACACATAATCATTATTAGTTCATTGTATTGTGTAAAAAGGAACATTACAACCAACATATACACATAATCATTATTAGTCATTGTATTGAATAAAAAGGAAAAGTACAACCAACATATACACATAATCATTATTAGTCATTGTATTGTGTAAAAAGGAACATTACAACCAACATATACACATAATCATTATTAGTCATTGTATTGTGTAAAAAGGAACATTACAACCAACATATACACATAATCATTATTAGTCATTGTATTGTGTAAAAAGGAACATTACAACCAACATAACACATAATCATTATTAGTCATTGTATTGTGTAAAAAGGAACATTACAACCACATATACACATAATCATTATTAGTCATTGTATTGTGTAAAAAGGAACATTACAACCAACATATACACATAATCATTATTAGTCATTGTATTGCATAAAAGGAAAAGTACACCAACATATACACATAATCATTTTATTCAATATTCAACAACTTACACATCATGTTTTATATGTTTATACACTCCTTGGCACCATTATTATCATACTACTTGAGCATATTATATTTATTCAATATCTAAACAACCTTACAAATTATTTTTTCTAAATTGTATATAATACACTTCATTATTGCCACCTTATTATATAGTACCTAGTATACTAATTTTGTACATATCAATATCACACGAATCATCCATGGTTTCCACCAGCGCTGCCCCCACAAGGTTAACCCTAGTAAAAATAACTATAAACATATTATTGACACATGTCAAACCCCAGCCCTCAACTAATCATGTGGTTTCTATAGTGGACCCCAACAAGAATACCAACATATTTTTATATAAATGATGAGTATAAGAGCAAGTTATTAGACCCAAGTTCATTCTATTTTAATAACAATGGATGATGTAATCAGAGCAAGTTATTAGCCATAATTGCTATATAGATTGGCCAACAAAATACTAGGAATATTGAGTAATATGAATGATGGGCAAGAAGCAAGTTACACACCATTAATATTGAGAACCTTATGAGCAAGTTAAACACCAACAATATTATCTATACTGACCCAAAATCAATTAGGAATATTAGTAATATGGGGTGGTTGGTTGAGGTGATTTAAGCAAATTCATCAATGATCCTACTTACAAACCCGGGTGAAATGTCAACC